>OW121852.1:102713543-103338543 GCA_933228895.1 Platycnemis pennipes | reverse complement strand
CCAAATAGCTAACGCATCTGGTACTGTGCACGAGAGAGTCGTAAATCAGAGTAAAGAAGAGATTGAAGAGAAAAAACGTTACTTGACAGAAGTAGCTGATATTATTTCCTATCTCAGTTGTCAAGGCATGCCACTGAGAGGACATGATGAGAGCTCTGAATCTCAGAATAGGGGAAACTTTGTTGAATTGTGTAAGCTTTTTGCGAAGTATGATGACTTTTTTGCAAAACATTTTGAGCAGTGCCTTAACTACTGCAACCCAACGGTTCAGAACGAAATAATAGAAGTTGCAGCCAGTCTAACTCTTCAAGAAATTGTAAAGGAAGTGCGGGAGTGTGGGTTTTATTCATTGATGGTTGATGAAGCCAAATGTTACAAAGAAGAACAGTTGTCAGCAGTTTTGAGGGACATATGTAAGAGGATTGGAGCCCATCGAAAGGTTTCTGGGTTTCTTAAATTGTTCCACAGCAAG
This sequence comes from Platycnemis pennipes, assembly GCA_933228895.1. Classification (NCBI taxonomy): domain Eukaryota; kingdom Metazoa; phylum Arthropoda; class Insecta; order Odonata; family Platycnemididae; genus Platycnemis; species Platycnemis pennipes. The sequence goes on along the minus strand of OW121852.1, from coordinate 103,338,071 downwards.
AGATTACGAGTATCTAAGCCAAATGATTCAATATTTTTTAACTAAATACAGCTTGGACGATATACCAATGATTGGACAATCATACGATGCTGCCAACGTAATGTCAGGAAAGAATGCAGGTCTCCAGGTGAAAATGAAAGAACTACACCCACAGGCAATTTATATCCACTGCTTAGCTCACAAAGTAAATTTGGCCGTTGTCTATTCCTGCTACGATATCCAGTCAGCTTACATTTTCTTCAATATTCTTGAAGCCCTCCATATGCACTATTCACAACCTGGTAATCATGCCATCTCAGCAGAGATTCAAAAGAAGCTAGGCAGGCTAGAAGGCTAGGCTAACTCGTTATCTTCGATTTAGCAAGGGTCTGCAGAGCCGTTTTCTGCGGGGAAAGAAATGGGGAACTTAAGTAGTACAAGATGGTGCTGCCGTTACACAAATTGTAACGTTGTAATAAATAACTTCAACGCAATCAAAGAAGCCCTTGAGGAGGAAATCAACGCTGCACGAGAGTTTATGGTGGAGGCCACCGGTTTGTTGAGATCTATCGCACAACCTGAATTCGTAGTTAATCTTTTCGTAATCCATTCAGTTTTATCGGTGACCAACGTGCTGAGTAAGTATTTGCAAGGCCCCGATGCGACGCTCGGGAGAGCAAGTTCAGTTGTTGCCAGCATTCCAACTACTTTCGCAGAGAGCAGAAATAATTTTGATGGTTTATGGGCCGAGATAGTAGAATTTGCGAACAATAACGACAATTTGCCAGAGCCTGTGTCTGTCTCAAAGAAAAGAAGGCAGCAGTCGTCCGCAAAAATGGACGATTACTATGTTGAAACTACCGTAGGAAAAAGCTAGCTGACCGACCTACCATCTGACCAACCCCAACACTTGAGATTACTGGAAAATCAAGGTGTACAACAGGGTTTTGGATAACGTTATTTCACATTTTCAGCACAGGTTTGAGTCCGTTCCCGTGGCAAAGGCAGCGGATGCCTTTACACAGTTGAACTTGACTGAAGCTGAAGATTTCATTAATAATTAAAAAGAAATTATGAATATTGATACCCATTCCTTAAATGCCCAGGCAACACTATTGAAAAAATATTAAAAAACAAGGAACTAGAGGTCAAACTTAAAAATGTCTGAGTAGAAATAAATGAAGATATCATGCCGAATATTTACAGACTTCTCCAAGTAGCAATCGGCCTGCCTGTCAGCTAGGGTGGATGTGAAAGAAGTTTCTCAGTTATGCGAAGAATCAAGTCGTGGGTTCGGTCTACAACCGGCCAATCAAGATTTTCAATTCCATCCATTCTCCAAATCGAAAAAAAAATTGTTAAAGAAAGGGTTCCCATCACTACCATCATTGAAAATTTTGAAAAAACAAAAATTCTTTTAAACCAAATTTTTTGTTTCTTTTCTTTGTTGCATTTAATATTGAAGTTGTATTTAATTTATTAACCATCCCAAAGTTTACTATGATCCCTCTGAAAATGTGTGAATCCTCGTTGAAAATAAAAGCTATTTTATTTTCCAACTCGGTGTGATCATTTTCTAGTCTGCAACAATCCCGTTCAGTAATTTACAAAAATGTCATCACCAATTTGGCTTAATTTCAGTTCTGAGAAGGTTAAATTAAAAATCATTTCCGCGGGAGAAACACCCCCTCTTGAAGTGGGGGTACCCCCCAGAGGTGGTCCCATGGGTGGAGGGTGGGTGGTCCCATGGCCCCCCCCAGCCAAATTCCCTGGCTACGCCCATGTACATAGCCTAGAAAGGAATGAAAATTTAGTTGCTATACATGCACTGCACAGGAACATATTTTGATGTAATTGAATTCCTTCAACGGCAAAAGAATTCCATCACTCCAAACTGAAATATTAAACAATATTGGAACATTGAAACATTGAGAAAACAGGCAACATATAAACATATTTCAGGTGACTCAAAAATTAACAGCAAAAATGTTTATATTTTTAGCAGTTACTTCTTCAGCTCATTTCTCATTCAATGTTACTGTTGCTCTATGCAAAGCATATAGGTAACTTGTGGGGCAATACAAAGAATGGCAATAACCCAACTTCTTTTCTAAGGCACTGCAATGTAGCTATGGATATGTAAATAAACAGTCTGTTGTTAGAGATTGCCCAAGAATAGAAATGGATTGCAATGACTCAAGTTATTAAGTATTACCCGCTTATTATTTCTTAATTCCCTAGTCCTGCGTGCTAGGTTCATACACAAGAGTAGCAACGAGTACGATAATTCACGCGGCAATTTTGAATCGTAAAAGTTTGATAAAAGTCAAGATAAAAGTGGGTTTTTCTCCATGCAAAGATGGCATTAATCGGCACGATTGGAACGTTTGACAGTGCAGAAGAAACTTAGGCATCATATGTGGAACGCTTCGAACTTTTTGTGGAATGTAACAAAATAAAAGTTGATAAAAAAGTGAGCACGCTATTAACTGTGATGGGGTTGAAAACGTAATCACTCCTTAAGGACTAGACTAGATTTAATAAGACCTGGAGTCCAAGATATGGTGGCGGACAGACAAAGTAAACAAATAGTTACGGCTCCAGAGAGTAAAACCAGAGAGTAATAGGGCAACCGGTACTGGCAAGAGATAATAGGGGGAGGAATAAATGGATTGCAGCCATAATTGTAAAGCGGCTAGGACCGGTAACCTACATAGTGAAATTAGAATCAGGAATCAACTGGAAGCAGCACATAGACCAGTTAATTGGATTGAAATCAGCTGCTTTAGCACTAGAAGTCATACCAATTCCAAAACCTACAGTTGTCCGGCCTGATAGCAGAATTCCTAATAGTTCCGATCCACATAATTCACCCACTCCAAAAGCTGTATCACCTACAGCTACAGTGGATAATCACAGACGATATCCTACTCGGATTAGGAAACCTGTGATTAAATTAAATTGGTAACTACAAAATTTTCTCTGACTTGTGATCCATAGTTTATAAAATGATTATGTATTTTGGGTGGTTTGTTAATTTGAGTTTTGGTGTTATTGGAATATTGACTTGTTATAATTACCTCATTTACTTTTCATAACATGTCATAATGTTCAGTGTATGTAAAAGTTATATTTTGTATTGTTTTTATGAAGAGTTAATTGGGTTCAAGAGTAAGGAGGGAGGAGTGTAATGTAGCTATGGATATGTAAATAAACAGTCCGTTGTTAGAGATTGCCCAAGAATAGAAATGGATTGCAATGACTCAAGTTATTAAGTATTACCCGCTTATTATTTCTTAACTCCCTAATCCTGTGTGCTAGGTTCACACACAACAGGCACCTAAAACAAGAGAACTTGACAAAGATCCTTCTTTAGCGTTGACAAAAACGTCATACAATGAAAACAGTGACAGTAAGGCTTGCTTGAAGCAATTGAGGAAGAAAACTCAGCCAACAAGATAATAAAAGAAGCAGTTCTCCACAAATGCTTCACATGAGAGAAAGATGTTTTTAAAAATGGTGATCGTTAAATAATACGTATCTCACAAAAACTATGAAAAAGAAGATAAAAATAGTCGAAAATAATGTGTAGACATCAGACAACCATTAAAGGAAACAGTTTTACATGACGTTTGATTTTCATATTCGAATGCTAGATATCCAAAATAATGACATAAATGCTGATGTAAATAAAAGAACATGTACCTACATACGTATATTTGTGAAAAAGCATTGTGTACTCTTTTATTATGAATTTCTATCTTTAAAAAAGTTTTGATTGTAGGATTTAATAAATCATAGATAATATACATAACAACTTATTCATAATACAGTAGAAGCCCATTATAGTGAGTATGGCTTATAGCGAGAATCTTGCAATAATGAGTGATTGGCAATGTACCATAAAAGGCCAATGATTAACGTATAAAAGAAAACGGATATAGCGAGGCCGAGAGCTCCTGCCACGGTATACGCTCAGTATTACGAGAAATATTTCTTGAGGGCAATGCACTGCTAAGTACAAATTAACGCAAGCTATTTATCTTTAGTGGGTCGTGGTGGCCTAGTGGGTAGAGCACTGAGCTACTAACTGGAGGGTCCCGGGTTCAAATCCCAGGCAAGAGCCTTTCTGGACACCCCCATCTAAAATTCTCACGATTCGATTTTCGAAATCGCAAGTTGCCCAGGGAAAGGAACTTACCCTGAATGTGTGAATTTTACACGCTTAGTACGGGGTGAGCTCTAATCTCACCTATCAAAAGCAACCTTCGGGTTGAATCACTGAGTGAGTGATTTATGCGATGTGGCACAGGGTGCATGCGAGTTCTGGGCAGGATTGCAGACGATGGGTTTTAAAACATCATCTGATGAGTATGTTGAAGTGGACAATAACCTAGAAATGGTTTTCAATGAAGATTGTGTGTCAGAGGATGAAGTGCCTTCCTCTTCTGCTGTGGAGGAAGAGGAAGAGATGGAGTGTCCCAACCCCATCTCGGTGAGTGCAGCACTGGACACTATAGAGAAGTATATTTTATGTTCGGGAGGGTGCCAGGAAGTTATCACTTCTTTTCGAAAGGTTGAAATGGTTATAATTAAGGAAATGAGAGGGAGGTCAATGCAAACTACCTCATTGTCCTATTTTACCGAAAAGTAACTGAAATAAAGTTGTATTTGTTTCAAAAGGTGCTCATGTTAATTTAAAGCTCATCCTGATAAAAACTAATTTTCTTTGGGTGCTCGGCATATTTCGCAGCAGTGAGGTAAGTAATAGGGTATTGCAATTTACAACTCTCAACGATTTCTATATCGGATTGATTGTTATTCGGATATGGTACTTTACTTTTCTTGCAGTCCATATTGAGTGTAACATAGTTTAATAATGCGCGTCAGTTTGCAATTTGTCAAGCAATTTTATAAATCTGACAGTAATCATCTCAACGGTGTTATATGACTGAGTTTCATTACATTTGCCTTCTTAAAGAACATTTCTCATGAATTAAAACTGAAGTCTGCTTAGGCAGAGTTCATTTTACATGATGAAGTGAAATAGGTATTTCCTAACAGCATTTATTTCATTAAATTTATGCAGATGACCGCAAGCATTTGATTTTTTTAAATCTCTGCAGAGACTTAGCCAATTTCAATAAAGATTTACAGGACAATTCTGCCTAAAACCGGAAGGTGGTCGTATTGAAATAATTCTCGTAAAAGGCGAGTGGAGGAAGGATAATCACCAAGTAATAATTTAGCATGTTTCTGTGATGTAATGTGTGGCAAGTTAAAAGCCACTGTAAGTGGTATAATTAGCAGCACCTTCCATCAAAACCGTCTGATTTCCCAAGTACGTTGGTTGATACGTATTGGTATCTTTTCAGGTAAAGGCACAGTATGAAGAAGCGTTCAGTCCACTGTGAAATTTATTATTTTATTTTGCTAGACATTTTCCCTGTAATTCGCAATACTAAGTACAGTAATAAAAAGATTATTTTGTGTGCCCCTAGAGTGTTGCAATGTGCTAACATCCTCCGACCAACGAACTCCCAATCAACGAACTGGTAATTTTTCGGTCCCTTGGATTTCGTTATTTAGAGGTTCCACTGTATTTGCCATGGGTGCACATCCAAAATATACGCAAACAGGAAAAAAATTAATGGTACATATTGTTTTTCACTGAAACATTCAATATTTCTTAAGAATCTCATAAATAATCCAGAGAGCTTCTCATCAATAGCTGAAGTCACTCACGCTTTACAGTCTAATTCATGACAAGTGACTCAAATTAACCAATGTGACATTGCCATCAGAGATACAGCTCCAGAAAGGGATAGTGATGCATAGTGAAAATGGCAGAGGTACATTTTCATACTGCACTGAATTGTATTGGCCTTGAAAGTTCATTTACATGGCATGAAGACATAGAGCGAAGGAACTTAGCCCATTACAGAGGACAGGAATTAGGTTAATCCTGGTGGAACAAATTAAAAGAGCTACCTACAACACCCTGTGAATCCAGGATTGTTTCTTATAGCCTTCAATGACATCACCTCAGCTCACCTAGAAGTCCTGCTTATTAAAGGAAAGATAATGCAATTTTCCACAAGTACACAATTTTTATTCCGACTAGTTTTGGTGTACTAAACCATTGTCAAGTCAATGACAAGTCAAGTCAAGACTTGTCATTGACTTGACTTGTCAAGTCAATGGTGTAATACACCGAATCTAGTCGGAATAAAAATTGTTCACTTGTGGAAAATTGCATTGTCTTTCCTTTAATATGGAACGTTTCCACCACATCTCACCTGAATCTGGTTTCTTTAGAAGTCCTGCCTTGAAGTAAGTCTGTTTTTGCATAATGCAGGCAGGGGATCCCTTAGGGGGGTCACCTGATCATGCCTAAGAGATGGAACGCTTAGCATGTATGGCAAAGAAAGAGATTTGTGCATGTTTGTATATTACAATACATGTAGGCATTGGCCTGGTAAAAGAAAAAGGATCTACTGAGCAATATGGGTCATTCCATCTCAATTCAACAAACGTTTGTCCCTTAGGGTCTCAGATTTAGATAAAAATTGGTGTATGGGAACAAAATCAACTCAAACTGAATATCCTCGAACAGTTTTGTGAAAAAAAATTTTTGAGCGAATTATGCAATTTTAAATTTTTCGCATTTTTAGCAAAAATCCATGCCTTAAATCATATTATCACTTATATCTCCGCTTGTAATAGTCATACCGCAATGACTAATAGCTATTTTTAAAGCTAACTATTTATTGAATGCAAATATATCAATAAAAAGTTATTTTCTTATATACCCTATTGTTTTTAATTACTAATGTTTAAAAAACTATTAATAAACTTTTCTCAAATACTCCATCTCAGAATCGGCCGAAACTTTTTTCCGTAATCTAAATATACCCAGTTAACTATTGCAAAAATAAAATTTAGTGGCAATTCATAAATGCGTTTTTTATAAATATTTAAACAGTTACAATTTTCTCTTGCGTGGCCCGTCGGCTCCCCATTTGGAATACATGCAGCAGACACGCGATGCAAGCCTAAAAATTTCCAAATTGCTCAAGGTCGGTTCTATATGAAATAAAAATATATTATAAACCATAAATGTTAACAACAATTGTTATTTTTTCTGTTAAATGGATGTTTGCAGAGAAATTTACCATTGAGCCCCACTTAAGTTTCCAGGTGGATTAAAATTTATTTGAGCTAAAATATATTAATATGAAAAAACTTTTTATGAATCTTTAAGTATAATTCATTGATGAAATGAAAATAAATTACAAATATGGAAATTTTGCATCATTTGTTCTAGCAGAAACATTTCATCGTTTTTGCTATCTGACACTTTTTATCTCTATAGACAAATTTACTGCAAACTCCGATTTTAGTGTCAAAATATTTTTTATCCATGCAAAAACATTTCATTTTTAATTCGAGTCGAGAGCCTGCAGCTGTGGCTTTTCGTGCACTGAGACGTTTTCCATAAACGGAGCTCTCTCTAAAAGAAATAATTTATGGCACCCACCGATTACGGCAAGAGAGAAAAACCTTTCCACTTCCTTTCAGAACCCTATTTTTATGACCCAGTTGGTGGCTAATTCTGCCCATTGCGGTATGTGCCTAAAAGCTTGAAGGAAGAGCACCTAGCTGCACATGTTTTTGTTGACAGCCGCGTTTATTCACCGAAGAAGTCTCAGTTTGTTGTGTCTGTCACCGTGTGTGCATCTTCTTATTTGAGAGCTGTCTGCCTTCTCTTTTTTCTCGTACATAGTTTTTTAAAACTAATTTAGGAAATTTCATCGATACCTGCATATGAAAATGTTTTGTGTCAAAATTTGCTCCATCCAGTGCGAGGAGGAAAGTGTTCGTGAGACAGTGTATTTAAATGTATCGAAGAATTCTGCAGCTCATCGAGGATAGAAGAGGTGTCAAAGTGGAAACTGTGTGCGATAACCATTAAAAATAATTTCTTGCAGTGCATAAACAGTGTTCTAATCCACTTAACCTGCATTGCAATATCTGTAGTGTTAATTTATATACAATTCCTGCCAATTACAAATCAAAAAATTTCATCACTAGAGCGATGTCTTTGGTTGAGGGCAGACAATTGTGTCATCAGTGCAGTGTTTCTGAACAAGGGAGTCGCGAAAGGTGACACTCCAATGTCTCCCATCAGTCATCAAAAAGACATTCATTGCGTGTCTGCTGCATGTATTCCAAATGGGGAGTCGACGGGCCGCGCAAGAGAAAATTGTAAATTTTTAAATATTTATAAAAAAATGCATTTATGAATTGCCACTAAATTTTATTTTTGCAATAGTTAGCTGGGTGTGTTCAGATTACGGAAAAAAGTTTCGACCGATTCTGAGATGGAGTATTTGAGAAAAGTTTATTAACAGTTTTTTAAACATTAGTAATTAAAAACAATAGGGTATATAAGAAAATAACTTTTTATTGATATATTTGCATTCAATAAATATTTAGCTTTAAAAATAGCTATTAGTCATTGCGGTATGACTATTATAAGCGGAGATATAAGTGATAATATGATTTAAGGCATGGATTTTTGCTAAAAATGCGAAAAATTTAAAATTGCATAATTCGCTCAAAAAAATTTTTTTCACAAAACTGTTTGAGGATATTCAGTTTGAGTTGATTTTGTTCCCATACACCAATTTTTATCTACATCTGAGACCCTAAGGGACAAACGTTTGTTGAATTGAGGTGGAATGACCCATATATTCTTTGTCTCACTACACTATTTTCCTCTCTACCTGAACTTTTGCTTATAATTTACCCGAATCACTTAATGAAATGGCATAATGAGTTTCCATTCTGGAAATGTTTATCCTTAAGCACTTTACATACGTAGTTTTTTTGCCAGTCTACAATTTCAAGTATTCACATACATTCTTTAATTAATATTGCATTATCGTAGATTTTTCTAGTCCATTTCATAGACGAGAAAAAAGCTTATGACATAATTCTGCAACACAATACATCATAGAAAATAGATCTCTTTCATATCAAAACATTCATTAGGGTAATGCTACTTACATCAAGTGAAGCGAGGCAGTACCAGCAGAAAACATGTTTGCAACGCTTGCACATCATTTGGGCACAGCCTTCGTCCTTTTCGATGGGAACACTGCACATGGGGCAACACTTGATCAGCTCCGAGTCTGGAGGCACTCCAGGAGGTAGGAGCAACTGCGCTCCCTGACTTGGGCTCCCCCAACGGCCCCGCCACATCTGGGCTGCCACGTCACAAGACATCCCGACATGAGATGGCCTCTTGCAAGCCGAACAGAAGTCGTAGTTACAGGTGGGGCAGACGACCCTCTGAGGTGGACACATGCAGAAGGGTGTGGTGGACTTGCCCATTTCCCATGGCTGACAGGGGGTGGTCACTGGAGAGGAATCGTTGGGAGAGGGGACAGTGCATACTGTCTCACAGCCAGCAACGGGACACCAAGTGCGATTGACGTCAAGGTCAACCTCTGAAATGGAAAATGGAACCGTGAGAGTCAGTACATTATTGTAGGCATCATAACTCAGTTAAAACTAGAAATAAAAGGCCAAGATCATGGCAGTGGCAGGCTTTTAAGAGGTCGCAACGATCGCACCCTACTTGCAGGTGCTCTCCAGACTCCCCAGGTGGAGAGCACCTAGAATTCAGTACTCCATGCATCAGATGTGACTTAAAACAGTGGACACCTAGGCATCAATCATAGAAGTGGGTTTTTGGGGATTCATCCATGAATATGTGGTTGTCTACCAACGTTTCCCCTTTGCTGCTGGAGACCTCTTCAGGGTAATGGTGTCTCTGTGAAACTCGCGGGTATTTATATGAAGTACGGTGAGGAGTGAGAGGGGGTGTGGCTATTACTCTTGAACATTCCCGATTTGAATACAGGAAGCCATGAATTACTTATTCTCTGCTCTTTGTCCCAGTTAAAATTGTTCTTGTTTTTCTGAATTTCTATCCCCTCTCGAATGACCTGTTAAAGGACATGATAAATTGGAAACAGAGGGGGTCTACGAAATTAAATGTTAAACTTGCCATAAAGTATATATTGGTGAGAAGGAGGCTGCACTATCAAAACCAGGTGTAAGGAGCATCTCGCTGCCATTAGACTCAAGAACTTCCAACACTCAGAAGTCGCCGAACACGCCACTAATGGGCACACGATAGATATCCCCGGCTTGAAGGTCTTATCCAGAGACAAACATTTCCGAACTCGTGTCATTCAAGAGGGGATAGAGATTCAGAAAAACAAGAACAATTTCAACAGGGACCAAGGGCAGAGAATAAGTAATTCATGGCTTCCTGTATTCAAATTCAGAATGTTTGAGAGTAATAACCCCACCCCCTCCCACCTACCCAAACCCATATAAATACCCGCGAGATTCACTGAGACACCATTACCCTGTAGAGGCCTCTAGCAGCGGAGGGGAAACGTTGGTAGACAGCCAAGTATTTGCGGAGAAATCCCCAAAAAACCACATTACTCAGATAACAGAATGGGACTTTAAGGTTTGGGTGCTTTCTACATCATATTGCTATGAACTAAAAGGAAATGAATATTTAGGCAAAAAAGCAATAAGGGAAAGCCTCTTGAAAGTCGAGAGGCAGTGAATTCCCTGAATATTCAGTAAGGATTACACTATCAAGCATATTTTAATAGTTTTGCCTCAAGCAATCATCTGATCCAGAGTATAATAAAAAAACAATATGTATGTCTGTGCCACAGCTCTGCCTTGCCATGAAGAATGTCCAAAAGAATTAAAAATATCAAAATATTGGGAAATGAAAAGAGGTGAAGCCAAAAGTTACCAGTTGAATGGCGCAACAGTGACTTCGTGGCAAGGAATAGGACATGTTCTATATAAAAATTGAGACCCAAAACACGTGAGTGCATTGACAAAAACAGAAAAAGGCAATGAAAGATTGCTGATATCCTGCACTCTTTCAGTAGCTATGTATGCAAAATTTATAGGCGGAGAGTAACCCAAAAGTATAGTTCATACATTCAGTGGAAAAAAAATGGTCGAACATTATAGGGATTGTAATGAACATTGAGATAGAGAAGTTTTATTTTACTGAGCGAATCCAATCAACCTGCAAATTGAACTAGGGGACACACTTAAAGTGTAAAGAAAAGCTATATATGGGCAGATGATTGGAAACTTGTCATAATGAAAGACAGCATGTCAGAAGACAGGAATGACTTCTATCTTCACCAAATCTACTTTTATCTCAGCAGTCAGGTAAAATCATTAATAGGAGGAAGAAAATGTTTGCATTAAGTGTAGTCATAATGAGAAACACACACCAACCAGAATAAGAGTTCAAACAAAATGGAAATCCAAAAATGGCAACCTACAACTTTCCAAAACCAGATGTTTATTGGAGTTCCACCAAGAAAGGGAGTTGTGGTGGACACATAAAATGAAAATAAGGTAAGATGATGACACCTGCAGGAATGACTTCTGATAAAAATTAGTATTGAAGTGGAATACAATAGATAACATAGGATTAATAAAAATATTTGTGAATTATCTTGAGACAAGCAAATCTGGATGAGAGGATTGGGTCTATGGTGGGAAATCAAGGCAATGAAATTTGTCTGGAAAGGGTTTAAGAGGGTTCAACTTTGCAATCCATCTGGTTCTTACCTCTGTTGAGCCTAAACCGGTGATGTTTCTGAGTGAGATCTTGTCCCACCAGGCGTTCAATCTCTGCTATTGAAAGGGCTCCCTGAGCAGGACATTGTGCATCTGGGCAGGATATATCATATGCTCCTTCTTGAATTTCAAAAGCTACATAGGAACTCATGCACTGTAAAAATATAAAATATGCATTACTTGCAGAGATTGCAGGAAAAAATGCATCCGGATGAACAAAATGAAAAAAAAAACATTCACTCAATCCCAATGAAGTTAGGTACATCTTCACATTATAACAATCAACACTGAATCATGGCCACCCTTTTATACATTATACCCTATGGAGCAGCTCGTCAAAAAAAACAGGAGGCATTTTTCAGGATAAAACAATTCAAGCATGGCATCAAAAGTGAAATAATTTCCTAAGTGATGTTTAATGTCATAAGGGTATGAGATGATATGGATAGAGCAAGGGCTATATTTGGGCCTATAAATCCAGAGGTTGCCAATATCCTGTCAGGGGAATTTCCTTGAACTGTGCAACCTCTCAATCTGCTATTTTTACAGCAAGGAAATAAGAACTAAACTACATTTAATAGGTAGGTACTACTAAAAGTAAGTGCACTAGAAAGACAAATCTTAAAAGGTCACTCAAAATATTGTAAAGGGCAGAACAGAGAACCTATATGCTCAAGTTACATTCCTTGTGGGGTACCTTCTAAGAAACCAATGCAGCATACATCATAGAAGAAATTCACCTTCAAGATTTCACCACAGAAGGCTTCTCAAGAAACCTACAAACACAATCTACCCACCACACACATTGTTGATGAAAATAAAAATTTCCATTAGCACTTATTCCTTAAAATTAACTTATGATTTGAGAGGACCCTGAAGGTATTCCTTAGTTTCCACAATTGGTGTGAAAATACCTAAAAATGTATTGTCAATAACCAACCAAAACAAAAAGTTGGAAAAAAATTTCTCCATGTCTAATCCTAAGCTTTGTATGAACAGATGGTTACAAAACAGAAGAGGAGAGAAGCCAAGGTAATGAGACAAAACTGTAAAGTGAAATCCCCTAAGTGTTCCTGATTTCCATGTTTTCAAATTGCTAATAGGTACATATTCATATAATAAAGAACAATTATCCAGAGAAGTGAATTTAAACTGGAATAAGACATGCATATTTGAGAGATTTGAAGACAGCAATAAAAGCAGATGAGGGATATTATGAGAGGTAGTTGAGTAATGAAGAGCACAAAACAACAGAGAATGTCATGTAGAAAGAAGATATGAAGATTTAAAGACAATTTAGTACCAATAGGAAATTTATACTGGTATGGTAAGAGGCGACAAAAATGAGAGAAAAACAACAGTAAGGGACTACCCACACACACATATCAATGCTTAATATTATGATAATGACTTAATGTGTAAACCAGGAGAATTAGAAGAACATAAATATTATTGCCCCATACAAGAGTTTAAGGTGGATGGGCTAAATGAAAACTGGTTTTTGGCATCAAGGATAAAAATTGCTCATTATTAGGGTAACCAGATGTACGGATGTTGCTGGACATGTCCTGCTTTCTGCCTTTCAAAAACATTATATAATATACATTACATATATATATTGGTATATATATATATAATTACATTATATATAGGTATATACCAAATTCTGAAATACAACATACCTATAAGATAATATCTGAGGCCAGCAGTATTATTTCGTTTCTCTCTTTATGTGCAAAATATGCATTTTAAGGGGAATTTTGCTGTTTGTAAAAATATGAGTTTTGGTCCTGCTTCCAGTTAACAGCCACAATGCACGAAACAGAGTCTGGCTGGTGTGGCATTTAGATCGATTTCCACTTCCTGCTCTAGTTTACGTATCATTGTTTCAAAAAATTATCGTGCTGCACATAGGTGCCTATATGAGTTATTTTTTTCTATAACTACACATAATGCCAAAGCTGAAAGGGTATTTTCACAAATCAACACCCAATGGTCAGATGAAAGGAAAAAATTATCACTGGAAGCAGTAAAGGGCATTGTAACAGTACAATATCATTTGAAACATTATACTTGTAAGGAATTTCAAACCAATTTTTTGCAATCTCTAAAGCTACTGAAGGAAATTTCCTCTTTGCGCAAGTACGAATAATGAAAAATTAAATTAATAAGAATTAAAACTTTAGTTATGTATTGTTTTTATTGTTCTTAGCAAATGAAAAGGAATTTAATGAGTCATCAGGCTTTTTTTTTCAAAATTTCCTGCTGTTTTTTCTTCAAATGTCCTCCTTTTGAAAATTTTCATCTGGTCGCCTTACTCTTTGGTCTTAAAATCATGACTTCTACTTCTAACAAGATATTAAGCAGCAAAGAGACCGCATTTCCCCTATGTATGATATCTAATCAATGCTGTTGTGATCCCATTTTTGCTTTATTCGACAGGCAATTTGATAATTGAGATTTCTCTGATCGAAACCACCTTTATGTCCACTGTTTACCAGCCAGAGAATGATGCAAGACATCAAATTCTCAAATCTATAGAAGAATAAGAAGTAGGCTTTAATGGCCTATGGTTCCTTTGGAAAGATGATCTTCTGTGACACCATTTCAACTAGCTGTAACTTGTTTCTTCACGGGAGTATATTCAATTCCTGGTAGTAGCAATGATAAGAGGTTGGAGACTCAAAAACTACTTTTACCTAAAATGACAAATGCATCTGAATCTCCACCAATGACTTCCACAAGGCAACATCAAAAGTGTTTCTGAGTGAACTCTAGGGGCTGGTACACAGTGGACATAAAGGTGGTTTCGATCAGAGAAATCTCAATTATCAATTGCCTGTCGAATAAAGCAAAAATGGGATCACAACAGCATAGATTAGATATCATACATAGGGGAAATTACCTATGTTCCAATTTGGTGCTGTTGACCAATTTTCTGAAATGCCACCTACTTGTGACTTTGTCGCAAGAGGTAGCTATTTAGAAATTAATTTCACAACATATAAAGACATTGTCTCTGTGAAAGTATTGCTAGTAAGCATGGAAAACATAAAAAGGTCAAGGGGAGAGTAACTGTCAGTGTGGGAAGATACCTAGTAGAATAAGGAATCTTTGGAAATGAAAGATAAAAATAAGCCCGGTTTAAGGTGCTGAAATTTTAGGTGATAAGTCTGGAATACAGAAAGAAAAGCTGGACAAGAAAGCATGATATATGGACCATTTTTAAATGGCACGAAGGCAGAGGCCAGTTGGTGATGAAAAGTTGTTTAAGACCAGGTGTACACATAAGTTCTTTCAAAGAGCAAAGTGTAAGGAGGGGGATGCAAAAATGGTCAAAGACTAAAGAAAACTGATATGATGATTGAATGATTTGAACATATCGGAGACAGGCAGTTTACCAAATGGGAGTGCTCATTCTAGGATGGGTAGTACACGTCCTTGAAACAGTGATTTTAGTGCAAGAGGGTCTGTAATTTTATTGAAAAGATATTAGAAATAGGTTACACTTTTAACATGCTCAGAGAACATTAATTTTTGATCTAAATTAATTCCTAAATCAGAATGAGAATTCACAGAAAGTATGGACTGATAAGCCAGACTATTATGGATGAAAAGGCATTGAGTTTTCCACATCTATATTTTACTGTGCACCTTCCCACAAGGGCTTGCGGCATGTGGTGGTAGGTCACCAGCCGTAAAGTCAACTTTTAGTTGAAAAACACTTTATCAATGAATAATTAAGAACAGTATGTCATGTACTTAAAAGAATTATCTTTTGTTTTCATTATAGTCTTGTATTGTGCATAGGAAAAATGAATTCTGGCATGTATTGGTATCTGTAATCCTTGTATCAGTCCAACAGTTGAGCTCTAGTAAATTTGCTACTTCTGTCTGTCCAGCTGATGTAGCACGGTAGTTGCAACACTCATTCTCTCTAAATCAGGACTGCAAATCTATAGAATGAACACACCCATCAATGGTTTGGAATATTTTACAGTCATCAGCTTAAAAGAAAATATTGCATATGAGAGGAGATATTGAGCCATGTCATCAATGCAGAACATGCCAACAATGCCTCCCTCATATTTTCTTGTGCAGCTGATGTAGTGTTGCAGTGACATGTGTACAGTGTGAGACTGGAATTTGAGTGATTTGAATTTTTCAAGCAACTCTTGTGAACAACGTTCTACCATCTACAATTTCACAACCAGGGTCTTCAAAAACATGAATGACAGTTTAGAACATCCATAAAAATTTGTTACAAAATGTGCTGCTTTCCTATGTAACTCATTAAGTTCCCATATTAAATCTTTATTTATAGGATCCCAAATGCTCTCAAGGTGAGGCATCACCAAAGAAAAATAATGTCTTTCTTCTGCTTACTCATGTGAAAAAAACTTTCCCAGAAGTTGTTTAGTCCCAGTCTCTAGAGCCTTTACTACAAATATTTTGAGTACCATTCTTCCACAATAGATTCAAAGTAAGAGTGATGCCCAGATATAGAACTTCACTTGCTACAATTGTCTACTATGCCAAGTAATATATTGTTGAGGTTGTTTTAACTTTCATTTCCAGAACTGTAGCTGTCTTCCAGAACAGAGCATTTTAAAAAGAGAGCGTGAATGCAACTAGGACAACGAACTCAAAGCAACCATCGGCGAGAGCTCACCTAGCTGATTGATGTCATAACTACAGCCCTCACGGCCAGAGGATGGGGGAGGTTCCCCCTTCCATAATAAATACATGGGAAAAAGATATGTATTTTTAAATCACCCTCATGATATGACCTGTGATAACCTCATAAGCTCTGACAACAAGGGATCACTTGCACCTGCTAACAAAAGAGACTTATAACGGTGAATGCAGTTTTAAAGAGAGGGTCATCACAGCTGGCTTCCATGCATCTGCTGCCTCTTGGCATGTCAGTTTTCTACAGCTATTTAGAGAGGACTGCAAATCTATAGAATTGACAACAATATCTATGGTTTCGAACATTTTACAGTCATCAGTGTAAAAGAAAACATTGAATCTGGTAGGAGATATTGAGCCATATCATCAACATAGAGGGTGAAGGTCGCTTGCATATCAACAATGTCTCCCTCATGTTTTCTTGTTTCAACTGGTGCATGGTTTCCATTGACTACCATGTAATTTGAAATTTAACGTGACATACAAATGCACAATATAAAAAATACACCTATTTGAGCCTTTGTGCAAATAACAGAAACTTGACTACGGCAGAATGGTCATTATTTACTGCTGCCCATGGAATCTGAAACCAGGAAAGTTTTTGCAGCACGAATAAGGAAAGGTGGAATGTGAAAAAGTCATAAAAAATGAATTAAATGTTCATGTACCAGATATGAGTGAAGAGAAAGATAATGGCAAGTTTGATCATGTTCAGAGAGTAAGTTACAGCCCAACAACAATGCAGATATATGGTAAAAGAGTGAAGTATTTAAGAGGAGAGGATAAGCCAAGTAGTACATCGCATGAAAATGGGATAGGAGAGAATGAATTAAGGGATTTCACCACAAAAGTAAGCCACAGGATCAAAGTATGATGGTAACACTAATTTGAAATAAGATTGTGTGGAAGGCTAGAGGGAAGAAGAGCCAGTTTCCTGGACGTGTCACCAAAAATTAGGCTTTTTGACCACCCTAGCCCCACACAGGAATGCAACATACATATTTGATCAACATAAGCTGTGCATAACAGCATATTATGTGCAGCACATAATCTAAAAAAATACCTATTCCATCTGAATACTGACAACAAAGATCTATTCAAACTTTTTACTCTTATGAGGCCTATATCTGATGCCTGGTTACCAGCAACCAACAGCTGTGGATACTTAAGTTAATGCTATGACTATTGGTAGTTAGGGTTTTTAAAACAAGCTGATGTATTTCATATTTGTTACTTATTCGATTATCAACAAGGTAAGAATATATTAATGAAATTATTTAAAAAATCCAAATAGATAATAAAACATGTCGATTGCACATGAAGTGCGACAGAGGCAAACAAACACAAAACATAAGTCACATTAATTTCCATGTGAAAATATTCACCTGGACCGGGAATCTAACCATGGACCTTCGGCTAGCACTAATACACTAATAACTTTTCACCACGAAATATAATTGAATAACTACAGTGATTGTTAGGGCTAATTGTTTGGCAATGCAAGAGAATTGACCCCTCACTCTTTTGACTTCCCGAGTAATAGGAAAGCTATAAATCCAAGCTGCAATGTGGCTAAACTGTTTTTTACATACTTTTCCATAATATATGCAAGGGCATTACTAGAGCTCCCATATTCCTACTTAAGATGATAACAAGAAACCACACAGTGGTTGTGCATTGTAAAAGTAGAATTCATCTAACTTAAGGCTTTAATTCAAATATACTTACGTCTTGACAGAAAAGGCAGCCACATTGTTGTATTTTAACCACCAATGATCCAGTGACATTTTCAGTTAAGCACAATTTGCACAAAGAGAGTGACGAAGGCACTTCTAATGAGCTATCACTATCACTTCGGTCCATATTCAGTGTTAATCCAACATTATTGCAACTTTCATTCCTATCTCCTCCAGGAATATCATTCATTTCCACCTTTGAGACAGAGGCTCCATCTTCCTCATTGTCATCCTCCTCAGGGGAGACAGCCTGCACTGTGGGCAGCACTGAAGTCACACCAAGGGAAAGTCTTGAGGCTGAGAGACTAACAAGAGACGAACACCGTGAGCAAGACACACGCAACCGATTCACTGGTTTCATGGGCCCCTCTGTTTCACCACCATTCTCCAATAGGCCAGATCCGTGGCCACTGGCTGGCAGAAGCAGAAGGGGGGACGTAGCAGAGGGACTGAAAGATGAGGAAGTCGTTGAGGTGCAGGAGGCAGAAAACTCTCGGCGCAAAGGTAATAGAAGGTTGCGGGTTGATGCAGAAATCTCCCTGGTAATTAGGTTGCGGGAGGAAACAAAGGGCCTCTTGCACTCCCTATCCTTGCGTGGGACATGCCTGCTAAGGGGTACGCTCCTTGTGTTCTGGTTGAGGCACCCTAAAGCGATCTTAGTTGAGCACTGGGCAGGATTTGGTTTTTGAGGTGGGTCATCAAAAGCCAGGCTTGAGAGGCCCATGGCTGTTTCACACTTCCTGATCATTAAGTCAGGAGGGCAAACTTTGGGATGCCCAAGGCTAGTGCAGCTCACATCCCTCTTGAGAGGAGCATCCACCTCCGCAGGTGCACATGGGATCCCATTGGAGCTTGGCTTGTGAGGTGCATCAGACGCAGCTGTCTGAACAGACTGGTGTGCCCGATTGCGGCACACCATGGACCTTAGGCTAGGCATTGGAGGAGGGGGTAATTGGATACAAGATGTCCGGGGACACGTCACTTCAAGACGTCCCAAGGAACCGTACGAAGCAGTTGACCCAGATGAGCACTTATTGTTGCTGGACACTGCATGTGAGAGTTGGCTGTGTATAGATGGAATGGCATCAGATCTGGAATGGGGCAGGATTCCTATCACTTGTCTTTCCACTCTTTGCGGTGCTTTGTCCACCACCTTATCCTCAGGAGTGAATGATACAGCCTTGGGCCTCCACATGACTCACTGAGGACTGATTATCACAATCTCTCCTGTTCCTGTGCTTTATTGCTAGAGCGCCACCAGGCGCCGCCTATTGAAGGAAGAAGATGATTACAAACATTTTATTAGAGAAAATCAATTAAAAATGACTGAATCAACAATTATTTAGCCTAATTACAAAGGAGAAGCTTATCAAATATTTAAGAAATAAACTGCATACCATTAACATTATATTAACAGGAAAAAAGGTACCTATTTTAAATTATTTTACTATGTAATGTCAAATTTTAAGAGGACCTCATGAATGAAGTTAAGCACTTTTCTCTCTGTCACTTCAAACACTTTCAATACAAAATGAGGCATTTGTTAACTTAGTGAATTACTTTCCAGGTCATGGGAAGAAGGCCTCTAAAGGCCACTTTACATGATACAATTTTTTGTACAAACGCTTGTATGAGGAAGTTGTACCGAGTAAAGTGGTAAATTGTGTGAACGATTGTGCGAATGTCTGAATGACTGTACGGAAAAAGGAACCTGTTCTAATTCCATTCAGACAAACATACAATTTTGTTCAGTTTATACAAGCGTTTGTACAAGAAATTGTACAAAAAATTGTATTGTGTTAGTAGCCTTTAAGCGCAAACAAAAAATGAGGGTCATCACATGCTCCAAAGATGGACGATCATGACCATAATGTATACACTTCAACATCAATTTCAACCTAGCGCAAAACACAAAATAATTTTTGAAAGATGGTTCAATTATAGTTTGTGAATACTTCAACACATATTCAAGGAGAAGCCATGCCCCACGGGTATGATGAAAGCTATTCACATCCACCAACCATATGAGGTCCACAATGACATGAATTTTCACATGCACCATTCACAAAAGCATTAAAACTATAAATGGTGTTCTTAATATACTACCTTGATATAATGATCTTACATTTTCTGGTATCAAATTTCAGTTGACTCTACATAGTAGGTAAATGCAAAAATATTACCTTAACACACTCAACGCGGATGCCTTATATTCAAGGCGTGCCTCATTACCCTGGGAGGCGGATGCCTTGACGTCAAGGCATGGGGTACCGTTATGTTCGTTGCTAAGTAAAAAATTATTATTATATTGCAAAAATTTTATGTTTAAAACATTTATAATAATGTATTTATTCATATGAAAGGAAAAAAAAACTTTCGCACATGAATAAGTTTTCATGAAATAGGCCAGCATTGAGTGTGTTAAGCTGAAAACTGAATTATAAGAATAAAAATGAACCGAAAAATCGAATTAAAAATGAATGTTCAAAGTTCCAATAAGCCTCAGTAAAGGCCGTTTTACACGGTGCAATTTTTTGTACAAACCAATGTAAGAAACTGAACAAAATTGTATGTTTGTCAGAATGGAATTAGAACAGGTTCTATTTTCCGTTCAGTCATTCGCACAGTTTGCAGCTTTGCACAGTACACTTTTCCTCATACAAGCGTTTGTACAAGAAATTATACAAAAAAATATACTGAGTAAAACGGCCTTAAGATTTAATACCATGAACCGACTAATGTCTCATGTTCAAGCGAAGAAGAGGCACATTCACTAAAATTATTAGCCATCAATCAAGTAAACACGGAGAACAAGAAATACCATGAGTTGGAAAAACAAACATGTTTACGATATACTATAGGCGATTTCGGGTCTACATTCACCGTGATCATCATTATTTCAATAATTTCTGAATGCAACATTACATGCTCTCTCTGAAGCAAATTGAACAGTAGTGACATAGCGAAAGTAAAACGCATCTCAACAACAAACAGACATATAGGATCACTAATTGCTTCATTGAAATGTAAATATTGTTTGTTTTGAGACAACAGGATGCAGCTACCACTAAAATAGTCAGCAAGTACTTTCTATTTCTTCACATCAGTTATTAGAAGCACAACATACAGACAAACAAAATTTTATTCACTTAAACGGCTTTATCCATTCAATCAGCAAGGGAGAAAATATGTGAAGAAAGTCATTATCGTAACAGTGTTCCGCTTGGAGTATTCAAGAGTACCATTATTCTCTTCGATAATTTAAGCACACGGTAAATAAATACTCACCTACGAAAATCTCAAATTCAGTCTCACTGAAATTTAACTGTTTACATTCAAGATGAAGAAACAGCGGTTACACCAGACGTTAGCACCAGCAATAATAACATTTTGTAAACATACTGGCAAACTAGGTAACTTACCATTCCGTTTTAGCTGTATGGAGTGCCCCACCAAGGATGTTAGCAGAGCGCCTGGATGAGCAGCTATAACCTGCACCCGCAGAAGCCGCAAAGGAGATCTGAGGAGAATTAAATTTTTGATCTTAACGTCATAATTAACTGACGCAGGCGTACAACGACTCATACAATTTCCGTCACTTGGACTGAAATGAGCATCGCCATGCGCAAGACATGCATGAAGACGACTGAATTCCACTTCATACCGTCCGAGGCCAAATTATAGCTAAAAAGCCTTGAGTATATAATATCAGCAAAAAAACCTTTGTTCAATAGACAAGGTACAACGAGCAACCGTACACTTGGTGAATGCGAGCGATGTGCGGTGAATCATAAGCACCATAAAGTTTCACAATAACGATCGCACAAATTCATTTCAGACAGTGCCACAGATGTAACGTTGTTATGAGGATAGCGTGAAATTAATCTTGACGATAAAATCATTAGGGAAAAAAACGACGAGAAAAACATTAGGGGAAAAAAATTAGATGACAAAATGAAATTTTTTACATCAATTACGTTATAATGGAATATAGTGTACCTACAGATAATATTGAACGTAGTTGCACAGTGTGCCTAACAAATATGTAAACATACAGTACCTATATACGGCGGATGACAGTACACACCTACTGCTCACCACGCCAGAACTGTCAAGAGATTTTTTTCCGATTGCCAAATATAATTGGGAGATATCATTCGCAAAAACTTGACTACCATGTAAAACCGCACATAGAACTGAATGATTGCATGGGATTAATGGCTAATCTTAATGAAAATCAACGTGCATACTTAGGAACACTAATTTTTTCAAGCTGACAAGCGGAGAGAAATCGCGAGTCAAAAAAGTTGAAGCATAACAGCACTCTTGATGCCCGTCTGGAAGTAAATGAATGATGCCCCACATAATTTTGAAGTCAATAAATGTAACAAATACGATACACACTCTCGATGTCACGTTTTACTCGAATTAAATTGAAGTAAAATTGATGACTTATTTCCAGCGAAAAATATGCTGCCCCTCAAAACAAACGTCTGCCGCAAGTTTATCACCAAACTCACCGCACAATATCCTCTGTTTCGCCGAAAATCACAAGGAGACACCACTGTTAGCACATATACTCCTATGAGGAAGATCACGCGCAACTTGGCAATACGGACGGATAGATCCTTTCGAAATAAACCAGCCCGCCTCCTCGGTACACGGAGGCGGCCTTCACCGCTGGAGGAACGGCGATGACTGTTCGGGAAAGCGAGGGCAGAGGAAGAGGCAAGGTGTAATGCTGGTTGGCACCCTCCCCTAGTCCGTCTTTCCCTCAAGCCTTCTCCCCACCGACCTCCTCAAGTCTTCGTCCTATACTGGAGAAGTCTCCTCAGTCTGTGCCACGTTGCCAGGTTCCGCACACTCGCTCGCTGAGTCTCGGAGGAAAGTTGATTCGCGGGCAGAATCGCTGGCGAGGGAGGGAGTTGGGGGATACGAGGGGCGAAGAGAAGCATAGACCCACGGTATTGCGAGGGCATGGCATAGATTAGGAACCAATGGTGGGAAAATTAATGCCTTAGATGCCAATTACTTCTCCTCTATGTTGCCAAAATTAGTTCTTAGCATTGAATGAACCCGTCGAACAAGTTATCGTTCAAGAGAATTATTGGGATGATGGCTATTATAGATGTAGTGGCGATTACACTACATTATCTTTTATACAACGATAGCAACATAAGAAATTAACAGTACGCAAAAGATGAGGATGGATTAGTCGTGGTGAAATGAACAAATTTTTAGATCGTCATGGTGTCCTGCTGAGGGTAATTGCCCCAGCGATCCAAGTAGGTAAAAATATAGTAAAAAACACAAGCAGCTTTGTAGCTTTGGGGGAGGAAGAAACGGCTAGCGGAGGTGGGGAAAAGCGAGATCCAGGCAATCACGTGATCTAGGTTGAGCTTTCCGCGAGGTAGCGGCTGGGGGCGGAGGCGGGCGTGCGGAGGCCTCTTTCTACCTGCCTACGTTGGATCATTATTCTCCCGAGGAGGGTGAGCAAGTTCAGCAAAGCGTCCTTCGGAACGGACGTTAAACCTTGTGACCCATTAGAGCATTTCGCAAGAGAAGGGCTGAAACCGTCGCCGAGTTTTGTGAGTTCTCCAAAACGTTCACGCGTGGAAGTGTATGTGGCGTGAGGCACACGGAATAGGCGCTCGCAAAGGATAGCAAATGAATACGAGATGATTTAAGGTCTTAGTATATACTCTCCCACGAGACGTAGGGTGTCTATCGCTAATTTCATCGGATAGCATGACAATTACGTCATGAAACAAGAGGAAGATCGAGAGGAATTCATCGGTCGTACGAAGAAGTTTGACTTTTCGTCACAAACAATGAAACACCGTCAATTATATTAATTTAAATGAATGATAAGAAGAGAAAGGATTTGTAATGATTTGCTGAATGTATTCGCCCACATGTCTAAAAGTTATGTGTAGCCCTGTTCACCCAATATAAAAAACACTCCCTTACGAACTCTGGAAACAGCGAAAATTGTTCCAGTGCACTTCAAACGCCTTTGATACACCTGACCATGAGTTTTATTAAGTGATGTATGTCGGTAGACATGATATTAGTCACATCAGGTAGAAATGAATAGGGAATTAGGGAAATAAAGAGATGAACTTCCTCCAGTTTTTCAGGAGGGTATCCTTACTAAGTTATCCTTCCTGATGATTATTCTTCATTTTACAATCCCCTTGTACCAAAAATAAAGATTCTTAAAACGAAATTTTATCCCATTAAACAATAATAACTTTAAATTATTCGGAAATTGTACATTATTTGCTTCATGAAGGTCGGAACTGACGTACTGAAGATTTAAGGCTAGGATATAACCTTCATTAACTCCTAAAAGGCGATCCTATGATTGGGCGGATGTAAGACGACAAGAAAACCGTGGATAACCTTCTATGAACCCCAAAGAGGTACCGTTAGTTTAAAAACCATGTTCTAAGGTTTCGCTCGACGCAAATCTTTTATGCTCGCTATTTTCAAAGATATTTCGTGAATGTTGTTCATTCTTTGCACTGAGGAATGATGTTCTTTCACTTTTACAATCAAACAATAACAATAGGCTTCCTATTCTTGGTAATACAACTTACACTGAAAACACTTTTTCCATGCCAAGCGCTCAGGAACTCATCAGCCATGAAGGATGACTACTAAAATTAATCACAACTCCTTGATTTTTCATGCAAGGTCTATCTAGTCCCGTAAGCCTTGGCACGAATTTATGTTTTCTCCTCAACCACTTGCCTGGCAATACCTACGTACATAATTTGCAGAGGTATGATTCACAAAAAACTTATTTATTGCACCTACTGTCTGAGCATGATGCACGCTCAGACAGTTTTCGAGCTCTTAAGAGCGGCTTACGCCTCTATATAAATGCATTATTTTTAATGGGGATCTTCAACGCGGCTATCAATGGAAAATAAATTTCACGGCATATAAAATTCAAATTCGCAAATTATATAGAGGGCAGTCAGCAGACCCTACGTACGGAAAAAAATAATGGATAAAATATGACAATGGCCGTACTGAAGCTATGTGTATCTCAGTGACTATTTTAATTATTTGAGCGAAACTCCCCATTCTAGTGAAATTTCAGTTTTGGCATTTACCGAGAAAAGTAGAATAAACTGGAAATATTTTGAGACTCGAACACCCGTATTGCGGTTCTCTTTATATTCCTACTCAATCTCCCTAGGTACAAAAATATTCGTATTCGCCTGAAAGATCAGCTTCAACGAATCTACTTGCTGCTAAAATTCACTTGACGTGAGCTCACCCTGATCAGAGCCTGTATCGCCTGGTATCCTGCGACCCCTAAAATTAAGCAACACCGTCAGCACATGTGCATGAAGGTGGCGTACGCACGAGGGGCCCTAATGAACCCCTGTGTACGTATTTAGCCCTTCTAGGGCCTCTCTCGGATAAATACCAAAACGTGAAATTTCCTTCGCCGGAAGTGTAAGTCTTAATATTGACCGAAGCTCGCACAACTATTCGAGAACAAAATAAATTTATCGCAGCAAACGAGCTATCGGCTATCCTTGGTCAAAATTCCAATCGACATGAACAATTAATTTTCCTCTTAAAGTTCAAATAATAAAACCGCATTGACTTTCAGGAAATTTAAACTATATATGCTCTCCATATGCTTTCCATCCATATGGATGGAAACTATGGATCACTTATCTACTCTTCTCCCCTTCTCTCCACATAGCATTCTCTAAGACCTCCTCCATAGCACTGCCAATGAACCCTATCTCTTCGGTGAAGGATAAAACGGATATACTTTATCAGTACTTTATCCATCTATTAAAACCATTATTTATTCAGCAATTTATATTTATATCATCATTATCAACTGAACAAAGAATTAATTCATAATGTGTGTTCATCCCAACTTAACAGAAGGTTGGACCCCACCCACCCCTGTTGATAGTTCAACGTAATAGTTAGCCTGACCCCTCTACCCCATTGGCGTTGCGTAATATATGTATTGCCCCAAATTCGAGTCTGTTGGCATTGGAGGATGACAATATCACGATGCAAACAGCCACCAAGCCGCGTGAAAGCAACTGAGATTAGTACTCTTTGGAGTGACAGGTGCCAGCAACTATTAATTATGGTTCGTAAATAACTTTGAGCCAATACACTTGGCAGAGGACAGTTTTAAGAGAATGTCACGAACTTCTATTCCCTCAAGCAAACCTATGGGCTTTTCAGTGGATCAGTTATAAATAGCGCTAATGAATCTTTCACATTATTATAGCAGCCACACTCTTCAAGGTCTTTATTCAAATGCCAAGAAAGAAGAATACCATGATATTCACCCAAAATATATTAAGATCTGTTAACATATTAACTGCATGGATTAAAGATAAAATAGCAATGGCCTTTATAGAGAAATAGACCGTCTTTCCGCAAATCCTGAAACATTGTTCACTCATAAACGTATTTCTCTCGGACGAGTTCCTACTATAGTTTTTGGAGAAACGTTGCAACATACGCTAGTATTAACTGCATCTCGAATCTAAAAGAGCTACAAAAAATTTGCAGGATTGAAGTCAACGACGTAAATGAACAAGCAGAACGTGTTAGCAGATTAATCCTTTTCTCTTCAACATTTCACTTTTTTGAAAAGCTTTTCACGGTAATGATGACGTGGATGAAATTACCATTCCATCTCCATAAATACCAAATATTGAAGGCATTATGATAGAGAGACATTATGAAAGAGTTTGAACAGTCAATTTCTCAACTAAGGAATGAAAATCTCGTCACCGAAACCAAACAGATGTTAAAGTTACAGAAAATTGTCTCAGTTTGATGAGGCTACGAATTAAAATTAAATTGGAATCGAAATGGAATAATAATATAATGGAATAATATCTCAAAAAATGAAGAAGTTTACGTGATACTTCTCGAGTATAAGTATTACTTCGTGCACCAAATGTGGAAGCATCAGGGCGCCCTCAATGTAGTGAACAGCCCCTCACCGCAGGCAGTACAAGTTGAGGCCTTCGGCAGGCACTCCTTGACGTGAAGCACGGAAGCAAACGAGAAATTCCTCCACTCCACGCCTGCCGAAAGAGAGGGAGAGCGGTCCCCACTAAATTTAGCTTTAACAATCGATAAAAGACTCGCGTCCCTAGGGGTCAACTGTGACCACGCGCCGGCTGGGCCCGCCTCCCCACAAGGCACAGTGAGAGAGGACACAGACGCCGTTTCGAGAAAGAGGTCACCTGTGGGAACGATGGGTGAGACAAGATCGTGGGTGAGGCGATTACATGAGAAGAGGAGGGGCGATGATCGTGGGCCCCAAGCGTTGACGGGGCCCTTCTTTCTTCGCAGGGCTGATCATCTCCCGATATTGTGCCGTGCTGGAGAGGGGCCTTTGAGCAAAGGCGGACGGAAATAGGAATTTTGGTTGGAACGCGTCCAAAGCGTTGGAGAAAAAGAACAAAGGATTATGAAGGGTGTCCAATGTCGTTTAGGGGTTGAGTAATGTAGTTCAAGGGCGGGGCTGAACATCTGCAGTGAGGATGACACTGTAATTTCGAAAACCTCTGATCGATCCCCAGGAGAACATCAAGAGGAGCACCGAGGGATATCATATTCCATCAAAGAAAATTTCGGCCTTGAATTCTCCACGTTTTTGCTATTAGAAATTAATGAATTCAGACGAAAATGAGTGCCAAATACATTTTTTGAGGAGTAATAAAATACATCAATTATAATCAAAACAATCTACAGTTCCGAAGCAGGCGAGTTTTATTATATTCTTAATTGTGAGATAGAATCCCATTTTATGAACAAGAGTTTTGGTTAAATGAGGAACGCATCCGTAAAATGGAGAAATAACTACATGGAGAGGTATGTGATGCAAATAAACACTCAAAATTAGGACAGATGTTCGAGATAAATGGTTGAAAAACGAAATTCTGCTTTTCAAATATGCTGGAATTCGAATTCATAATTTTGAAAGGAGGTATTTTTGTCCTTATTTTCATGTTAAAATCAATGTCTTGCAAAGGTCATACGCTCGCATCCACGGCTAAATATAGCCACTAGCACTGAAATGATGATGGATCAAAAGACATCCGCGAATGAATAAACTCTTGTTTACCTCCCGGTGAGCTGTGTGCGGGCAACCAAATAAGCTCCTGAAGCAGAATATTTCTCGAAAATGCGGTAAAAGCTTAACAGAATTTGAGAGCCTTCTAGGAGACTAGCCAGCGCTCTCAATAGAGCCTTTCACCTTATGGTAAAGAGTTCTGGGACCTTTATTTTGTCACTTCGTGTGCAAAAAATTTGAATTTATTATTTTTCCATCCCAGGCTTGGTCGTGATGACGCAAAGGATTTTCCCAGGCGAGTTTGTCAAAAGGTACTTCCATTTTTTGCTTAACCCTCTTACGTTGGGATTTTCCTTGTCTGGCTTCATTAATTCTTCTCCATGACTCTATGCAATGAGAAGTGGCAAATTTCAGTCATGAGATTATTCAACAGAGGAATATTTTAGTGAAACATTCAAAATTATTCCAAGAAATTCAGTGGATTCAAAACCGCTTATGCTTTTTAAAGCGAATAAACGTCAAATAAGCACATTATTTTTCAAATAATATAAATATAAAAGGATGAATTACGACTTGCAGACTTATAATGGATTTTTGAGGTTGCATCATATCTCATTTTAGGGATTTTGAGTGTAACTTTATAACTGTATTAGGCAATGAAACACACGCTATCAACTGATGAAGGAAAGAGATAAGTATAATTTCTTTGATTTTTTTAAATGAGAACGATACAAACAAATTGAACAATGAAAATATGATATAATTACCACTTAAATCCTACTACCATCAAATAAACAATAGAGTTGAATTGCCAGAAGTAGCTATTTGGGGGAGGCAATCAACACCTAACGTCATTTGCGCCATTTAGGATAGGCGGATAATTTAGCAGAGGCAGAAACTTTTCAGGGAGCGGAAGAAGGGCAGAGCAAAACCTGGCCATGGAATTAGAGCTCTCTTCACGAAAAGTGCCAAGGGATCACGACCTAACGTCCCATCCGACGCATGGTGTACTGAACTAGAAGTGCTCTCGAATCATCAGACGCAACATTAATTGAAAAATCAGTATAGTTCAGCGGATCTGGAAAGCATCTAAAGTTAAGGGATTAGAATCGCATGTTTTTGCTCCCACAATCATTTACTTTCAGGAATGATACCATTTCGTAAACGAAGGTTAAGAGTAACTCCGAGAGCAGCTAGTTTTTTCAAGGAGTAAGCAAGAACTGTAATCACATGGCAGTTCCATTTCTTATCCTAAGCAAACCACAACTTTCACCGCGATGCTTTCCAACGCGGAGAGGGTGAAATTAATTTATGAACCAGGGTAATTCATTGACTGATTTCCCAGGACCATCCGCAGAAAACTGGCCAGTAAAGTTCTACTTCTGTAACGTGCTGTGCGGCGTGAGCAAATGATGTATTTATATCGGGTCCTCTTTTCGTAACCGAGCGAAAGTTCGAGTTCATTAGCACTTAGCCACAATGTCATACGCGTTTTTACGCACCGCGGTACGTGAACGGAGTTTAAGGAAGAGAAACTCGTCCCCAAACGATGCATACTTTATCCTTATGAAACTTACTCTTACGAAATTGGTGAAAATGTGTTCCTGCTCAGCAGCAGAAAACCTCCACTATAAATGTTGATAATGGCAATCAAAGTACGTAATGAGACAATATGCGCCAGAGATTTATCTCAACAGTTTATGAAAATTCGGCTCCGATAAAATTGAATTTAGAGGGATCACCGCATGTAGAGAGCAGTAGCGTATGAAGACCAATTTTATTTGTTTATAGCTCCTTATGAGCTTCAAGTGAACATGTGTTCCGCAAACTTTAAGATAATGATAACCGTCTTCAAGCTTTTTATCAGGTATTTGTTACCTACAAAACTTCTATCTTCTCCAAAAACGATTGAAAGCTTTGTCTCACCTTTGAAAAGGATTTACGAGTCATAAATTTGATTTCACCAGTTGAAAAAGTAGTTTTCAGAGTAGTAATTGGATATAAGAGACGAAAGTAAAAAACCTTGTAGACGATTTCAAGTAATACAAACAGCCGCAAAAAACTTTACTTGCTGATATTCATAATAGAAATATTTCCAAAGAGAAGTAATAATTCACCTAGGTCAAGGTGAATGACATTTTCTCTGTGGAAATCTTGCTACTCTCACACGATGATGAATTTTGAGTTTTGAGCGGGTGGAGGATGATTGACGAAAGTGGAGTCATGAGGATGTTAATAGAATGAAACGTAGAATTTTGTCAGAAAGTATTTGGTTATTCAGAGGACTTAGAAAAGGTGTTAGCTAGAGTCTAATGTAGAAAGAAAATGAAGTAGTGCAGGAAATAAAATAAAAATGTAGGTAGGGAGTTCTCATTAAAATCTCGACCTGAATCAGATGGCTGATATTTATTTCATTTATATATTTAACACTAAAAACAGCATTAAGGCCTTTACATAGGGTTATATAAAAATTATAAACTATAATAATAACAAACAAAAAAGATGATAACAAACTTTTGCTAACAAAAAGCATATTCTTTTCACCTATCAACGTTTCTATATAAGAACTTTTACCTACATTCGAATTTCTCCTCAAGAATAGTTGTTTTTTCTTGTGTGTGGAATTGTCCTATGCAAAATTCCACCATATAGCAACTTGCATCGCCCCTCCAAGGTAAGAAAATTCAATACGACCTAAAGAGCATTTAACCTCTTTTTTTGATTTGCATTCATCAAAATAAAAATTTCAAAAATCTTTCAATATTTTTGTTCTACTACAAATGGATCCATAGAGCTAAACTCTGAAACATTATTGGCCCAATGAAACAACCGATAATTAATATTTAACTTACTTGTGGAAATGTTCGTCAGCAGGTAACGATCCTCTTTAGAAACGCATTTCAAACAAGATCTACAAGGTTGAATGTCCAAGTTCACTCCTGGATACAGGGATTCCAGAACTTCACGTAACTCACTCAGATGAACTGCTTCGCGGAATTTCAAGTAACAATGCAAATGGTAATCAACTGTATTTGAAGAAACACTAATCTCCGCTGCTATGCTAGCAATGATGAACTAGAAGAGGTAATCAGATTGAAAGGCATTGCAATTGGTTATTGAAACTGCTGCATGAGGCGAAGAGGTCAAGGGAAGGAGTAATGATCGAGAGGGCATTGAAAAGGGAAGGTAAATGCTAGAATAAGGATCGTTGAGAAATTGATAATCAATTTGGACTTGTATTATGGTTCAATGTTGCGAGTCATGCAGGCTGGAATGTAAAGTGAAATGAATGTAAAGAAATCAATGTCAGTAACAATCGATCCTAGGAGATCAATGGAAATCAATTAGCAGTAACGGGTTGAAAATTAAAATGCAAAGTCAACCATGTATTGAGGTAGGCGAGTCAACTGTCATTACTGATGTTCAATGTATTTTGAATGACTGGCTACCTAGCACTTAGGAAGGATGCGTACGAACAAAGCATAGCCAGGCTTTCTAAGAAGAATTTGGGAAGATGGAACAAATGAGGGAGATGATCAAAGAAGCATGAAAATTATAATGAATAAAAGAGGGAAAATAGCCAAAACTTGAATATGGGAGTGTAGAGTTATGAGGCTCCGTACCATGGCTTTTGGGAAAAGATAATGAGCGTTCTTTTGAGGCATTTGAGATGCAAATCTGGTCGGAGAGTTGGACGAAAGAAGAACAAGTATCGCATTTGGTAGGAAAGGGAAGAAAAAATGTTTGAGAAAGTGAAAGTATGAAGCAAAAACAGATGGTAAACGCACAGATCGATTACGAGATATTGACGAGGGTGATGGAGGAGCAAATATTGTAAACACGCAGACGAGGGAGGAAAAGAAGATGGTTTTCAAAATTGTATGCATGAAAAATAAATGAAGAGCCAAAAATGAGGCTAAAAAGGAGGTAACGCATTGTTGAGAGAGGGAAGATTGAGAGATTAGATTAGAGTTGTAGGCTGATCGATAAAGGGACAGGTAAACATTAGGACTGTCCACTGACCTTGGCAGAAACAGTGACAAGATATAACGCCTATGCAAGCAAATCATAAGGTCGCGGCTTCGGATTCCGCTTTGACGCCCGTATACCCCATATCCGTGGACATACCCATATTTACTCCCTTGCGCGGCGAGGGTTTTACAGTGATTGATGCATCGTAGGCAATGGAATCGCTATCAATAGGAGGAACACTTACAGCTGCTGTGGCAACGATGCATTGGGGATCATTGGAGGAAAGGATATCAATCGCAGAGAATGAGCTGCCGAGAGAATATTGGTGCATTGATGAGAGATGGATGTGATTTTTTTCTTCTGGGTCACGTATGCCACTATGACCAGACGTGACTATCTTATCAATATCGGCTCAGCTTCTTATGTTAGCGAGAAGTCTGAAAGATGTTTCTAAACCAATGGAGAATGAATGATGAAGCGATGAGTATGGTGAGGGAGGAAAGAAGGTTTACGACGGAAATAAGGTGGCCGAGCTGTTGGCTAGAACAAGGAATTAGGGGTACTGAAGTCATTATCGAAAGTAGAATTCCGGAAAAGCGAGGTAAAGGTCGGAAACATTAGGAACTGAAAAGATATTTTGGATGATACGAACAGAGGTAGGAACAATTTAAATCTAAAGAAAGAAGCAGAGAAGGAACCGTTCTGTAAAAAAAAGCAAAGAAGAGTATGAACTCTGCATCAAACACACTCTAATCGTTATAAAACTCCCCTCAATGCTCAAACAGAGCTGGTAAGGAAAGACTTCGATGAACCCAAGTCGGGGTTCTCCGTTACTGTTTTCTCAGTGATCTCAGCGATAATATTCTTTTATTTAAATGAAGAAGTATACAACAAATCTGAAGAAAACTTGGCCATTCAGAAAAATAAAACAGTGGATTTTAAATGATTCATCGTGTTCCTCAAATGAATAATTTTACAATGGGAGGAGACGAGAAATAAAGATGGCTAGAAGGGCAAACATAGTTACCGACTCCCGAGGAACATCAGCTTTTGTGGCTCTCCTTTATCTCAGATGTCAATTAGAATTAATCGTAGGGAATGACATATCAACAAGTGCATAATAGTGTTGCTTCAAAGAGACATGCAATAAGTAAACAATTGGTTTGGCCGTAACAAAATATACAAGACTCGGACGTTGAATGTAGTAAAAATCCTTTCTTTCAGCTAGTGTGCCTCAAAACTGCCAATTGAAATAAATACTATAGATATTTTTATTCTTCTCAACATAAGAGGATTCTAAATAAAGTATAGAATGAATATAAAATTTAATTAAATTCATTATTTTAAAAAAAATTCTATTGTTTTTATAGGTAAATACCTACCATCATTTAAGTTTGGCGTTTCCTTATAAATTCAAGCGAGGCAAAAACATGGTAATATTGACAAAAATGGGCTGATGAATATAAATATGTCATTATTTTAAAAGATAAATAAGGCTATAGCCAGACACCGTCAACTTCAGGCTATAGGCAGTTACAGACCTTCCCGAGGATTAGGAGGATCGGTTTGGTGTAGTGGCTAGAGGCTAACTCAAGGGCCCACATTTGAGTCCAAGCGGTGACAGTTCTCTCCTGTATATCGTTAAGAACGGTGTGAAGAGCACTTCAAGTTCAGTTCCTCGTCCGTCAGGTGGAACGTTGAACCATGGTCTTTTTTCAGTTGTTTGTTAAGAGCTATTGCCAACGCCGAATTTCTCTTCGCCCTTCCTTCACACCCTGATGAAATTGTTAGCCCTGCCCAATTACCCCCATATATTAAAATTTTGCAAATTACCGAAGTTGTCTAGTAGCCGATAGTCTCCTCTAATAAAAGTAATAAGAATAGCTCGGGTATTATTTTAACGCAAGGAAGAGGGAGCCGATTGAGGTTTTTAAGTGTTTGAAGGGCTAACAGATGGAAGAGTGTTGAGTAAGTGGGGTTGGAAATAGTTTGGATAAAATGATGGCGGGTAGGAAGTATGCGGAACTTCAAAAAAGGTACCAGTAGAGGGATAGGAGTCGTGGGAAGGATTATTGCCCATCAAAGTCTTAACCGGCAGAATACTAATGATGTAGCGAAGAAAATAAAAATAGAAACTACCAGAAGGCAGTCGGTATGGCGTCGAGATCATTTCCATACATATTTTGAAATACCTCGGTCACTTTGAACTGGGTTGGAAGTGGGTACAAATTGGCATCTTCGTAACCTTGAGCGGAACACTCGCGAATCACACCGCGCTCCATTTGTTGATCTTCGCGACTCGCGAGCGGCTAGGAGACCGTGGAAAATCCCGACGTCTGCCAACGCTGGGGTCGGAACCCGGAAGGCATTTCTTCCCCCGCTGCGGAGAGTCGCGAAGTCGTCCTCATGATACCCACCGTCCGCCCCCCCGCCTCCACCCTTCCTCTCGCGCGACCCGGTGAGATCGAGGAGGGAAAGGGAGGGCACAGCATCTTGAACTCGGGCCAAGTGATAGGCGGAGCGCTCCCTTGCCGCATACCGCACCGCGCATCTCGCCACATCAATCTCGGGTAGATTGCCTCGCTACCTTTCGATGCGATGACGCGGCCCGACTCGTTCGATTCGCCCACACCGTCGCGCCGGCTGCTCCCAAGCGAGTCGCGAGACCACACCGGAAGAGGAAGTCCCGCAAGGTCTGGCCAGAAACAAAGGTGGCCCTGTCACAGTGCAAGGCCTGATGATCTACCGTTCTCCTGCAATCACCTCCCTTCCCAATTTGACCTTGAATGCCGATCGGTTTCGATTAAGAACGTTTAAAGAGGGGGATCTGGTTGGTGTGGCGGCTAGAGGCCTCCCTTTTCGAGGGTCCGCGTTCGAAATCCGGCACAGGTAGCTAGTTCTCAGTAATATACCGGTCCCAATTTGAGTGCTGTATGGAGAACAGTTCGAGAACAGCAGTCTGTAGGATGAGACGTTAAACTGTGAAACACTTGGCGCCTAGTTTTATGAATAGGGTATTGCCAATATCAAGTTTATCCCCACCCTTCCTTCGCCCCAGAGTCATGAAAAATACCCATCTATCTTAATGGTTTAAATGACCTTAGTTGTTAGTCACTTCTAATGACAAAAACAACAAACGAAAAACTTAACTAAATATAAGTTTTTTAATTAAAATTCTCGATCCTGCTCCCAAAAAATGTAAAGATTTTGGCATAATCGTGGTAATGTGATGAGGAACTTAATCATTTCAGTCTCATCTATGCAGAGAATTAACTTTTTTAAAGGCCAGTTACACCATTAATCTGACGAGCAAAGTTGCCTCATGTAAAACTTCTATGAATGCAATTCAAAACATCATGAGCGTGCTATTTTGTCATATTTCTAGGGTAATAAGACACAAGGAGATAATAAGTAGAATTTCCAAGGCGAAAAGGGTCAGGACAACCTAAAATCTACTTAAATCTGAAAATACAATCTTGGAAGTGAAGGACAATTAATTAGAACTTGCATCTGGAGCATGCTCCTTTTAAATGGTATAAGGCTCTGAAAAGGCGAAACTGGAAGCATTTGCAATGCAGTGTAATCGGAGAATAATGAAGATAACTTGGATAAATAGAATTGTTAGTGATGGAGTTTCGAAATGAGTGGAAGAAAAGAGAAGCCTAATGCAAACTTTAAAAAGAGGACGGGAAAGATTAATCAGCCAAGTCTCCAGATGTTATGGTATGATGAAGGCACACGTAGAGATAAAATACTAATGGAAGAATGACAAAGGAAGACCTTGTTTGAGATATATGGAATGAGAGTTGACGGATGCCAATGGGAAGCATTGAGTAAATATGAAGAGGTTAGCCGAAAGATGATCCGAGTGGAGAGCTAATATAAGTCAAACCCATTTTAGGATTGATAACTAGTGATGATGACGATGACGTAAGACGATGACCAATAACACATGAAAAGTATGGAAGACCATCTATAAATTGAAAGAATCGACCCATATAAATTAAATATAATCAATATGCTTGATTTTATTGATACCACTGGTCATTTTTCCGCTAGCCGAAATTGACTCGGGGGGATCGGGTTGGTGTGGTGGCTAGAGTACTGGCCTCCCATCCCGAGGGCCCGGGTTCGATTCCCGACAGTGGCGGATTTTTCAGTGGAAAACCGGTCCCCACTTGAGTGCCTAGTGGAGGGCATTTCAAGTATAGTACTCCATCCGTCGGATGGGACGTAAAGCCGTGGTCCCCCTGGCGCCTTTCGTTAAGAGTAGGCTAATGCCGACGCCGGGTTTCTCTCCACCCTTCTCCATTCCCTGAAAACTCCTACCATTACCCAATTATCCACCATACCCAATTATTATGGCGTAAATGACCTCAGCTGTCGGTCGCCTCCCCTAAATAACCAACTAACCAACCAAATTGACTCATTGTATTTTTTGAGTTTATTCGTCATTAACACAATTTATTTTGTACCATAGAATTCATTTCTCGTGACTTGGCAGGACATATCTCTCTCAGTAGGCGTTAATTCCTAGACGCTACACCATGGCACCCTAAGGCAAGGTGCTCATATAATTGTGACATCAGCACTCAAAACATTCTTTCTGAAATTTTTATGACATTTCTCTGCAGCACCAAGTCCTCTTTCCTCTATGAACCCTAAAATCTGTGTCGGGAAGTAGAAAAATCAGCCCATTCGTGTAGCATGCGGTTTACTGCCATAATGTTACAATAAGTAATGCAGTAAGTAAAAGTCATCGCGGCTCAGAGACAAAACAGCGAAGTACTAAATGCCATCATTAAAGGCAAAATCTAAATGGGGACCGAAATGCTGAAGAATGGCCTGCATGCGGAGAGGTAAACGAATAAGTTGCAATACAGTTGTGCCCCAAGGCAAAACTCTATTTGTGCTTCTTTTTTGATTCGGAAACAGGCATATACAAGCACACAACTGGTGAAATGATAAGGAGCATGGTTGATATCAGAAGTACACCAAATCTCAAATCTCTTGTGCATTTCTAGAGATATATTTGGCATAGGTGAAGATTAAAAAACAAAAACTTTGATGATAGGAGAATTGGGTTTTAACCCTCGAGTGGTGTATAAAGTACGCCAATTTTATGAAATAGGTTTTGACAACTCTGTATACTCATGATAATTATAAAAGGCTTTGTGTATTCCTTAATTGCCATTTTGACTTTCAATTGCTTTCATTATCCTTGCTTAAGAAAATGCTGCAAATTTATTATAAGAAATTTTGGTAACGTCAGTCATCCGTGGCGTATGGAATACGCCGCGCGACCGGTGGTGAGACTCATTTGCTTTTCCTTCGTTCTTTGAGCAGGTGCGAGGAATTGAATACGCTGAAGATGATAAGTTTGATTTTTATTGATATTTTGTGAAAGTGATTGTATTGTAAGCTATACCAATTGTTTCTGTATTTTTCCGTAAAAAATACTTATTTTTTCCACTTCCAATTGACTCTGTAATAGTTAGCTTTCTGACCTAGGATAGGAAAGTGCAATATTTGGCCAATATTTGGCTTACTTGGAACTTTTGTCGTTGTGCAAGTTATTTTTGGTGCGCTCGTAAGTGTAAAATTAGTTTACAAAAGGATATTTTTCCGTAAGTAAGAAAGCATAACAATTGTGAGAAAGTCGGCACCGCAAATGGGACAGGAAAGCCAACCGTTAGAGCTTGCAAAAGCCACAGAATTTTGTTGTTCTTGATGCGGACTGTTAGGCTAGCAAGTAAAACCACACGTTGATTGCAGATAGTAGTTCATAAAGGAAAAACTGAGAAATTATCAGTTGAGAGTCCCTATTTGGATAATTTCGTGAAGAAATGTAGAAGAACATTGAACAAAAAATGTTGTGTGATTTGTAACTATCGATAAAAAATGAGACATTTTCGTGGTTGGTGTGTCTATAGCTATAATGCATAGGCAGTAAGCTAGCGAAATACAAGAAAAAATATTCTTATTTCGATTATATGACTTCTACTAGCAATCTATAAATATACCACAGAAAACAAAGAGAGGGTCATATTTTGTGTCCTAGAAGCCAAAGGACAATGTGATGTGATTGATTTGTGAAATCGTAAGGACAAATAGGTTCATTATCCTTGATAATTAGATTACAAGCCATCTTCTGGTCAATCCTCTATTAGAGCAAAAGATTACATTAATTGGATTTTTCCGAAAAACAGAAAAAGAGAGTCTTAGCTGCCAAGCTAATAAAAAAGTGCTAAAAGCAATTTCAGTAGATCCAGGTTTGAAGCCCGGTCAAGGTGAATGAGATTATTCATTGGAAATCTTGTTAAAATCGTGTTGTTGACTCATGTCCCGTATTTAAAAAAAACTAAAACAACGACACCCTTGTCAAGAAGGAATAAGGCAGTAACAGTGGCACCTGTCAGACCCTGCGGACACGAAATTGAATGCCGAAGAAACAGCTGTCTTTTCACCATGAAAAACAAGTCAAAATCCATTGTAATGCAAAATTAATCATAAGCATCACGGTAACTTATGTCTGAACTTCGTGTAAACACGTTTTTTTCACTCCAACCCTGGTAATCCGCGGCAATGTCGGAGAGGAGACAGCTTTTAGTGGAATTATCATACGCACTGATAAATCCTCATGCCTTAACAGGAGCAAATTGTAAACTCACTATCATCAGATGTGAACCTATTACTTTCAATATATCCAGAACCAATAGTTTGTGAATTTACAAACCAACGAGAAATGAACGTTGACGATGTGAATTATGCTCTGCCAAAAATGACATTACAATTATATGTAAAATATTCAATCGATTTTTTGCTATATGCGTGTAAAAACCAAATATATTTGACAAGAACTTCGCGCAAAAGACAGTAATTAACGAATAGGAGGAAATCTTTGCAATACATTACTTACCTTTGCGTGTTAAAGAATACGCTTAAAAAATATTTTTTAAAAAAATATTTCATTATGAATATAATATAATTTATTTATCGGTCAAACGCCAATATATTTGCAATTTACCAAGAAGAAGTCAAAATACTAAAAATAAAACAATACTACTATCAACGACAACATGTACTTCTTTTTAAATTTCCCATGGACAAGGTACCCGGCGCCCGGTCATCTGAAAAAATATGACGCTCCCGCTCGAGGGTAAAGGTGCTTAAACTGGTTAGATTATATGGCACCATGTAATCTAAATTAATCCTAATCCCTAAGATAAAAATTTGCCTTAATATCCCATGAAATACTAATGCATAGATACTAAAGAGCCATGCCCAAGGCGGTATGGCCTTATAGTTGCTAGGCCGGCGCACTAACGATGTGTCCTCCACGGCCGGAAGAATGAAGATAAAATGTTTTCGAAGCATTTATACGAGATATGAAAGCAGTAAAATAGAAGGTCATTTTTTTTTAATGAAACGCATATTGTTTTAAATAAAGTTATAATGAAAATGTTTTTATTCAATGATTATATATGTTTAAAATAATAGTTTGTGAGAAGTACCTACTGATTCAGCGGAAATTCTTACATTAAATAACTACATGATGACATCAAATAGCGAGTGAATGCGAAATGAAAACCAAA
Organism: Platycnemis pennipes; assembly: GCA_933228895.1. Lineage (NCBI taxonomy): Eukaryota > Metazoa > Arthropoda > Insecta > Odonata > Platycnemididae > Platycnemis > Platycnemis pennipes. The sequence goes on along the minus strand of OW121852.1, from coordinate 103,298,307 downwards.
TCCAGAATAACAAAAATGCATAAAAAATATCATGCCAAGGTCATGAGTATTTTAAACCCAGACTGAGTAAAAATATAAACATTTATTTTTCATCTGAATATCGAAACCACTCCTTCACCCACGGTACATAAACTAAGTTATGCTGGACAGTCACATAGAGTAATGTGGAATATTATATGCTAAGTTTGCATTGTTCACAATATCGAAACTCTAGGTACATACGTAGGTAAGGCGAATATTCTCCAGTATGCCCCTACGTTGTATTTGAAAACAATAGATACGACTATATAAAATATAATTCCAAGGTAAGATACAGTTCCATAGTTCCATGAACGAGAAGAATCACATTCAGATAAGCGAAGTCGATCTTTGGTTGCTATAAATATTCCCAAATCGCCTTTGAAAATGTGCCAAGAGGAAGACCTAAGAGATACGAAACTTAAAAGCCCCCTTATTACGTAACATTTGTAATCATACGAGTTCTAAATATATCACTGACGTGTCCTTGCATATCCTTAGTGTACCTATTACCGTAGTTTTTATTTCCGGGCAACAAATTATTTCTTTCTCCAATTGTGAAACCTTCGGCTTTATCCCTTTTATTGCCATAATTCTCATGATCTCCTGAGTTAAACTTCTCCCGAGTAAATTCAAATCACAAAAGCTGTCGTCGCCAGATACTTTTCCTGTTTTTCTTCGTCGGAGGAATTGACTCTTTTAAGGAGACGGGCTTCCATCTGGTGTTTTGTAGCGGCGGACGTCATCGAGATGCTGGCAAGGTCATCGCGGCCGGCAAGCCTCTCCAATCTAGCTTTCACGAGGCTTTTATTTTGGCCGATGACGACCCAAAGAAAGCGTCTGAACGATTGAGTTTTTCGACCAGGTCCATCCGACTCGTTTGTTTAATTAACATCCTTTACATGAGCTACGAGAGGGAGGTAATAGTTTTTACTGAAAGGAGGTGTCATAACGCATACAATTGTGTCTAGAGGATTGTAGCTCTATTTCAAAACGTCACTTCTGGGTCTTTTTGGGTGATGAACGATAAGAGCTATCGAATAAAATGAAAATATATCGAGTAATTTTGAGTTAGAGTAAGATGACGCATTGTTTCAATCGACACTTAGAAACTGCCATTATGACACATAAAGACACCGATGTGTTTCATTAAAAAAAGGCAAATATTTATATCCCTATCGTATTTCTGTTCTTTATGACCTTGTCATTTTCTATACCCCTATCCTATTTTACCTTACTGAAACGTACTTTTGCACCTTCAGTCAAGCCAAAGTTCGCTTCATCACGCAGAAAAGAATTTACTCACAGCTAATAGGTACTTTGTTTGGTTAGCGAGAAATGGATAGAAATATGGTGGAGTGATCCATTGGAGGAATATATATTTTCTCCTTTGTGTATTGCTTCCACTCAAACAACGATTCATAAATATCAATTTCCCCGTTTCCGGTAAAACGTTACCATTACCACCGTTTCGAAGATATTTTTTTACATGAACTATGGATATTTCAACAGCTTCTGCACGTAAATTCAAGCAAGAAAATTCGAGGCAACTCTAAAGAAAATCTTTCAGATAATGGAGATAATTTCCAGAAATTTACACTACGTAACATGTTCGGCCATAATTATTGTATAATAATGATTTAGGTACACTAATTATAATAACTCTCATTAAGATTTCCCAACGTGCAACTATGCATTACCGTGAATCGTGAAGGTTTTTGAAAAAATAGCTATCTTTCTCATCTTTTAAAATAAAGAGTGGTATATTAGTGGTTAAGGGGCTGAGCCTGGCTTGAATATTTTGACGAAGAGCTATTAGTTTTCTTACACCTTTTCTGACACCAATGTAAAAAAATTATCTAGGCTGGATGCTAAATGCCGGGTGATTTGGATGACTTGGAGACCTATAATTGGGCGGCTGCTTAAACGTGGGAAAACCAAGATGGCAGGCGTTCAAGCTTTCGCAGTAAATGAGAGACAACACCCAAGATTAATGTATTCGAGGAAGAGAGGCGTCTGGCTCCGGGTAACGGAAGAAGAATGTACAGACGCCTTGCCATTTCAGAGGTAATTTTAGGTTTCGGTGAGCCTCGAGGAAATGGATCACAACAAGTACGCAGAAGAGGCGAAGATAAACACATTCTGGGAGATACTGATGGACTCTTAATACGTTAAAACGGAATAAATACATCAGATTGGACTCGGAACTTCTATTGGCTAGTCCCTTCCTATTGCCAATATTCATTTCTTTTATATACGTCACTACTTGTTCCACATATCTCATTCCCGAATTCCTTTGTCATTCTACTAGTTAACATTCCGTCGACGACTGTCGTCATCAGACCATCATGTCTCAAGATGGGTCCTGCCTTTTTTTGAGCTTTCATTAGCTACGTCACTGCCATAAAAGAGCATAAAAATCCCTGTTAAGAATAGGAATAGATGTATTAAGTAATGGTTTTTGGTGGTGATAGCGAATCACAATAGCTGTGGGACCTATAATTGCATACGACGACAGTATATTTTTCTATTTCAAGATTCTGTGACTATTGACTGCTTGCCCACTACCTGTTGTCCCGAAAATCTGAAGGGATTTGATCTACATCCTTATTGATGAGCTGATTTTGAGGTATTATTAATTGATGGACATAATAAGAAAGACAAGCGCCATCCGAGGAAAGAACAAACAAATATATTTATGAAAAATGAAGGGATGCGGTAATTTACGGTATGCATTGGTAAGTTATCGTCCTTCAAAGAGGAGGGAAACTTGAAGGATGGTAGAAAAAATAGGATTAAAAGAAAACAGTTTCAACCTCATGACTTGAATTATGCTGTTTCAAAGGAGAGGGACCACTTTCTCTTCTAGTTTGAATGTCAGTTTTTTTTTCCCAGAGGGCGTCGGTTCGGATAAATATTTTTTGAAAACAAATACAAGGCCTAGTTCGATGAACTCGAGAAAGGGAGTCTTCATTATTGCAAAGTTAATGGAATATTTTCATAGTCACTGATGCCCAAGTTTTCCCGCACATTGTGGGAATTTCAGACCGGAGGGATAGGTGCTAGGGACGGAATCTTAAAGGAAAACAAAAAAAGGTGGAGAGAAACCTGGTGTCGAATTTTGGCCTGCTCGTAACGAAAGGCACCAAAGAATCCATAGTTTACCGTTCCATCTGATGAACTGAACCTCGATTGCTCTGCACACTGAACTTCGGTTGGGATCGCTATTACACAAAACAATATCACTACCAGGACTCGAACTCGGGACGTGAGGGTGGGTACAGCACTCTAACCACCACACTGAGTTGAAGTCCGGCAGTTGGAAACGGAGTGATTACTTGTTTTCAATACATTATTATTATACCCTGAAATTCACCACGTGTTTAGAGCAGACATGCCCAGACACGCATTCTGACGGGAAGACAATCCTAGTTTTAGTCTACAATACGGATTACACTATAAAAACTAATTTACCATCGTTACACGGCAGTATAGCTTGTAATTATCATCTATCTCAAACTAACACCACGAGCGACAGATAGTGCACAAATCTTTTGCGAGAATTTATGGACATGTGGCAAACATGAACGGGGATGTCCATTGCAGTCACACTTCTTGGATGTACATTCACACGTTCATACAGCCTTTTCAAAAAGTCGAGAGTCTAAATTATTCATATCTTCTATTGTACCCATCAGTGACTCTCCAAAAGTAGTTTTAGTGATTCGTGGGAACTACCAACAGGTAATTTGCGCAATTTAGTGTAACTGGGCACAGGTAGGAAATTTGAGGGCACAAGGGAAGAGTGGAGAGTGACACGGAGTCGAAATTAGCCTACTCTTAACGAAATACGGCAAAGAAGTGGCGGTTTAATGTACCATCCGATGGAATGAGCACTGCACTTGAACTACTCTCCACACAACAATCAAGTAGGGAGTGGTATTCCAATGAAAAATCTCTGCCACTGCCGGGATTCGTTCCCGGGTCTTAAGTATGGGAAACCAGTATTCTTGCCACCACACCAACCCGAACTTCGAAATGGAAGTCTAGTATCAGTATAAAGAGTTTAGTTTCACTATGAGCATGCTCTAGAAAATATGGGTTCATTATTTGATTTGTTTATAAAAATGACCACCTAATTTAAAACTTTTGTATTATTTTGTATACTGTACAAGAAACTAACAATTTAATTCCGTTTATAACTAACATTGGACGTGTCTCGTAGCTGCATGCTTAATATTTTCCTCGAAGGTGGTAGTACTTAACTCTTGGTATCACTTAAGTAGTGTCTAAACGGGGCAGTATTTTTTTATTTCGCGTGCCTACATTTTGTCTCAGATTGAAAATGAACGCCTGATGATGTTTCATCCCCTGCCGCACACCCTTGCGTTGGCTTTCGTGCATTATGTAGATGTATGTCAGCATCTTTAATTCAAGGAGAGTTAATATAAATCACGAACGCGCCCTCAATTCCCTTCGTCAAGGAAGGAAAATGCCTTCAATTCAATATCCGCATGTTTACTCAGGTTGATACTGGATGAGCTTACGTTAGGGGCACGTGACCGACGCAAGGACGACCGTAACATAAGGACCATGGCAACCGTGGCTGCGACGTAGCGAGAGGACCGGGGAACTGGTTCGCGTCTCCAGTGAGTGAGTACGTGTTCGATGGAGATTCCGTAATGGACATCAGGTTATAGGTGGGGAAGGTGGGAGGCAGCGAGGAACGGGATGGGTGGAGGGAGAGCTATTCAAGTGGAAGGACGGAGTTGGCGGCTATGAGTTCATTTGGAGGGAAATACTTGTAACGCACGCATAAGTTTCAACTATTGGGAGCAAATCAGGCCTTCGTAGTTCTTCCACGAAATATCCACGAAGTACCGCAAGAAACTAAGATATATATATAAAAATGGAAAAAAATATAATACGCCAACATCCTGTTGGTATGGTGACTGCGTAACTAATTGTTTTCAAACCTTAACTGGTTAATTACAGCCCTTCACTCTCTCCTATTCATTGCTAGCTCAGTTACGTCCTGGTACTTCTTTTCTCATGAGTCCCTCTAGGCGCCGTCGGAAGTGAAGGGCAGGGGGGGCGAAGGACGAATAGTTCCGACGCGCCTGGTCCCTCTTTAATAGACCCACGTATTTAGCCTTGGTCTCCTTCTTAGGGTTTTTCCTTCTGTTTCCCCCAGTTTTGACCGTAACAAATCTATTGTATCTTAGGGTGTGTCCAATCACGTGGTTTGCCCTGTTACATTGCACTCCATAATGATCTTACTTCCTCGGATCTTATGTATACTTCTCCATGTTTCATTCTATCCGATCGTTAAATATTCAGCAGTCTACGCGACCACCAAATGTTGACGGCTTTTGTCCTTTTCTGATTAGCTGGGTAAGATAGGAGACTAAGAGATCGTTTATCCATCAATAATCATTCAGGTAAGGAACAATTTATTTTTCCGTGCTCTACAGGGTGAAGCAGGTTTCGATGGGCATAATATACTATCTATAAACCTTATCTTTCCCATGATGCCCTTATTTAGTTCCGCGTACTCCCTAGCTTCTATTTCTGTTAAATATCCCTGTTCTTTGACAACCAGCATCCATCAAAAGGAAATTGAATATGAATATAATATGCAGGTAAATCATGATTTGCAGCTATTACTACCGATAGACATGAGGAAATTCAACTAAAATAGGGCAGTATACAAATCAGCTAGCAAGCTGAGGTAGCCTGGTCAATAAGGTGTTGGTCCCGCAATCCAAAGGTTGTAATCCCACTTACGGCGTGGATAATATGTTCGTCTTATAATTAAGATCCTTGGTTAGACTCAGCAATAAAACCTTAGCCGTTTAAGCTCCAAAAGACTAAAGTCTACCACTACTACTACAAATCAGCGAAAATTTAAATGGTCAACTGACAAATGTATGCCTATTTCCAATTTTTCTTAATTGTTTTCTCAGTTACTCAGCAGGAATTGATTGATTCTTTAATACCATCCGCAACGATCTCCCAATGAAAACGGAAAATGGTTATTTTTTAGGGTTCATCCTATTGAAAAATTACGGTCTGCTGACGAACAAAAGTTAACAACCGTCTCAAGTAAAATAACTTGACAAACCTGAATAAGAGGAGCATGGATAGGTTACACTGGTCTACAAAATTAAACTTTTTTCTGTCGCACAAAGTAAAACGGTTGTTTGTATTAGAAATTTAATGATGAATTCAAATATGTAAATAGTGTTTTCCCATCAGCCTTAGTGTTTATGTGACACGCGGAAAAACCCAATAATCCCAGATCATTCAATTCATATCAATTGTTAGAGAAAAAAAATGCACTGCTCCCATTCTAGTTGCCGTAGAACAACGAATTAAAAGTCAAAGTATTGGCTACGACCTAAGTTTAGAAATCCTACACTACTTTCTCTCCATGCATGTTCAAGGCCGAAGGTAAGGGGCCCATCAAATTAAAAATAACGATTTCTTCGAGCTTGTGCATCACCGGCCTAGACCACGCACGCTGTGCAATTTGTCGGTTGTTCGGCATTTTTTCCGCACCACTTCCGTCTACAAGTTGGGTTTATGGAAGTGGAAGTTGGCATCAGGGACATGTATTAGAATTCCATGGACATATCCTGACACCTTTTCAACAATTAGATCTACAGAACAAGTTAATCATTTACTGGAGAATAAAATCTTCCGCGCGTTCATGGAATTTTGAAATAATATAGTAGCGTGTCACAAGAAAACTGAACCCGATAGAAAACACTGATTGCATTATCGAATTGAGCACGAAAAACTTGGCTTAGAACCTACCTACCTTATCCATCACATTCTTTGCGGCAAAAATGTTGTTGACGCGCTTATTATAGGAAGCTTCGTAATGGCTCGTTTTTAACTACCGGAGCAGCTACATGTCCAAACTGCAATTGTGGCAAAGTCGTTTTCGATAGAAAGAAAGAAAACAGATATACGCCACGATATAAACTCGAAATATAAAACAAGCAAGATGATGAAATCTCGGTCCTCAATTGCTTCTCATTTTTCGAAATTTTGCCTTCTTTTAAATGTTTTGCGAGGGGAAATTTTCGGAGCACGGATTTCATGGGCGTGATTTTTAACAAGAGAAATAAAATGAGACGTGCGTAGCGGAAAGCGTTGCAGTGACGAAACCATGACCAGAGGAGGGAAAACGGGCAGCGGAAAGAACAGATTCAGGCGGTTAATTTCGAATGGATGTGGAGATGGATAAGCTCCGAGCAGGGTTCAGTAGCCCAGTAAAGTAAGTACTAAATCATCATCAAGACTTGGAGTCCAAGAAAGGTTGCTACATCTCTCCGCACCACTTCGTTGAGCACAGACTCTCAAGGCTGTTTGCGGTCGTCTAACTGCTTCCAAATTTCACACCCGATGCCCTTATACAGTTTCCCCCTTTTGCATTTCAACCACTAGAATTACTTCAAGCATTTCAGTATTCTTTCACTTGCTACGAGCTCAATCTCTTATCTCCTGCTACAAGCGTGGTCTCTCTCTCCCTCTCTTTTCACTCACTCGACTTAGTCATGATACTAAATAAAACTTAGCACTTGCCAAACCTGTAGGAGGCTTAAAACCTAATCCCGTAAGTTAAAATTTATATCTTCTTTCAGCAAATCTATACCTAGTATTTATTTTGCAATTATTGTAAGAGTATGTTGAGCTTACCCGCGTCTTACGCTCGATTACTTTAGAAAAATGAAATTAAGGATACAGACTTATGCACGGATAGATTTAGAATGTCTTTCTTTTCGTGAGCATTAAGAAATTATAATAGGCAGTAAACAGTGGTAAGAAGAAGAGGTAGATTAATGCATTTGAAAATGGTACTTCACGAACTCATGGTAAAATCACGATTGAATGCCAAATGGAGCAAAAGCCATATGCATTCAAACAAATGATGAGTCTGTTACAAAAATTCTAATATAACGATGATTCATTCCAGCAACACGGGCGTGCGACAAAACGGATCGTATACAAGATCAAAAGAATGGACGCTGGCTTAACGAAAGAGAGTAACCTATCAGTAAGGGGAATAGGAAGGTGATTATTGTTGAAAGGACATTCCAGTGACATCAATCATGAGTCAACTGTGTACCTATATAAATTGAAGTAAGACGAGGCCATGATTTAACCAATTGTCTGAGTACAGAAAAAATATATCCCATGAAAAATCGGTGGCAGTACGCTTTTCTTCTGACTCACTTTCGGAAAATGCGTATTCGAGCAGAAGCGACGAAGATGCGCGTATTCGAGAGATAAAATTTATCTCTCCCACTGTGTAAGTAGTCAAGCAAATGAGTTGATAAGGTAATGCGGATCGCCAACACATATGAATTAAGATAAAAAATTCGCACAATCATTTGGATTTAATGCTAAATGCCGCTTCGTCGTCATTCTCACTGATTCACTTTCATCCTTGAACTGAACTTTATTGGTTTTTCCTGAAGTTCTTTTAAGATGGCTACCTTATGGCCGAAATGCGCGGACTTGCTTAATATGTATTCCCGTCTCCATTCTTCTCATCTTCTCTCATCCCATTCCTCACTGTTTTGAGCAAGCCCCTCCAAAATTTGGCCTTCAGCCCATACTTTGTGACAACGCTCTTTTGGAGTCAGTTTTTTTGGGTTTGCTCTCCCAAAGCTAGCTTCATCATCTCTCTTCGTGATATCCTGAGTGTGAGAGTGAGTGTTTTGTAGGGTTATTGTTCCTGCAGTGGGAATGATTTCCTGTGTTCTGAGATCCATGAGCACGGAGGTTCCCAATGAACTCCTACAAGGTAGTGTTGGTGGGTGCTGTTTTTTTGTTGTGATTATCCCTGGCGAAGGTCCCAATTCCCGTAAACAATCAGAGAGTGAGTGCCTGGATGCTATTACCAGAGTACATAACGCCAACGTAACAGCTTGTAGTTAAGTAGTCGTTATGTAAAGGTCTATGTAGAGCTACCTGAGCAAGTATAATGAGAATAATGAGCAAAAAAAACAAGTGAATGATTTGCATTAGGTTGAGTGAATGCTAGTTGCGGGTGTCTCCTGTTGAGGAATAAATTTTCCCGTAAACTACCTCAGATTGTGTGGTTAAAAGATCATTGTTTTGTGAAAATTTCTTTCTCCGGCGTATCGCAATTACTTGTGTACGTCTGAATTTAACACCAATATAGGATGAGACTTAAAAATGTATCGTAATACATTTCTGGCAGAATTACCTTTAACATTATATTGTTGGGGGAGAAGAATTACCTTTAACATTATATTGTTGGGGGAGAAGAAAAGCGTGGCAAGTGAAGTTAAATATCATCATCATCGGTCAACAATCCCAGGATTGGTTTGACGCTGCCCTCCACTCGATTCTTCTATCGTCCAACCTTTTCATATTGACGCAATTCCTCTCCTTTACATCCTTCACAACTTGCTCCATATATCTCATTCGAAGCCAGCGTTTTCCGTTCTTCCCGTTTACTTTTCAGCTGACGGTTGTCTTCATCAGGCCATCGTGTCTTATGAAGTGGCCGTTTAAGTTTTCCCCTCTTCTCTTTAGGGTTTTCAATACACATCTCTTTTCTCCTACTCTTCTTAAGACTTCTTCGTTTCTCACGCGGTTGGTTCAATTTATCTTCATCATTCTTCGTCGATGTGGCACACTTAAATATCTTGAAAGAAGCAGAATACTATGAAATTAAACGCCAAGTAGAAAACTACAAAAAAAAATTTCCTCTTTCGTTTAAAAGAGACGTTATTTCGCACGGGCAAGACCTTAACTGGAATATGCATCTAGCATTTGGGATCCAAGTAATAATATTTCAATCCTGAGAGTGGAGAGATTTTTCAAAGGTATCCCTGTCCCTACTTAAGTGCTGCGTGGAGAGCATTTCAAGGCCATTATTCCATCCGTCGCATTGGACGTTAAACTGTAGACCCTTTGGCCCATTTCGTTAAGGTCAGGCTAATGCCGACGCTGGGTTTCTTTTCCACCCTCCGTTCCCTAGAAAATTCCTACCCCTATCCTAAATGTAAGAAATGGCTACAGCAAACGGTTGCCTCCTTAACTCGAGAACTGAATCATATCCAAAGGATAAGCAGTGCATTCTGCAGCAAGTTTTGATGAACGTTGAGGAAGTGTCACACGGATATTGGAGGGGGTAGATTAGTAAACCTAGGAGCTAGAAGTTAGTTCGCGACGTTACCTGAAACACTCAGATCTCACGAGTTTAAGCCTGACACTGTTGATGCATTTCATACCCCCACACAAATCAACAAGGCGTACATAAGCGACAAATTAATAGCGATTTACTGTTGGGCTGCAAGATTAAGTAATTCGTTTATCCCTCGCAGAATACACGGCTACAACATAAATAAAGACTATTTATTTGAAAAAAACGAGTCACACTTCTCAAACACTCAACAATATGGTATTGCTCCGAAAAAAAAACTGTATTAAAACGTACAACGCGTTTCAGCCAGGAGCATTAACAGCTGATGCATGATGTACATTAAAATAATGTTCTTTTGGGACAGTGCTACATTGTTGATTTCTTGAGTATGTTATCCTTTCACTACATCTTGCAGGAGACAGTTACCTAGAGGAATACTTTATTTTTATTCCCCAATGCATTTTTCCTCCTTTCTATCTCAGCAAAATGTAATTTTCACGACTGGGTGCACCCTGTCGCACGTCCTTGTGGTAGTTAGCAGGGAAATAATGAGATGTAGATGAGTCTTTGGACCTTTCAGTGCAGCATAGACTCAGAGCGGCCAATAGAATATTATTTTCCTTTGAATTTCAACTCTAATTCGAAACGATAAGCGATTGGCCACAAGCCTCGTAAGTATTCTCACTATCATAATACTTTCGCAAATATATCTTTCCCTCACGAATCCGTCCACAAAGTTTGCACTTCGCATTTGGCTCCAAAGAGAGCGACGATCTCGCAAAACTGATATAACATCCTGTGCTAACATGGAGAGGAGACTTTCGGCTCTCATCGCTCACAATCTTCCTATCCAAACTACGCATTAGGGACAAGAAACGGTAAGTGTATTGATATAACCTTGGATTTGTTATCACTGATATAAAAAATATGCAAATTCCATTATTACAGCGAGAAGAAACGGGAGAAAGCTATCTCTGAAAATGTTCATCTCTCACAGCCATAAAAAATGCCGATATATATCTGCATAATTATCAACATTTCCATTCTGAGCATGCTGTGTCCAAAAGAATATTTCTCTCTGTTTTTGGGAAGGCCCACTTATTTCAGCAAGCACCAAAGTTAAACACAAATGATCTTCAGTTGCTTATTGTTAGTGATAACTGATTCTAAAACGTGGACATTTTTGCAGCAGTGCAGTAAGTCCAGTTTCAATCATCTGCCCAGTATGATGAAAACACCAATTTTTTCGCTTCTAAATCTTTCATATACATCGAAATGTACGCAATACCCTGCAAGCCACCGCGAGGGTGTGTGGTAGGGGGTAAATATCAGCAAACACGCACAATTGACATGCAACTAGTCTACTACATGGAAACATTTTAGATAACAGCGTCTATCATGCTTATCTACATGCAGCTAGATGGTTAGTACACAGTAATAAAGAAATTATGGGTTATAATAGTATTTATTTAATATATTTATCTGTATTTACCTATCATGCTTGGCTTATTAATGTTAATACATGTACCATGCAATAGATGCTGATTTAACAATACTTCACCAACTTCGGTATGCTACCTGTTAAGTTCTTATAGTACGCGGGAAAAATAACATTTTGAATCATTCGGTACGACAATCTATCTCTGCAATCTTATTTATCTGCTAAAACCTTTCGCGCTGAATGAATGAAGCTAAAAAATAAACGCATTATGTTATGCAATATTTATTTACGACTCATTTAAAGCCTCATCTTAATCATTAGGAATTTGCCGTGAACTCCCGACCCCTTTCAATTACCTAAGGAAAACTATTAGGATGCTGACAGAACGGAGGAAGATGGACGTGTTAACCCGCAATGCAGGATAAAGAAGGGCGAATGGGCTTTGACGTGCCCAAGGGGAAATATTTTTTTGGCGTTCGGCGACTGAAATTGAACTGCGACCCTCAAAGCAATTTTAACCTTCGACAGGATTCTCAAATGGAGTGATTGAGGAAGACGAAATCCGTTTACTCAAGAAACTTTCGTAAATCGTCTAGCCAAGACTGCAAAAAAAAATGCTTGCTTATTAGAAATTCAAAGTTCAGGAATTAGCCACGAAAAGTTTGGCGGCGTTACCCGCTGAAATTGCACAATAGCAGTGCTCCTGCTACTGACAAAGATTTACTTGGTTATCTATTGAGCAGCCATATGAAACAACACCATTATGACTAAGTTACTGAAAGTACACCGCTTATTACCTTTGTGGTCAGTATTCATTAGAACCTTTCATCAAATAATTTAAGGATTGTTATCCTTAAGTTTTATGCAAGGGGTTTCAAAGTTGAAAATCCCAGCAAAACGTTTTAAACAAGAAAGACAAAAATATCAGCAACGAAGTTGCTTGCGCATTGGACATTAGGGAGGGGATCACTGTTATTTGGCAGAAGAAAATTGGTGTGGACACCATAGATATTGTCATCTGCGAAACATATGAATATTTTTAAATTATTTTACTAATAAATGCTTCGATTATTAGTCTATCAATGTTTCTTTTTTGTTTGGGCTCTTCTAACGTACCTACGTGTTGAAATTAAAAGTAACAAATGGACAACTTTTGGACAAATGGAGGGGTACCACGAAATATTAAACAAACAGTTAATCGGTAATACAGTGGGTAATCAATATTCGGCATACACTTACGTAATGAGGACGATGAGCGATAGACTCATAAGGAACGTTGGCAATGGAAAACCTAAACCGTTGCCATTCCCGAGAAGAATTTCTTCAAATAGGTCATCATTACGAAGCGTGAGTATAAGAGAATTTATTATTGCAATAAATGGTGAATAAATGTGTCCAAATGCGCCAAAATATATGATTATTTTGCCTATGAGCCTAATTAAAATATTACACAGTCCTTATCTCCAAACATTCACTGTAATCTCTAAATTGTGAATGAGATGGACGACATAAGAAGAGCTAGATCTCATTTATAGAGCATTCATTCGCAGCACATTTTAATTGCATGGTTGAACTTACTGTGCTTAATTTCGCTACTAAACGGAGGCCACGAAATTACCTTTCCCGGTACTTCTTTCCACGACTCGAACAGATGATTCGCGCAAGTTTCCTGAATAAACGGATCCTGTCTCCTCAACTACTGCCCGCATTTCGGTCAAGGGTTAAAAGAGTTTGTAAAGTCACATTTGAACAACACTCGGGAGATTTGAAATATGCTCCTGCGTCTATCAAATGCACAACAGGCGGCACGGCAAAGTTTAGCACATTTACTTTTGAAGTGAGATGAACTGAGCTGAAGCGACTGAACATAAATCCTGGGTGGCTAAAAAACCCTCCGATGACAGCAACTGTTGGCGATGACAATTATCTTTTATCAGAATGAAAAATGGCATCCATATTCATATCCGCACTATTTTTTCAAAATAATGTTTTCTATTTTTAATACCTTTATGGTACTTTTTGATTTTCAAGCAATATTGCACTTTATAAAAGAGAAGGAAGAAATGACTGATTTTGACGATGAATTCCAGAAACTCGTCGCGAAAGAATATATATCTTGCTTACTTCACTGTTATGGCACCAGTAGATAACTATACTTATTGGTTAAACCGATACCTAACGAATTCGGTTACACTTCACGATAGTTTCCTCCTTACGAAGATAATACTTAGGCGACTGATTGGTAAATTTTATCACGGATTAATTCTCATAAAGGAAACATTTTACATTATTTTAATTAAAGATAGGTAAATCGCCATCCTAGCGTGATTCCTTCATTATTAGGCAAATACCTCCTCTTCGGGACACACATAATGAACTATCAGCGAGCTGACAAGATGGTGACGGACTTGTCAAAGGCTCCGTTCGAATTCCTTTGAATGATCCGTTAATTGTAACGATAAGAAAATTATAAAGTTTTACCTTCAACATCAGAACAGAAATAAGGCAATCGAGGATGAAAATGTAGCATGGAGATATTTACAGAAAATTAAGCTGCTAATATCAATTATCTCAAAGTAGGTAGAAGATAAGATAATCGGAATGAGGAGAAATACATGGTATGAACACTGCGAAGTAATCATAGATGCTTGAAAAAGAAGCACGATTATCTAATAACGGGGCGGTATCAGGAGATAAAATTTTGCAAGCGAAAATATAAGTGAAAAATATAGGTAGACTCAAATCAAGTAAAATATATACGTTTCACCTAAAACAAACGTTAAAGCAAAACAAGACCACTGTTATGGAATATCTTTTGGGTTTAATGAACAACGATGTTCTTTGATAAACATTTAAGAAAGGCGTAATCACAAGAAATTACAGTATAGGGAAGTCGGTGATCAAGTACAGTTGAGTGTGGAGCAGTTTTGATTAGATAGTTTAACTGAGATCATGTTACGAACATTGGACAGCGTGGAAACAAATATATCAAAATGAATTCTTTCTAAATTCTTCGCAGCGTAGCAAAATTTTTACCTGGGAGTTATGAGCAGTAGGTGCAGATATTTACATAGGTTTCCTTGAGGAGGAAATCATGCAAGAATATGAGGCCGCATTGCGGAATGCGGGAAGACTTCTTTCACCGTGGAGTTCTCAAACTTTTCACTTCTAATCTCCTTGCAAAACTTTTAAAACCAAATAAATTAATGAGGATACTTTACATGGGGTAAGTGATACTCCAATCCAACTCTGCAAACAAAGGTGCGTGGTTGAAGCAGTGAGATGACGACTTTGAAGCGGGCACACTCGAAATGAAACCAGAAAATGCACCCCCCTATGAAGCAAATCTAAAGCCCGTTTCACACGATACTTGATCCAGCACAAGACCTAGTGTGCTAGCCGCTACTTGATATTGAGGACGGAAACTAGCATGATTGGAACCGTCCTAGGTTGTTTCTCACGATCATTGACCTTAAGCTTGCTGTGAAGCGGTTATTCCACATGATTCCATACTAATTAAAAAAAGAGAAGTTCGCACAGCGCCTGTAACGTGACTTGATTGGTTGATGGCTAACGGGCTACTGGGTCCTACTAGAAATCTAGTACCGCATCAAGTATGAAATCCAGTAGCTCAGCAAGTATACTAGCTAGCATGCTTGATAGCCAGCATACTGGTTCTATTCACAAGATACTGGAAAGCTAGTATACTTGCTAGTATACTGGACCTTGTGCTGGATCCAGTACCGTGTGAAACGGGCTTAAATGTCCTTTAAAAAAGTCTTTTCACTGTGCAGTATGGGGCATGGAGAAACGTGCGAAGAAAATTGTACAGTGGAATGAAATGGAATGTATGGAAAACTTCCCAAATGCACGAACGATTGCACGGAAAATATCCCTTCTTCTTTTCCATACTTCCACCCCGAAAATGTCAATGTCAAATGTCATCAGTCACGTAGCCAGTCACGTTGCTTCGGGGGGAGGGGGTAAGTTTAGCGTAGCGTAACTGGAAACAAATCAGCCTTGCCCGTTCGGTGCCGACATGCTGCAAATCTTTTCCCTTAATTTTAAGTGCTGGGTATTTACTTTCACAGTGACCATTCCTATCTCTTCTGATTGTAAAGTTCACTGCTTACCCTTGTATGAAGCAGTTAATTTGACCGGCCCTAGAACAGAAGTTCAACACATACTTGCAAATCAGATTGAAAAGAATAACCTATTAACCAAATATATGCATTAAACTAGTGATCACGTTTCGTACACTTCACAATTGAATGATATGCAGTGATATCCGGATTATCATGTCTAGTTACAATCAGAGCAACAAAATTAATGGGACAAAATTTCGGGAGGGGGGAGGAGGAGGGTTTGAAGCCCCCACCCCATGGCTATGTGCCTGCCACCTATCAAATATTCATCATTTGACCCTGTGTGCCTTCGATCGCCTAGAGTTAAACGCTCTGAAAAGATTACAACTTCCCCGGAAAACTTCACAAAATCATGAGTGATTGAACGAAAAATAGTAGTCACGCTTTCACTCATCGATTGCTTGAAACTGCGCAGTTTCTGGCTTCGTGTGTAAAGGCCTCAAAAAGGAGCGACTTGAATTTCACGGTCCGCTCTAGCTTTTCGTTCCGGAATATATTTCGGCTTGCATCAGCCTTACAAATTTTTTCCTCTTGACGCGGGGAACAAATCCAGAGCCAAGTAAGTACTCTCGAGCTTCAGGTTAGTTGACCAGGAGGTTGGTCCGAAAAGTGAAAGTTATGTCATTTTTTTATATTTTCAGCACTTATAGAACTAAAGTTCCTCTATCTAATAAAGTAAAGATAATTATACCAACCCATACTCCTTTTTGCACAAATTGCATTTGAAATTACATACGATTAACGGTGAGAATCACATGAGAATATAACGTTTAAAAATACCATAGTGACATGTCATTTTTGCAAAAAACTGATATTTTAATCTTAATGTCACAAGGAATAAAATGACACGAAAAAAAAGACCAACAAATTATAGTATACGAAATGCGTTAGTTGACTTCAAATGGCGCTGCAGTTGCTCTAGCCAAAATGTATGACGTATGAATAATAATATTACTAATGAGATATTAAAGAATATTTCAGAAAAATATTAAAGGATAACGTTTGATAGTAATATTCTGGTGTTATACATAAATAAATTCATTGAATTTATGAATTTATTTCTGTAACGTAAATGCTGAATTGACTTCATCGTCGGTCTGATTAAAATTATCATAAAAAATAAATGCTTCGACTTTCCATCGTATTTCTTTCGATACTTATGACTTTCAATGACTTAGGTAATTTTCTTTGCGAAGTAAGGATCACTTAGCAGGCGTATACCCGTACTTAAATTAATAAGATTCCGACAACTTGACTCAAGCAATCCCCACACTAAAGCTTGTATATGGGACATATATGGGAAATATATGTAACATATATGGGCTTCAGTTTGGGGATCCTTAAGGTCAGAGCACTCGGAAACATGCTCTCTCACGCACAGGCAGAGTCACACAAATCTCTCTCTCGAGGCGGAAGAAGCGACTCCGTCATAGACCAGATTCAGGTGTGTGCGTCACGATCTAAGAACCCAGAACCACTTGCGCGGTTGTTTATAAGGGCGGATGATAGAGCACGCTGCCTCCATAGAGATAGGACGAGCACTTGGAGGCACGCGTCCCTATACGATCTCTCTCTCTCTCTGAGAAGTGAGAAGGAATGAATCGAATGGCCAGCGAGCTCTTGGCGCCTCAGACCTTGAGAAAGAACGCCAGTGACGCACGGAAACGTGAGTGGATTGTCACCGAGGATTATTTTCGCCCAGAGCGAGGCTAAAGCACGCGCGGAGGCGATCTGTAATCCAAGATGATAATGAAATGGAGGACGCTCGGCTGGAATGTCGACTTTTTGACCCCTGGAGCGGCACAGCTAAAACAAATTCCTGTGCTGCTTCAAGAAAAATCTATGGCACGTAATGCTTCTAAAAGTTGTAAGTATGCAGTTGGATTTGGGTTTTCAGTTACTTAATATTGCCGACCGTAGTAGTAAGGTTGGTAATGTGCTGGCCTAAAAACTAAAAGATCGCTGGATTGATTACCGCCTATGTCATTTGCGTTATAACACTATCGCAAAAGTAAATGCACAAGTCTCATAATTAATATCAGGTTGGGATAATTTCTCGCGGAACCTTCTCGGCCTTTCCACCAGGTTAGGTAAATGTCGTCAGAAGCCGTTTACCTGAACAAGACGACTACACTATCATTTTTCGCTGGCAAAAACAAGACCCATGAAGAAGGTGGATGGTTATATTACCAGTTGGAACACTTTAAAACCCAGTTCTATGACTGATGACTTAATCATAAAACCCATAGACAATTACAGCATCCGTGCCCAAGATGGAAGTCGAACTCACGACCAGTTACTTGACATTCCCGCATATTATCTGTCTACAACGTACTGTTTCTTCCATAAAAATTAATTTACTAAACGATACATCTGAATCCATCCTAATTACCAATTTAAATAGAATTATAACACCCACCGCCCCCAGAAGTTACCAGAAACACGATCATATTAGAAATAGCATGTGGTCCGTGAATTTCAGTGCACGCAAACGTATACACATCGTTTACGATTAAAAAGTAAAGAATATTTTATTGCAGCTCCATAAAATGGGGGTAAAAGAAGTACAACAATATTTTTAATAGTGAAAAATTTAGAGTCGCAATCACGAAGTTATCCTAAAAAAAATTCAAACGCTATTACACTGGGATATATACGAAACGGGTCTAACGCGTTTGGTTTGAATTAGCACTATATGTTCAAGATGTAAAGCAAAAACAATTGATCCTCGTTGTCCGAAAAATCAACCGGTGGATTGTTTTTAATGGGCAATGGTAGAATCTCGGAACAGCATAAAAAATGCATGATCACAACACGATCAGCGAATTAGTGATGCCGCAGATCGAAGGGCTAAATTGACAAAAAATATGTGCCGAAAAGAAGAAAATAAAACGGCCGACACCATTCCGAGCAAAAGTAGAGATTCGTGAATTACCCACACCGGAGGTGGAAAGAGTTGCGTTGAACGACGGGGAGGGGAAACCAAATAAGTTGGAATCGCATTAGCCGGCTCGGGCAAAGACCACACGTTACAAACGCAATGGCATACTCACCGGAGTTTGCAATCGCTTGGCTGAGTGTGTCAAGGCCAGGATTTTTCCTTTGCGCACAAGGGACTTTCGGCTTTCTTTTATTTTCTGGAAAAACTGTTGTCAATGGAGATAACGCTTTCGAAACGGAAATAGCGAGTCGGGCAAATGAAAGAGAACCTTGGCAGTCGAGTTCAAGCACAGCCTACGAACACGAAAGCGACTGAAGAATGATCGAAAATAAGTTTTTATGGATAATAAGGAGTGACCAAAGGTAGTAGTAGTAAGTTTTATTTTATAGTTCTGGAGAACTAATCTTTTAAATCCAATGATTATTACAAAAGGATATACATATGTTTATAATAATCACTAACCACATTACAATTTATCACAAATACACTCATTTGGTTACTTAGAAAGATTTTTTAAGAAAAACAAACAAACAGACAATATCACTAGAGATCTTACAGGATCCTTTAACTAGTTTTCCTCTCAACTGGTGCCCACAGACCTTCTTGGTAGTGTATAATATAAATGCACATAATTTCTCTGATGCCCTTTCACTCGATGGGGTAGTTTGTCTTTGCAAAATCACAGAATATTTTTTAAATATACTCACATTTTAATAACTTATTTCATTCATAATTTTGTTATATAATTTTAACCCATTAACAAACAACGATTTCTACCCATCTGTGTTGCATTGCACGTTCAAGTAAAAGTTGTTACTGTTTCTGGTTGTGTACTTATGGTTTTCACTGCTTCTTACTCGGAAATCCTTAAAAAAGTTACTTCTATTTGAGTTATTATTTGATGCATAGCTATGTATAAGGAGAAGGCTTCTATAAACTACTCTCTATTCTATAGATAAGAAAAAAAGGGCTTTCAACATGTCATTTTTGTGTGTTCTTTTTGGCATGCTATAATAGCCCTTATACCTCTTGATTGCAGTTTTTGCAGCTTTTTTAAGTTTTCTTTGTTCGTATCAAATAGAATGGTGGCACAGTAATCAAAGTGAGGAAATAAAACTGCATAGGATTGACTAATTAAATAAAATGGAGGAATGGATAACACACAATGAATATTGATTTCATGCAAATGAAGAAGTTGAAAGTAGCGCTAAAGTTTTTCGATCCTATCTACATCATATTTATCTGTAACTAACAGCGAGGGTGTGTGGGAGGGGCTAACTAATCGTAAATCAAAATTATGTATCTACATCATTAGATAGGCATATCCTAGTGAGCGAAACTTGTTGACTATCTGTGTACCACTCAGGCGCAACTCAGCGATTAGCATTTAATGACAAAAAAAGAGATTTGATTAGGAGCTTCGTCATTTGATAAAAATCGAATGATGAATACGGCGGGGCGCAAATTGAGACTTTTTAACACGGAGTTGCCAAACCAGCGATTCACTTAACTAATCCGCAAAGGAATGGAATCAAAGCAAAAACTGTACTCACGCAATCGAGATAAGAGGGATATGATTCGTGTGGAAATACCGCAATCGAAGAAAAAAGGCGACGTTTGACTCGATCGAATCAGGTTCCCTCAGCCTCGATGCGACAATGATGGGAAGAATACGCAGCTTACATAAAATTTCATCACAGAAATTAATTTCACCATCGTTTTATAACTCAACATTGAGATACTAATCTCTTTTCACTTTCACATCTCGAGTACTCCGATTCTGATGATGGAAACTGGTCAGGGAACGAATTGCAGGAAGGAAAGTTGAAGGTATTGATGAGGCTGGGGACAAGGGAAAAAGTAGAGTTTAATGGAACAAAGGAGAGCCTTAGTTTAAGATTAGAAATAAAGTAAAACGGGTGAGTTTTTCAATATCAGCCAAGATATAATCACATAGAAATGATGGTAAGGGATAAGTAGCCAATAATAATGCAAGGGCGGTGGAATTAAGTTTAAATGTTTTCCAACTGCTATGGAAACTCGGGAATAAAAAGCTATAGCAAATGCGAGAGTGTTGATTAGTGGGAAGCCGAGTAATCAGCGATAGGTGAAGCAAGAAGGAAACAATGGGCATAAAGAGAGCAAATGAGCATTCTACGAAAAAGAGCATACTGCTGGAAATACAAGCGTAGAAGTAAGGAAACAATCCATTAGAGCATACAACTGGAGCACACTTATTCATAGCAGCGAGGTATAGACGATGGCAACTGCAGAGAAATTAAGGCTGGAAGTATTTAAAATGCAGCGTTGCAGTGCTACAGAAGAATGATGAAGTTAAAATGGAGCGTCCAAGCACTAACGAGTCTTGGTGTGGGGAAAAGGAGAAGCCCTCTGAAACCCCTATAAAGAAGACGGGAAAACTTTATTAGCCATATCGTAATGAAAATAATCGTCGACGGAGAAGTGAGCCGGAAGAGTGGCAAAGGCGAGCCTCGTATGAGGTATGTTGAGTATGATGTGTGGGTGGTGAAAGAGAAGAATTATGTAAATATGAAGAGATGAGCTAGTAGAAGAATCGAGCGGAGAGCTACGTCGTACCAATTTTAAATATTGTTGACTGATGATTTATAGGTATGTATATCTATACAGAACAATGTAACCTTTTTTACTTCCCAGTTTAATTGTAAGACAAACACAACACCCATGTCCTACGCGGAATCCGAACACTCCGACCTTTGGATTGTCAGGTAGGTGCGTTACCAACCTGACTACCGCAGCCAGAATGATCCATAAAAGCCAACTATTTTTACGTTTACACTAACTATCCTGTCGCGAAGTCACTCGCTGCTACGCAGCCTTGTGGTGGCTCCCTGGGTGCAATGTAAAGGTAGACGGAGTGGATGAATCCGATGTTGCATCCAACAAGATGCCAGAAGCGTGAGGATACATTTGTATTTTCAACCAGCACCTTCACAAAGAAGAATTATGAAGGGTGCCAGCCGTGGAGCATAGAACAAAATAATATGTCATTGAGATACGCAAACAGATACAAAAAGTACCTAACCATACAATTTACAGGTCGAAAAAATCACCCAATCTCCTCTGGGGCTGACGAATACTGATTTTGGCCACCGTAAGTATAACTAATTCCTTTTGCAGATACTTAATTTGCGGCAGAGAGGGTAGGGATGAATGATCGTAGTTTGATCATTAATGATGAAGGTGTTGATATCCTCATTACCCATTTTTCCAATTTTATTGCAAACTATGAATGATTGAGTAGTGCTGTTAAAACTTTTAGAGTAATGCATTTCGTATTCGGCGTATTCCAATGTTCTACATGCTTAAGAACTTCAAAAATATACCGAGGTAAGATGGCCAGATGAAGACAATCGTCGAGAGAAAAGTGAATGGTTAGAATGGAAAAGAAAGCCCCACATGAGGTATTTAAAACGTGTCTTCAATTTTCGAAGAATCTGTTCCTGCTGACTTCATTATACCACAAACCTAATTGAAAAATGAATTTTATATCTCCTTAGTTTGAGTACTTCCTACACTCAAGAAATTCTTCCATGGAAACGAAAAATGCAGGCATTGTTATGGAGGAAGATGGTTGTTACAGAATTTATCCGAGATGGGGAGGTAGTTTGGTTCATGGGGAGGAGAATCTCTTCAATCTAAATTAGTTTTGGAGTCTGCTCTCACGAATAAAGACACAGTTAACCAATTTCAAGTGATTTACTCGAACGTTGGCCAAGTATGAGCTATTTCTTCACCCAATTGAAGGCAGTCGATAAGCGACAAAAAATAATAGCAGAAAATGCGCTTTCTACGCGTGCGTCTGTCCTATTCAGATGTTATATCACTACCCAACCCTCCCCATGCACTCTGACCTTGATGTAATGGAGGAGCTTGCGTGCTCCTGTGACCCTCGGAAGTGGGTTGGTGTGAGTAGTGAATATCGCTCCCGGTGGGACCATCATGGAAGGGTAGGGGACAGATGAGTCCACTTCTTCTCCTCAATGAGCTGGATGCAAGAATAAGTCTATTCATGGTAACGTGGCTGTTCACGTGATTTTGTCAATTTTCAACGCATTTGTCTCACTACTGAGACAGGTAATGGGAAAACCACACAAATTTTGATGCTTCCCTCACATTTTGATGACATAAAACTATAAGGGATTAGCTACCTAGTAGCTAATGGACTCAGCCCACTGGGGCCTAAACCATGTCAATAAGCGAGCCAGGCAAGACCTCCACGAACGAAATTACTTCAAATAAGTAATTCCATTTTTTATTGGATGCATCATGTAGTGAATGTAGCGAAGGTGCACATCTACATCTACATAATATCCTGCAAGCCACCATAAATGTGTGTACTTACTTGTACTTAAAATCGTCAACATAGTCTAGAAAAGGAATTAAACAAATTTCTTCACGAAGATCACTTCGGATTACGTAAGGGGAGAACATCTCGGGATAAGATTGAAGTGATTTGAAAATAAGTATTCAGGAGTATAATCAGGATGTAGGCTCGGTGGAGGTGCTCATGGTAACAAGGCTAAGAAGTTCAAGCTGAGAGTACGAAATGAACACAAAGAAAACAACCGAGTTAGTTTTGGAAGGTACGGATTAGTGAAAAGATACGTGTCTTCACAACAAGAAAGACGTAAGTACTAAAGTCTCTGATTCTGCGCGACACAGGAAGAAATCAATTAGATTGTATAACCATGAGGCTTATATTTAGGAAGGGTGTCGTTAAAACGCAGTTTCCAGGGAACCGATGGATGCCAATTACAACGGTGATATAATGCAGCATTGGATTCAATGGTATTAAAAAGGAGTGGAGAGGGAGAAATTGAATCTGGACGAGTTAATTGGGGTAAACAGGAAGAGATACCACGATCCCGTCGTATCAATTCTAAGAACGGAGAAGGAAGATGCATTGAGGAAAGGCGAAAATAACTAAAATCGACAATAGCGAACGTGGCAGAAAAAATCGAGTGGATGAGTCAATAAGAGGAAGTCCGAGAATCCATGATAAATGAATGAATGAATTAGGATGAAAAACAAGAGGAGGAAATAAATGAATGTAAATAGCGGGGAATGTGACAAAAATATTGATAAAATGGTGGTGTACATAATTAGGATTCGAAGAATGTGTATATTTCTGGAAGTGAAGTTCAAAATTTGATTACTGATTGCAGCGACTGCAACTACAGTCTAATAGGAATTATATTGGAATGATATAAATCGAGCCTAAATATGAAAACCAATAACACATGAAGCTAAATAATTTCGGAGAGCACAATAAAAACATCGCCATTCATGAAATTCGTAATTATATGCCATACCTGAATGTAGTAACTATTTCTATGATTCAGCGTAGGAATGACTTGTGTAAAGGGCTTAAGGATATTTATCGTAATAAAATTCATGACTTTCTGCTTGTTGACGGTTGACTTAAAATATTACATATTATACGGAAACATTCAGGACTAAGATCATGAAGTAATATTGGTTGCCCTTGGCGACGTGACTTCTCGAAGCATCTTTTTGAAGGTTACATGCCTAGTTCTCATCATTACCAGAGCACTCGTGGTAACTAAAACTCCAAAACAAAGTTCAGTTGAGATCATTTGCGAATTTTTTGATAGGTGGGCCACTGGGTAGGGTAGAGGGTTGAATATTTCAGGGAGCGGAGGAAGGGTGGAGAGATTAGCCTACTATTAACAAGAGGCACCAAAGGGTCCAGGGTTTAACGCCTCATACGACGGACGGAGTACTGAACTCGAAGTGCTCTCTACACAGTACTCAAGTGGGGACTGACGTACCTATAAAAATATATGTAACTACCGGGATTTGAACCCGGACCCTCGGGATGGAAGGTCAGTAATCTAGTCTGCACACCTAACCGATCCCCTTATTTGTTCCAATGCCGTCACAAATATATATTGTAACGGTAGAGTTCAGCCCGAAGGACGGTCTAGTTGAAATGGTAAGACCAAATTCACTCCTCAGGTTAGGTGCAGAGTCCAATTTCCCTCTACTTCCTGAGCAATCCTAGAAAAATGTGCTAGCATGAAAATTACTCATACACTTTGGATAGAAGTTTCATGAGACCGTTCGGTCTTTCGGTCAGTAACCCAACTCTCAGCCCACTGGGATACCGGCTCACTCAATTGTAATTAAATTTTTTACGTATAATCAAATTTTTAAAAAATTCACTGGCTCATACATACTTTCTGCATTGATGAAAAATTAATGGAGAGATCTTGATAGTTGGATTCGAATATGAGAATGAAAAAGGAGATTTTATCATCCCAGTCACATGATTAGTTCAAAAGTCTCAGTGGAGACATTGGTTGAGTTATAACTGTACTTTAAGGTCTTTCCTACTGTTTTTCAGAAAGCAGAGACAAGATTTTCTTATAAAAACCCGATAAATGTATCAAAGGCGTGACACAGACACGCGAGATTGATAATAAGGTACACTTAGCATGGCAGCTTGTAAAATTCTTTTGATATCCGCGGAAGAATAAAATATCTTCGGTACACAACTGCCTTCTTTACGGAACCAAATCCTGGACTTTATTTCCCTTGAGCATTTGAAAATCAAAGCAACGTTAAAACTCCTAACAGGAAAAGTGCTGCAATAATTTTTTCAAAGCACGAGCTTATGCAAGCATAGAAGCTACACACAAAGTCGATTTCTGGGAATAACACATTTAAAAGTCTCAGCATCTCTTTAACTCGCTGTTGAGTCCTATGTCCCCTTAAAATTATTAATTGGTAAACCATCATTAAAAACCTGATGATGGTGCATATAATTAGCATAAACTTGCTTTTATGTTTTATTTATTCTGCCTACTGTATAGTTCGCTCCAGTGCACAAGGTAACGTTTATGTGAAAATTTGAAAATTCATACTCCGCACATGATGCATATGGAAAATTAATAACAGATATTAAATGCAGGTAATCGACAGCCGAGGTCATTACAGTCTTGTGGGAGTGCAAGTGACAGTGTGTTCTTCATTTTACTTTGGTGGGGTGCAGGAGGGTATTTATTACTTGGGTATAGAGAGTTATTCGAAAGGAACTGACAATCGATATAGTTTGAGAGGCGTCAAGGGACCCACATTTCAACGAACAACCTGACGGAAGGAGTACTGCACTAGGTAATGCCCTCAACATAGCACTTGAATGGGAACATACATTCAGCGAAACAAACTCTGGCATCACCAGAATTTTATTCCAGAGCCTCTGGATGGGAATCCAGCACTCTAGCCCCGCATCAGTCTGATCCTCATGACTCTTTTAGAAATATAGAAAAGAAAGAAATATATACAACCTTCATTCAATAATTACCCACTTTTTAGGCAACAAATGGAACTGCAATATTTAGATCATTTGAACTATATGTGATATTTTTTATTTGAAAGTGTACACGAAGAGCACTAGGGCCATTTTGTGCTTTTGAACTCCACTTGATTAGGTGAAAATTTGAGTCACCTTTGTATATACTGATCATTTATAGGCATTATTTGCAAACAAATAAAAAAAATGGATATACCAATAATCAGTAAGAAAAAAAATTGAAAATTCTTCATCCTTTCATCAAGTAACGTCAAAGAAGCAAAATATTACGTTAAAGGAAAACTCAGACGTATTATTCAAAAGAACATATAAACCAAATATATTATAGTAACTATACCATGAAGAACAAACACGGAATCATGAAAATCAAGACACCAAATTGAATAAAGTATCATGGAAATGAAGTATGTACTACCTTTTACCAATATATAAAACATCAGAAGAGAAGTTTCCTCATTTGAGAATAATGACATTGCGCTGACTAATAGCGATAGAAATTAGAGCTCTTAGGGTTACCGTTACAGGGCCAATATTGTACAAATCTACAGCGAGCTATGTTTCCAAAGGAATTGATACATTAATCAAGTCCCTGTTGACCGATATGCATGCTCAGGCACGTGATAGGGATAGAGCAACACTGTAAGGGAGCACGATTTTTTGTTGGGCAAGGCAAGCCAGGCAGTGACTCGGAGAAAAAACAGATGAAGACCTCCTAAGGAGGTCGATACGGAAAGTGAAAGGAGGATATAGAAAGTCGGTGTGAGCAAATGACGAGGCCCAAGGGAGGAAAACTACTCCATCAGATGACTTGAGAAAAGGATACCCCGATTATGACCCACCGGTCAAGAATGACCACCACGACACGCGAGCAACAGAAGTGCTATTTTCAGAATTCTCGGACAATACCGAGTGGAGTCGAGTATAAGGTTTCTGGTAATTTTCAATTCATGTATTATAATTTTATCAAACAGTATAAATATTTACAAGGATATTTTATTGATATGAATCGATACAAATATGGCACTTTTTCTCCTCAATATCCTCAACAACTACATTAAAATTCCTAAGAAATTAATTAAGTTAAGAAATCAGCCATTTATGAGCCTCATAATATTGTAGCTTTCTCGGTTATTATAGTGGATTCCCAGAATTAAATGATTTTGAAAAGGAATATGTATAACGCAAGAATTTCATAAATCTATGTACTTGAACGTCCTTGAAATTCTTATAATCTGGAGACATTTTCTGCAAAAAAGTGTGCTGGTTTTTGTTCCCTCATTATTTTGACAGTATTTAACTATAAAATAATCAATGTATGTAAACACTGTGAAGGAGTCAAATCAAGAACTAATTTTCCAAAGACGGAAAGAGAAAGTGAAGTTTTGAAAAAATACTAGTACAACTGTAAGGCGAGAGATAAGCATTTCCTTACATTGTATAATACCATGTCCTAATCCATACCAAGAAAAAACAAGTTCTAAGGGCGAAGGCTAATGCCAGCGCCGGGTTTCTCTTCCCCCTTGTTTCTATCCCTTTCATACAAATCCTTTGCCCTCCCTCTTGGTCTCAGGCACAATTAAGGGCATGATTGACTTGAAGCTACTGATGATGACGATGTCCATAGCAAACGCACTAATCTACAAGAATAACCTTGCTACTTCACACTTAATGCTTGTAGCTTCGTTGACACCTTCTTTGAATGGAATTGAGGTGGTTACCGCATAGATACGACAGACTGCCTGCAGTCTGAAACCACTGGATCGAGACGCAATTTATTTTTAACTAATCACTACGCACGTTTCCTTGTCACGTGTAAATCAACGAGGTTACTTACGCTTTTCCCTTGCCCTTTTTATATCAGAATAAAGTCGCTAAGGAAGAATCTGATATCAATGACACATGAGTTTCAGAAACTCGTTCTGAGACAGGGAAGAAATTAAATACATTCAGATGATATGGAAAAGCATGAAAAATATAATTTCTATGTGAACTAAAAACTACGAATACCTAATTAAGAAATACATCTCCCTCATCACAAGCGACGGCTGTTCCCGAGATCAAAGTTTATCACCTTGGGACCAACTATCTTTCCATCATCTTTATAGGCCTAATTGCTCATTTAATTTTTTTGAAACAGTCTTCTCATTAGAAATGCTTTAGAAATACAACGTGAGAATGTTTTTGAGGAAAATTTGGAACGCTGAAGATCAAAAACATTGGCGTAGTGAAAGGAATGTGAACTTTTTTCCATATTAAGGTTTCATCTCGAGTGAGCAGATCATGAAGCAAAGGAAGATTTAATGCGTGACCTTAATAAGGCACAAAGGAAAGCAGAACGTTTCGTTAAAATACCTTTCTAATCTACAGCGGCGGCTTTTGGAAAGGTTCGGATGGGAACCTTTATGGAGGCCTCGAAATTTGGATGTTATATTTGGATAACTAGAAAAATTCATATCGAAGGAGTTGGAGCACGACACGAGAGATAGTATAACTTTTTTTCTGATCAGCCAATTTGACAAAATGGATAAAACCGATGTATATATTATCGCGTACACAGATAAAAGTTTTGATTTTTCCCCATTTCAACCGCAACACATACCAGATTTTGACACAATTCACAACTGAATGTTTACTAGTTAACTATTCCCTTAGAGACTCATTTTCTTCTTCCTCTCACTTTGAGCAGCTAATTTATTTAGCACCCCCTGCTACTTGCCTACAGCAGTTAGTCTGGTAATGTGAGATCAATATTTTAATAGGGTCACTTCTGGCGCAAATACCATTTGCATATGAATACGAACACAAACTGAGTTTTTAATTACCACTCACCGAAACTGCTATACGATATAAAAAAAAATCATCGCAGTACGGTTCAAATCCTGGATGGGTAGTTACACCGAGATCAAAATAAATGTAAAAGAACAAATCTTTAGACATTAATGTCACTAGATAACCTTGGTAATGAAAATTAGAGCCATATAAACTCTCCGCCGAGAAGTGCTGTAATTTTCCATCGACCCGAGTGAGCATACAACACGCGCCGAGGGCTTAACGAGTTAGATTAAAATGAGGGAGCCGACTGATAAGGATGGAGCAGGGTGATTAAGGATGGAGGAAGGATGACGAGGCGAGCGGAGATAAGGAGTTGGCCGGGCTGCGGGACGCAAAGCCGGGGTAGAAGTGATTTGTGGAAGGCGGCGGAGTTGGGAGAGACGATCTCTTCCTCTCTCTCGTGATAAGGAAGGACGGGGAGTGCGAGACCGCTAACGACTGAGACCTCTCCGGAAATCATCCCCCGAACACGGTCCATCCCTATTTCATTCCCCCCTCGGGCACAGGCGTGACTTCATCAACCGTTCGTTCGGTGATTGAACTGGGGCTCTGACCTAAGCCTTCTGTCGAGAGGCATCCGCCCGCCAAAACTGAACGGGTTATGGCGCAAATTCCGACAAGACGACATAAAGTAGGCTATAATTTCACACCTCCTCAAGAGATTAGGTGAGAAATTAAAGATATGTTCGTATTTTTAAGGCATTAGGATAAAGCCCGTTTCACACGATACTTGATCCAGCACAAGACCGAGTGTGCTAGCCGCTACTTGATATTGAGGAGGGAATCTAGCATGATTGGAACCCTGCTGGGATGTTTCACACGATCATCGACCTTGTGCTTGCTATGAATCGGTTATTCCATATGATTCCATACTAATTTTAAAAAGAGAAGTTCGCTCAGCGTCTGTAACGTGACTTGATTGATCGATGGCTACAGGGCTACTAGGTCCTACTAGAAATCTAGTACCGCATCAAGTACGAAATCCAGTAGCTCAGCAAGTATACTAGCTAGCATGCTTGCCAGCCAGTATACTGGTTCTGTTCACACGACACTAGAAAGCTAGCATACTAGCAAGTATACTAGACCTTGTACTAGATCAAGTATCGTGTGAAACGGGCTTAAGTCATGCTTCATTAGCCATCAAAGGCACATAAAACCATCGGCTCCTAAAACACACCGGTGGTGAAAATTGCGCAGATGAAAGTTATATTTCACATTTTATTTCTGCATATATATTACTTTGTCATTCTCAAATAATCGAATGCTACTGATTATGCTGTGATAAAGGCCATTAATCTATATTATCAATAAAAGTTGTCCTAACACCATTTCATGAGTTACGGATGTCACGCAATTTTGTGTCATGGATAAAAACCTTTTGATTTCCATCTGATAAGAAATCCCCTGTTCAGTATATAACTTTCCCATTTAGGTTTTTGTGCATGAGTGTTGGGCCTAGTTATAAGAATGAATGAATAAATCCCTATTTCTTGGTTGTGTTATTCTGTGGAATTAATATTTTCCATTTTTTGATGTCAGATATTACATAATTTAGAATCGGTATGATTGTGGATTATCCTGCAATGCACTACAGGGGCATGCGGAGGGAGGGAGTGCGGTAGGTCACCAGCCGTGAAGCTGAGTTTAGCTGAGAAAAGTGTGCAAATCGATAATTAACTATCGTAAGTAATGTGTTTGAAAGAATGAGATTCTGAAGGATTTGGTTCTTTACCAGATTATTCGCTTTCTATATGTCCATCTGAATTAGTGTCAAGTAGTGTATACATATAAATAGACATACAGCTGCAGCATCAGGGTCGAATTCATATTATTTGAATTTTTCGAGCACCCTTAAACTTACGAACTAACTTCTGGTTTGTCGATTTTTCCAGTAAATTGCTGAGTAACACTTTCTTTACGTCCTAGGGAGTTCGGTACAAAACGCGTTGCATTCTTTTGTATTTCATTCAGCTCCCAAATTAAATCTTTATCCATTGAATTCTAATGCTTGAATGCTTGATGAATACTCCACGTGAAGCTTCCAAGTGCGACATAACATCATTCATTCACATTTCCAATTGGACAATTTCGCACAATTCGTTTGTTAATTCCCAGTCTCCTTAGTGCTATGCCAAAAGCATTGTCGAATATATTCCCTCGGTAGATTTGAAGTGAAAGTGATATACCGATATTATTATTCACTTGCCACACTACTCCACCAACATCATGATTTTATCTTTGCTTTAAAGTTTCCCACCATAACTGTATTACGGTGCATTAATTTAGATCTAATTCTAGTGCCTAATCTCGACAACGAAGATTGATAGAATTAAGATCGGTGTGGGTGAATCATAGTCAGCGTTGGTCTCATCTCGATCGACGAACGCATCATCAGCAAATGATTTTAAGTTCCTGAAAATTTGTCAGTGAAACCGATGATGCAAAGTAGGAATAATACAGGAGGAATAATAAACCTCATGTGAGGAAGTCGCTTATCCCATATAAAATATTTGTATAAATTCCACATGCCCAGAACTTGAATATTAACTTGCTGCGCGGAACCTTGTCAAATGCATTCTTTAACTAAAAAAATCGGATTCACTGGCATTTTCATTACATCTGATTAATGTTTGCATTGAAGAAGGCTGAAAGATCATGGTAGATAAAGGAGAAATACTCGGTGGTCCCTACGCTGAAAGTGACGCCTAAACATATGCCCAAACTTTTCGGCCACACTTCAAAATGACATCATCCCTAATTGACGAACACGTGGCGAAAGATCAAGCGACGAGGCGAATTGATGTAGGACCTTGAGAGGCTACAAGAGAGCTCAAGATATTTATAACCTAAAGGAAATATCTATATGAAAAAATATATATATGAAATCTTGCGTAATATAGTTTGAAATCGAAAGAAAATTTTAGTCATTTTTCCATACCTATTATATGCCAAGCATAGACTTAGAGCCACTTCCTATGTAGTATGCATTGGATGAACATAGTATATACTCATTGAGGTAAAAGAGTTGCAAAATAAGGTTTGGCAACCTTTTTTATCATGCTTCTCTCTTCTCATCTTTTCCTATTAATAACTTCCCTATCAACCTTTTCAAAGAATTCATATTTACCTGATCAGCCAGAATATACTTTTACAAAGAGTGGATAGGAAGGGTACTAGGTACTTAGCCTTAGGTAACGGATTTGAGAACCGGTGATGTTTCAGTGAAATCCCTTTTCCATTGACACGTGGAGAGCTTTCTAAGTCCATTACACACTTCTCCGTCAGATGTGGCTTTTAAGTGTGATTCCACTGCTGCCATTACTTAAGAACAGGCTGATTCAGACGCCAGGTTTATTTTCTTACTCTCTCTTTTTCCTTTCATTCCATTTCCTCCTTTCCAACTTGACTTCTTTCTTTTGAGGAACTTTTAAACGCAGGACGAACTTGATACCAACGATGAGTTCCTATTTTTAAAACGACGCTACGTGCCGAAAACATGGTCGGCCTAAATAAAATTAAGAGTGGAAAAAACAACCAAGAAGTTTCTTGCCATATCAGAAAAAAGCACCAAAGATCTTCACCAAGTGACACATGATACTTTATCACGGATTCATCCAAGCTTGAATGTGAGTTCTGAGGCTTCTCTGAGCACAAAACAGCCGTTTGTCCTTTGACCTGGGTCATCCTGGCATTTGAAGAGAACTCGCACTATTAGAATACGTTGGCAGGGAGCTTCACCCCAATGTGACTCCTCCACTCAAAGCATAGTGAACATCTTAAACAGACACCAAAGCAAGGTCTCATTTCCACAACGCACGAATTACATTAATCCTTAATATACCATGAGGATAGGAGGATATATTTTCTAATTATATTTCTAAATATTCATAAGCAGCTGGATAAATACACTAAATGCTTATTCTAGGATTTCCTTAAGAATATGCAGCACTTCTAACTTACCTAAATGATAGGTTTAACACTAAGACATATGCACTAAACGTGAAAGATACCAACAGACAACCAGAGGAATATTAAAGATATTCCCATGAAATAAAAGGGAAGAGAAATTTGAAAAAACTAAATGCCTGGCGCCACATGCATCAAAGGTATTGAAATGAATCATTTAAGAAGACCGATTTGGTTCCAGGAAAAGCAAGAGATAAAGAGAATCGATTTTTAACTTTACAATACTCATATAATAAATAATGGAAAAGAACAAACTCGTGGCATCTGTGGATGCGGAGAAAGCTTTCGACAGCTTAGATTGGAATTCTAAAAGACCGGAGTAATTTGCATGGGCAGAAGAGTTATCGACAATTTATATAAAACACCAGGCTGCTGTAATGAAATATGGACCCAGTAATGAAGAAGCAAGAATAAAGAAAATAAAAAGTAAGACAAGCCTCTAAACCTCCCCTGATTCTTTGTCCACATTAAGATAGCCATTAAAAATTATAGGGAAGGCTTGAGGATTGAATATCGACGGTAACAAATTAGCTGCTATGTCTGAAATGCAATGGCAGGGATAGAAATAAATATTAGGAAGACTCTTGAAAACGGGGACAAGGTATCGGGCAGATATCACCTTAGGGTTGATAATATATACTTAAGGTAATGGTACGCAGTAGAAGGAAGCAGTAGAGGTAAACCAATAAACCAACTCGGAAAAAAGTTTGATGGGGTGACAGAGAATTGCTATCTGTATTGAAGTAGTGAAGATTGTAAAGGAGAAGAATTGTGTAAATATGAAAAGGCTAACTGATAAGAGATTCCAATGACAAACTCTCTTAAGACTTATAATTTTGAATCCTGAGGCCAACACAAAACCCGCGCCGGAGGCTGGTATCAAACCCACGATCGTACGGATAACAGGTTGGTGCATTAAAGACCTCGCTAACACAGCCCACAAAAATATTTAAAAAAACAGAATAAAATTGTAAATTCTACCTCAGGGAATGAACCAGTTTTATAATGTCGTAATATTTTTTCCTGAAAGCATTACAGTTTGCAATAGATTAAAAAATACGTATCAACAGATAAAAAGAATCAATTTACATTTCGTAGCAAATCTTAAGGTAGGGATAGAGTTAAGTCCTTGGAAACGTGCGATAGAAATGCACGAATATCGGATTTACAGTCCAAGGAAGCATTCCAGGAACTGATGCTTGTCGCGTCATAAATAATATTTAATTTCAGCCGTAACTGACGTTCACGAGGACGAAGTGAACACTTCAACGTGAAAGCGACGAGGCGTAAAACCACAAGAGTGGCTCTACTCTTCCCGCAGGACGGGTTTAATTTCCGGCACTGACATTTTTACCATATTCCATGCGTCCGTATTTACCTGAAACAGAAATGTTGAAATCGAACAATAGGCAATTAAAACCTCGGTATTCTATTCCGTTTTATGTGTTGCTCATGGCGTCATTCATTGGGCTTTCGGAAAATTTAGTGTTGTGAATAACGGTGCAAAAAAAACGTTCAAAAACTTTATTACACGCGCTATAGGGTGAGAGTAATGTACTTTTTAAAAATATTCCTTCCGAAATTAATGTCAGCAAAATCATGTCCGGGATAGGCCTTCGGGCAAGTTCAACTAATCGCAGTCTGTTTTTCTGGATCTTTCCGATAAACTGAAGGTGTTGTAGGTCAAATATCTGTCTCCTCTAAACTGGGATGTGAATTTCACACGCCACGCCGTTGAGCTTAGCGCTTTGTGAGCTCTACCATCAATGACCAGAACGACATTGGGGTTGAACAATTTTGTAAAATATTCAGCATTGGGAGCTAAACAACTTATACTTTCCACGGAGAATTAAATTGTCCTCAAATGGGGTAATTTTTGTCGTTGATAGTAGTTACGTATTTAAAAATAGGTGGGAAGTTTTAGGGTAGAGGAAGGGTGGAGAAAAACGCAGAGTCAGCATTTGCCTACTATTAACGAAAGGTGCCTAGGGGTTCATGGTTTCACATCCTATCCGACAGACGGAGTACTGGACTCGAAGCGCTGTCCACACATCACTCTACTAGAAATTTACTACCACAGAAAAATCTCCGTCACTGCTGGGATTCAACCCAAAAAATGGAAAGTCAATACTCTATCCGTCAAACATACCCGACCCCTTCCTTTTCATTAATAATCCATTTTCTCAATTTAGGCAAAACGAAAGAGAGCTCTCATAGAATTAAAAGGGCAGAAGAAATGCACTTTCCCTCGCACCAGGATGGAACATTATGGGTTAGTCACGCCCATCAACCAGCGCAACAAGATAATTGACTCTATGGCACAAAACTCGCTCCATCCAGCTCGCATTCACTAAAAGTATGAGCGATGGTGGCACACTTACTTGGAGACCGTAAAAGCCGTGAGTAAATTGCTGCGGTCGTTAATCCCGGGAGAATCGGAATGTTCCAGAATGAGTGTGAGAGTGCGAAAATATTATTCCTCGTCGAACTCCAGTTGAGAGATGATATACATCAAGCAGGAAGATTTCACCGATCATGAGTCTTGAGATACGACTTAACCAAACAACTTCTCACCATATTCCACGATTTCGAAATTCTCCAAGTTTACGCTGAAGGAAAGCAAAAGTTATTCAAAATATATTGGTCAAAGTAGATTTTAAGCATTTGAACAGTTAATTACTTTTTTTGCCAATATTACACACATGAACGAAACTCTTGGTTTTAAAAAATGCTCAGAGTGAGAACGATAGCAAAACATCCATTTTCGATGGCCTGAGTTGATGGGATGGTCCCAGTAGTCACTGTGGTTATCAGCAGAATGCAGGTTCACACTTGTGTACTTTCTGAAGAGCCCTTAAAGTTCAATGCTAAATCAGTACTATGTATTAGATGTCAAACTCGGGTCGACTCACGTTGAGATATGTCTTAGTTATTCTTTTCTGAGGGACAAACTCTTGCAATATACTTTGAAGGAAACAATTTCTTCTCCACCACCAGAAAAAATTAATCCTTTCTGTCGAAATATGCTGGCTTGCATTAATTCCAGTTACTTCTCCCATATATTCTTTGTTCTCGTCGGAAGAGGCCTGGCCTGCCATTAGTTTTTACTTAAATGGTTAAGGTTATGTTGCAATGTCTCACTGAAGAACTTATCTTAAGACAAACACAACAGCCATGTCCGAGGCAGAACCCGGGACCCTTAGGTTGTTAAGCTGTCACGTTACCAACCAGACTACTGAGGTGGGCGTCGAATTCTCTTCATGCCGTTAGCTATTCAAATGTTGTCCATATTACCCCATTTTCGAGTGCTACGGGCAGAAATGTCAAGAATAACGGCAAAATGGCAATTACAAACTTTCCACGCGATATGGTTTCGCCGCTAATTCATCAGCAGGAATCATAAAATCTTAGGATGTTGAACAGTATACATACTAGTAGTCTCCCTTAAATTCCTTCAGCTTTCTTGTGAAAAACAAATATTTTTCATGCGCTACGAATTTTGTTTCTGCTGTAGTCAAATACTGGAGGAAACTTAACGAACCGGAAATGAAAAGCAGCCACTTAATAAATTGTTTGTACCCGTAATGAAATTTCATTTCGCAAAATAGCGCGGGAAACCATCGTATAAATGAACATGAAATTTGACGAGCGCAACAGAAACCATAGTAAGTATAAACCGTATTATTCTCTTGAGGTATATGACCAAATTCCTTTGCTGATGCTCTTTTCTAATCCCAATTTCTTCCAATCTTCATTTACTACATTGCTTCATGCATTTAACGTAAACCTATTGCTAATTTTATTCCATCGGGCGTAAATTTCCAGAAATACTGACAATACAGGCAATTAAGGCTGTTGCAGTACGCCTTTTAACCCACCCATTATACTCCTTATACGTTGACAAGAGAAACTCATCATTACAGTCCAGATGGCTATCCTTTCCATTGAGAGCAGCCGTGTTCGATGATAATCGAATGTGCTTCGGTGCGCAAGTGGTGTAGAACACCGCACAAAGTGATGTAACGATGAAGTAAAGTGGAAAAAGTAAGTTCAGTGATGGTATACACTCTAGCCTATTAAATAATGTGACTATTTTCACAGATACAAACTGAGAAACCTATTCCTCAGCTGATGGGAAGATGAACGCCTAAATGGAAGGGATGACTTATATCCTGAAGCAACGTTATTTCATTCAGTATGAAAATACCACTCTTGGTAGATCTTGATGACTAAATTGGTAGTGCACAGAGCTGGTAATCTAAAGGCCGCGGGTTTGAGTGGGAGTTGCGGTGTTGCGTTTTTCTTTGGGTAAAGAGTTAAGGTAAGCGGAATACCATCCTGTAAGTTGGAGCGCACAAAAATGTAATCTGCTTCAAATGCAGCTCTGATTCTTGAATAATTGGCTGTTTTGGGTATATTCTTGATCCTCTGTGATTGACAAATACATAGTTCCAAAGGGTAAAGGGAGCTTTAATGAATATTGAAGCCAAATATAATTATTTTTCTACCAATAATTAAGGGCTCTTTGCCAGTTCCTGCCAGAATTAGACTATACTTATACCGTAATAATGAATTGGAAAAAAAACCTTTCAATATTTCACCTTCCATATTCATTCATCTTCTAAACTATATCCATTTCCGCGTCTTCTTACCAAACACTCCCTTTACTGCAGCTTCCGAGACACCATTTACTTTCAGTAATTCTTCCATTCGCTGGTTATGCCTACTTCAAATTTCTGCAGCTAGCTCCTGTCGTCACACAGCAAACAGGGCACTTTCTCGTTCGCATCTTGCATACCCAGAATACCTTCGTCATTTTCCTCCAAACATACACCTAAAAGTATTCAACCTACTTTTGTCCTCCAATCGCAAAAGTTAAATTTCACAGTTGTCTAATTCCTTAGTCCATACGGTCCATACCAATCTTTTCGTTACGCCTTTACTTAATAGTACTGGTAAATTTCTTTCAAAATGATCCCGTGGCCAATTCAATTGTTTTCCTCACATCAAAACTATTAAACTCATTACCATTGGACATTAGAAGCATTTCTCGCAAAAATAAACGGAGAGGCGACCGTTAATTGATGGCGTCTTCTCTTTCAGACACTGAGTGCGTCATTGTATTCATTAATGACATACGAAGGTTCGTCTGAAATCAAGACCCATTCATTTTCCATGTGTGCGCTCAATGCCTTGTAACAATGTGGAAATTCATGATTAAATAAAGAAACAAACCGGATCTGCAGGTACGTCTTCTTCTACCTGAGATGACGCCTATGCGTTGAAACTAGTCTTTCGTAATAAATTCTAAGTGGAAATATGCTTACTTGTTTTGTTCCTTTAATTAATTTTTATGGCTTCCGCTCCGCTATAAGGCATACATTGTGCTTGATGGGCTAGTTCCGTGATAGATGGATATGCTGGATGGATTAAGTAAATTTTATTAATACTACCCAATTTCCTCTTTGAAGAAAATTATGTAAAGGATAGGATTTCTATGCTAAGTGAATTCCCATTGCAAAAATTGATGAAATTTCTTTGAGAAAAAATCCAAGGAAAATGCCTGCCTGTGTCACCGGAACGCCGCGAAAACCTTCGCCAGAAAATGCCAGACTATTCCAATTTTATTTACTACCAGCCTTTACCTACCCTTTAATTTCATTCACTTCCTCATTTAAAAATGTCATTTAAACCATCCAATGAATGAAATATATATGATATGATATGCTTTGATGATATCCTTGATATGCTTTTAACGATGCATTTTACATAAATAGTTATAACCATCTCAAGAACAGATCTGTCGACAGAAAGCTACTAGGACTGACTACTGCTTGGAAACGACGCTGAGGCATAGTCCTGAACGCCTACATTAAATGCAGCGTTAAACTAATTTTCAGTAAGTTTTGACGCTTAGTGCCGAAA
This sequence comes from Platycnemis pennipes, assembly GCA_933228895.1. Classification (NCBI taxonomy): domain Eukaryota; kingdom Metazoa; phylum Arthropoda; class Insecta; order Odonata; family Platycnemididae; genus Platycnemis; species Platycnemis pennipes. The sequence continues at coordinate 103,259,472 of OW121852.1, read as the reverse complement.
ATATTGCAAGGTACAACTTGGGGATCATTTTATAAACGGAGTACACTTTGTAGTAAAATCTGCCGAGAAATCATAAAATTAATTTTATATGAGCAATTCAGGGAAATGGCCAACTAAGGAAATACATATTCGTTGCCGCCGAGTGAAATAAGGAAATTCTTCGAAATCCGCCCTGCCAGATAAAATTAAATTCTTTATCGGTTAATGTTATATAAAATAAAATTCGATTGGGGGTGCTAATTTTAGCTACAAATCTCTCCGAACTCTGTTTATTTTCATTTGAGCATTGGCAATATTTTTGGTCTAAAATCTTTCCTGAAAATGTATTCTAACTTTAATTAATGACCAATGATGAATTCAGTTCAATTGAGAAGAAAAATTTAGTCTTGAATCAATATTTTTTTCGGATTTGCTTGATTGATTTTTTTTTGGAACAAATTGCACAAAAAGCTGTTATTTCGGACCGAAATAGAGAAAGACAATACGCACGCTCATTGGTTTCCGGGTTTGTGACGTAACGCCTCAACCCACTCATTTTCGGTGTTCGCTTCTGCGGTGACGGGTATGACATCACTGATTGCTTTGCTGAGATAAAATTGTTCCGAGCCAATTTTATCGAGACGGAGGCTGGATACTCCGACGCGTCGTTCCCAATGTAAATCCTAATGGTGGGAAATTATTTGAAGAGAGACGCGGAAATGCTCTGTGAATGAGTTCTGAGCAGCACGGTGTGTATTTGACACGGTAGAAGTATGTCGTATTAACATCTTTAGAAAAAGGTTTGCACGTATAGTTTATGATGTCCATATTCCCATTTTCATGACAATGAAAGTATTTGCTATTTACTACTCACCTCTATCAGTTTCAATTAAACTAAGTATTGCTCACTTCCTTGTATCTACAAATAAATGTCACGAAAAAACAATATTTGTGGAATATTTATTGGCGTCAATGATGGGGGTAAATAAACGTACAAAACGACAAAACAAACACTCACAAATGACGGAAATGAATATTAATGAAAATTTCCGCTGTCACAGCCACATTCTTCCGGACATCGGAACAAAATGAATGAAGTAGTCCCTATCTTCTCACTTGTGTCCTGCCTTATTTGAATCAAATGAACTTAAAGTCTGCTACTATTTAATAAATATCACTCAACATTATCTTGGAGAAATATCTCAAATTTATAAGAAGTAGTATAAATCAATCAAATATCCCAATTCAAAATGTTTATGTCATAACTACGATCGTTGAGAGAAAAAAATACGGAGATTCTACCAATGGCTACGTGTCAGTAAGAAGAGCTCTTGGGAAGTGCTCTGTACTTGGGAAGGTAACACTGGCTAAACTATAGAGAAATAAACATTCATATGCAGCTTCCTTTGCAACTGTTTAACAGCGTCAATTTGAAAATCAACATACCGAACTTAAAGCTACTAATAATAATTTATTCATCAGTAAGAAACAAATGTTTGCATGAACCATAAGCAAATCAAAAAATCACGACCACATTTACGATGTGTAATATCATCATCATCAGGACTTGATCAGACGCATTGAAAGCATCGTAACGACCTGTTGTTTTTCTATGTGTTAAATGAAAATGTTTTTTTTTTAGCTGGTGAATACAAGGCGTAATTTACAAAGTAAATATAAGAGATGTAAAACAATACTGAGGAAACTATGAAAGGATAATTTTAAGGATTTGTTTTCTACCAGAAAAAAATTTAAATAATGACGTAGTTGACAATTTCCGTGGTGTGTAAATGAGAAACTTTCGTCCTCACCGAGGAATTCTTCAACAGGACTACGAACATAGTGATATTTACAACAGCTATATAATAATTATTACCCTGCAAAAAATGTACACAAACCATAGAGCATAAATAATCTTTGAAAGACACTTGGTGTCACCATTGAGTGCACGAAGTGATCTTTAACAGACCGTGAGGTTGTTTTCTTTGCGATGTAAGTAAATGTTTGTTTTTTTGTGGTGAATAAGTTGTAAGTTACGGAACACTACCAGATGAAGACTGGGAGACTTGTATTCATTCAAACGAACGCTGTCAATCGAACCAAGAGCTGGTATACCCTATCAGACAGAAATACTGCGCAGTGATATATGCTCCGAAAGGGGTGTCTATCGTGTTTATCAGAAAGATCCGCCACGGTGAGAGCATCCGGATTTGGCTCCACGCCTCCGCCGGGTGGAATAAATATTTCGAAAACGGATTCCCTCCCGAGATAAGGATCCTCAAACTTCCGCGACGCGCGAAATAATCCAATCCACAATTCCTTCCCCATCCCCACAAGGGTTTTCACCCAGATTTCCGCCACCAAGGGATAAATCGGCGAGGTGACGGCGGCTGTGACCGATATAGCAATATCCCTCCCGTACATCGGATTTAGATATTTCGGGGCGGGGTTTTGATAAAGCGGGGAGACGCGGATCTGCGTTTGTCGGCCGCGACTATTTGCGTCCACTGGTCGGAGCAGTCACCCGTGGTGCGGGGGGGAGGGGGGTGCTGGTGGGGTACAGGAGAGGGGGGGAGGAGGACAAAGGGTAGGCAGCAACAGCCTCTCCGCACCCAGCTGAGACGAATCAAGCGTGGCGACACTGAGGGGCGGGTGACGAGCGGTACAGTGGCCGCTCGCGCAGATGACGGGGTGCCGTTGCTAAGCGAGGGGGAGAATGGGCTGTCAAGGAAATGCACACCATCACCGCTTCGTCCCTCCGCCTGATTTCAATAATAGCTCCACAGGCTGAAGCGTGCACATTCATGAGGGGAACTCGTGTACCGTGCAGGTGCATTAGCAGCGATTAGCATTTACATCCTCAGAGCACCCTTCAAGACACCTCGAGAGAGAATGATAGGTGGTGAAAATTCACCGAACCTGCACTTCGTGCAAGCTACACAACGTATGCAGATACATTAATTCTACTTAATTAGACAAAGCGGTTGGTTATGCATCCGCTGGTAAAATGGTACCGGTTTTTTAGCGATAAATGGTAAAAAAAAAGCTTTTGACCTGGAGTGACTGCACGATTAGTGATTACGATGAAATATTATGGGTTAAATCTCTCAGCTTCTGGGTTTTATGCTTCATTATTTCATTAGCTAATATGGTTCTTGGACTATATTGTTAGCTAGCGGGTAAGGCAGTAATTAAAAGGAATTGAATTATAAAATTACCACTAGGCATGTAAGGGTACTGATAACATTGATTAGTAATGTTAAGGATCTTTTTCGAATGATTGACAGTGAGCTATACACCTATCTACTCGGCTAATATGATGACAAGGATTTTTTTTATGATCACAGGAGAAAAAACGTTTTCTATCCGTACCGCCAGTCTACCCCGCTAATATTCATTCAATACCCGCTGAAATCGAACGTAATAAGCGGGATGGTGAACGAGCCAGGGTAACTGCTGGTTTACAACACACAGGGTCCTAGGTCAGGGGCTCGATGATGGTGGGATCGGATTGGTGTGATGATTAGAGTACTGGATTACCCTCCATTGGGCCGTGGTTCGAATCCAGGCAGTGGCCGTTATTTCATAACTAGACCGATCCCTACTGAGTGCTGGATGAAGAGCACTTCGAATACAGCACTCCGTCCCTCTAATGGGACGTTAAACCGTATTTCCCTTGGCGCCTTTCTTTCAGTTCAGGATAATGCCGACGATAAGGTTTAAGGTTTCAGGTTTCTGTTCAGCCTTCTTCCGTTCCCTAAAAAAATCCAACCTCAATACCCAATTTCTCGGCTATTTTAAATTTCACAAATGACCTTGGCTGTGGTTAGCCTCCGCTTTAAGAAAAAACTATGTCTAAGGGGTGGAAAAATCGTCACCTTTGATAGGGAGTTTACTAAATAAATATGAATCATATTCCCCTGAGAATGAAAAAAGTTTCGATAGAATTGTATTCAGTGTTGACATAATTGTTAGTACATCATGAAGAACCCTTCAGTCAAGGTCTGTAGAGTATACTCTACAGACCTTACCCTTCAGTAAGCATTAGAGTGTAATAATGAAGGAAACGTCATGAATCATCATTATGAAGGAAGCACTTCCTTGAAATTTGAGACCTCAAATCAGCTCATCACTCTGCAGCAAAAATTGACAGTCTTTAAAACTCAACAATATGTCCTACGTAATAGTTCACAGTGAGACGCAAAATCTCAATACCATAAAAACGTATTGCTGTTAGGTTCCTATCGATTTTTTCCTTCAGGAATGGTAACTAATGAACAGGATCTGTAAAAACAAATTAATGGAAATAAATCTCATGACTATGTCGAAACGAAGACGATTTCGAACGGAGAAAGGGAAACCATGTCGATCATGTCTTGTGACACGATGTCTCGAAGACGATCGTTGAGAATTGGGAAGAATGCCAAAAGGAGACCTCGGATGAGGTACATAAAGCATGCTGAGAAAGATGTGGAAGAAAAAAACTACACTTGTTAATATGATGTGATTAGTCGATAGGGAAATCTCGTCAAGCCAACCATGGGGTCGATGACAATTGATGACGTGGCAGTGATGGATCACCATTGAGTTTACGTCCACGAGGCCTAAAGGGTTATATTAATTTAGCTAGTTGAGGAAGTAGGAGCATGAAAGAAGAGGGCGTGCCCTGAAATAACTGGGAAAACAATTTTTCGACAAAAGATGGCATATTTTACACTTGTATCTATTATGATGGCATATGCACAAAAATTAGAGCATTAATTGATACCCTACCCAGATGTTATAATTCTAAACTAATGTAACAGTTCAAATTGCGGAAGGTAGCAGATTGGCAGCACGAGAGCATAGTAAACCAAAGGTCGCGGTTTCGTCTAAGGCATAAATATCACATTCGTCTAAGATCAAGTTGAGGTTTAATGATAAGATATGCCCAACTTCACTTCGAGCTGCTTGACTCTTGTCCTTCTCCTAATACTACTGGCATCAATTGAGGAGGAGGTGATGCTTACAAAGTATCATTATGATGTAAGTATTTGACTGATTTATAAATGTAAAATATACCTAAACCTCAAAGAAAATTAAAATCAGAGAATTTAATAAAACTTTCTCCTTGGTAACTTTGTGTCACTCCATTAAATATCACGCAGAGAATTTATTTCCCATTGAACTATCGAAAGAGATCGCACAAAATCCGACCATATAAATAAGAAAGTTCTAGAGAAAGTATGTGAATAAAAATATTACCGAAAAATTCGTAAACCTAATGGCACTCATCGCTTGGGAGAGGAGTAATTGTGTTTGCAGTCAGTATTGGCACAGAGCTTTTCCAATTAGCTTCGTCAACAACGAAATTAAAAGCTAATCATCTGCAGTGCGGTTTAATTTAGTTAAGTTAATGAAATTGAAAAACAGAAGGGAAATAATTCCTCTCAAATTATATGTTCATTTACAAATATTTTTTTCGGATTATTTAAGTTTCACAGTTATACTTAAATGGTCACAGACTGTAATATTTCCTAGTCTTGGACCGAAAAGCTATTTAGCTTTAAATTAAAGAGACCCAATTTTTTATTATACTATAAAATACCTCCATTCTCTCAAGCATTCTGTCGAATAAGTAACAGCTCGGGTAAAAGCCACAACGGCGATGAAAAAATAAGTTACTGACAAAATGCACTCGCAGGGATAAGATGGATGGTCTCGGCGTGTGCTATATTTGGAGAGCACCATATAGAAGAGTGGGGAATTAATACTCTCCCGGAAACCGAAGTTCAGTGGCACTATGTCCACGGACAAAGGGACACGCCAAAATAATGGGTAGGGTGCTGCGTCGGAAAGCGCCACGTTATCGGGAGAATTGCGAAGGCCTCAAAATATCTCATGTTTGTAAACCTCCTCTACACACAAACTGCAATCGATTATGTCATAGGTTTATCACCCCAAAGGCTTGGATAATATTATTCAAGAGCAGCCATTCGTCCCGTGAAAATCGATTCTGAGGTAAAAGAAGAAAATGCAGAAACGAGAAGGGAAAGGAATTGGTTTACGAGTATGAATGTGCATGGCGATAAGTTACGCAACTAGCCAAACAGACTGATATTAATATATGCCTTCAAAGTACCCTGCAAGCTACTGTATAGTGTGCGTATTTGTACTATATGGTGTGGGTATTTGTTTGCATGTCAATAGTGCATGCTTGGTGATCTTCACCCCCTTCCACACACCCTCGCGGTGGCTTGCAGGGTATCGCGTAGATGTAGATGTTACTTTTCACTAGTTAGGCCCCACCTTGAGTATGTAGCCAGTGTATGGGATCCGAATGAATTGTTTGATCAGAGAATTAGACAGCGTGCAGCGTAGAGCAGCTAGGTTCGTTAAAAGGTGTTACGATAGGTTGAGTAGTGTTTCAGAATTAATGCAAGAATTACATTATGCACAAATGGGATCGGAATGAGTTATGTTCGATCAGAGAACTAGACAGTGTGCAGGTTAGAGCAGCTAGGTTCGTTAAAAGGTGTTAAGATAGGTCGAGTAGTGTTTCAGAATTAATACAAGAATTAAGGTGGGAATCATTATCAGAGCGTATGTTAAAGTACAGATTAAATCTATTAGAGAAATTTCAATCAGATAGCTTTACTGAAGATGTTAGGTATATATTAAAAACATCAGTGTATTATGCTAGATTCGACCAGATAAATAAGATTAGAGAGATAGATTGTCGTACTGATAGATTCAAAATGTCATTTTCCCCGTGCTATAAGAGATCAGAATAGGCAGCATAGCAAAGGGATAGGGAGGGGAAATATTTTAGAGTAGTCTGTAGTGCATGATGCATGTATTAATCCCTTATAGATACTAACAATCTAGTTGCATGAGACCATATAGTTGTTTGTTTGCATGTCGGTAGTGCATGCTTGGTGATCTTCACCCCCTGCCACACACCCTCGCGATGGCTTGCAGGGTATCACGTAGAAGTAGATAGATGTTGATGTGCGTAGCAGGGAGTGACTCCACACTAGACGTGCACTATCGACTAGGAAACATTCATGCGATGGGGATCATGCACTATTTTTTAAAACTCTTAGAGTGAGAGACTTATTAGCTAAAGTGTAGATGACGAACATTTTGCTGAAGAATTATGTTGTGTTACAAAGCTATTACTCTCCAAAAATTGTATGTTTTCGGCTGCTTAACAACACGGGGTCATCGCATGACGTCTCCGCAGGTATCACAATGGGCGTAGTCTATCTCTTGTAGAGCAATCGCTGTTTTTTTTAAGAAAGATGATACCATTACGGAGTGGACCAATGGCAAATTTTCGGATTGAGCTTTTTTAAATCCCTTTGAGGCACTGTTTCGACCAAGGAACGGATAAAAAACTTAACATTATATATTTTCTTCGTTTTCTTCCAAAATAAACTTTCCTCTGCTTCCGTAGCAATATGGAAGCTATGCAGTGCAGTGACGTCAGAAGGCGTTTCAGGTCACGTGACTTTCGTGAATTTTCGGGAACCTGTTAATAACAATTAATAATCTTTGTGGTTCACATAGAAAATTTGGCTTAAATATTTAAATTTATCAGGAACTTTTGAATCAAGTACATCAAATAATTCAAATCAAATACATGAGAAACAAATTTCATGAATATTCCCCACTATTGGGTACAGAACCAATATCACTGTTGAAGACTAAATTAGCGATGGTAAACGGTGACTCCACAAGCTAAAATAATTCCGGACAGATGCTGCATAAATCATTGAAAAATATTTCTGGTCACGAGCCAAGCATTCAAGCATATATAAAAACAATTAAAGTCGTGCGATTACATTAAGTGGTGAATGAAAACATGCTACTAACGGTTACATAAAACACTACCTTTCGTAATTCTTCCCGGTAACGTCGATGAAATCCATTACTGTATTTTACTGTTCACGGAAATAGTGTAGGTAATATGAACCCCTCTGGACTAATATCAAGCCATCTAATTTTATCTTCATATTCTCCACACTACTACTCGATATGGCAAACGACGTGACGTTAATCGATGCTGACAAAAACAACGCGACAAATTTCACGCAGTCCACAGGCTTTGTTGCCCTGGAGTAAGTTTTGCGAAAGGTGTTTCAGGCAGGCATCCCCTCACAGTAGGATGGATATAGTCACAAAATGAAAATAGTCTCCCCAATGGTGAAGATGATCATAGTCATATGTTAAACCTGATAAACATTTCCGTTGGTTGGGTCGACAAAAAATCAAAACAACACCATTACGCCACATTATATCCACCGCAATGGTATGAGTCAATACACTCAAGACACTACAGCAACTTCCGGCATAGACACTCTTGGGAAGATAGAACGGAGTTTGAAACGGAGGCTATACTCATTATCACCCGACACGGAAAAGACTCATTATGTACTGAACTTTGCGTTCTTTCTCTGCCTCAAAATTTTCCGTCAATTTTCTTTCGTTCCCTTTATCATCAAGAGTCACGTCATCCACGATTTCCCAAGATCACATTCCGGCAAGTCGTATTAACCCAGTCCACAAAGAAACTCATCATGCAACGTCTAGGACGGGGGTTTCTGCGAATGATGGAAATAGCGGGGAGCCACACGATCCTGGTCCCAGCAGACGCGGCGAAACGCGATGAATCGAGTTCAGCTCATGCCGAGCGCACGCGGAAAGAATAAAGAAACGTTATTACGGGCGGATGGCGATGGATAACAAAACCGAGGCGAATTCGCGGGGACAACGCGTGCCTATCGCGGGAGCTCTCGAGTCCATTTAAAATCAAGATTCAACAAAGACTTACCGTAAAAATAATCGGCCCCACAGTGAACAAAAGTCACTACGGATTACTATTTTTGAAGACAATTCTATTTGTTTCCCCACGGCCAGGTATTGTGTGCCAAAAAATAACTGCCCCATTTTAATGCTGCTGAGGTGTGGTTTACGTTTATTTACACCAGAAGGGCTAAACTGTGAAACAACGGTAAATCGATTTTCAAAATTCTAAAGTTTCTCATCCACCTGGTTCAAGATTATAATCGTAAAGTGGAGGAAAACCGTTAATTAAATGGGAATAATAACTATTATCATTAAAAACAAAGACAAGAAGCCACTTTTGCGCTAGATGGTAAATATCAATATTGTACTTTTCAGGATAAATGTGCACTTCATTCTATTCGTAGGCTTCAGAGTAAAAATTACCTGTTAGTCAGTTTCTGTGTCCTACCAGAGCGAATATATATGTTATATATGATTAATATATTGGGTTTGAATAAATGATACAAACTTGTCAAGGTTTTATTCACTCAGGTACCAGACCTGATTTTTATCTCCGCTCATCGTGCCACCACGAATGTTTATCCTTCTTTGCGAGTCTTTAGAAAAATTGATAAATATTAACTGGACGGAAGTATGAGTTTTTCAGGGATTGGACAAAGGGTGGAGACAACGGAGAACTGAAGTCAAGTGCTCTCCTTATGGCTCAAACCTGGATTCACACCCGCTGTTTCGGGATAGATGGCTAGTAGACTATCCACCACATACACCCAATCCTTAGCATATATTGGTGAACTTGGTGGAAACGGTGCTGGAGAGCTGTTTCGCAAATAAACGCCAATCCTTAGGATATATTGGTGAACTTGGTTGAAATAGTGTCGGAGAGCTGTTTCGCAAATAGACGCTAATTGTAGTTCCCGGGATGGCCACCAAGATATAATGTAAACATTTGATTGAGGCCCGTTCGGGTTGAGTGAACGTGAAGCCAGTCAAAACGAATCGGGGATTAGAGAATGTGTACCAGCGAAATTTTCTTTAAATTGTGTTTTACTAGACATGATTAGTAAATTATATAATAAAAATATATACCTACGAGGATATCCAATAGGGATCGGGTTTGTATGGCGGCTAGAGTACTGGGGCCTGATTCTGGTTCTTTCTGGCTATAGCCAGCGCGATTTGTCGAAAATATTGGCGAACGGAGTGCGCATTCGTATTCTCATTTTCATTCGCTAGCTATTTCGCCAAGTATGCTTCGCTTCGTCCACCTGGCGACAAAAAAGTTATTCTCGTTCTGTCTGGCGAACATATAGCGAATGTAAACATTCGCCAAGAGCGAATTTCGCAAGCGACGACAATGAAGTCGCTCTAGCGGCTTAGCGAAAGAATTGATGAGAGACCGACTCGTGATTTAATTACCGCTATACACCATTATTATGTTACATTTTTCATCCCAATTAGTCTAATTGTTAAAAATACGTTTGGCATACAACTAGTGTGTAGCTTTACTCGTCTTGTCGTTCTATGTAATTAAATAAATGGGAATAGAAGTGTGCTGCATTTGAATGAACCACGAAGCGTTTGTTTGATAAGCGTATTGTACTACCGTGGGTGTGCTGTTTTTTCTGAGCGTATTCTTGTGTTGGATTGCTTGAGAAAACTTGTTGCTTTGGTTCTTTTGATTATGAACGTTTCACCAGAAACAATAAGAAAGAGACTGACGCGGGGGTAGAAAGATAGGAACGCAACAGGTAAGGCAAGAAGCAGAGGTTTATATATGGGTAAAAGTTTTGATGGACATTGTGAAATAGCATTTGGATCTATAACTTCACTATTATGCATTAAGGACGAGAATGGCGGCCCTAGTGCCAATGCTAAATGCGTTAGCCGTGGAGGTGGAAGAAAATGAAGAGGCTGCTGTTGTGTGTTCTCTGAGGGATCGAAGCAACGCATTCAATCTCTAAGATGAGCGGTTTATCTGTATTTCCGCTATCTGCCAGCCTCTCCCATTCAAGTTTTTGACTTGTTTTTCCTTGCACACCACTCAGTTGTCGGTAGCAAACTCTTTATGTGCTAACATGTAGTCAACTAAATAATTCAGCTGAGCTCCAGAGGCTCGGGCGTTTTCACGCTCTGTCTTTGCTAAAAAATAAGAAACTAGTATTTAACTCATGATTAGTTAAAAAATAATCCAAAATTGGCTTTTCAAGTTTGTAACATTTCGTCAAAACTCGTATGTACTACTTAAGGACAAACACTGAGAACGAATCTTGATTCTGTTAAATTATGGATAGGATTATAATAGGTTATATGATAATAATTTCTGGAAGTATAAGGACCTCGTGCCTTATAGTTGTCCTCTGATTGAATATACCACATCAAACACCGGTGACACACGCACACAAAAGAAACAAAATCATTTACTGATGTTCCTATAAAATATGTTTCAATCGACTCTAACTTCATGAAAAGTATTACATACATGAGTGATGCCATCGTTAACAGCAACAAACACGAAAATAAAAATGGTAAATTCACGAACTACTTAGGTTTGCATTGAAAATACTAACCCATAAGTTTCACCGGAGTGACTTTTGGACTCATCGTGTATATCTCTGTAAAAGATGAAAAACAAAGAGAATGGTTTTATGTTCAACCACGGAAAACGACTAATGAATTAAAAATATTGTACAACAATAATAAGTGTAACAATTTGATAGTTTCACGAAATAAACAAAACATGACAATATTTTCTAGAAATATGATTTGAACTTAACACCGTGTCTCGCGCTGTTCAATTGATACTGACTGCGGAGACAAAGTGTGTTGATCGCTGAAATTTTCTTACACTCCCGCTGGGTTTTCATCATAGGTTTTCTTACCTTCCCATAAATAGTCATCATGCCCATTGACTTATGGGTAATTCGTCATTGCTTACGTCACAATCTTTCGTCAAGAAACGAGGATACCCGAACTGAAGCGATAGGCGGGGCGAAAAGAACGAGAATAATCGCGGAGAAAATTTTCGCTTCGCTTCGAGTTGCCGTGGCGAAGCGAAGACCCGGGCGAAAGGAGAACGGGAATCGACGCCCTGGCCTCCCATCCCGAGGGCTCGGGTTCGAATTCCGTTACTGGTAGATTTTTCATTGATATAGCGATCCCTACTTTAGTCCTTTGTGGTGAGCATTCGAGTTCAGAACTCCGTCCGTCGGATGGGATGTTAAGTACGGTCCCCTCACCGCCATTCGGTAAGAGCAGATAAATGCCTATGCCGGGTTTCTCTCCACCCTTCCTCCGTTCCCTGAAAACTCCTGCCTAGAAAACTCCTAGGAAGTTGTCGGTCGCCTCCCCTAAAATAACGATTTACAGTAGTTAAATTTGTGGCCTGCAGATAGCTCAAGTAAAATCAAACTTTTAACTTCGGAACCAATTTTGATTTATCTTGCAACCTACAGAGGAGAGTACCACGACCACCACATTGACCCGAACCTTTTCCTTCGCCTGGTGCAGTGACTTGTCAACTCAAGAAGGTGACGCCCACTGCTTCCAGTGTGGGGAAAACTATTGAGGAAATTTCACGTGCTACCCGCGTGATGCTACAGAGTTTTCACTGTTCGACTGCCGCCAGCGAAGAGACCCGGATGGTGTGAGGTTTGCTTTCCCCTGCAGGTTTGTGGAGGCCGGAGGAAAGGCTGCCGATCCAATTATCCGTCCATCACTCTGACTTTGACTCGCGAAACGCTCAAGCGAGGCCCAGGCGTTTATCAAAATTCGATTGGAAGAAGCGATTGGAAAGTGACGAATTTCCACCTTCACTTGTTTGACTGACAAAAAGAGAGAAAGAAATGAAACTCGAAATAACACGGGCATTTTCCTGGGAATCGGGAAAGATTTCCTTGTTATCGCTATGGGAAGCAACCGACGGCGAATGTCACCATCAGTATTTCAATCCCAGGATTGGTTTACTGCAGCTTTCCATTCCATACTATAAAATTATCAAATGCTGGAACTTGTACACCGGAGCAAACCACAATAAACCGGAGCATGCAAATTTCTGCGCCACCACCATAATGCCTTTGATACCAATTTTTTCTTTGCGTCAGTAACTGCTTCTTTCAGGTACATAGTTAATGATGCTAGGGAGAGGTTGCACCCTTGTTTGACTCTTTTATCTTGGCTTCTATCTTTATTCCGCCTTTTGTTCGCATTGTGGTGACCTGATTCTTGTAGAGGCTACAGATTATTCTTCTGTCATTGTAGTCTATTCCAATTGTTTCTAGAATCTTGAAAATCTTGCTCGATTCGACCTTGTCAAAGGCTTTTTTACGAGTCCGCAAGTGCCACAACCAACGGCTTGTTTAAGTGTGACAATTTATTGACCAGTATCCTTAAGCTGACTATTACCTCCCTAGCTCCTCGATTTTTCCTGGATCCGTATTGGCTTTCCGAAAGGTTCCCTTCAATCCATTCTTATATTCTTCGGATAATTAACCTAGTAATATTTTACCGCGAGGGTATATCTGCCGTAATGAGGATGGTTGGGTATGTGGATAAGGGTAGCATTACTGCGAAGGAATTAAAAGGAGAATCCTGTTGTCATCATTAGACAGTTATTCACGACAAGTGCCAAGGGGATCACGGTTTAACGATGTTCCATTCGATGTTCGGAGAATTTACACTGGTAGTAATCTCATTACTTTGCCTGGAAACCTGTATACCACGGAAAAATTCATTGTCGCTGTCGGGTCTCAAACCTTGATCCTCAGGATGAGAATTGCATTAGTTCATCCAACGCACTAGCCTAGTAGACTGGGATTTTAGGTGCTCCGACAACTAAGGTTACATTGCAACATCTAACCTAAGTATTTAAACCTGAGATGATCGCAACAGCCATGCTGGAGATAGGATTCAAACACACGACACTAGGGTAGTGAGTGCGACACTATATAACCTGGCTGCCACGGCCAGTATAAAACCAATGCTGGAAAAAGTCGCTAGTCTTTTAGGCATAAGTTGCTTTGATAGCATAAAAAATTGAACTATAACCTATTTTAAGATGATTCGGTGATTTATTTTTTTCGGTAATCTAACCTTATTTAAAAAAAAATAGTTTACATGACTGTCGGTTTCACGAGTATTGTACCCAATTCTGGAGACCGTTCAGCCCTTGTCATCCAAGCAAATTGCCTTTTGGCTAATCATCAGCTTTCCAGGACCTAAGGGTACCTGGTTTTACATGAGACTATTTCTAAAGGCAGGCACTTAGGATTAATTTGCATCACTCTCAAGACTAGCCTGGCAAACATCCAAGTTAAGAGCCTAAATTCGCTAAACCCAGAAAAAACTGAAGGTCAACATTGATTTAACAGTGTTACCGGGACCGTTACTATAGTCCAGTAAATAAGACAAACTAGATTATTGAAATTCACTAATCCCTTCTGAAGGTGCCACACTTTCAGCAAAGTTGGAATAGGAAAATGCTGACATTCCCCTCAAGCGCAAATACTCTCTTTACGGAATACAATGGCATATCAGATCATACCACCTGCTAGGAGATACCATCATAAAAACTTCAGTCAAACACCTCAGCAAAGTTTGCAACAGATTTCTCAAGATATAAAAACTATTTCATAGCAAAGTCTGGTAAAATATTTGAGTAAATACATTCGCAGATACTAATTTCTAATGGGTCTTCCTCCAAAACGAGGAAAACTAATTTAACTACACAAGAGCACCACATCGTAGGCACCAAAGCCAAATCCCTAAACACTTCGTTTTTCTCACCCCGTTAGTCACTTAATATGGAGCATGATGATAGGAATATGAGCTAAGAAGTATTAAGTCCCAGGTTGAAGAAGAAAATCATTATAGCTTAGATGCAAGATCAAAGTTAAAATATCCACTTTTTAAACAAAATATGAAAATGAATATTTGACTTTAAGAAGATGATTGGAGCAAAGCTATGTTGAAAAGGTTTTTTTCAATATGATTTCAAACTAACACGTAAAAATTGCTTACGAGCAAAATTCTATTGCTTTACAGCACTAAAAATACTTCATAAAACTGAAATCATCAGTACTATTAATAACATTAGTTTTAATGCTAAATGCGAATGGATATGTTAGATTTTGTAGAGTGAATTCCAAAAGAATTTCCACTTCCTTATTTTGTTACACGTTATAAATTTCGTTAGCTAGGAATCAAAACAAAAATTTACCCAACCCACGCCTGGTGTGCTTTTTAGCATGGTCATGGCTGAATTAATGACGAAACACAGGTACAGCAGACGTTCACTAATTGCTGCAACAATGTAGGGGTGTTTTCAGACGATTAAGGCCAGCAAAGGAGAAAATTGCCTTCACCGTGGCATTCGGAGAATGGCCAAATTCCGAAAATGCACGTTTCTCCGCCAACGTTATTTGTGAGCCTGGCGCTCGTGTGCCGCATTGCAAGCCGCTTGTTGGAAGTAAGCCAAGGAATCAAAGTCACTCCTAGGAGCAAAGCTCAGGCGCCAACAATGTCGCAAAAAAAGGCACGGCAAGAATCAATTTCACCAACTAAGCTACAAAGGGAGAAATGGAAAAGTAGT
The DNA here is from genome assembly GCA_933228895.1 of Platycnemis pennipes. Classification (NCBI taxonomy): domain Eukaryota; kingdom Metazoa; phylum Arthropoda; class Insecta; order Odonata; family Platycnemididae; genus Platycnemis; species Platycnemis pennipes. The sequence continues at coordinate 103,244,117 of OW121852.1, read as the reverse complement.
ATTCCTTTGAAAGCCCTCGGCTTTGAATACTCTGGTAGCAAATCGGCTTTCAAGGAGGAAATCTTTCAAGGAGGAAATTTCAAGGAGGAAATCAAGGAGGAAAAGGGCGAGGGCTCACAGATGGGTTTTCACCCTTCAAAAGAAAATTTCTTATAATTTTAGATCATACGGCTTATTCATTTATGGTACAAAAACTAATATTTCGCCTGGTATTTCCACCGATTTCTCTCCAAGACTTTCCAATAAGTTCCCACGAGACGATCTTTGATCGTTCAATACTTGTTTTCGCGAATCGGGAAGCTTCCTGTCACATTTTTCATCAATAATTAGGATTTCCGCATGAATCTGGAAGTTTAATCTACTCTGCGTGGAGTACCGAGCTCTCAAAGAGTACTGCAGAATGATTGTAAATGAAACGAAGCAATAATTTCCCGTGATATTTCCCAAGTAGCATTTCCTCCAATACATTTGGCGGAGGTTAATTTCTTCAATTTAGATTTGGAGGCATTTTTGACCGTGTTTTATCCCTCCTATGCCTGATATTTCAATGAAATTCTATGCTTGAGCATTTTTATCATCTTTCCCTGATACACCACAGCGATTTCTATGGCTACCATTTGACCTAATCCCGTTATTTTACCACTTCCGAAATAAACTAATTAACTTTTATTTCATTAGTAAAAATGCGTGTCCATCTTTACTCTTGGAGAGTACATTAAGTGTTTAGAAGAGTAATTTATACTTTCCTAAAACTTTAAATGTTTCGCATTACATCCATGATCATACAAAATGTACAGTAAAATCGCACAATGTTGCTAGTAAAACACGAAATAAATGACTCTGTTCTGCACAAGATTTTTCAATATTACTTTCATGTGTATTTCTTCATGCCAACGGTGAGACAAGTGAAACTCATTTTTCAGAAACGGAACGCGACCTATTTCCAGACCTATTGTCATGAATTCTCTTGTACGCCAAGAAATGATGTAGTTGAGATCACTGAAACAAAACAAATGCACTTCATGCACCCGCTTCCACTAAGCGTATGTCTTGGAAAACGAAAGAGAGGCACATTTCTACACAGGAAAATAATTACAATGTACATGAGATGAAATTGGACAATTATGAGATGGAGCGTGATTGTCAAGCACTTAGGCAAAGAAAATTTAAGCTAAACAATGAGGCATGAAGACTGGGATTCTAAGGAAAAATCCGTTTTAATAACGCATATTATTCCAAGATGTCCAGTTTTTCAACGAGAATTTAAGTGTTCATTTCAAGCAAAAACATTAATTTTTTATTCTAAAGAAAGAAAACCACATACAGCAATGATGCCATTTTACAGTGACCAATAACAGTACCTAAATTTTATAACATATACAAGGAAAAAAATAAAATAAAAGTAACAGAATCAAATAGTAGGGAAGGCTATTCTGGGGACAGATGCGAAATAGAAAGGCTTATGAACAATTTAATTGGGAGTGTAAAGGGATTAATCTGTTGTGGAAGGGAGTTCAATAGAGAGGAGAGACGGAAGAATTCTTCTTTTAAAAGAGAACGTTTGGTAATCGAAAGTCTGGGAGTGGGCACACGAAGTAAAGGATGAGAACGGGTGGGGCGGGATGGAACTTTGAAGTTAACAAAGGAAGGTTAATGGGGGCAGTCGATGGTGGAATTGAGAATATTATAAATTAGTTTTAAGTCTGCTGTGATTCTAAGGGTGCTAAGATTAGGGATGGAGAGGGAGGAGAGGATAGTACTGGTGGGCATGTTACGAAAATGCGGTAGTACATTTTTTACTATTTTAGCAAAGAAATTGAAGACACAGTCCAGAGATGAGAGATTAGTTTGAGGAGGGATAGACCAGATGAGGCAGGAATAGGTAAAAATTGGAAGAACGATAGAAGAAAAGAAGGTTTGAAGGGCTTGTAGGTCATTAACTTCAGTGAAATCATAGAGCAGGCTTAAGAGAAACATTGCTTTGAACTTGATGGTTTGTATGTGTTGGGAAAAATTTAATTTATAGTCTGTAAGAATATCAAAGTCTTTGGATGCAGAGACACATTTTAAGGAGCGATTAAGAATAGTAAATTGATGGGTGAAATTTTTAGGGAAATGGACATCACGCTCCATTTGTCTGGGTTTAATTTAAGCTTTCATACATTCCACCAATTTGATGTCTGCCGTAGGGCATCTTGTAGTTCATAACTATCGGAGGGCGTTTGAATGTTCTTGAAAAGTTTGCAATCATCGGCGTAAAGTAGGGTGTGAGCTTGTGAAGGAGGCAGTAGGGAGGCAAGATCATCAATATATAAATTAAAACGGTACGGACCAAGGACACTGCCTTGAGGAACCCCATATGCCAGTGGAGACCAGGGAGAAGAAAAACCAGAATGGATGACCCTTTGAGTTCGGTTGCTGAGGAAACTTGAAAGAAGATTTTTAAAATTACCAGAAATATTGAAATTTTGCTAAGTTTATGAAGAAGGCTATGGTTGATGGAGTCAAAAGATTTAGAAAACTCTAGGAAAATGGTATCTAACTGTGTTTTTTTATTCAAGGAATTTACGGCATTATGCTGAAAAACAGCTAAGATGGTCATGCACGAACGGCCCGGAAGAAATCCATGATGATTTTCAGAGAGGTGAGGGGATGTGAAGTAATAAAGTCGGTTGAGAATTATTCTCTCACAAACAGAAGAGAGGACTGGGAGTAAGGATATGGGTCGATAGTTTGATGCTACGGTTTTGGGTCAGATTTATGTACGGTATGTAGCAGTTTTCCATTAAGACGGAAAGGTAACGAGAGAAAAACAGCGGTTTAAGAGTAAATTTAAAAGTATTGACATGGATTCAGCACATTGCGAATAAATATTGGATTCAGGTCATCGGGGACTGCGGAGTGTTGAAGGGGAATTTTCCGTAGATAATTAAAAACTTCCAGAGGCTCGGTTTGGATTTCAGGATGGCAGTTATTAGTAACGGGTGACAGAAAGTGAACTTGGTTGATGGATGGAGTAGAGTGGGGCGTCATACATTCAGTGAAGAATTTGAGGAAGAGGCTCTTCCAGTTTCTCCAACAGAATTGTCATTAACATACGAAAAAAATTCTGGGATTCTGGGTTCAGAGCGGTGACGATTAACAAAGGACCAAAATTTTCTGGGGTTAGTGGTAATGGTAGAGAAGACGCTCTGGGTGAACTCAATGTAATTACGATGGATGAGAAATTTTGAGTAGCGACGCAAATCTTTGAAAGTGCGAAGGGTATGCTCGTTTGTACAGGACTTGTAATGGAACTAGGCGCGGTTCTTATTTCCAAGAATGCGCAAAGTCTCAGGCTTGAACCAGGATGGGAATTTTCTCGTTTTTTGTTTTACCTTATGTCTAACAATAAATATTAACGATGAGAAATCATCACTTTGAAGGGTATCACTGTAATAAACCAGGGAATATAGCACGATAACCATTTACAACAGAAGCACTGGTACACTTTCCACACTTTTATTCACAACTACCGACCAAAGATTCAATTTTTGTTCCATCATCAGGATCCAGTCATGTTGTTCAGTTTTCAGCTGTACCACTGTCATCCAAAAAAGAATAACTATTGTTTACACAAATTTTATGCCGATACGCTTTCATATGTTGGCACAATGAGTTTCTCGTAGCAAAGTTTTGAGATAACAGCCGCATATTTACGAAAAAGTGACTCTTGGTTACAAGAAGTGATTTATATTTCCTTGGGCATATTCAGCCTCAACTGTAACTGATTTCTATAGTTGAAATCTGCCTGAATGTAAACGCGAAAAATTGTTCCATATTTATCCAAGGAAATAGACGCAAGCCTTGAATTTATACAGCAGCAAAAATATATCAAGGAAAAAGTGCCTATTAAATAATTCGTTAACTGCGTTCTTCAACAGTAGCAGACTCCTGGATATTTATTTTTCCCCATTTCACATCTTTTCTTGAGCCAAGTTCTATCTATATAATTAATTTATCATTATCTAAATTACGTCCCTATTTACCTTATTATTCTCTAACTTCAATAATGCATTACCATTAATAACTTATTGCATATCCATAAATACAGGAGAAAACTTGCCCATTCATAAGGAAAAAGATGTTATTGAAATGTGAAAAAATTTTTGCAGCCATAGTAGAAAGACTACTCACCTATTAAAATATTATATGACCAACCATAATAAAAATCTTAAAATGTTTCAGGGTACATTTGGCAAAATGTGGGCGGGAAAGCTTGTTATCAGCATCAATAGTTTCATTTGAGATCCTATGCTGATAACGGCTCATGACGTTTACACAATAAGGACCCTAAAGTTTCAAATGGGAAATTCCAGTATGCAATCGATTATGATGACCTCACCCAACAAAAGGGTTGTAACTCTTTCACCTCCTCGACTCGTATGCAAAAACTCACAGGCAAATGTTGAGGCTACGACTACTCGTATTTTTAAAATTGCCATGTCATCTTTATGTACTCTTACGCTGGGAAAGACCTTACCGGCTTTGTATTATTCGAGCGAAGACATTCACGCACGCTGGATACTTCCGGGATCGGAGGTTCACGCATCTAAGATGTGTCTCTGATGTTGTTGACCGTTTGAATGACATTGAATTAACAGGGAAAAGTCATAATCGCTGGTCTAAGTTCTAAGGTCGGTGTGATGGAGCTCTATGCAGCGCCTCGCACAATTCTTCTTTCGGCTAACATATTTATAAGTTATTCCCTTTTTAAGTCCATTACTGCTTGCTCCATAGGGATATCTTCGTTTAAATTATTCCATTTACTTTTCCCCGAAGTATTACCTTCAATTTCAATATTGCCTTCAATAGGCAATTTTATGACTCAAGATGTGCCCTATTGAAATGTGCCTACCGAATTTACATCCGACTTTACTCCTACGCTTCTTATAAGCTCTTCCTTAGCTACTTTGCCCATTATTTATTGTCTTGTAGCAAAATGGGGAGCGTGGTGGCCTAGTGGGTAGGGCGCTTGGCTACTGGTGAAGCCTTTGGACGCCCCCGAACAAAAAAAAATCCTCGGTGACCCAGGGAAAGGAACTGGCCCCCCTACCCGGAATGTGTGAAATTCGCACGCCTGTGGCTTAGTCCGGGGTGAGCTCTTCCCTCACCTATCCACTCCAAACCAACCTTTGGGTCGAATCACTGAGTGAGAGAGAGATAGCAAAATGCGTTTTAAATGCTTCCAGTCTTGCTTTATCTATTGCTACTATTGTCCATACCTCATCGCCATAAAGGAGCACATTCCTTATATTAGTTCCCAATGTTTCCAAATTTGAAATTCTGTTTGTGTCTATTTCTTGATACTTTTCTAGTCTAATGTCAACCCAACAACATTCGGTAACATTATATCCCACATCATACAGTAAACCATTACTCGCTTTAATTGACACTAATAATGTTGGAGTTATTTTCATCTACGATCGAAATTTTGCAGCGAACGATCTTGCTCACATATTTTTATTCAAATTGTTAACATACGAGTGGCCATTATGGAGGAAATTTAGGCAATATAATGGATAAAACATGTGATAAAAAGTACCATAAAATTTTCTGTAGCTTAGTTTTTCCAATGCTGTGAATGAATGAATGTTTCACATATAGTAAAACAAATTTTACTATCATTTCCAAGTCTGAGCAACTGAGCACATGTCACGTTCGATAACATTTGGAATTAAAGTTTTTCTACTCAATGTTGGAATTCAACACAAAGAGGAAGATAAGTGAGAACAGCCAAGGAAATTCCCCACGAAATTTCTGCTCGAGGTTCAGACATCATTTAACACCAAAATGAAAAACATACAAATACAAGAATCAGGAAACAAACAGATAGGCAAGCATAAAAACGCAAGAGCATCTGTTTCTTCTTTTCTTCACCACTTGCACCACAGGCGCGCAGCTTTCACGATACATTAAATGCTGAAATTCAATGTTCATTGAACTTGGTGTATCTCGAGGTGTAGGTTGGGCCATTTCCAAACGCCTTGTGATGTAAAAACGGCTTAGGAAATGGGGCGCTTGAAATTAATTCCTTTAGAAGCTCCAAAAAAAAACACAAAACACTCAATAGATCCCGTTAAGCTCGCCAAGGTCAAATTCTCCATCATTCGCCCTTAACCCAAGCAATAGTTTACGCCAGCCATTCGCTATTTTTAACTATCACTGACGCCATCCGTCGGATTATCAAGACGGGAGACGAGAAAACCTCCACTATATCTTCATAGATTGACGACATTCAATAACCAGTGATTCCTATTCCGCACTTCAAGCGACGACCTCTATGAAGAGATACTCATACGATATCCATAAGAGATACTCTCAATATGTCGGCAATAAAATGAAATAAATAAACCTGACATAAAGCTTGTGAGAAATTCTTAGGAGAATTAAAATTTAAAAAACCACAGGAATAATCTAAAATGGGACGGTGAGATATTTCTATTTTTCCTTTTGAAACATTACATTTTCTTATTTTTACGACATTCGGGTCAACACCTATGGCTTTATTTGATGATTAATTTTACAGCAAAAAAAGATACTATTTTCAAAGCAAATGTGTTATCGTTTATTTTTTCTAAGACATGAATCTCTAAATAAGGCCTTAGGCTTCTCATCCTAGAATGCAGTATAGAAATTCCAGGGAAAAAATTGAAATAAAGAGTAGCGGAAAATACTTCAACGGTGTAAAAACCCTGGTCTTTCTTTGAAAACATTCAGCCCATGATATTTTTATGCCCATAAAATGTTGAATGTTGAGATTTATAATACGAGTGTCCACTTCTCCTAAGTCAAATCATAGGCAAGAAATTCTCGCAATAGAATATTGTGCCACGATTAAAATAGCAAGAGTGACTGAGTATGAATAATATCTATTATAATCATATTTGCTTGCTCACAGTGTTGTAAATATGGAAATTGAGACCATATTAAGTTTGCCATGGAGTAAATCCGTTTTTAGACCATTAATTTTTTTTTAAGTGACTGAGTAGGACTCAAACTTCTAAGAAAACCAAATCAAATCAAAATGATCAAAATTGGGGAAAAGTGAAGATACTAATATAAAAAAAACAGAGCCAAAGAGGTAGGGATAGTGAGAAAGTAAAATTATTATGAACTAAAACAATAAATCTATAAATTTACTAATAGAATTATATTATTCCCTGAACTTTTTAACCCTCTTAGTGCTAACCTTTCTTCTGGGATACCAGCGGGAAATGCGGAGGGTTTTTAAAAAATAAAATGTAGCACCTTAGGAAAAAAAAACTTTACGAAGCTACTGTTATAAATATCCTAATGCGTTTTTTTTTTACTTTACTTAAGTTGAACTAACTTATCATCACACAATTTTTTTACATTGACTGAAAAGTAAATGTTATTATTTTAGTGCCATAAAGTTGAACAATATATTGATATTGGGCCGATATATCGGCCCGCCGCACTAAGAGGGTTAAGAGTTTATAGGAGAACATGAGTTACTAATAATTAAAATTAAGTGGTTATTAGCGACAGTATAAAACAAAACGCCATTTGGTAATGGTCGGAAGTATGTTACCTTTAAACAAAAAAATGTTAACTTCGCTTAGTGGTACCTATATTCATTCCTTTTAGACAACGGGTGCTAATATTGGAACGTTCAAATGGAAAATAACTCCATAAAGAGTGCCCAACGTCACCACGAAAATTATCTCGCTCTCAGGAGCAGAAAAAGTCTATTTTTAGGAGATAAAGTTCAACCTCCAAAAGGCACCTAAGGGAGGGGATGTGAAGCGCTTCGAATATGCCGACCTTGCACTGTCACGCGGGACCAAATGGTATTCGTCATTAAGCGTTTAATGAGGCCGCCGTCCATATTTGAGGGTTTCCGCTCTCAGCTAGGCGGAGTTATTCATGTGACTCGACGGCGACACTCAACTCTTTTATTCAAGAGTTTTGAAAAAACTCAAAGTCAGTTAATTTATTCGCATGTAAGAAAATTGCTCACTCGAGGCCGTAGTGGCAAGGACGCATTTATAAATAAAAAAAATTAAGGACAATGGATCGGAAACGGGGTATGTGCTTAGTTCTGCGGACTCTTACTCGTAATGACCTTTCCATGCTTAATTCATCACTTAGCAGTAATCCATCGTAAACACAAAGGCAGGTATAATTTTCACCATCTCCAGTAGGTCACAAAGTACAAATGGGATAAGCAAGAAAAATGTAAAAAGAAAGGAACAGACAAAAGAAAATGCATTAAAAATTGTGAAAGTGGTTCTCAGGACCGTAAATAAAAACCGCGGACCACGATTATCAATATTGATTACATTAGTGGTCTGCCCGGAGAGACTAAGACCGTTTTTCGACCCTAAGACCAGGAAAGCCTTTTCTCCTTGCAATAGTCAGCGAACTCCATTACCATTCATAAGGTTTGCCTTAATATTTGACAATACATAGTTCTAACCACTAATTTTTTTAGCATTGATTTCACGTTCCACTGAAATACAGCACTGGATACTTTCCTCTGACGAAATACCGTGATTAGATTGCCTGCAATGAACTCATATGTTATCAGATCAGATAACCCTGGAGAAACTTGGCCCAATTTGTGAAATTACCTAAAAATAATTTGTTGATTGGAAACCAATGACGGTAAAATAACGGTTATTTTTCACCAATCCATGTTATGCAAATTTTAGACAGGTGAATGATTTTTTTCTCTGTAAAAATTCTGCTATTGGGCATATCAGCGGGTAACTATGAATAGCGGGTAACTACTTCGCACGTCAGGATTTTTTGCGGCTAGTCCACAATTCTTAAATTTCACACATCCTTACGCTTATTAATTAGTCAGTGATACATTCTCCTGGCTTTTTGTTTGAATAGGAACTATACATGATAAATTAAATCGAAATTAAAAGAGGCAGATATTCAATTGCCAAGTCGTTTCATACTGAAAATCAGGACTAGAAAAAATACGAAATTTACCTCATAAAATGCAGTATAATGTTTTACATGGTTCATAATTTTATTATTTCCAATGCCTGATATTGATAAGAATTCTAATTGCCTTACCAGATAAAAATACCGACATAAATTGATCAAGGTAGCCGGATTAGCAAGTCATTTTTTTATTTGGATCATACTGAGAACGAGAATTCATAAATTCCAAAAATGGTATGACATAACATCAATGACAAAATCGAAATAATAAAAATCAAATTCTCTCCTTGGATTCACAATAACTAGCAGAGAATATTAGCGGCAAAAATATTACTGCTGCATCTTTCCATCGAAGAGCGAGAGGCGCTTCCATCTGAAGAGAAAAACACGACTTTCGTTTGCTGAGGAGCAGGTGCATTAATCTAGAGATACTACCTAAAGGGTATATAGAACAAGACTAAAATCAAGCTTAAGTAACAGAGACTCAACCAGCTTGATGATTGGATGGACCTTAAGCAATTATTATGCTTTCAGATTTCCTCGGTGATGATTCGTAAATTTATCCATTTCCCTCAGGTTACAGCAGTCATAATCCGGAAGAAATGTATCAAACTCGTTGACGCGGATTTTAGCTGCTCCCCCTTTTGTATAGCCTGAATTGGGGTCATACCCCATTTCAGGCTATACAACATTCTGCTAGGTCTGTAATCACAACTCAGAAGGTGGCCTGCCTTTTTTTCGTCATCAAGGGTCTCCAATTTTGCACAGCAACTTCAAGTCACAATGCGCTGAGAAAATTTATCGCCTTGAGAATGTCTCCGCGAAGTAAAACACTTCCCCGTCGTTAGAAATTAACGCATCTCTTTGCTTGCGGAAAGAATCGTTAATTTTCCTGGCCATCGTCCAGAGGATATACTGTGATTTTTACGCATTTTGTCGCGCTTATGATGCTAAAATGGGGAAAAAAGGGAAGTCCCAGAGCTTCAAATTAAAATGCGCAGACACAGTTGCACACTTGTCGTTAAAAACATAAATAATGTAGCGGTAAGGCTCGTGAGAAATTCCCAAAGCGAAGCAGAGGATAAGCATCTCGGCATGGATAGAGCTCGGAAGACAAACCACGACAAGAAACCTGGGAAGGCCAAGAAGGCACATTAAACTGATCTCAACGCAAATATTTTTTTGATTTGAGGAAGGCAAGACCGATATAATATGAAGCAATCAGCAGCTGTGGGATGAAGGATATCCTCATGCACAGCAACGAATGGGGAACAGAAGTGACACAAATAAGAGCACTAGCCTGGCAACTTTCAGAAATGTAGGGGATAAACGAAAAGTAAAAAGAGAAGAATTGATACATAACCTAACGTATTCAAATTCAACACCATAGGATTTTGAGTCTTGTCTAGCGATCCAGTAAAAATCAACGCAAGACCATGATTTTGGATCTTACGAAGTAATTGTAGCCTTGCTAGATAGATCTTAGTTGCTTTATGAAAGTTTATCCTACTATTTAAGAACAAGTTTTCTTTAGATATGTATTTAATTGGAATAGGAATGATATTCTATAGCCGTTCTCAATCATAAAACCACGAGAGCCATAGTCTACGAAGCATGCTGGTTCCTTTCCTGATAGACGGAGGCTGATTAATACATTCATTCATACTGTAGATAAGATTGAATTTAAGTAATGCCTCTATCAACATAAAATTTCTTTCAGCTTAGTGATCGCATTGAATCAAAAACTACGAATGGAATGAAAACCCTTAAAACAAAGAGCTAACGTTATTCAAGACGTGAGTCTGTACTAAAAATCTATTGTTACAGTGTAATATGTCCCCACGATCAGCTAAACACTGTGGACTTTAGCTATATTTGCTTTGGATTATGTACTTAAAGTTATCACGAAAATTACAAGTACATAGTGAATCAGGAAACTGATGCACGAATTTCCTATTATTATTAGGGGGAAATGTATAAACGATATTAATTTCGGCATTAAAATTAGAATTACAGACTTTTCCTGCATCTACATCCATTGATTTCCCTACAAGACATGGTTCTCAAAGGATAAAACACTTGCATGAAGAAACTCCATGATTTTCCTCTATCGCCATGTATTGATATATTTTAGAAGTTCAGTGACCCTCCTGTGAAATGTTCTGCTTTCTTACGAGTAGCAAGGAGGAGTATTGTTTTGGTACTCAGCGGTTTGAAATTTCTCGCGTGGCAAATAACAAGGTATACCGCTCGGCAAAGACTCTCCCCCATCTTCCTCTTCACTCGGTCGTCATTTAAAGAAACAATTCTAACCGTTAGAAAGCGCAAATAGTCTATCCTTCGCAAACCCCACAGTAACGTTGGTGCAGAAAATTAAAGACTGTTGACTAGTACGGGTTATAATGGGCTGAAAGTTTTCACAGGTGGGGATAGAATTGTGTTAGTAAAAGTATCACTAAAATTTGGCTATGGTGTTGACTTCCTACTATAAGAGCGGTCGAATTACGGCAGTGGCAAAGAGTGTTGCTCAAAATCCCGTTACATAATTTGTACCTTGTGGAAAGAACTTGAGATTCAACACTTCGTCTGCCAGACGGGACGTTATGCCGTTGAGCCTTTGGTGTTTTTCGTTAAGAAAATACAATTTCCGACACGATGCTGTGCTTCGCTCCATCAAACCTTCCATTTTCAATACTAAAATTAGCTTTTGGTCCCCACCAATTAACATTGGAACCTCGGGCATAAAGGAGCACTGCGCAGATCTTTTGGCTATCCCTGACTCCTTATCCAAAAGATGATTTTAGTAGAGCCTTCGTATAAAAACGAGTAATGAGAACTTTGCTTCCATAGATTACAATTGGCTTTGGGACCAAGAAAACTTGTTGGCGTAGTGGCCTACTTAGTGACGTGACAAGCCGAAATTTCGTGGCTCTATACCCGGTCTACGAGGCTCTTCCATTTCCGGCGTTAGCCAACACAATCACGTCCCGTTTCAAGTGGGAGCGATAGTATCTTCTAGCTGGGTATAATGCTGAAAACTATCTGGGTAGAATAAAAAAGGAAACGGAAGACGCGTCAGATGCTAATTAAGGGTAAAAAGGAAGTCCCTGGGAAAATAGCAGAGGCAAGAATGGGGGTTATCAGCTACAGGTAACAGGATTGCAAACGCTACTATGGGTGGGGCAGTATTAAGTAGGCTCAGTCATCACAAAATTTGTCTAAATACATTTAAAACATAGCATTTCAAAGAAGCATGTGGATTAAAAATGCTGCTTTCCCTTTCAATATGTTTAAAATAACTAAAAAACATATAAAATGTGTTAATAATGTTGTCTGGTTCACCTCCCCAAGTAGGCAACAGAATAAAAAAGTATAAAGAGAAGACCGTGGATAAAAAAAGAATACCGAAAAAGCAACTGGAATATTCTTCTTCAGAAATATTTAATGGGTTCAAACGAAAACTAATTGTTTAATGCCAAAATATAAAAAAAATAAAGTTATTTCTATTCTGAAGAAAAGTAATTCACAAGAAAAATTAATTATTTATCGGGGGATTAATGCAACGTAGATTTAAAAATTGGCGCTCAATCACACACATAAGCTTTCGGCTTTTGTTTAGTCGGTTTTTTTCCATTATGACTCATTTTGGTCCTGAAAATGCTTGCTGAAACTTTGGCGAAACAATAGTCCTCAAAATGCATTAACATGTAAATAACCCCATTAAACAAAAGATGGGGTTCAAATCACCACGAAAAGCTCCGTACCACATAAGATTTTCGCACACTCATTTCAACACAGACAGGCGACGCATTCCATATTAACCACTTCAACTTCTGATAACCAACACCAAAAGATGCATTCCCAGGGCAAGTAACAGCTATACCATTTAGTTTCCACGTCATCAACCATGCGTCGCCTGACATTTTTCGAGCGAAATTATTAGGTTCTTTATGGTCAAACTCAGCAGGAAGATACCTATCAAAGTTTATAAGTAAAACATAATCTAAAGTAGTGTTATCCCTCAAATTCATTTCTTTACATGATGTATTTTTCACCCCATGAATCAGATTTCTTCACGCAAGCATCATGTAAAATGGCCTTCAGTTAATTAATGTATTTTTTTATTTATTCCTTTTAATGTTTACCCAACATATAAATATAATTAGTCTTCATAGGGTAAACAATGAATGATCAAGCTAGAAAAAAAATCGAATATTATTAACATTGGCCAAAAAGACGACAAAATAATGGCCTCCGACATGTCTCAAATGAAACAGGATAGCTCCTGCAGCCTTCAAAGTCTCAATGAATGTTCATGAGTCATTTTATTTTCATTGCTTCTTATTTCCGGGGCGATGTGTGGACACCGTCTGACCTTTCGACGGAGCCTTCCCGGGTTCACCTTCCCACCTGCCCCGCTTCCGCCCCGAGGAGGAAGTAGGGACAGGCGATCATAATCAGCAAGCCGATTCTAAGATTGGTCCACTGCAGCCCTTCATGCTTCCTTATTTCATTCCAGCCAATTTACTTCCCTGTAATTCTTCTTACCAACATCCCTCTTGGTTGGCAATACGTATATGTCCATTGGTCTTCCTCCTGGGAAATTTCTTTCGATTTTCCTCCCCAGCATGTTATTTACAAACTCGTTGTCTCTCGAGGTGTGCACAATCAATCTCGTTCTTCTTTTCCGATTCATTCTCCATAGAGTCCTTTCTTCCTCAGTTCTTCTGTACGATACCTTATTTCTTATTACATCATAACCCCGATATAAGGTCCACCTGATATAACGTTTCAACGCATATAAGGTTAGTCACCAGTTTTCCCAAAAAAAATCTCAATATTTTCTTTGTTAAAAATCCCGCGTAAAGCATCCCCGCTTATAAAGTTTGTTCGCTTATAAGGTCTGTTCTCCATAATTTCAAGGTTCGTTTATAACGTTTTCAGCTAAAATATCGAAGATGTTTGCAGATTCGTAGTTGTTTCTGCCATATTCAGAGTTTTTTTTGCTAAAATGAGGGTAGGTACCCACAAGGTAAGGGATAACCAGATTGAGGATACTGGATAGACAAGAACTAACCCTCGAAAGTATAACCGTCAGCAGAAAGTAAGAAATAAGGAATCGTACAGAAAAACTGAGGAAGAAAGGAATCTATGGAGAATGAATCGGAAAAGAAGAACGAGATTGATTGTGCACACCTCGAGAGACAACGAGTTAGTAAATAACATCAGCAGAAGCTCCCTTACGAGGAGATTCCTAGTCTGTGAATGAAACTTGACTTTCATGTTGAAAGGTATAAAAAAGAAACAAACCACAATTGATTCTTTCTTTAAACCTATGTAAAAATCAAGATTTTTTCCACATGCAACCTGACTACTTCAAAACTTATTCTTCTATCATCAGATGAAACGTCTTTCTGTAGTCATTGGATTATTGGTGCCTTATTCGGGATTCCAACTTGGACCCTTGCGATGGGAATGAATTACTCAGGTCACTACACTCACTTGATCTTCGCTGATATGTAGCGGGTGAAACGTTACATATCAGCGGACATAAAATTAATTATGTAAAAACACCTATTTTAGCCCATATAACCCAAAAGAACTCGGCTTCCGTTCATACACGCATTTAAGTTTCCCACTTATAACCTTGGCATGGAGCAACAACCAAGGCTGGCACTATATCGGGGTTATACTGTATTTTCATCCAAGTGATCAGCATCCTTCTCCAGCCCCTAGTTTTACATACCTGAAGTCTTTTCTTTCCTTTAACAAACCCCACCGGTCTTCATTTTCAGAGGTTAAATGGCGAAAAATGCAGTAATCGTATCACCACAGAAAAAAGCCTTTTATTACGTTTGTAACGCATTTTAATCCCTTAATCAAACTGCCTCGTACTTATTACATATACAACCGAATTCTATATTAGAACTGACATGAGAGAGCATTCTTCTCTAACATTCCAATAGCATTCACCTAGAGCCACTTTTATGTATTCCAATCGACGGTTTCCCAGGCTTTGATTTCTCGGATGCGTTTCATTCGCCTCATATCAGCGGAGATCAAGTGAGTGTAGTGACCTGAGTAATTCATTCCCATCGCAAGGCTCCAAGTTGGAATCCCGGATAAGGCAGGGATTTTTACTGGTATTTCAGTCCCCACTTGGGAGCTATGTGAAGAGCATTCGGGTTCAGTGCTCCGTCCGTTGGATGAAACGTTACAATTTGGACCCTTGGCGCCTTTCGTTAAGAACGGGTTAATACAAACGCCGTTTTCACTCCGTCTTACCTCCGTTCCTTGAAAAATTCCTACCCATGCACAATTATCCACCTATTCTAAATGGTGTACAACCTAATAGCTGTCGCACGCCTCCCCCGAATAGCTACTACTAGGTTGGCAGCTTTTCTACCTCCCTAGTATTAGAAGGATGCTGCTCCCTATTCGGGGGAGGCGTCCGACAGCTATTAGGCTATACACCATTTAGGATAGGTGGATAAATGTGCATGGGTAGGCATTTTTCAAGGAGCGGAGGTAAGGCGGAGTGAAAACTGGCGTTTGTATTAACCCGTTTTTAACGAAATACTAGAGAGGGCCATTAATAGATTATAACGAAGGTCCAATGGGAAATAAGAATAAGTACCTATTATATATTTTATGTATAAATTAGAATTTAATGTTTCTGTGTTTTTAATGTGTGCGTGCTTTAACACATGCTTGTTCTAGTATATATGTTTCGATAATTAAATTTATTTATAGAAATGGCAGACTAAATCACAACCATAGCATTAGTTTGTGTAAACTAACAATTTAGCGTCATTAATAGCCAACATTTTACGTGTCTCTTAACTGCATGTCCACTTTTTTGCCGGAGGTGGTAACATTGTGACGCATGCATGGTGGAAAATGTAACCTTATTCCCTCTAATTGATAAGGCATGACTGGTGATGGTTTGAATTTTGCCTGCCACACGCTTTTGCGGTGGATAGCAGGATATTACGCAGACACAGATTTGCTAAGGCACGAAATTTCAAACAAGCTAACATTTTGTAGGAACACTGAAGATGATCCCTTGTTGAAGGAGAGTGGAGTAGACGGAGCGAAGCTTCTTTCAGCCCCATCCCCAAAATACACCACGTCAAGTCAAAAAGGTACTCATTTCAGTGCTACTACCCTCCCCTTATACTCCTACCAAGTGCTGTGCGCCACGGATAGCACCTCCCAGTCGCACGAGGAACTTTCTTTCCATGTGTCGCATCAAAAGCACGCTCGCCTGCGTGTCAATATTTGTCCTTCGAAGCGAACGAACGAGCACTCTCTCTCTCTCCGCCGTGCCTCGATCTCAATTTGCTTGGAGACAGATAGATAAGAAAAATAAACTAGGAGAAAGTACCATCAGGAGCCCAACGATAAGGTAAGGAATGATTTGAGATGTTTTCACACCAGTAAAATATGTGCACGCATCCCATTTCAATGTACTAAAAGTATTCACGTGTAACTATTTCAAGAAGACAAATATCAACTTCGCGTATAAATCTGGCTTTAACCAATCCTTTTTCGTTCCAAACCTTTTCATCACACACAAACTAAAAGCCGACCGAGGGTAGCCAGATTGGTGACTAAACGGTGCGATATAACATTGATTGTTAGAGCAGATCAAAACATAATGCTATTGCCAAGGAAATGTTATGCAAAACTCTATAACTGAATGAATTTACATGTCGAACGGCAAAATTTTTCTTTCTCGTAAATAATAATGATGGAGTTCCTGCAAGTAAAGGCTGTAACCTTATCGTAAGTTATTTTATGAAAAAATAGATGGGAGTACGGAACTACAATCTTGAAGATTCAGGCTTAAATCCCGGAACTGGCAGGTTTTATATAAGTAGGTACACCGGTCTCAATGGCACTGCATTGTGGATAGCCCTTAATTTCAGTGCTCCGTCTGCTGGATTGGACGTAAACTCGTCGACCCTTAGGCATATTTCGTTAAAATAACGCTGACAACGACCCCAAATTTCTCTCCGCCTACCCTCTGCTGCCCTATTTACTCCCTATAACCACATGCTCACTAAAACTCAATGGTTCCAATCATTTTGGTTGTTAACAAGTGCTGCGCATTTCGGTATTCAACACGTTTTTTTTGCTTTAGTTGAAATTCGAAATATGCAGCACTCGCTGTCAGCGCACCGCGTAATCCTTCGCACCGGCCCCAGTTTTCGATCGCCTTTGCCGAATACATACAAGTGAAGCGAAAATAGATAATATTTCCCCGATAATTTTAGCAAACAAGTACTGGTCGACGGGATGATCTTTTCTTGTCTTTTTTATCCACCCTCGCAAAGACACAATATCCTGCGGTAGCAAACTGAATCAAGCGGCAAAACAAATGTTATTCCGAAATGCTGATTGGTTGGCAAAAAACCATTTTAAATCCCCCTCTTCCATAGTCATGAAACAATGAGGAAGTTTCATCCAATGAAATTACTAAAATCTGTGCGTTCTAAATCCGGTGCAAACACTTTTCCTGAAGATAAAAATGTCCACAAAATAAAGCGAAAAGCGGCGTTGAAATGTATCGCTTGTGGTTAGAGTCGGTACCGCACCTCGTTCCCGCGCTTCCCCGGATTAAAACTGCTCCTAGCGGGTGAATGGACTTTAAAAGGAAGTCGATTTTAATTTTGAGACCGTTGGCGCGGATCGTTACGCGCGCTGCGCTGAAGGCTTTTGTTTGATTTCGACCTCGGGAGTTGCGCGCGGAGGGCAAGCACACTAGCGGCCCTCGGCGGAAGCAGTTCACATCGACGGCAGTGAATTGACGAAAGAGGACGCATCCTGGATCGGCGATTTATTTTTTTAGGGGCGGTACTTGTTTTTTTTTTGGTGGAGCTAGTCACATCATATCGCTCATCCAAATCTTTCCCACTTCCACAACCACTATCAGTATTGGACGCGAATCTGAACCAATCGCAACGTAGTCGTACCTACTTCTACTGAACACCCTGTAAGACACATTAAAGGTGTGTGGCAGGGGGTGTTTAATAACCAACATGGTGTTATTCACAATAATAGAAAAAATTCACCTGGACCGGGAATCGAACCACGGACCGTTGGCTTTCCTTACCAAATACCTTGAACCTCGGTAAAATTGCCATGCGAATTACGGATCCTGGGTAGTGTACGGATCCGCGCAGTGGCCCGGAAAGCCAAAGGTACGTGGTTCGATTCCCGGTCCAGGTGAATTTTTTCGCATGGCAATTATTGGGAATTTCACCGCCGTTCACACGACAAGCTTGGAGTATCCTGCAACATGATATTATGAGAAGGCATTATTTGATAATTATCAGCTACTTAATAAGAGAAGCCATCCCTGTAATAGGCACGCGCTGCTAAACTATTAGTATCCACTTGTAAGACTGTAAATAGTTTTTATCGTCGAGTTAATATAATCGTAGACGTGGATTATACGTTAATTTATACAAATATTACCGAAGAGAAAAATATCATCCCCATTGACTGGGATACGAACCCGAATCTCCCTATTTTTCCAGTTTCTTCAGTCAGTTAAGTTACCGAGGTGAAAGCTAAGGCACCTGGCCTGAAAATCAGGGGACCATGGTTCGATCTCGGCCAAGGAGGAAGAATTTTTTTCTGTGGAAATCTTCCTATTGTTTATATTAGCGGGTTACACCGCTAAGGTTTTATGCGACTAATTGGCAATGTGTTTATTCAACTTGGGCATGCAAACTTGCAGATAATGTGGGTAAATGGAGTTAAATTCTTTTTCCGATGAACTACGAACTATTCTACCGACAGATAGTTATAGTATTATAAAGTACATAGTATATACTTACATAGTAGTTGTAGCCATCCGCATCACTAGCTTGCAATCCTAAGATTGGTAGGATACAGCTTTTTAATACTCGACTATTCCTTCGCCTACCCTCCCGATGTTATTTTAATTCTTCTCTTTTAAATCTTATTCTACTTTTTTGATGCACCTCAGACGAGAGCTTAATTTTCCAATCTGTAATACCAGTAGAATAAGGTTTTAAGGTACTTTAACTACTTATCGTACCATTTAATCCAACTTAATACTGAGGTTAATCAGACTCCCTAGGGGTGGAATTCCAACCTTCGATTGGTGATCCACATATCTGGTGCTCTACCTACTTCACTTTCACATCAGGCAAATATAATACCTGAATTTATTTTAAGACCTCTCACTATTCTTTCACCACATCCACATCTTGCACTAGTTTCAATGCTAAATACTATATGCCTCCAGTGAGAAAATTTTGTGGAAGTCCATTGAAGCCCATAGCGTTGGACTAATGGCTGGAGGTTCTGCATTTGAATATGGAAATGCATTTTCGAGAGTAGTCAGAGAAATAACCTTCTTCCAGAGATGATGTATTCTCAAGATGGCCACTTCCAAAGAGATTAGCGAAGTAACATCGTGAATGGGACGATCTAAATACAACACACAGGCTGCATATCTTTGCTTTTTAAAAAATTTATTTTTTTCTCGAATTTTAGTAAAAAATATATTTATTCCCTCAATCTGACAGGCTCACCACACGTCGTATGATACGTTAAGCCACAGACCTCTTAGCCCATAATATTAAAAACAAGTTAAGGTCAAGACTGGATTTTTCGCCACCCGTCCTCCGCTCCATGAAAAATTCCTATTCCGTTCCATCCAAATTCCTGGCCAACTACCCTAAATGGTGCAAATTACCTTGGCTGTCGGTCACCTCTACGAATAACTACTATTATTGCTATTCACAGACTCGTCGCAGCTAAGGCCCTATTTATTGGCTGTTTGCAAGAGGTGACACTTTACGTTTAAATGTTCACCGAAACTACGCATAGAAAAAGCCTGTGAATTGCATTCGTTGGGAGAACGTTGTCTAAGCATAAATAATTATGCCTTTAATTTTGCACATAAAATTAACCTGAATTCGTTTACTCGAAAGTAGAAGTGTCATTTAATTAGTTACAAGCCTCCCGCGAAAGCCGGGTTGGTAACGAGCCTCTCTGGAATTCCACGGGTCGTGGTTTTTGAAATCGGCCTCGAACAAGGATGTTCAGTTCGTCTAGGATCAAACTAGGTTATTAGATTAGATAAGATGGTGCCATAGAGCCGAAGCCGTTGGAGTACCTAAAAGACAATTCTACTCCACCAGTTAGTTACATTAAAATTTAGCTATATATTGAGTAAAGAAAAATATAAAATAAACAAACTATTCAGGGTGAAGAGTAAAGAATATCACCAGGTATTGCATTAAGATCTTTGACCAAGAGAAAATTGGAGAACGGTGTAGGTGACGAATGACCTAGAAAAAGGCTTCCGGGGTGGCATAGGACTGCGGTAGACCTACATATGAAACAGTTCTGGGGAACAATGAGCTTTGTTCACAACGTAAACAAAGGCTTCCCGGGTTATGAATACATGTTCCATCCGGCGTAACATTAACGCAAGCGGGTTGAAATGTAGAGCATCACTGAATATCAGCACCCAGCAGTTAATATCGAACTGGCCTTGAATTTTGGTAGCCTGCCCTCATTTTTGGGAAGAAATAAGTCTAATTCCTTAAAAAAGGACTAAGCCTCGATTTATTGCCCTCAACTATTTGGACGATGGAGATCATAATTGTGCTCACTTGATCAGATTGTCCAACTCCAGCGCTAGCATACCTCGTCCCATCAATTAATATTCTCACAGTTTTTATGTTCATATTTAAACAAGCATTCATCTCAACAACCGTCTCTGACCCTCTTTTCCATCGTAGAGTTCAATTACGGGACATCCATTAGCCTTTACCCGTCTCACCAATTTCAGCACTACCATTGAGTGAACATTAATGAGCCTTTGTGGGGGAGGGGGGGACAATAGCAGCCGGTTGAAATTCAAAACTGGAAGCATTTGATGTAAGGTGTTGCAGAAGAATGATTGAGGAAAAGTAATATATCGAGTTGTTAACAGAAAAACCAACACGAGACTGGGAGGAAAGAAAAATCTTGTGGAAAATAAAATGAAAACGGAAAAAGTTAATTTGCATTTTTTTGAGACGTGATGTTCTAATGAAGTAAGCCTCAGAGGGAAAATGGGGGGGGGGGGGATAGAAATTGGAAACGTTTAAAAGTAAGCCTCGTAAAGAGATGCGTGGGAAAGCAGTGAAAGACGGAAAAAGAAGAATTATGCTCATATGAAGAGTTAGCCGAAACGAAAATTGCATGAAGAGCCGCGTCAAACTAAACTTAGAATTGGTAACAATGATAATACCGAGAATAAATATTTATCTTATTATGTGTGTCCAGTGAATGAACAGCGTATTATTTTCAAAGCGGCTTATTATTTTATAAATATGACAATAAACCTCCAGATTTCAATAGCGGACCCATTATTACGCGCTAGCTTAGGGAGCCAGTAAACAGTGGCTCCCGAGCCAGTTGAGTCTTCTTGTATACGTGCCTCAGACACTAAACTAATGTTGGATATTGAAGTAGAATAATAAGATTTATTTCAGTACTAAAAGCATGCATTTGTATCAATATTTATAACAATCAAAGTGTCATACACCAAGTCCAACTCGAAAACATATTTTAATTAAAAAGGCTAGTTCACAAACTGAAAATATAGAATGGTTCTCAGAAAATACAATCTCAATGCACGCCCTGATTAAAACTAATAAGAGCAGTTTAAAGTGTAAATTTCTCTTACTTTACAACTTGAATTTGTTTAATATTGTAAATATTTATTGTGTTCAAACATTTAGATTGCAGTGAGCTCTAATATAGGTTTAGCTTTTCCATCTTTTAAAAGTTTGCCAACTTTAAGCTAGACTCATCTTAATTACGAAGCTCAGGGCTCGACATAGACTTTGCAGTACCGGTACAAGCTGTGCAATAATATAGTGTTCAGCTGACCTCGTGCATAATTTAAAAACTATTTCACTGAAACAACCTCGAGCCTCGGCCTATTGAGAACACTAATGGTGACATGTTTTTATTGTGAAGCAGGACACATAGGTACCTAGTTGGTCTTCGAGCAATAAATTTTACAAACTTCCATAGGGCAAAAAGTGAAAAGTGGCCTCAACTCGTTCAACTCGGTCTCATTACCGTTGACATGCATGCAGGCGCGCCTATTATTGATCGATTTCCATGACAAATAACAATGCAAGAGCGAGATAATGAAACAAAAACGGCATTTGAACGATTGTTTGGCCATGAGGATAGAAGGTGGGGACGCGTGGGTTTAACAAGAGTCCTTGAGTGAAAAATTGACATTAGTCTTATTTCAGTCCATTTAGAAGTCTGTCTAAACCCCTGCCTACTCCTCAAATATTCACGACCAAATCAAATGCCGCTTGCCGGCAACAGTCGAGTTTAATCCGGAAATATAGCACATGATTATATGTAGATGAGGATGATTCATTTATTGCGGTTGAGGTAGACTGTGTCAAGATAATACATTCACGAATGTTTTCAGTTGTTTTGTTTCTTTAAGAAAATTATTTGTTGAATTTGTTTAATTTGTGTATTTTTTAGCAATAATAAGTAATAAAGAAGATCAGTTGAAAGTGCCACGCCATGGCAAAATATCACAGTTTTTGTCTCCTGCTTTCCAGCCTATAGACTGTCTAACAGGCTAGTGATTTTTTATTCAAAATCACTATGTGATTTTGAATAAAATATTTTAACATATTATTTAGATCGCGTGATTTTATATTAGTGATTTATCACGCAGCATTTCCCGAAAGGCACAGCTACAGCTATAGATAAAAGAAGCTGCGAAAACCTTCAAGCCAAAAGGCATAGTGATGTATGCAGTACGTGAAGAAGGGAGTTCATTTTCCTATGATTTCCCTCAAGGTTTTTTCACACGACTGCAAACGATTTAAGTGAGTCTTGGCTGCATGTAGCCAGACCGGGGAAGCATAAGACAAAAATTGGGCGAATCAGACTGCTGTAAAGGTGGATTTTGTTACGAAGAGAAAGACTGGATTTTGCTTGAAGCAGGGACTAAGGACAATGCTTGCTCCAGTTACTCTCCCGATCATTTTTCTTAAATGAGTTGCCCAGGTATTTGGCTTCCTGAGACTTAGGAATGGCGTCATTTCCGTAGAATGTAGGTGGACCTTTGCCGGCTCTTGGTCTTCTGGAACAAACAACGTGATGGTATGTTATAGCGCTGACAGAAAGCTTCCAAGTAGCCGCCCAGTCTCCAAATGCAAGCCACGTCAAATAGTTTATGCATCTGACCCATCCACCTGCATCCTTTAACAGATTAATTACGATACGTTCAAGTTTATTATAATTAGCTCTAATATATCATTTAAACTTATTCTACTGAAAATATTGGAAACTTGCAAGCAATAAGGAAGTGGGGGCACCAAGGGATTTACAATTCCAAAGACAAATACATGCATTTGAGATTTGTAACTAATGAATGTAAGGTAGAGGATTTTGCTGGCAAGGAGACAAAAAGAAATGTTAAGATGAGTTGAAAATAAGCCCCCAATTCCTGAGATAATACTCTGGTAGCAATGCATTATAGATCAATCAAATTGTAAAATCATATCAAAGTGTCACACGTTTCCACAAATTATCGTCTGATGCGTTAAAATCCAATATAATAATATAATATATACGTTTATTGCCCAAACAAGTTATAAACAATACAAGAAAATAATTACGATCTGGAGCTTTAAGTGAACCCTAAGGCATTTGCCTGCTGGTGGGGTGCCCTTCAAAATATATAGCAATACTAGCTCGTATATTCTCGTATAACAAATTTCTCCAGTCGGAAAAGAAAACTTTGATGCCGGCAATTACATATGCAGTTATAAAACAGCTTATAGAAATTACAGTTAAAGACAATACAGAAATATAATATGCATATTAAAACAAAAACAAAGGATAAATATTGTGAAAAAACACAAAATTGCTCCATAATCAGGATTTCTCTAGCAAATAGTTAGAGTTTGACCTGCTTTAAAAAGGTATTGAAGTTTGTGTTGACTTTAATTCTCTGTGGCAATCTATTAAAAATTTTAGACCCCAAGTAGAGAAATCTTCTTTTGAATTGTAATTTATTTGGTTTGGGTACATCGTAAGAAATGGTCGTCCTCAGGTTATAAGAGTGAAATTATTGTTATTCATTTGGTATCGGACAGGATCCATTATATTTACACAATTGGCTTCCAAAAGCAATGAATGTACGGAAAAAAATATGTGGATATGGAAGTAGTAGTAGTTATTAGTAGTAGTTATCAGTAGTTATCAGTATAACTTCTGAACTTTACATCAGCATTTAGTTTTAGGTACCTATTTATGGTTCGAAACTAATATCATAATATTTTTAAATCTATTTCGCAGGTTATCAGATGAATTAAAAATTCCATATTACGCCACATACAATGAAGAACTATTAAATCACATTCCTAGACAACAACGTCGAATTTACCTTTAGTCACTAGAGGACTTATTACCCCTAATTATTTTAAAGTGAAAATAGTGTTGTCTAATCGGAGATTTTCACAATCGAATAGCATAAGTTTTCAAGTTTCCTGTTCTATAGGATTTTTGGACACAATTTGCTTTCTTAAATGCACTCTAAGCACTAAAAGTAAGAGATATTTGTCCAGGGCCACTACAAACGGGTGAATAAGTCGTGGTCGGCACAAAGAAACCTCATCAAGGGAGCGCTGTCTTGCCAGATGCTAGTTGCAGATTGCCAGAATCTACTATTGTTTTTGTATTCAAATTTTATTTAATGAAATTGGGGGCGCTGACATTAAATGCACACAGAGGCTGCCTTATCTTTGTCCCATATTTGAACAAAGAAGTTTTAAAATTTCTTCACAAACGAATGTAGACGATTGCACGAAAATACGCAGGCGTAGGCATTAAAGATTATATTTTAACATACATTTGAGACATTACGAAGAATTTTTGTTATTCAGTTGAGAATCATAACCCAAATCAGCCATTCTAGGCTTCAAATCGGTGCTGTAACTCTTCCTCGAGTTCAAGCTTAATAAGCAGGAACTAATTGTAAGTCGAGAATTTCTATGGATTCCTTCAGCCATTTTGAACCCCGAATCTACGTTTGGGTTGCGATGCTGGAGTTGGCGAACTGGTGGCGCTAAGCCCTGAATCGCTGGTGTTGGGAAGTTCTATTCCCTTCACCGCCTGAGGTCTCCCAGACTATCCCTCTGCTTGAAAGCGCAGAAGCATGACGTTGATTGAAATCCGCATCCGCAGTTGAGGGACTGAACGAACGTTCTTCAAATAGGACGTTGCAGGGGCATCGTGGATGTAGTTGAAATTAAAGTCTAGCTTTTGTTTTGAGAACCTTCTACATGTATGCCCCCACTTATCCTTCAATATAAATATTATTAAGTGAGCAATGTGGTACAATTACACATATGTCATATTTAATTTTGAATACTTTATCACACAGTAATCACTTCTCAAGTCTTGGTACTGTGATTCTTGCTCATTAAAATAAGATCGAAACGTGGCGATGACACCCCAATAAGGACCAACCCATCTGCTGGCCAGCCTGGTGATGTCCCTGCCCCTGTGCAGTCTCGTGATGTTCCTTCTCCTGAAAACTACTTAAATTCCGTCGGTGCACTGCATGTCTTAATGCCTTCCAGCATCTCAACGGTTAATCAAAGTGAGTTAACATCTCCTATTCTCAGTGAGCGCCTGAGCACTTGACTTTAAAACTTGACAGCATCCCGAAAGTTAAACCTGAAAATGCCTTTATTCATTATTCAAATTCTGTGACTAATCTTGGTCTTACGATGATCAAGCATCTATCCTGGAAGGAACACATTTCTAATGTTGCCAATAAGATTAGCAAAACTTTGTACAAATTAAAATTAAATAGAAATTTACTTCCTATGAATACAAGGAAGCACCTAATCTCTACTCTAGTGTTTCCTAATTTAGACTACTGCTCCCTGGTATTTAGCGACCTTACTCCTGAACAGAACATTAAAAGCAGAGATTGCTAAATTCATGTGTCAGATTCATATTCAATCTCCGGCGTGATGAACATATCACCCCGTATCTCCGGCAACTTGAATGGCTTACAACAAATTCAAGTCGAACGTACCTTCTGGCTACATTTCTCTACTCCCTTTTCCATAGCAGGCAACCTGAATATCTCCTAAACCTCTTCCCTGTCTCACCGTCGCCCTAACAATAGAAACTAGATCCTCATACCAATATCTATACTCTTCAGGTCACCTTTCAAAACTCTTTCCAAGTTGCCGGAGCAAAACTCTGGAACTCCTTGCCCGATGAATTAAAAAATCTGAAGTCTGTATTCCACTTTAAAAACAGTTTATTTCACGCGTTGTTAGGCAAATAGTTTACTTTTTTCCCTTAAATGTATTTGTATAATGGTAACTCCCACAATTTATGTCTCATTATATTTTTTTTGCTAAAAATTATATATTTTTGTTCTGTGTTGTGTTGATCTATGTTATTTGTGTATTTTTTATGTGCATTGGGTATTCCCTGTACGTGGATATGTGTTGTATATTCACTATATATTCGCTTTGTATTGTATGTATTTGTATCCTCACTTTGTGTTCTGCATATGTGAATTTGTCGGAACATTGATGTCAAACTGGTATTCTTGTGTCTATGTTGTACTTAACGGACGATGTCCTAGTACAAATAAATTGTCTATCTATCTATCACTTGATTTTCGACGTTATTTTCTCTACAAAAAAATCCTCGGAATCGTTTATAGGTACATACCAAAAATTTTCTTTCCTCTATTTATCAAAATTAAAATATTATAAAAAATAATCAGCTGGTTATCGTAAGGATAAAAAAATTCGATTATACCCCAGGTATTCAGAATTATGAAACCTCGTGCTGAAACTACACCGCTGTATTTAACCTTGTAGAGGATTTAGTTTTTCTCTTATGCTTTAAATAAGTGAAATTAAAAATTGCAGTTTGAAAATTCAGTATTAAATAACCTAGTTTCTCAAGCCTAGTTCACCATGTAGCCAAGTTGATGAGGGTAAAGGAAAGTATGCAAGTACACAAAATAAATTTATTGTAAACTCAATGACCATAGTTTTGATGTACCTAGTGCATGATCATAAGAAAACCACGGTCATTGAGTTTATAGTAAATTTATTCTGTGGAGTTGCATAGATTCTCTCATTGTCATCATGAAGGAATTCCACCAAGTGAAATCTGATATCCTTAACTACGTCAAATAGCCAAATTTTTCGACTCCATGAATATTTTCTTTATTTCTTACTCTCTTATCCAGTCTCAAACCCTTAAAAATGATCTGTTTCGCTTATTTTACTGAGAAATTTCCCTAAGAAATGAAGAATCAACTGAGTTAGATCATATTTGGTGTTATGTTTGGTACAATGATTTAGACCTGCTCTCTATTCAGTTATAAAGCCTTCAACAATTAATAGTCAAATGATTTTTGAGGATGGAGGACGCATGATTCACCCGTTTTCCGAAAAAATATTTTGTTAAAATATTTCTGTAGGCAGTTTCAATTCCTCGGTCACATTGTTATACTGCGCTCAAATGTGCCACCGAGCCTGAAATTGGACGCTGACCGCAAGAATATTTACAGGACCGAAATATTTACGCGACAAAATCTCCGGGGGATGATGACGCGAATCCCAATAGAATTAATCGAACTGGAAACATCCCCTCTCGCTATCCAACCGTTATCGATCCGCGACCGCAGACGCCCGACGACGGATCTTCCGGATACTCGCTCTGCTGGACTCCCGATTTTTTCTTTTTTATTTGGATTTTTTTGTATCCAATTTCGGCTCGTCCTCACCCATTCGACTAGGCTCTCCCATTCCGTGCAGGAAACCTAGCTTGAGTGACTATGGGTCATATTCAGAATCTCAACTACAGTCTCGATACTACTGCTTACGTCCAAAAATCTCTACTTCGAGTCAAATTGGCATGCAGATTCACCCTGCAACCTTTTGAACTCGAATTAGATAGTTTATGACGTAAGTACTAGAATATAGATTGTAGTTGAGATTCTGGACCAAGTTCAGAACCTAAAAATAGTTCTCAGCTTCACTCTGAAAAGTTACAGTATCTTAGTTA
The DNA here is from genome assembly GCA_933228895.1 of Platycnemis pennipes. Classification (NCBI taxonomy): domain Eukaryota; kingdom Metazoa; phylum Arthropoda; class Insecta; order Odonata; family Platycnemididae; genus Platycnemis; species Platycnemis pennipes. The sequence goes on along the minus strand of OW121852.1, from coordinate 103,216,022 downwards.
GAATTTTAAAACACCAATAGACTCGTTAAAGCGATTTAAGGATGTAAGCAGTGGAAGTTCAGAAGAAACTGTAGCTGAGATTCTGAATATGGCCCTATAGCATGAATTAAATGCTATGTTAATCCTGAAAAAGAATTGAATGCCATCAGTACTATCTGTTCTATCCTATTCCAGAAGAATTAGGTATTTGGAAGTGTTCCTTCTGCTGATGTTATATCACAACTTCACACCAAAGCAAGCAATCGAAATCAATCAGTAGTTTTCTAATGTAACTACACAAGTGAGAAAAGAAATTACAAAGACTTCTTATTTTCCAACAGAAAATAAGCTGTTCAAATACAGAGCTAAGAGATGGTGCACCTTCTGGGTTGTATTTTTCATAATGGATATTTCATGATACGTTTTTTCCGTTCCTTCAAGAAGAAAATGATTATGGCAGAGGAAATCAAAGCACAATATCTCTAAAATTTCCCTAGGAGAGCAATTCAGTGCAAAAAGATATAAATTGGTGAAATTTGACCGATCATGTTCAAAGATAGCCTTGAAAAATAATTTTTCTGTTATCATGATAAAGAAATTAAATTCAGTTGTCAACAATTACACCCAATTTTTGAAAAAAAAGACCTGAACCAGCTACAGTAGGACAACTTACGCAATGACACAACGCACATGATTCAATACCTTCAGCCTGATTCTACTAAACGATACCTTGCCCCACTTTCTCCGTTCAGTAGCATGCAAATTAAGCAAATTAGCTCTGGAAAGAGTAGAAAGCACGTTAACGCTCTCCTTATTCCCAATTTGAGCTTACCCTGAATGAAAAACAAAATGTATGAGCTAACTTGCCAAAAATGTTCACCTTGTCAATATTATCGTCCCTCAGAATGTCCCCCAGTGCAAGTGCGAACGCAAAATAGTTTCTAATATAAATATTATGTGTGGAAGTTAATCGATTAATTACAAATATACAAATATTTGGTAAAATAAATCAAAAGATGTGTAAATCAACGGCATAAAGCTTTTATAGAAAATAATGGAAGTCCACGCATTTAAATCAACTTCTTTCCACTTAACACCGTTTTTGCTCAGTCTTAAATGAGAATGGGAAGAGCTAATTATAAAATACAGTATAATGTGATCTGGAACTGCAATTTATCGTAAAGGAGTGAGAGGCTGTAATCTCAATGGCTTGTGTGCAACATCTGAACCATAAGGGATGTAATGATTTCAATCATCAATGAAAACAGGAATTAAGAACAAAATTTATTATATTTCATCCATTTGAATTTGTATTAACAAGATTACAACGATTAAGTAACATTTTGGAATAGCCTAGATAGGTAGCGCTAAAAGCGCTCTCAAAGTGGGACGTTTTTTTGAGTTTTGAAGGCATGAAGATTGGTGTTATCCTAAATCATGAGCAAAGAGAGAAAGGGGAAAACAAAGAGCCCATATGAACCGACGTGGTCTGCAGTAAACGGAAGGGAAAGTATTTGAAGCTGTTTGTTGACCTGGAAGTACTTGGCCTCAACCAGGTTAAGATAGAAAGAACAATTACGATCTATAATGCTTAACATGCTTTAAGGAAACTGATGAAAACAAGGCCAACTTCAGGTTCTACCTTTCAGTTGCGGCGTGCATTACAGCACAATAGATGTGATACCTTTCGAATTAAAAAAGCGCGAATATCTTTTTCTATGGTGCACAAAATCTCTCTCTTAGAACAAGGAAATCTTCCCAAATCATTCGCAGCTCCCGTTTATATGCAAGGAAGAAGGAGGAAAAACGGCCAATTATTAGAATTTTATTTGCTACAAAAACGAAGGTTTCATTTACCAGTAAATCCTGCTTTGACTAATAAATAAATTTGATTTTTCCTCTTGTTCTCATTCTTGACGTATTTCAACGTTTGGAATTAGCACCGAAAAGCAAGATTTTTCAAAATGGCCTGGATTCGTTTTTATCAGAGATTTCGTCATTTAATGTTTGATTACATGTATTCCACTTCATCGGAAACTAAAACAGCAGCAGTGCGCAATAGTTCGCAGAAATGTATTTAATATAGAGCATATCATTAATTTACTCTCAACACTTAGCGTCTTGGGCAACATATTTAACTTCATCCAACTAGAGAAAATTACCATTGGTAATCTTGCGACAAATGTCGAATTTAACTCCCATATATCTGCGATTTTATAGCAGAATTTCACGTTAGCGATGAGAAAATAAAATTACCACCATTCCTGTGTATCGTAATGATTTTGACATCAGCATATCGGAAAGTTCATGAAAAAGACACGATAGGGATTTCATTTTATGAAGATCGTCGCTTCTGCTACAGGCACTTATCTCAAAATAGAGCGTAACGTATGACACTGCCACTTAAAAGTACCTTTAGGCAATGGCGCCCAGCCCCTTGGTTACCAGGACCATAATGCATTGCTTTCCTCGGTAAGGGAATAGAGCACTCAACTGGAGTACGGCTACACCTCTTCTCAGTTTCAACGACAACGACGGTTTCCAAAAATGGAAAGGCTAAAAGCACACTGACTCATAAAGAGAGTACGTTCGAAAAAGCAAAATTGCGAAGAAGAGACGGTCTTGGCCCGAGACCGATTATCGTCAGTGGTAGTTTTTTCTTCGGTATACCGGTCACTACTGGACGTGTTGAGTGTAGGGCATATAAAGTTCAGTACTCTGTCCGTCATATGAGATGTTAAAACATGAGCCCTTTTTATTATGAGCCGGCTAATTCCGACGCATGCATAGTGGGCGTATTTAAAAAAAATACCGGCCAAGATCCAAAACTTTGACGTTTTTGACATAGAAAATCGGTAGACTCTGATAGTAAAATATCTCTGGCGTAGGAAACTATAAATATTTTAATTTTTGGCTCCTCCATCTAACCAGACAAAGCAGTTAAACTTGATAAAACACCATTAAAAACTTCTACTCGGCAATTTACGCAAATATTGAGTTCACGCGTTTGCTTGTGAAGCGTTTAGCTATTTTTTTTAGATTTTCAAGCAGATTTTCAGGATTCTTGCATTTTTCGTAAGACTACTGGTGAAAAATTTATTCGTTTTTAATTGTTTACAAGTTTACATAGGTATTAAATATTTTAAGATTCTCTGTTTCCACCTATTTTTTCATAAAGAGGAAAAAATCTTTATGTAAGTGACATGCCTATTTTAAAAAATGCTACAAGAAAGAGTTAAGTCTATACTACATGATTTAAAAAAGAATAATAAGAATAATCTAACCCCAGCTCCCCCCCTCCAAACCTTAAGGATAGGCTATTGCATATGCGGCTATGGCAGCCGCCTTGCACAAAAATAAGCCGCAGAATTTCCTGATTTTGTTGTCACACAAATGAATTCCAAATAAAGTCACCATCTCCATATACAGCAATCTAAAGTTAAGCAAAATTCAATGTTTTAAATTCAATATGCAAAGCTAATGGATAAGTGCCCTCTGACTCTCTTACAGATACTAAAACTAGAGCTATTTAAATAGGAAATTTGGTTAAACTCGAATAAGTGGGGCCGAGATCAGGTAGTCGAAGGGTGGGTGGGTCTGAACCTCGCGAGGGTCCGAATCCGCGACCCTTTTACCAGCTCAGAGACCCAAAGTCGGCCGCTCTTCTCGACCCACACAGCGGGAGGCTCCCTCGCCAAAACCAACCGTGCTCACCACAATTTTAACTTTAACAACTACGTCATATAACAACAAATTAATATTTTCATCGTACTCCCGATAATTGTACGAGTAAGTGCATCTTTTAATCGTGGTTCTACGATGAAAATTAACAATTTTGCGAACATTGCTAAAAACGTGGTCATCAACAGCGGGAAATTTGGCAACAACGCAGCGATCCCCCCTCCAATTTTCCGTTTCTTTTAAGCGGAGTAAGCTTGCTGAGGTTTTTAACGGGTGTAGCTTTCACAATGAACGTTGTTGACATCAGTGAGTGATGGGATTCGTAGTATTAATCTAGTTTTAAGACACTGTGCTGTGAATGTGCTCAGAAAAGAAATAAACTGTCTATTTGCGTCAGCCTGTGTCGCTTTCTAATTCAGATAGAACGAGAGCCACAAAGATGTGCAAAGGACTGCACTGTAAATCGATTGAATTCACATCAGAAGTGGAGGCTCAACTATTGAAACACCATGCAATAAACTATTGCAGATTCATGGAGAAGTTCAGGTGAGAATCGCACACAAATCCTTACAAAACCTTAAGTAATTTTACATGATTTATAAGCGTCTAGTGATAGAAACAGCCTTATAAATACAACTGGGCTTTTTTTCGCATAAGACGTGCACCTACCTAGTAGTCCTTCATCACATGCATCAAAATATTTTTAATGTTACTGCTGAACTTAGGTTTTCCTTTAACTCTCCGTATGCCAGTATCAAGCCGAAACCATTAGGTGCTCGGTGGTTTTTCTTTCCGAAGTTCCCACTAGTATAACAAAAAAGTGAAACAATTACTAAATAACAGTGTATTTGTTAATCCATTGATTTGGCCTTGATATAAAATAAATGATATCACCAAAAAGAAAAACATAAATATATAGTGGGATTAAATGAACATAGCCTTTCTCTAAAATGACATAATATATCAATCAACAAAATATGACAAGAAATATAACACATGTAACAATATCAGGTATGATAACCTTATTAGCGTAACCAGTCTATTAATTTAATTAAATTGGGAATCATTGTCAGATCGCAGGTTGAAATTTAGACTAGAAAGGAGTTAGTTCAAAACTATAAAAAATCGAGAGCATTACCAAAGAAATCATGATGGCAAGCGTTATCACATTTCAAGAGCAAGATGTTAGGAGAATATTTAGATAGCAATCTTAAAGCGTTTTGGTCACATGTGAGAGAGCTTCAGGGAAATAACTCCACAGTGCACACACTTAAAAATGATAAAGGAATCAGAGTCACCAGCAGTGTAGAAAAAGCCAATACTTTAAACACCTTCTTCCAAAGTGTATTCAACTCATCGTCACAAAACGCAGTGGAACCACCGCCGAACACTTACAGTGAGCAAATGCCCGAAATAAAAATTTCATGTCGCGGAAAAGATCAGCAGTTAAAAATCATAAGTAAAAACAAATCACCAGGTCCCGATCAAATTCCTTCCAGAGTATATAAAACATTAGCTTCTGAAATAGCCCCCTATCTAGAAATAATATTCAATAAAACACTAAAGAACCACACAGTACCCAATGATTGGAAAGTAGCTAACATTACACCTATATTTAAAAGCGGTGATAGGGAAGAACCCAGTAACTACAGACCAATTTCACTCACGTCAATCTCTTGTAAGATTTGAGCACATAGTAGTCAGTTCGATCATGGGGCATTTGGATAGTCAGGGATTACTCATAAACAGCCAGCATGGGTTCCGGAAAGGTAGATCTTGCGAGACACAATTAGCTTTATTCGTACACGATATTTTAGTCCACGGCGAAAGCAGTACTGAAGTTCATGCGATATTTTTAGATTTTAAAAAGGCTTTCGATAAAGTTCCTCATGACAAATTAAATTTGAAGTTAGAGAGTTTTGGTATAAATAAAGACGTTGTATGTTGGGTAAAATAATTCTTAAGTGGGCGAGAGCAGAAGGTTGTCATAGATGGTATCATGTCGGACATAATCGACGTCACATCGGGAGTTCCCCAGGGTAGCGTAGTAGGTCCGCTTCTATTTCTTTTACACATAAACGATTTGGGTACCGTAGTTAGTAGTAACCTTAGACTTTTTGCAGACGATGCGGTGGTGTACAGGGGTATATCAAATGAAGAGGACACAAAATCACTTAGCAAGGATTTAGATGCAATTCAAGAGTGGTGCAACAAATGGCAGTTAGAACTCAATCTTAAAAAGTGTGTAGCTATCAATTTTTGGAGGAGGAATAATTCGATAGAGCGATCCTATAGAATTAATAACACGAAGATCGAAAACGTTGAAACCGTAAGATATTTAGGTGTAACAATCACTAAAGATTTATCGTGGGGTAGACACATCCGGGAAATATGCGGCAGAGCGAAGAGAAAGCTAGGATTTATAAAAAGAGTACTTGGGAAATGTGATGAGAAGACAAAAGAGCGATGCTACTTTTCACTATTTAGGCCCCACCTTGAGTATGCAGCCAGTGTATGGGATCCTAATGAATTAGGTTTGATGAGAGAACTAGACAGTGTGCAGCGTAGAGCAGCTAGGTTCGTCAAAAGGTGTTACGATAGGTTGAGTAGTGTATCAGAATTAATACAAGAATTAGGGTGGGAATCATTATCAGAGCGTAGGTTAAAGTTCAGATTAAATCTATTAGAGAAATTTCAATTGGATAGCTTTACTGAAGATGTAAGGCACATATTAAAAACACCAGCATATTATGCTAGATTCGACCATATAAATAAGATTAGAGAGATAGATTGTCGTACAGATAGATGCAAAATGGCATTTTCCCCCGTACTACAAGAGAACAGAATAGGCAGCATTGGAAAGGGATAGGTAGGGGAAATATTCTAGAGTATTCTGTAGTGCATGATTCTTGTCTTACCCATTAAATACTGTAGACACTAACAATCAAGTTGCATGAGACAATAAAGTTGCTAGTTTTCATGTTAGTAGTGCATGCCTGGTGATCTTCACCCCCTGCCACACACCCTTGCGGTGGCTTGCAGGGTATCGTATAGATGTAGATGTAGAAAATTACTTAAGGTTTTGTAAGGATTTGTGCGCGATTCTCACCTGAACTTCTCCATGAATCTGGAATAGTTTATTGCTTGGTGTTTCAATAGTTGAGTCTCCACTTCTGATGTGAATTCAATCGATTTACAGTGCAATCCTTTACACATCTTTGTGGCTCTCGTTCTATCTGAATTAGAAAGCGACACAGGCTGACGCAAATAGACAGTTTATTTCTTTTCTGAGCACATTCACAGCACAGTGTCTTAAAACTAGATTAATACTACGAATCCCATCACTCACTGATGTCAACAACGTTCATTGTGAAAGCTACACCCGTTAAAAACCTCAGCAAGCTTACTCCGCTTAAAAGAAACGGAAAATTGGAGGGGGGATCGCTGCGTTGTTGCCAAATTTCCCGCTGTTGATGACCACGTTTTTAGCAATGTTCACAAAATTGTTAATTTTCATCGTAGAACCACGATTAAAAGATGCACTTACTCGTACAATTATCGGGAGTACGATGAAAATATTAATTTGTTGTTATATGACGTAGTTGTTAAAGTTAAAATTGTGGTGAGCACGGTTGGTTTTGGCGAGGGAGCCTCCCGCTGTGTGGGTCGAGAAGAGCGGCCGGCTTTGGGTCTCTGAGCTGGTAAAAGGGTCGCGGATTCGGACCCTCGCGAGGTTCAGACCCACCCACCCTTCGACTACCTGATCTCGGCCCCACTTATTCGAGTTTAACCGGAAATTTTATTTCGGCCGTCGGTCGGCCGTGATCGGTTTTATCACGGAGGAAGTTTCATCAGGAGTCTCACAGAGCAATAACTTACTCTATGGCTGTACGAAGTGGACAAGAGGGCAAATGACTGCAGAGCGGAATATTTTTCCCTTACAGCTATTCGTTCTCACATGAATACTTGGGATTCGCCACTTTTTGATTCCTTTCAGGAAACCCCTCACACCAGTGGAAGAGGGATAAGTGTCAAAGCGAGCGCGGTCATAACTCGTCCGACCGCAATAATCCTTTGGGGTCCTGATACGTTCTCTACACCCTTTGTTTAATAAGCGACGCCACCGCTTGTGTGCTAAAAAACTTTGTTCTTTGAAAGAAGGGTGCTTGTGAATACAATATTGGAGACTTGGTTGGTTTTTTGTAAAGATGTCACTTTTTCAACCTTAGCACACGTGCATCGGTTTATATGGTCCAAAAGATCGCATCTTTGGAACACGCGTGTGCGTGAGTTTCCCACCAATTCACGTGGCGATTTTTCCAAAATAACGCTCGTTATATTGGCTTAGAAAACGTCAAGACTCCTCAGTTTTACTCACGGGGTCAGTCTAACTTAAGGTACGCACACAACTGGTGAGTTTAGAGAGTATGACGTGTTTTAGTTGCGCCAGCAAGAAAGAGCGGAGTTCTTTCGAAGTTCGGCGTCCTGGGTCTGAGAGTCTGATCCTGAGAGGAACTACGACACGACGGAGGGAGAATATTGACATCGACCTACAGGTATGATGGACAAGACAAATTATACAAACAATTGCTTCTCGATTACGTAGCGTTAGCGCATTTCGTTTTTTCTCGGTGGCTACGTAGTTTAGATTTTTTTGAACTCCGACAACGGAGAAAATGGACAGAAGGGAGGTAATTCTGAAAGACTCGCAAGATGCGATTCTACAAGGAATGGGGGAGTCGGTAGAATCAAATATTTTAAAAGTCGAAGTTAGTTTTTCCATTCAGGCATTAGCGAGGAGCTAATGCGGAGGATTTTGAACATTTTAAAAACCCAATATTGTGTACCACCAGTAAACAATACGGATATCAACAATTGCTGCGCTTCCACTACTGCACTTTACGTGAATTGTACCGATGGTATTTCATTGCTCACAAAGTTCTTATTCACGGAGCGTCCATTGTGAAAGCGGCAGTGCCACCAGTTGGCCATTTATCGGAGACCCTAGAATTAAGGTATAAGTATATTTGGAGGTTACGGGCGTAGCAAACAAGGAAAATTTCAAGGATAGTGATAATTGATGATATTTTCTGAATGCTTCCTCTAACTCCCAACTCGCTGATGTAATCAGCGAAAGTACTGACGAAGGGGAATGGGAAAGCTTACAGAGAGCACAGAATCTACTTTTGATTAATGAGCAGACATAATCAGACGGAGGCAGCGACGAGGTTGACTCAAATGAGGGCAACTTTTAACTGCATTTATTACCTATTCATTGAACATCCAGAAATGTAATATTTAGTAACTAATAAAAATGAATTGAGTTACATTAATCTACATGGAGTGTTTTACATTAAATTCCATCCTTTCACTAAAATAAATCTTCGATATTATATCGATATCGCACATCGATATATCGAAGCAAAAGTTGTTTTCAAGTGAAAATCGGCATTAAAAACTCAATTATAGTCATTTCATAAATAAATAAGGTATCTTATACGCAGTCATCAACAATTATTAACCGGCCTTTTAATATTCGAAGGAGAGGATTTTACCATTTCCACCATTTTGTTTCAGAGAGGTCCCTGATTGAGTCTACATGAAATATAATGTTTGATTAATTACAGAAATCACAGATTAAATACAGAATCAACTACAGGGGGGAAATAATAGAAATTAGAAACAAAATTGTGGTTCCACTTAAAACAATTATGGAGATATATGAATATTGGCCAACATTTTTCGATATTCGCCCGCTGTGCTCCAGGTTTCTCTTCACCTTTCGTGCATCTATATCTACGTAATACCCTGCGACCCAACGCGAGGGTGTGTGGCATGGGGAACCCTTCCATCACTACAAAAATTCCTACCTTTTCGAATACACCCAAGAATACCAAACGGCACAATTGGTCATAGCTATCGGTGGCATCACCTAATAGTGACGAAAACTGCCTCATCATCTCATTATTTTCCAAGACGGAAGAGCTTGGCAACCATTACTGCTGCAGCACCTTTCTCCTCGCCTCTTCCGGTGCACCCATCCACGAAACTGCTGCGCTCAACGGAACACGCTGCAGATGGTAAACACCGACGAGAATGGTGAGCCGCAACTTTCTCCTACTGCACATAGTCCTCGCTTTGTATCGAGTGGGGAGAAGGCGCGCCTGTCGGAGATCTCGCGGACGCGTCTCCTTCCGCGGTGAACTCCTTTCGAAAGCATTGCGGAATATTATGGTGAGCGTGGATTAAGATTCAACGAGACGAGGAATAACGAGTGCATTGAAAGTTGCCGTAATTTATTCGGGGGACGTGACGAACAGCTAAGGTCACAAGTCCCATTTGAAATGAATAAGTGACGAGATGGGAGCAGTGCTTCCGAACCTTTTTCACACTGCGTCACAAGCATAAGTATTTTCACGCCACACTCTGAAGGAACATATTTCTCTTAACATTAATAATCTCTTAATGTTCACACCAAACAGTCCAACTAGCCATAATTGTTAACTAAGTCTTCTTATGAAGTCATATGCACGAAAAAAACAAACCAGAATCTAAAACCTTATCCATTGAACTTCAATGGGTCATGTTTTAGATAGCTTTTATGCAAACCCCGTATTTTACGCACCTTTTCCCCGTGGCGGCCTCTTTCCTGCCATACTCCAGGTCTCACCGGGGTTAATTAGTTAATTAGTTAGTTGTTCAGAGGAGGTGACCGACAGCTGAGGTCATTTGCGCCCTTTAGGATAGATTTGTGATTGGGCAACAGTACGAATTTTCAGGGCACGGAGGGTGCGTGGAGAGAAACCCGGCATCGGCATTAGCCCACTCTTAACGAAAGGCGCCAAGGGGACCACGGCTTAACGTCTCATCCGACGGACGGAGTACTGAACCGGAAATGCCCTCCACTAGGCACTCAGGTGGGGACCAGTTTGCCACTGAAAAATCCGATTCGAACCCAGGCCCTCGGGATGGGAGGCCAGTACTCTGGCCACCACACCAACCCGATCCCCCCGGGGTTAATTTTCATTTTCCGAGGCTGTTTGTGTGATTTATTGCAGTTAATTGAAAGAGAGGACTTCAGTCTTAAATTATCTGTATCAGTGCACACATGTCAATTTTAATTATTTAATTAAATTTTATGCAGAACCCATTAAATAACTTGTCACTTTGACTGAGAAACTTAATAAATCATTAGAACATTTATTTGATGGAAAGGATGGAAAGAGTAGCAGATCGAAAAGAGTAGTCGGTAGTTTAGTCCGATGCCGTCACCCCGACACGACTTAAATTTTTCGCAGCATACTGGTGTGCCACCAAAAGAACTGGGTTAGAGGTCGGAATTTTCTCAAGGGAACGGAATTGATGTGGAGCGAAGTCCGACGTCGGCATGTGCCATCTCTGGGTGGGTGGCGACAAGGGTATCGCGAGTAAAGCATTGGATTCCCATCTTGACTACACCGTCCATGATCCCAAAGTCACCCCTGTCTCCTAGCCCATATAATGACCTAAAGCATTAAATCGATAATTAAAAGGAAATAAAATGGCTACTGTTATTAGAAAAGAAAACACGTAAGACCGTTTGCGTCAATATGAGAAGTGGGTGAGTGGGAGGGGGTCCCTTTTTGGAGGTGGAGGAAGAGTGGAGAGAAACCCTGTGTAAGTATTACTCTTAATGAATGGTGACAAGAGATCAACGATTTAACGTCTCACCTGGAGGTCGAGGAATTTGATTTGAAGAGATCTTTAGACAGCACTCAAATATAGGAAATCAGAATTACAATGAAAAACCTCTTTCACTACGGGGATTCGATCTCGAGTCCGTCGGATGAGGAGAAAATGCTCTAGCCTCATCACCAACCCAGCTTCTGAGTATTGCATTTGCAACGAATTAGAGCCCATGTATCAAACACAAATATCTATTTCGCTAGAAACTATAATTACATTTTATTACACCAGATGGAACTTGAATGTGGAGCAGGTATAGGTGGATGTAAAAAGGCATGAATTATGTTAATAATTGGAGAATAGCTGTTAGAATAATTGAATAATTTACCTGAGTCACACAATTCTTGGGATCGACGACTATTATTGATATACGATAGTCGATTTGCCCTTGGAAATTTACATATACCGGGGCCACAAATAAATGAAAAATCTTACAGAAATTTTACTTATAATATGTAAATCCTTTCCCCGAAAATTTCACGTTAACTTGTATATCTGACAGTACTGATTTAGTTTCCATGATAATATTAAATAAAACTGCAAATATCCAATTATTTTTCAATATTTACTACCATTCAGTCAAAATAAATAATAGGAAGAGCAGTCGAACAGTTAGAATCGTAATTTACTTTTCTTACACACGTCATGTCAGGAATACAATAATATCGGAGCAAAAGCAAAACATCAAAACAAACATATACTCACTACTCACATGATTACATTTCCGTCTTTTCAGTAGTATTCACGACTTACGACTTAATAACCCTTGACATAACCCCTTACTAGACATGGTTTGATGTAGTACCATGAAACGAAACGTGTCAATACTATCGATGCTGAGTTACTATCGTGAGAACGTGTTTCCATTGTAGATACCATTCCTGGTATATACGCAGTGAAGTACTTTCAATTATATGCACTCTCACAAGCTGCCAGATAGATATACGGCAAATCGTTACGTCGCCGTCCATCATATTAGATCAGTAACTCATAAATTAATGTCTCCTACGGCGGAAATTACTTTCTAACTCATTTCCTCCAGTTAGCGCCAGAGCCACAAACCCACGGGATGTAAAATGTTCAGAAAGACAGATGTGATATTTGCCGACTATGTTTTTTTTATCACAACCACGGTTTCTCAAGGATTGGTAATATTTCAAAATGACCGATAAATGAAGAAAAAATCTCACTTCCCTCAAAAACGTAGTGAAACCGCGACTGAATCGCTAGATAAAATATTAGAAATGTTTTAGTGTCATATTTTTACTTCAACGAGTAGAGTTAAGGTTAAAATTTCACTTTTGTTCTTAATCTTTACTGGTCTATGAAACTTCTTTGCAAAATATAATCCAAATACTAATACGTATGAACTAAAGAAATTAAGTTTTCTGTAGATACTTGAGACAGGACAAGAAAAAGCTGAAAGGATGGATTTTTTCGTTCCCTTCGAAAGCATGCGCACACCATGATGGCGTTACCGATAATGGACACTATTTACACTTCTCTGTATTCCATCTTTCATGTAGCCCATGAAAGGATAACTAATTTAGCCCATAATTTCAGTGCGAGTAGCATTCCAACAGGATCACTAAAAAAGCACTTGTACTTGGTTACGAGGCCATCGCTCGCTGTCGTAAATAACGATAGCTTCGCTTTTTGCAATAAAGTATGACTGCTTCTACGAGCTCACGTTGACGTAAAATGAGTTTGCCTCCAAGAGTTTCCCAGAGTGCTCTGTAATACTATGCACACGTTTCCACCTGGGATAGGCAGATTAAAAAATAAAAGCTTCCTCTGTCTTAATAGGCAAATAAACCTGGCTTAGTTTGATATTCGTGTCACACTTTCGTGTTCTATTCTTATTTCGAGTTCACCACTACCATGCATTTCTACACTCTATTCTCTCTGATCCCTCGCACCCATTCTCTTATTAGTCTCTTCGACCTCATTAACATATTACTTTCTCCTTCTAGACCTCACGCCACACATTCTTCTAGCATATATATGACATCCTATTGCATTTTCATACTTCCTCTTAGCATAGACAATGAGTAGGAGGGTGATGCCATTTGTTCTTTCGTCCGTTGACAATACATCCTGTCTACGTTGTTTCATAGCCAACCCCTTCCTCGCTTCACTCCACTAACACCGCACCCGTATTGCTAAAGCTTAAACCAACTTTGTGCCTCTCAGAAAGCTGAAAAAAAACCTGAAACGATGTAAGCGAGGAACGTTTTAGACCCCTTTCACACGAGCTCTCGTGAGCGCGCTCACCAGAGCGGCTTGTGAGAGCCGGAAGGAAATGCACAAGCTCACGTGAGCCGGGTGAACAGGCTCCAATACACCACTACGTCACTTACTCCGGTGATGCTCCTAAGGACCCTTCGTTTTCGCGGGGCACGTGGGAGTATTTGCACTCAAAAACCGGTCAAAATTATATTATGATTTTTTTCGCTATGTGATCAAATAAAAAACAAGTTTTAGCCTAAATTAATTGTTTAATTACTAAATAGACAAACTTGACAAGAAAAATCTTACAGTGTATCATTATTCAGCGTCGAACTGTTGGTCATCATCTTCTTCGTCGTCATGCTCACCTTCCTCTATAGTTTCGTCGCTATAATTTTCATCTAAGTAGAGGTAAGGGGGCGTCCATTAATTACTTGTGGCGTTTAGGGGGAGAGGGAGTTGAGCCGAATCTAACCCAATCTCGCGTGGGGCAGAGGGGGGTCTCGGCAAATATCACGTAATTTTATTCCGAAAGAAACAGTTTATAATTGAGAGGTAACTAGGTTAAATTACGTAAAACATGATTCACCAATAACATATGGCAAATCCTCACAATAATATTTATCGCGGTTATGCGAACGCCATAAAATAGCACTGTAGCCCCTCGATTGTTTAGCCGCCACCGGCCAGCAAAACGCGCGATTTTCTCACTGTGGTCCTGACTACGTTCTTAGCAGTCTTAAATACTTGTCTTAACTAGTCTTAAATAAAAATGACTAAGCAAATTATAATTGTTTTTTTTCATAAATCCAACGTAATCAAGCACAGAGTGCTTGACACAGAGTGCAGTTCACACGAGAGCTCGTGTGAAAGGGCTCTTAATGCAAGATCCTGCAGCTCTAGAATGTAGCTTGTTTTCTCGCCTACATATCCCCACCACTCCGAGATGGCTTCGACGCGTCTTGGTTTGGTAGCCGTTCGTGATAGAGAGCTTCCACTCGCCGCTACCACCAGGTGTGTAACGTTCTATGATTCGTTTTTTGTATGCTAAGGACACTATACCTATAGATATTTATCGACAGTTATGTGAAGTATATGGGCGACAGTGCATCGACACTGCAAAAACGTGAGAAAATGGTGCAGAGTTTAAAAACGGAAGTGTAGACGTCCATGATGAACAGCGTGCCGGACGGCCATCGGTTTCGGACGAAACGTTCGCAAAAGTGGAGAAGGTAATGCTTGAAGCTGACGAAGGGTTTTTATCAAGACAATACTCCTCCCCACACTGCAAAAACCGACCTCATCAACCAATTTGGATGGAAGACGTCACAATCCCCCCCACTGCCCGGAATAAGTGATTATCATCTCTTTCCTCAGTAGAAGTCTCACCTGGGTGGGACAAATTTCGGAACCGACGAGGAGTTGAAAGAAGAGGTCGTAAGCTACCCTCACACCGTGGCGGGAGAGCTCTATGACATGGGAATACGAAAAATGCTACCCCGCAAACAAAAATGTATCGATCGTAACAAGAATTATGGAGAAAAATAGTAGAAAGTCCACGATTTCCAGTGGTGTACAATTCATATTAAATAAACGTGTTTTTCTTATTGAAAAAAACATTGGAGACCTTGATTTACGGACAACCCACGTACATTAAATGTGCTAATACCACCATACTGTACAACACAAATATCGGTCTGATTACTGTGGATTATATGAAAAAATAAAATCTCCAATGGCCGTAATAAATCAGAGCACCGCAAGTTAGTGCCAGAACTAGCCGGGAAAAAATTTTGATTCCCGAAAAGCTAACTGAGGTGGTTTACGGGAAACTTTTGAAAAGAGGCATTACAGAGGATTGATAGAGATAATATTCATGGACCTATCTAGCAACAAAGGAAGAAGTTTGTAGAACAGCGTGAGAAAAAACAAGTTTCTAGAAAATCAAAGGCAAACTAAGGGATGACCTAAGAGGCCTCACCTTGAGACACGATTGTTTTGGTTTGGTTATTTAGGGGAGGCGACCGACAGCTGAGGTCATTTGCGCCATATAGGACAGGTGGATAATTGTGCCTACTCTTAACGAAAGGCGCCAAGGGGACCACGGCTTAACGTCCCATCCGACGAACGGAGTACTGAACTTGAAATGCCCTCCACTGGGTTTTCGCCACTGCCGGGAATCGAACCCGGGCCCTCGGGATGGGAGGCCAGTACTCTAGCCACCACACCAACCCGATCCCCGACACGATTGTCTGATGAAGGCAGAGGTTGAGGGAAAAGTGCACGGGGAGAATGGTAAAGGAAGGTCTGGCTTGAGATGCATGTAACTGGTAGCGTAGGATATAAAAGTGAAGTAATATGTCGATATAAAGACATTAGCCTGTGGAACAATGGTCTGGAGAGCTACGTACTACCAATCTAACGATTGATACACAATGATAATGGCGATATTACTGGAGGATGTACGCTTTGTATCGCAGAGGCAAATCCGGATCGAAACTTCCAGTCCTTCTTTGAGTATGACACATGCCAGAGAGGTCGGAAAAACGACTCCACACGGTGACTCTGGTACTCGATACATTTTGATCGCGACCCAAACATGGAGTACATCTTGTTTACATTGAGATCAAGAACTGACGGAGAAGAGGCGAAGACGGATGAGACAGATATCGTAGCGCCATTGCTAACCCAGATGGAAATGCGTCCACGAATGCATACATGAATAAATAAATGGAATCTCGCCACTTATCTCCACTTCCCGAGCAAGAAAACGTCTGGCACGTCATGAAGTCATCCAAGAAAGCAAGGCTCTTACAGGTGAGGGACGAGGTGTGCATCATTATTTACCTTAAACCCAAGGCACCCGAGCACATGCGAAGTATTTCGTCCCCTTGCGTCTGATACAGGGGATACTGCGTAAATGCAGTAGATCACAGCCCCGACCAAACTTCCCATTCGAAAGGAACACAATGAATAATTCTTCTTTTCTCTAATATTCTCTAATGCTAATGTCTTTTCGCTTCAAAACATTAGTACTGCATTCGGAGAAAAAACATATGCTGTGGTAAAAGAGTAGAGAGCTTTCTGAGTATGACGTACATGTAGATGCAGTCTACATGTGCGTCATACCTACTTAGAAAGTCACCGCTAGGGTATGTGGCTGTGGTGTAAGAATAACTTAACTTTGTATTTTTCCCACTTTTATCAAGGGTGACAATGACACGGGAGTGTCAAAACCGGTAGGGTTAATCAAAAAAGTGTGAAAAATACAAAGTTAAGTTTTTCTTATACTATGTCTCTTATTCATAAAGTATCGCCTTATTCTATTCAATTTATATGTGGCTGTGGGTGGGTTTACATAACGCGTAGGTTAACAAGGACTTAAAAATCCATGTTAGCAATCAGAAAAATAGTTCAAATGTTGTCTGATAGATTCTGCCGTAATAAATTACACATATTTTTAGTTTTGCGAAAAATACGCCTCGAGATGCTTGCAAAATTACGCTCACTCATTGTCCATTTTCTATGCATACGTGCAATAGTATGTCAAATTTACGTATTCTATTCTAGTTATTTCCTCGGTAACCTCAAAATTATCGATCGTTGCTCCTGATAAACGTGGCATGAGGATTTATTATTCATTGTACGCGAAAATCACCAAACGTTTCACTCCAAAACACACCGGACTTCACATTAAAAGAAGGCAATAAGAAAAGGATTTAAGATGGAGTCACGTTACTACTTAGGAAGTGGGGCTCATCAAAAAAATAAGTTCCTACAATTGCCAAAGCTATCATTTTGAGGACAGTTAAAATGGCACTATTCGCCCTTTCGAGTAGTCATTTGAAGAAAATGTCAAAAAAAATAAGTCTCCCAGCAATCAAGAGGACGTCCAGCGATTTTCCGCCGCAGGGACTTGCACGCAATTCTCAAAAAATAGACACTTTCACGAATATTTCATGATTCTTTTCGGATAAGGATTGATTGAAGAATCCCATTGGCCGACGCTCTCTTCGTGGATGAAGCAAGCGGCTTCAACGAGCGTGCAAATAATTACATGGGATCCGGCGTTTCGAAACCGCTTCGTTACGGTAAATGCAGCATTCTCTCAGTTTCAGCCGAGATCTAGGTTATCTCGTTTATATTCACCAACCTAATCATTTAAATCAATTTCATAAACTGCTGATTCTTTCATATTGTACATAATGACACCCAAACAGCATATTCTTCTCCTCAATTTTCCCCGGCTATCTAGTGTTCCCTGGAATGGATACGTTCCACAAAGTTATGCCGAGCATCGTTTCTTTAGTATTTTTTCGTTAATCCTTTCCTTCCTTATGACAACTCACCTTATGCAGTATGTATCTCATACAAAATTTAAATAGGATACATTTTCTTAAGATGTTAAAAATGTATTAAAACCCCAGTTTACCAAGGTAGAATATTTAATAAAAATAAGTTAGAGAGATAGTGACAGAGAGAGATTTAAAACATGATTTTCCGCTTTCAATAAGGGACCATAAGCCACCGTCCATAAATTATGCAACGTTAGAGGGGAGAGGGGTTGGGAAAAATGTTACGATGCACTATTGACAAAGAGAAGAGCGGTCTGCTCTCCCAAGACGTTGGGAGGGAGGCAAATAATGAATTCGTTCGTTGTCCAAATAATGATGACGATTCACATAAATATTTGTTAATAAATAATAATTTTAAAAAATAGACCCCGGCATCTTTCTTTAATCGCTCTCTTATGTCGACGCCAGTTTTCTCTTCACTATTCTTCCACTACCTGAACTTCTACTTCTTCCAAATATACCCGCTCATACTACAGGGTGTAAAAGACATTAGTTAACAGTTGCCTCTTCCAGTAACAGTAACAACGTTCATCTGAAACGTTCTCAAACATTCAAATCAAATGCATTAATTGCTTACTCGGCTGGTATACACGCGAGCCAGGGCAGCAGTCCCTCACAGAGATCACTCAATATGCGATGCATAACACTCCGGTTTCGATTAGTCCTTTGATAGGTTGTGCTAGACCATAGAAAAATGCTCATATGGATAGGGATGGCCTTGGGTTCAGACGTAGGTGCTTTCTTTGAAAATATGATCCCTCCCTAGGACCACTGCCCTTTCTGGACCAGCACTGGATTAGCTGTGCTCGAGCATTTTGTGCCTTTTTCATCCATCTTTCCTCAATTTGCTTATAAAATATGCACATTCGTCGATAATAAAATAAGCTTATCTAGTAAATCATATTTAGAGAATTATGTGCTGTCGAAAGCATGTTATTGCAATTTAAAAAGTGATTTATTGAAAATATTCTTCTTTTCTACATATTGTGTTAAACCTAATCGGGGTATTCTTGCGTTTAATTCTGTTATTCCTTTGCATTTTTGTCTTTTGAGGCCTTTCAAATACTCAGCGTATTCATGACTTCATTTTACCCGTGATAGGACGAGTACCTTTTGTTACTCCATGACTTGAACAACGGTGAAAGGACCAATTAGTCATATACTATTTAAAAATAAGTACATTAAAATTTTTATTTGCCTATAATTCAATTAGTTACGGGGTAAAAAATGAACCAGTTTTAACTAACTGGATGACGCTTCTTCCTCTTTTATAAATATGCTTAGCCAACTTTTCGTAACCGGATATGACTTGATCAATTCAATATGAGCCTTGATTGTTGGGATTGAAGTGGCTGCTCTACATTGCTGGTGTAAAATAGTTTTGCACTGATGCGGACACGAATATTTATTCAAAATTAAGGACCGTAGAATGGAAAATAAAGGAATTATAGTAGAGTATCAACAACTGCTAAGAATCTACCCAGCACTATACATGTTTGCACGTTATTTCATAATCCCTTTCGTAGAAAATAAAATGAAGAAAACAGAATCTTGGGAAAGAAAAATTAGAATATTATCCTAATATACTATTCATATGCAAATTATGAGAATGGCAAGAAAAAATCAGTTTGGACAGCGTGAGGAATAGGTCTGAGACAAAAAAAGGTTATTTACTCAACTCCACTTTCACATCTGAATTACAATACAATAGAAAAACTGGCATAAGAAGGTTATGTCAATATAGAGGAGGGAAATTAGTATCAAACTCTTGAATGAGAGAACTTTCAGTGAGTTTGAACATTTACATGAAATATTAGCAGTATTATGGGGGAGTCTGTTTCCAAATACCACCCTGTGTGTAATAGCGGAAAAAGAATGGAAGAAAATCTCGATTAGAGTAGTGTTTTCATAGGAAGAATCTCTGTCCTAGGAAAACGCTGGTGGTGAGAAAATCCGTCCGTTTCTCAACCGTATGTGCCAATTGCCTTTCCCGTGTTCACCCTCACGCAGGCACCCTAGATGTCCAATCATGCACGTTTTCTGTCTGATATACCCTTGGCGAACAATTTGCTCCATCACACTACCCTTGGGAGTTTTGGCGGAAAGGCTGATGAGGGGTGAATGAAACTCCCGTACATAGAGAGACATCTGCAGCCCTGGAAGAAGAGTTTGTCGGGCAGCAAAGTGACCATCAATGCCTAGTGCGGGATCACCTTTCCAGGGGGTGCTAGTGTCAATCGTGATGCATTGAAAATATTCGTCAATCGCTGATATACTTGTGTGGTCTCACACAAGTATATCAGCGAGTACATTGCACACATATACAAGTCTCTACACTCCTTTACTTACTCATTGCGTATAATACGAAGGCCTACGGTCATTTTGTACCCCATTGTAAGTCAATCGCTACAGTGAAAGATACATTGCGAAATCTATACGCACACGTAGGTACATACAAAGATGACCCGTTTTAGAAGTGATTATTTGATCAGAAATAAATAGTTCTTGATATAAAAGGATTACAAATGAGTATATCTGCAATAGTTTCCATTTTAATAGTCGATAAGTAATATATTTTATGTTTTGAATAAACTATATCATAACTAACATGAAACCATAAGAAACGATTTCAAAATATTACTCAAACTCTGAGAGCACGGTCCAAGAATACGAAAGATTCGAACTCAAGACATCAGCACTGACATTACTATTTTAAGTATAACTGGTGTTAAATAATAATTAGGTATTGTCAAATTAAAGCATTATAGATTATAAAATGCGGTTCGAAAATATATCTAATTATGTGCCCAAATGGGCTCTAATCTCTGGGAGGAACCAACATAATATAAACAATAATTTTGAAAAAAAACTTCAAATTGACTCTTTTGTTTTTAGTCTTGGCCCAAGGAAATAATTATTGCCAAGCGTGTCGACAAAAAGTTTTCCAGGGGATCGGGGTGGTGTAGTAGCTAGAGTGCTGGCCTCTCATCCCGATGAAGGCGGATTTTTTCAGTGGAAAACCGGTCCCCACTTGAGTGCCTAGTGGAGGGCATTTCAAGTACAGTACTCCGTCCGTCGGATGGGACGTTAAGCCGTGGTCCCCTTGGCATGTAGCCGTTTTGTGGGTTTCCTAAAGGAATACGGCCACTCACTAGGTCAGGACCAGGCTCTCCAAGCGACCCCATCAAACTTCGACCAGAGGGTGCTGAATTAACATTCATGGTAATTAGACGACAAATCGGACCCCACACATCACGCAGACGAACGATTGTCGAGTTTGACTCATTCGAGTGCGTGATAAAATGAAGGGACGGAGATAAAAGGAAGTTTGGGATAAGACTGCTGCTCGGCTGTTTAATGGACATCGTGCAATAATATATTCGCTTGCTTTCTGTGGACCAGCAGGCATTAAGACATCCTTGAAAAGGGACAGTAGGTATCTATTATCCTTTTAGGTGGCCTTTCGAGTTTCTTCCTGCGGACCGGCGGGCGTTTGCTTCATTGTTAGCCTCCAAATCTCGTTGCCTTGTAAATATATTCTCTTTTTCCTCCTTTCCGCTGCTAACAAAGAGTTCTCCACTTTAAGACCCTCTTCAAAATTCCGCTACCTCTCAATGGGTTCTCAATTCGATTTGGTTGCCCTATAACTTCTTGAACAAACTTCCTTTGCCCTCCTACCGTATTTTAAATTTTCTCATACGCCGTCCTCTTCATTAATCTAACTTTTTCCATTCTACCTAACAACACCTAACTGCCAATTAACATTGTAAATACCTACTTCCCATTAGTAATGGTTATCTATTGGAGAATAAGGTAATTTATGCATGTGAGGGGAGGTAATTTGGAAGCCGCAGGGAAGGAAAGTAAAAAGGTAGAGGCAGGAATTTTTCCGAGTACGGAGAGGGTGGAGAGAAACCCAGTGTTGGTAATAGTGCACTGTTGGAGTCAAGGGGTTCTCCGTTTATGGTCCCGTCCAATGAACAAAGTACTGAGCTCGAAGTGCTCTCCACACAGCACATTGAACAGCGAATCAGCGAAAAATCTCAGCTACTGCCCGGATTCAAATTCGGGACCTCGGAGAGGAAACCCAAAGGGTTCGAGTTTTTTTCTGGCAAATACGTAGAAATAATGACGAAGAAAATGAAAAGCGGCAAAATGAGTTTAAAACTGGAATGGCAATAAAAATACATTACTGCATACTTGCCCAGCGCTCTATGTTTGTCTGCATCTCCACTCACCTCACCTTTTTGATTGTCCTACAAATTCTATTCTAGGAAGCCTCTAACCCACGTTCTTTCTTCTCCCTAAAATAACTAGCGTCTAAAGTATATAAAGCTTAACTTTATATAACAGTATTTACCAAACATATGTTCAATTCCTTACTCAGAATCCCTTTTACAAATTTCTATTAGTTTGAGAATTTTTTTTGTTCCTGCAACCTAATTCCCTTTGCTCCAACCCCTAACCCTGTTTTTATCTATAACTCTACCATATTCATTTAACTCTCTACCCGCTCTGACCAACTGTTAACTACTACCTTGAATATCTACAATTTAACTGTCTGCTATGGGATCGAACGATAAAAGAATTCGTTTTTCTCACGCACAATACAGGACTATAAGGTAAAAGTAAAAAATAAGTTAAAAAAAGTCTAATTATTTCAAACGCATTATACTCCATACTTCATTTATAGCTAATTAAAACAGTATTTCGGCTAACAGTCAACTTCACGGCTGGTGACGTACCACACGCCCTTAGGGTTTTCAGAGTGAAATGTATATGTAGACAACATGGTTGAAAATGACTGTAGCACTTAAGTTGACTGACTCACGGCGTGAACTTATCTACTTGTTTATTTGTTTGATGCTGATAACAATAAAAGCCCACAAATATAGCCAGGGATATTTTTCCGTTCATCACGTATCACAACATATTTACCGTGGAATCTCTTGGAATGAAATGAGCAGTCTCGAAACATTTGTTTTCGCTTCCTGCCCTATCGACTATTGAGTTATCACAATGATATATTGCAGGCGAACATAGTCTTGTCCAACGTCATTCTTGGTGTGACTTTATCAATGCATGTACCGTCTGTTTTCCGGATATGGCACCACATTCTATGAGTAAGTTCTTTTGCTTGGAAACGTGTGCTGTTTTGATGTTCTCGCTGCATGCACCATCTCCCTTGTACGGAAACGTTTGTTTACTCCGTTGATGGGTGTTTATAGATGGCAAAACGTTGGAAATTGAATATAGTGCAAACTTGAGGGCTTGCCAACTCAAACTAGTGTTGTAAACAAACATAATACATACATTCCATATTCATTACGAAGAAACAGTTTTAAGTTCATGGAATTTTAACGACTTAGCCAAAAATTACATCCCTTCAAGGCGAAAGTTACACGAAAAAATGTATGTAATTTTAGGCTTTATTTACTTTTAGATTGTAACATGCATGCATTTAATCAAGCCCCTAGTATTATTAATTTTTTATCCATCTTCGTACATCTTCAGACTGGTACGTGTAGCACAAAGAGGCCTTTAAAGTTCACGTGATGAAAGCAAAATACTAAATATTATTTACACTGAAACTTAAAAAAAATAGCTATTGAAACATTTTATGGTGGCAATGACGAGTTGAAGCAATAGGTTTGTCAATGTGCAGCGAAACGTGTACCAGCTTTTTATTTTCATAATTGAAATGATCGGTCACATATTAATTTCCATTTCTGATGGATTCAATTGTTAGCGATCTTACAATAACAACGGCATCTTGAAATTACTATTGGAATAATTAAAAATAACTGTATTTCTTCGTGATGAATGCTATAGTATTTACATGTGTATTCAATATGCTTTTCAAGGATAAGAACTAATGCAAGGATGCGATTACATTTACATTTCATTCTTCATAGCTAAACCGATCCCTACTTGAGTGCTGAATAGAGTTTGCTTCACGTTCAGTAGTTTGTCCGTCGGATGGGATGATAATCCATGGCCTCTTGGCCCCTTTCGCAGAGAGTAATAGTAATGCCGACGTCGCGTTTTGTTCCAACTCTTCCTCCGTTCCCTGAAAATCTCACCTCCACCAAATTATCTATTTATTACTGGAGGTAATGACCTTAGCTATCGGTTGCCTTCTCCCAATTGGCACCTCATAAATATTAATCAATTTATAATAACAAATGAGCAGGGGCGTCGGAAATATTTTCACTGGGGTGGGGACAACTTTGAAAAGGGCCCGGCTCCTAAGAAAAGGGCCCGACACCTAAGAAAAGGGCATGGCACCCAAGAAAAGGGCCCGCATTTTAGCCGATAGGAGGGTTTAGAGACTAGAATTTCGATAAAAGAGCATATTAAGTTGTGAGAATGTGTGTCAGAAAGTCCTCGCTTCGACTAAAAGTGCCCGTGGCAAATTCTGGGGGGACCTTCGTTCCCTCCTGCCCCCCACTTCCAACGCCGCAGCAAATGAGCCAATAATCAAAGATTTTCGAACGAAGAAAATGGTATAATTCACGAGAATAACAAATAATATTGCCTAAGTTCAAATTTCGGTTGGAGGCTGTCTCAGCACCATTAGCAAATTTTCTCTGGTACCGCTGCGTTATTCATTTTCCGCAGGGCGTTTCGAGCCCATTGCACGACACACCTTTAGATAGAGAATCTGATTCGCCCAAATCACTGTCCGATTAAAACATAAATACAACAAAAATAAGGGAAAATAAGCAATCAAATTAGCGGAACCCGCGAAAACATCAGCCACAGGAAAAGTTAACTTCAATTCGTAGTTGTTCAGCGGCACCTCGCTAGAACATCATTCCGAGATTCCCTTCTGATCTCGGAAGAGCGGGTGTTTCCATGAATCAAAGCGAACAGCAGCAGTGGCATGTTTCAGGTCCGAACTGGAATTTCAGCGCTTCGACTCGCCTGCCTCGACCCATCGTGTCGCTGGAATTCCACCAATCTATCGCACGTCTCTTTCGACGGCCGCGTGGCCTTCGTCTTTTGTTCGCTCGTCACGACGCTCTGCGGGAATGGTACGTACATGCAATTCTCAATTGTTCTCTTCGTATATACATATATATTTCGAATGTCAGAGTGGTGACTGGAAGCCTTTGACGCACGCAGTGTGTTTCTGTCCACCTGCAATAAATCCATGTGCAATCTATTCGGCATTTATAATCCCCTTCACAGTTTGCTTTCATTTCCAACTTGGCTAATGGCGCATAGACTACGGAGTGCTAATCCCTCATCCATTAAGGCCGCTCGCCAATCGACGATTAAAATAATTGCGCTGCCCTTCACTTGGAATGAAAGCGAAAAACAAGGAAAAATAATGTAGAGCGTAACAACTACGTTTAATATATCTATAATTTACATCCATAGTATTACAATCCTAGGATTGGTATACTGCAGCCCTCCACTTCTCCCTATTCCATGCCAGTTCCTTCATTTCCCTATGGTTCTTCTTCCCCGATTCCTTCTTGACTTGCCCCAAGTACTTGTCTCTTGGTCTTCCTATGGGGACTTTCCCTTCAATTTTTCCCTCCATTATGCTTCCCACGTAATTGTTGTGTCTCATGATATGGCCAACCCACCGTGTTCTTCTTTGGCGTATGGTGCTCCACAGTGCTCTTTCTTCTCCAATTCTTCTGTATACCTCCTCGTTTCTCACCCTATCCGTCCATTTGATCTTCAGCATCCTTCACCAGCACCAGTTCTCGAAGGCTTATATTCTTATCTGGTCAGTTTTTCCAATGGTCCATGCTTCTGATCCGTAGAGGTCCACTGCCCACACGAATGTTTTCGCGTACTGTTTCCTCGTCTCCAGTCTTATGATCTTAGAGCAGAGTAGTGGCCTTTTGGCCATGAATGCCGTCTTATCTTGGGCTTTTCGACGCTTGATGTCTGTCGTCTTCCTCCATCCCAGGTGATGGTGCTCCCGAGGTAGGTGAATGATTCCACTTGCTCCAATCTTTCTGCTTTGAGGCGGACGTCTGCCACTTTTTTCTCTCTTCCGCACACAAGTATCTTGGTTTTCTTCTTATTGTATTTCATGTTTTATTCCTGGAACACTTTTTCAATTATGTTCAGTGAGTTCTGTAGGTCTTCCTCGTTTCCTGCTACGATAGCGATATAATCAGCGGAGCGTAGCATGTTTATTTCTTCTCCATTCACTTTGATTCCTTTGGTACCTTGTTCTTCTATTTCTTATATCGCTTCCTCCATGTACATATTGAAGAGTGCTGGTGACAGGTTACATCCTTTTCGGACTCTTTTGTTAATTTTTGCCTCTATATTTTTCCCGTCTTGCGTACGAATTGTGGCCACTGGGTCCTTGTATAGCTGGTAGATGATTCTTCTGTCATTGTAGTCCAAGCCAAGTTTTTCCATAGTATGGAACATCTTATTCCATTCGACATTATCGATTGCCTTCTCCAAGTCCACGAAGGCTATATACAATTGTTATCTATAATTTAACAATGGTTAATGTTTTACTTTACTTCTATGCTTCATCCCATTTTCTGAGTATTTTGAGAATATGAGCGAATTCATGGCACTGCGCTAAAGTTCTAACATCTATGTTTAGCAGATTAATTTCATCTCTCTCTCTCTCTCATTAACGACGATTATTAGTTATCCAATGTTAACCATTTCAGAATTTCTTATCCTGCTGCTGTCCTACGTTAAATTCCATTTATACACCAAGTTCCAACGCGTTCGTATGCTTGAGAGATATTATATTTTTTGAGCAAGATAAAGGAAAGAATCGAAAACGAGACACACGAAATAAAAATAAAACTACCTGTATTTCCTTTGAGGTCTGCTGACTGATTTTGCAGACTCTGGGGTTTCTCTGCAGGCGTTTCCTTTGAATTGGGGATGGATTCGGTGACATCTGATGAAGCCGTAGAAGTTAAAAAGAGGACGCTGTCGTATTGGGACATAAAAAGGGGCAATTTTATTTGGCATACAATGGGTAGGCATATCAATTTTCTCATTCTCCATTAACTTTCTAGGAAATCAAATCAACAAGACCATGCATGGCTTCGGTAGGTAAACTGGCTTTTTTTATCGTCAGGGGATATAAGTGTGTGTAAGTATCGTCAGCGTGAGATATAAGGTTGCTAAATTTTTTTATATTTCCACAGAGATTTTTTGGGTTTTAATGGAATGAACGGAAGAGCATACTCTGGGAAAAATAAAAGATCATTGTCTTTGGTTTTTAAAGGCGCGTCAACTACATTGAGCATTTTGCGCAATATCTTATTATAGTTGTAGTAAAATTGCTGTCGTTATTTAAAGGAAAAAAATGCACGTGTATTTGGTACATTACGCCGAACTGTATAAAGGTTCTTAATGGGTCACCGTTACCATTTTAAAGGAATACGGATTTTTAATTACATATATATTAATAAATTAGCATGTAGGTATTACACTATATTTAGATATTCAGTATACAATTATTTGGCGTTAGTTGTTTTAAAAATAATGAAATCAAATCTTGGATCGTAACAGTAATACCCTGAAATTAGTTTTTATTTGCCTCTTATGCCAAGCCTGTCGCAAACATTATATTCATAAAATCATGCTCTTCTATCAAATCGACGCCTACAAAACAGTATGCAAGGATCTTTAATCATAATATACGTAATTCAAGAGAACATTTAAAAGTTTAGCGACTAGCACAGCCTAAAAATAGATTCTTCTTTTAAGTTTTGGCACAGATGAGCCTAGGCCTATATCTTAAGCAGGTTTCTTGTGTGTCCGATGATGCATAATGAGGTTTTAGCCCCAGAATACCACACAGCGTTAAATTAGTCTCCAATGGGTTTGGGATATTAAAGGTAAAATAACCGATGAGTATTCTAAACATTTCCATGTAATATATACTATTCAGTTCCCCAAAATCTTTTTGTGCTCATGGGAAACACCCCCTTGAGATTAACCACAGAATCAAGGACCATGATGATTTGCCAGTTATTTTTTCAGAATTCGATCGAAGCGTTCGTTTTTAATGGATAAAAAATTAAAGAAAATCTATTTATCCTCGGAAAAATAATTTTTTCGTCAAACACGATATGATTGTTACGTGTACAATAAGGGACTGCAATTGATCAGATGTAAGTTAGAAGCGAGATAATTGGTATAGATACTAGAGATATTGGAAAGGAGAAAAGACGTTCATTGCATTCGTGGATTTAGAGATGGCTTTGGACAACGTGGATTGGAATTCGATTCTTGGAATTCTGAAAGGAATGGGAGTACCCTACAATGACCAAAGAATCATCCACAGTTTGTGCAAAAACCAAGTAGCTGTGATTAAATCTAGACCCAGATGTTAAGAAGCAAGAATAAGGAAAGGAGAGAGACAAGGCTGTGCACTGTCTCCTGTAATTTTTAATGTTTACTTCGAGAAAGCCATCAATGAAATCAAGGAGGAGTTTTTAGGAGTGAATATCCACGGAGAAAAAAATAGCATGCTGCGATTCGCTGATGACATAGCACTCGTAGCAGAGACAGAGAGGGTACTGAATATGGCTCTAATAATCATGGAAAGGACAATGGCCAGATATCATCTGAAGATCAATAAGAAGAAAACTGAGATATTGGTATGCAGCATAAGACAAGAGGCTAAAACCAACGTCAATTTAGGAAAACAAAAACTGGAAGAGTTTTGTTGCCTTAGAAGCCGAGTAACCAGCGATGGACAAAGCAAGAAAGAAATAATCAGCAGGATAACCCAGGCAAAGAGGGCATTCCATCATAAGAAGAATGTACTAACCGTTGGAAATACAAGCGTAGAAGTAAGGAAACAATTCATCAGGACGTACATCTGGAGCGTGTTTCTTTATGGCAGTGAGGCAAGGACAATGACAGCCGCGGGAAAGAAAAGAGTGGAAGCATTCGAAATGTGGTGCTACAGAAGAATGATGAAGATTAAATGGATCGACCGAGTAAGTAACGAGGAAGTCCTAAGAAGAGTAGGAGAAAAGAGAAGTCTACTGACAACTCTAAAAAGAAGAAGGGAAAACTTAATCGGTCATATCTTGAGACACGATGGCCTGATGAAGACTATCGTCGAGGGAAAAGTGAACGGGAAGATTGGAAAAGGCAGGCCTCGTATGAGATACATGGAACAGGTTGTGAAGAATGTAAAAGAGAGGAATTACGTCACAATGAAAAGGTTGGCCGATAGAAGAATCGAGTGGAAAGCTGCGTCAAACCAATCCTAGGAATGTTGACCAATGATGATGATGAATAGAGATTAGAGGATAGACCTTTTTATTGCAACGAATACATTATATCGACTGTTGCCCTCTGTCACTCAATAAAACGAGATTAACTACAATAATAGCCAAGGATTAGTAATATGTCGGTTAGTATTAGTAATGAGTATGAAGATTTGATCAAATGACATGAAATAATAGGTGCTAACAAGTTCATATATTTCTAGTGAGCACGTTCAGGACTTCAGTCAACCCGCAGGGACAGTCAGAATAAAAAATAGATTGTTAACATTGCCAAACGGTTAACTTTACTTACTCAAGCACCTGGTTTCAAAATCGTCGTAGACATACAACTCCACAGTTATTAATTGAACTTTTTTATGATCCACTTGGTGGAATCACATTACATTGGGTAAAATAAACACCTTTACTTTGTGAAGTACTAGTCTAACCCAATCCACAGTTACGATTATCATCAACTAGCCAAGTGTCTGCGAAATCGGAACTGCCGATAATCTCGATAATAGCTGTCTTCTTCACACACTGTCAATCATTGTCAAAAATAACGTCAACCACACGCCATAAAATGGAGCCTAAAAACAATCCATACACTCGACTCAAAGACAAACTAAAAGGGAGTCACGATTCTCATTTGAATCTTGAAGGGAAAAACATTTGCTTTCAGATTACTTAACTTCTTGAATTTATCCCAATTTTTACCACTTTAACAACCCTCAAAGGACAAGAAGACACGAACGGTAACCCCTCAATCGCGTGAAAGTCCAAGAGCAGTATTTCAAATCATCACCAGAGAGGGAGGTTGTTTTTCGATGAGCTAAAGAGAGGAACTGAAGTTCCTTATTGTTCTAGGTTGGAGGAGCCGAGATGAGGTGAGGTGGGGAAACGGGAAAATGACGACTAAAGGAAGTGAAGGACGAGGAAGCGACGGATGCGTGCTCATGACGCACCCGTCGGGGAAAACAAGAGGGGCCAACGGGAGGGAGAGCGCTAATGGCTGTCGGGAGAACGGGAATTGACGAGGAGCCTTCCTCTATAAGGTCCGCTCTCGATGCGAGTCACAAACAAACTCGTGAGCTCAAGAAGACAATCGAGTGCGAGCGAGACGAATTGTAATGTCACAAAGGCCCTGCCAACAGCACGTTCGCAGCTTAAATACGGCCCTCTAAAAGCCCTGGCGGCCTGTTCAGGTGTGAGCCCAACTTTTTTTTAATGTGGTAATCAAGGCTGGCTGACACAATGCCACCGCATAAAAATATTCATCATAAAAGTGCCATTTTATTCATGAGTGAACTTTTAGTCTACAGCGTAAACAGTACTGAGGTTGATGCAATTTTCTTATGGTTTAAAAAGGCATTCGATAAAGTTCCTTACAGTTAATTAATCTTACTTGAAGTTAGAGCGTTTTGGTATTAATAAAGGATTTGTATTTTGGATAAAGGAATTCTTGAGCGCGAGAAGAGGGTCGTTGGTATGATGTTGATATATGGTATCATGTCGGACACAATCAAAGTCACATCGGGAGTTCTCCAGGGTAGCGTAATAGGCCTGCTTCTATTTCATTTATCCAACAACCATTTAGGTACCATAGTCAGTAGAGAGCTTGGGATTTTTTCAGACGACGGGATAGTGTACAGGGGTATATAAAATGAGGAAGATATGTTGTCACTTAGCATGGATTTAGATGCAATTAAAGAGTGGTGCTAAAAATGGCGGTTGGAACTAAACCTCAAAAAGTGTGTAGCTATTAATTTTTGGAAGGGAAATAATTCGTTAGATTGATCCTATAGCATTATTAAAACAGTTGAAAGTTTTGAATCAATAAGGAAATTAGGTGTAACAATTACTTATAAGCCAAGCCAAGAGAAGGCTAGGATTTATTAAAAGAGTACTGGGGAAATTTGACGAGAAGAAAAAAGAGAGATAGTGCTTTGCACTAGTTAGGCCCCTCCTGTGTATGGAATCCGAATTAATCAGATTTGACCTGGAAATTGGATAGTGTGCTGCGTAGAGCTGCTAGGTTTGTTAAAAAGTATTACGTTAGGTTAATTAGTGTATCATAATCAATAGAAGAATTAGGTTGCCAATCATTATCAGATCGTATGTTTAAGTACCGATTAAATCTCCTGCAGTAATTTACAACGGATAAATTTGCTGAAGATGCTAGATGCATATTAAAACCCGTACATATTATACTAGATTTTACCTGATGAATACGATTCGAGAGATAGATTTCCATAACAACAGATATAAAATGTCATTCTTCCCGCATGCCATTAGAGAACATAGCAGGCAGTATGGAATTGGGATAGGCAGCTGCAATATTCTTAGAGTAGTCTGAAGTCGCTATATGGAATAGAACAGCAGTTAAAAAGCATTAGTAAAAACAAATCACCAGGTCCCGATCAAATTCTTTCCAGAGTATATAAAACATTAGCTTCTTAAATAGCCCCCTACCTGGAAATAATATTCAACAAAACACTAAAAAACCTCACAGTACCCAAGGATTGGAAAGAACCTAACATTACACCTATTTTTAAAAGCAGTGATTGGGAAGAACCAAGTAACTACAGACCCATTTCACTCAAGTCAATCTCTTGTAAGATATTTGAGCACATTGTAGTCAGTTCGATCATGGGGCACTTGGATAGTCAGGGATTACTCATAAACAGCCAACATGGGTTCCAGAAAGGTAGATCTTGCGAGACACAATTAGCTTTATTCGTACACGATATTTTAGTCCACGGCGAAAAAAGTACTGAAGTTGATACGATATTTTTAGATTATAAAAGGCTTTCGATAAAGTTCCTCATGATAAATTAATTTTGAAGTTAGAGAGCTTTGGTGCAAATAACGACGTTGTATGTTGGGTAAAAGAATTCTTAAGTGGGCGAGAGCAGAGGGTTGTCATGGATGGTATCATGTCGGACACAATTAAAGTCACATCGGAAGTTCCCCAGGGTAGCGTAGTAGGCCGCTTCTATTCCTTTTATACATAAACGATTTGGGTACCGCAGTTAGTAGTAAGCTTAGACTTTTTGCAAACGATGTGGTAGTGTACAGGGGCATATCAAAAGAAGAGGACAGGAAATCGCTTAGCAAGGACATAGATACAATTCAAGAGTGGTGCGACAAATGGCAGTTAGAACTCAACCTTAAAAAGTGTGTAGCTATCAATTTTTGTAGGAGGAATAATTCGATAGCGCGATCCTATAAATTTAGTAACACAAAGATCGAAAACGTTGAAACCATAAGATATTTAGGTGTAAAAATCACTAAAGATTTATTGTGGGGAAGACACATTAGGGAAATATGCGGCCGAGCGAAGAGAAAGCTAGGATTTATAAAAAGAGGACTTGGGAAAGGTGATGAGAAGACAAAAGAGCGATGTTATTTTTCTCTAGTTAGGCCCCACCTTGAGTTTGCAGCCAGTGTATGGGATCCTAATGATCTAGGGTTGATCAGAGAACTAGACAGTGTGCAGCGTAGAGCAGCTAGGTTCGTTTAAAGGTGTTACGATAGGTTGAGTAGCGTTTCAGAATTAATAAAAGAATTAGGGTGGGAATCATTATCAGAGCATAGGTTAAAGTACAGATTGAATCTATTAGAGAAATTTCTATCGGATAGCTTTACTGAAGATATAAGGCACATATTAAAAAAAACCAGCGTATTATGCTAGATTCAACCAGATAAATAAGATTAGAGAGATAGATTGTAGTACAGATAGATTCAAAATCGCATTTTCCCCCGTACTATAAGAGAACAGAATAGACAGAAAGCAAAGGGATAAGTAGGGGAAATATTTTAGAGTATTCTGTAGTTCATGATGCATGTATTAACCCCTTAAATACAATAGATACTAACAATTAAGTTGCATGAGACATTATAGTAGCTTGTTTGCATGTTAATAGTGCATGCTTGGTGATCTTCACCCCCTGCCACACACCCTCGCGGTGGCTTGCAGGGTATAGTGTAGATGTAGAAGTACATTAGTGATTTCACATTATAACCCATGCATTATGTACATCTATATCTATGCGATGCCCTGCTAGCCACCGCGAAGGTGTGTAGCCGGGGTTGAAGATCACCATTATTGTACTATTGACATGTCACTAGGATACTACATGGAAACATGCTAGACGATAGGGTCACATGCAGTTAGATGGTTAGTATCTATATTGTAGTAAAGGGATTGGTTGTTAACATATGCATCATGCACTGCAGACTACTCTAGCAATATTTATAAATAATTCTCGGGTTTACAGCCGAGTAAGATTTTGTGTTGCTGGAAACCCGATAACTATTTATAAATATCATTCGCCGAGAAAGGACAAAATCATATATTACTCTAACAATATTTCATCTACCTGTCCCTTTGCTCTACCGCCTATTGTGATCTCTTATAGTTCTTTCTTTTATAAGGGTTACAGAATGCATTAACCTACAGATTAACCTGTAGGTTTATGCATCCTAAATATTTACATAATTACCATTATAACTAATAATCCTTTTATTACTATGCATTTACTAATCATCTAATTGCACGTGGATCTATTATCTAACATGTTTCAATGTAGTAGTAGCATTGTAGCTGTTAGTTGCATGTCAATAGTGCATGTCTGGTGACCTTCACCCCAGCCATACGCCATTCTGGTGGTATGCCGGGTGTTGCATAGATGTAGATGTAATCTTGTCATATGGCGCGGTCACAATTAGATCTGTTTGGAGCATTATAACAGAAGAGATCGGGATGTTATGATGCCTAGAGTACTGGCTTCCTACCCCGAGAGCCCGGGTTTGAATCCTGTTTGTGACAGAGACTTTTCATTTCCATACCGGTTGCTACTTGCTGTGTGGAGTGCGCTTCAGTTTAAATTCTCCGTCCATCGGGGCGTTTAGCCGTGAATCCCTTTGCGTCTTCCGTTACGAGCAGACTACGTCAATACCGGACTTCCCTAGACTCTTCCCGCGTTCCCTGTAACATTCCTGCCTCTTCCCAAACACTCACCCATCCTATGTCGCAAATGGCCTGAGCTGTCGATTGCCTCCCCGAAATAACTAATGCGATGAATAAACAAGATATCTTACATCTGAAAATGACTGACGACCGGTCTACTTAGTCTCCACGCTGTTGCAGGGGGCATGGAAATTGTGTTTTTACGATCCTTTGCGAAGGGAAACGACCTCGAAAATTGAGACGGCAGCTGAAATTAAACACCACATCACCGGTGAGCATAAAGCTTATCTCCACAAACTACTCCAACTTTCATCTGCTAAACATTGGAGCTCCTTGATCCTAATTAGGTATTACTAACACGAGCAACTACAGAAACAAGGGATGTCTAGTTCATTTTAATTTACTGATTAATTCAACCAATGAAAACCAAATATATAACCTTTACCTTGCGCTTTACACATCGGTAGAGAACTTATATTGCACATTAATGTACTTAATGCCATTGTAAAATTATTGTTAAAGTTTAACTTTTATCTCCTTCCATTGGATATTCTCGCTGATTTGGACGTGCCTAATATATTAGAATATTTCTGTGATCATGGGTTAAGAATCAGCAATGTAACAATCCACAGCATCAGACATTAAGACAAACATACGCGTTCATTCCCCTGGTATTCAGAAAACCACTTTGGCGGGGTTTGAACTCGTGAACTCAGGATTAACAAGCGATGGCTTTGCCGTGCTAACTCCGGGGTTGGCTAGTAGACCTATATGTGTATTTTTTACGGCGGATTTGACATAAATAACCCCATTCCATGTACGTTTCAAAATTGATGAACGCAGTGAACGAATAAGGAAGACGAGAAGAGGTGAGAAGGTCTCTTATGTCGGCGGTGGTTCACTTACATACGTGGCGTAATAATTCTATTGCGCTCAGGTGCATGAGAGTTCAAGTGCGATACCATCCAACAGGTGATATACTACATTGGAAGTGTCGTGCTTTTCACACGAAAGATAATCGGAGAATAGAATAAAAAATGATGCCAAATGGGGAACAAAATCAAGGCTCCGTGGAGGGAGGTCATGAGAGAGAGACACTCATTGCAGCAATCCTAACATTCCGTACATGAACGATGAATGTAAAGCAGCGGATTGCCACGTCCGTTCAAAGCACCTGCCGTTACTGAGGTTTCCTTTTACGACCCTACGGCGACACCATCCACAGATAGTCCACACGAAACTAATTATGATTTATTCACTAAAGGAATAGCTCCTCAATGCCTTTTAATATAATCCCATCAAAGGTCCCAAACTTGAGTATTGCGAACGCATTTAACCTGCCATCTCTGGTGACTACTCCGGTGATACTATTAAAGCGTACTGGCCATTTGAGAATCATAAGCTATTGAGTCATAGAATCTGAAGCATGAAACCAGCGATAAATAGAGATTTATAATAAGCTTTCTCCTCGCATGAAGAGCTACGACGCTAGCACTAAGAGCTACGCTGTAATCATGATTTGAAACTTTTACAACTTGTAGAAACAGCGAAGAATTTTATATTTCAATCCAGTCATCTTAATACGTGCCACAAGTGCCATTTTTTTGAATCTTCATCAGGTAATCAAATTCAGACCACACCGATTTCATTGATAGATAAATTTCCCAAGAAAAGTTTCATGAATGGCATACAGCATGAATAGAGGTAAACATACAGTAATGTGGGTTTCCAAAAGGTTTATCTATGATTTAGCACTGGTGCTGACTAAGTGTTAAGCTGTTATGCCTAATTTATTTCCAATTTCAAGTTCCCGATCTCATTGTATTTCAGCAGGCAATAGTGGATTCGGAATGGAATTTGCAATGAAACACATCTCAAAGGACATAAATCCCCAAGGCAATCGACATCAAGCGAGAAAAGCACGATGAAATCCAAGTTTTGCTAAAGCTGTTAGCCCAAAATCGAGATTTATGAGTTTACATCTCCGATGAGAACGATTATTTTGTCAAAGTTTATCTCTGGGCTATTGAACATCATCAGATAGGAACCGCTGTATTTCCTTCAATTTTCTTCATGCCTATATATGATTTCAATATGTCTTTCTTCACTTCCTTCTACTTTTTACAAAAGGTTTGTCAGCACAACAAATATTTTAAAAGGAATCAGCTGGTTAAAAACTCAACGGAAGAAATAACTTCAAAAAATATAGCGAAAGAGTAAGAATTATTTGCTATTTTCCACTTTTGAGAGTACTCTATTGCTCGGCCTTATTCGACGCTTTTTGCAATTTTCAAGCGCAAGTTGGGCATTTTAAATTATATTTTGACACTCAAAAATGATTTAAATTATCGAAACCAGTTGTGAAATAAAGTAATCATAAGTGGAAAACTGCAAAGAATTGTTCCAGTTTCGTGATGCTTAAGCTACACCACATAGATCCTGAAATAATTTCGTAAAAAACACATTTAAAAATTATTTTATGGCACATTTCTTTTGAATTTTTTAACCCCTTTCTTCTTTCGAAGGTTTGTCGATGGATAACGGTACTTCGACCATTTCAGATGGAAGAAATGACTATGAGGCACGTAATCTCGTCGAGATATCATAAAAAGTCGAAACGCGAAAAGATGAAAAACATGTGCACGTCTTCCGCTCTCATAGTTGCCGCGTAAGCCCGCACATCTCGGCGAAGAGGACAAGGGTGAGGGATAATAATGTCCACGTAGCAATGGGCATTGGCTGGCCATGTTTGTCTCAGGTGGCCGACAAAGTTTCATTTCGCAAGAGTCGAAAGGTTTGTATTCCACGCGGGAGACAAGAAAGAAATAGGTTGTTTTCTCGAGGCGAGAAGCGAGGAATACGGTTGAAAAAACAAAGAGAGGGAGGGAGGGGGACTTGGAGAGAAGAAGCGGGGAGTAGGGAATGAGGTGGAGAGATAGCGAGAAATAAGTATTGATTCAGGGAAGAGGGAATATTTGGACAGACGAGGACTTAAGGGGGAAAATTCTCCTCGTACCTCGAGCGCTCGACTACCATTGAGGCATAAGTGGGTGAAGGAGGAAAACGTTGCCTACTTCATGACCGCAAAAAGCATCTTAAATCAATTTACACGTGGCAGACGACATTCGTCCTCTGCCAGTCTATGCCCAATGTACGGATACGCAACTGCGTTCATTAGAGACTGGACGTCTGACGGTAATGAAATCAGGGCGATGGAGTATAAATGGATATCGTATCGTAGCGAGTGAAATAATATCTGCGCACTACCCTTCCTTCACTTCTCTTTTGGGGAGGGGAAATTAGATTAAAATATTCCCACCTCTGTCGTGGGAGCCATTAAGGCAGAGTGCTAGAGCTAATAGAGTTCTAGAGGAAGTTGGAGTAAAAAATTAAAATAAAGATATTATTTCTCTCCGATAGGAACTCATCTGGAGCACATATAGAGCATTTGGTATTCTACACTTAGTTAAAATTCGGGATCCAAATAAAATACGAGGGAAACCAGCGAGTGTCGTAAGCAACTGCAATGAACTAAGTGCAGAAAATGTCAATGTTGTTAGGATGGCATTTGCAAGAAGACCCTGAAGGTTGCTCAGCAGATTTTAGTTACTTGAACAATTCGAATTGCATGAGCTTGAGGATGGAATTGCAGATATATATTTATCCCCCACACTA
Source organism: Platycnemis pennipes (assembly GCA_933228895.1). Classification (NCBI taxonomy): domain Eukaryota; kingdom Metazoa; phylum Arthropoda; class Insecta; order Odonata; family Platycnemididae; genus Platycnemis; species Platycnemis pennipes. The sequence continues at coordinate 103,178,172 of OW121852.1, read as the reverse complement.
CACCCACAGGACAATGAAATACGAGACATGGCGGACTTCATTGACTGCTACAGCCAAAGATTCAAGAAAATATTTTTTCCCTCGCACCATGCACAACGTAGTTTGATAATTCATTAAACTTCACTATGAACAGTTTATTTTCCTAAATTTCACTGGTGACCAGAGGCTGGTAACCTAACTCTTTCTGCTAAACATTCTTGTGGTTATTTCAGGGCAGCAGGGTGATGGAGAAATCAAGATTATCATGTAGTGGAATGTAGACGGCATCCTCGCAAGTTTATCTTTTATAAATAAAATTTTCATGTGACTTATAAGATTATATATGACTTATAAGATCATGTGACTTATAAGAAGAGTCAATTTTCCGCAGGGGGTCAGTAGATACGAATAGTACATACAATCTGGAAAATACCCAAATCAACGTATTACACTGCTTGCTACCTCGATGGCGTGTACCAGGAGGTTGATAAGCACTAAGCTTGAGCTGAAACGAAAATAAACACCTGACAAGGAAACATTGAGTTAGTTAAATATGCACCAGAAACGCTAATAGAAATAACTAACAATAAGTGCAGAAACTTACAAAAAACATAACTTTTACGAAATGAAGAATTTTTATGAGTTCACTACGATATATGGCTTGGAAACTTGCGATGAAAACGCGTTAGTAGAGCTCCCAACTTTTTTTAAAGCGCTTTAGACAAGGCTACTTACATTTCAGTGACCTATACGTTCGTCAAGTTGCCCATTATAATATCTTATTGCTTACGGGAAAAAATCTATTTTAAATCTAACCGTACGGCATTCCATCTCTTTAATCCTTGCGTTCTTGATCGAATCGACCGTGATGTGGTGGAGTTTCTTACTACTATACGATATTTCTTACGTCGCACAGTGGTCGGAAATCGAAAATACCTGGCCAAAATACAAAAAGTGATTTTTTCAAGCCAGGAAGCTGAAACTTTGCATTAATATTCTCAAAAGCCCTTGGCATGCAATGATGCAAAGCATTTTCCTTAGTACACAACACTTAACAATTAGCATGAGGTCAAAGTTGCACAAATTTCGCAAAAATTACCTACACTCGATTTTCTCACGAAATCTTCAAAATCAAGCCCTTACCTAAGCATTATGTGTAAAGAATTGGAATAAAAAGTCATTTAATTAAATGAAACAGTTTTTTGTCTTTGTTTTCATGTAGTCTGCTTACATTTTTGTAATTATTTACCAAAGATATTAAACAAAATGGCAGACCTTAATTTTTGGTCATTTTTTTCATATAGGTAGAGAAATAGTTAATTGCATCACCGAGCATCACGAAGTAACTTATATGGGGAAACTCTACAAAGCTTCCACAGTGCGAATCCGATGAGTGATGCTGCGACCGTTTGCGACGCCGAATTTCACATCAGTTTTTCGATCGAGCGGTCGAGTCTGGTTGAACCCGCCTGCAGCGGGGAGTAACGTGGCGCGGCAAGTGTGTGGACTGGATTGTAGTCACATCCACTCCGCTTTGGAGATTTTCGAGATACAAACATTGACAAGATCCTCCATGCATTATATTTTGCAGAAATCGCGGAAAAAATTACGCATTTTAACACATGGGGTAAAGGTCTAGGAGGTACTGAAAAACTTCTTTCTTCGGGTGCACCGCGGGAGTTTCTCTTCTTACCAACTTGACATCGCCTACCAACGAATACGTACACTTTTAACGGAGACAGCATGCATATCACACAGGATTATTGTCTCTTCGAGGCCACCAACCCACAGCTAGTGTCGCACGGCTGCAATTCCCCCGCCCCCTGCACTGAGGTTGGGCGTTCGGCGAAGGGTCCGTTTTATGACACCGCGGAACGTTGTCGGGGATTGTGGGGGGTTACGATCCCGATGCTTAATTATATTTGTTATGTTAAATGTCAGTGTCATTTTTTATTCAGTGCCAGGGAGAAATACTGTGAAGAGAAATAATTTGCTATACCCTATTTCATCATGATTATGTATACATCCCTTTTCTTAAAATGTAACAAAATATGCACTACAAAATTCAGTTTGTGCTTGTATTTCTACTAATCGCTATCCGAATAGTCACTGCCATCACACTCTGAACAAATCAGGTATTTTTCTTTTTCACTCGATAATGCAAATCATGCCACTTGATACTGCCTGTAATATTACAGAGAATCTGTTAATGAAGTTTATGTCGATTCCTGTAATGAAATTAGAAATTTGTTAGAAGAAATCAAAGGTAACCTAAAGCAATGAAATTCCAATGTAGCATCAGAAGGTGCTAATGAAGAATTCAGAAAATTAGATGTCTTTCACACCTGTTATTTCTGAAGATAGTGAGGGATTATCAAAGAATCGTCTGGCAGTATTTTCGTCATTCGTTGTACCATACCTGGGTCTAGGTACATCCACATTTAGCCCCATATTCTCTTTGAATGACTTTTGCAGGTGAATCTTCCTGTCTTTAAGCATTTTTTTGTATTCTCCACGTGCGTATCGGAAGGTTCTGAGGGTGAGTTTCGCAATAAAATATTTTTGAATGAGAAAGTAATGTTTCGTTCACTTTTTTACCTACCTGCCAGAGTTTGAAATCCATGCGATAAGATACATGCAACAGACGCTCAAAAAATCTTATATGACAATGCAGTGTAGATATGCCAAAATTGTTAGTGCGTTTATTAACTGATCTTTGGGCCAATTCATTAAATTTATTCATACTTGAAATTTTTGCCCCACAAATATAGCATTTCATGCTGCCACTCTCCGTCAATGCGTTGCATACCTAATTTGGACGTTTTCTTTTAGTTAACCCATAAAAATTAAATTATGACGTTTTTTGACAATTTTAAACGTTTTACCTTTCCGTTTATCATGGTGAGAAGCAGAGAAAAATTATTGGAGTAGTTTTTCCATTTGAATGCATTTAAAATATCACATTGCCTCTTTATATAAATTTCCTCTGCCTTTGCCACTTCTTTCGTCTCTTTGATCCATTGAAGGCGAATGGGGCGACAGAATCTTGTTGACGATGGCCTAGGGTTCATCCAAATAATTGCACCTTAAGTATAAGGAAATATCTTTAAACATCAGAAAATATTATGAGTAATAATTAAATGTTTTTACAAGAGATTGCGGAAAACACCTATAATTCTTTGTCATTGTTACCTGTCTCGTCGTTCACTAAATGCAGTGGCACTAGGGAGCTGATGAACAAGAATTCATCCGACATCGATTCTTGATGCCATCTTTGCTTATACCAGGAATGGCCTGAGTTTCCGTCAAAACCATATTTACCAATTAATGTACAATTTATATTATACGCGGTTGTTGAATCTCTGGAAATGCATTCCAAGATACGGAATGCTGTATGATCTAGGAGACTTGGAAGTTTAACTTCACATGAGTCCTCTAAAATTAAAGATGTAAAAAAACGTCAAAAAGGTTATTAAAAATAAAATATTTAAAAGGACATTAGCTTGTCCTAATAGAGTACACATACCTTGAAAAAGTGAGGAATCTTGAAGTGGTTAGCAATGTATCCTCACCATTACGAGTTGTAGAGAGAATTTCGGGAGATCCAATTCTGACACCAACACGAGTGAAATCCGAGCTGAAGTTTCAAAATCTAATGCTTCGTACCACTACCAAAATGAAACTGAACGCTCCGGTGCATTTCATTGGAGATTAGGAACGTTATCCCAAAAATATCCGCAAATAAAAGCGTAAAGGGATCCGCGGTGTCATAAAACGGACCCTTCGCCGAACGCCCAACCTCAGTGCAGGGGGCGGGGGAATTGCAGCCGTGCGACACTAGCTGTGGGTTGGTGGCCTCGAAGAGACAATAATCCTGTGTGATATGCATGCTGTCTCCGTTAAAAGTGTACGTATTCGTTGGTAGGCGATGTCAAGTTGGTAAGAAGAGAAACTCCCGCGGTGCACCCGAAGAAAGAAGTTTTTCAGTACCTCCTAGACCTTTACCCCATGTGTTAAAATGCGTAATTTTTTCCGCGATTTCTGCAAAATATAATGCATGGAGGATCTTGTCAATGTTTGTATCTCGAAAATCTCCAAAGCGGAGTGGATGCGACTACAATCCAGTCCACACACTTGCCGCGCCACGTTACTCCCGGGCTGCAGGCGGGTTCAACCAGACTCGACCGCTCGATCGAAAAACTGATGTGAAATTCGGCGTCGCAAACGGTCGCAGCATCACTCATCGGATTCGCACTGTGGAAGCTTTGTAGAGTTTCCCCATATAAGTTACTTCGTGATGCTCGGTGATGCAATTAACTATTTCTCTACCTATATGAAAAAAATGACCAAAAATTAAGGTCTGCCATTTTGTTTAATATCTTTGGTAAATAATTACAAAAATGTAAGCAGACTACATGAAAACAAAGACAAAAAACTGTTTCATCCAATTAAATGACTTTTTATTCCAATTCTTTACACATAATGCTTAGGTAAGGGCTTGATTTTGAAGATTTCGTGAGAAAATCGAGTGTAGGTAATTTTTGCGAAATTTGTGCAACTTTGACCTCATGCTAGTTGTTAAGTGTTGTGTACTAAGGAAAATGCTTTGCATCATTGCATGCCAAGGGCTTTTGAGAATATTAATGCAAAGTTTCAGCTTCCTGGCTTGAAAAAATCACTTTTTGTATTTTGGCCAGGTATTTTCGATTTCCGACCACTGTGCGTCGTCAGAAAACTGCTCGGCATCAAATTTGAATTGAGTTCAGTCAAAATATGAACCCTCGGTCTGATAGTGAATCCCACCCTAGTTCTTTCATTATGCATGTTAAATCGTTCTCTGTACACATGCTCCGTAATAAAACCTGTTTCGTACGGATCACATGTATCAACGGTAAAATATCCTTTATGAGGCCTGAAAAGGGAAAACTATTATCGCTCTAGTACTTAATCATCGTATTTAGCTAGAAGATATTTTTAAGAATCCAAATAGGCCAGATATTATCCACATATTGTGGATGGTGACGCCAAGGTAATATAATGGTTCCTGAGTTCAATATTTTGTTTTGCCTAGTATGGTAAGTATTCGGAAAACAACCACTCTTTTTTGCATAAAAGCATTTATCTCGCCAAACGCCAGTTACATAATATTGACATGTATACCTACCATAGGGTAGTCGCAAATCTTACTTCAAGGGATTCTTAGGTCGCGGAATGAAGAGTTTGTAGCTACTTGCTCACGTTAATCATCAAAATTAATGCACGACTGGCATAAAAACTGACTGTTAGAACTTTTTAATGATTCAGAAGTGGTAAATATTAAAATTGCAAACATTCACTGGAAACATAAACATTTCTCGGAAATTTCACGAGTAGAATGTGATGTCGCATGTCGCATGACTTAAACGACATGCGACCTACTGAATTACTCAGCGATGTATACTTACTACTATACGTTTGTCGTTAGTAAGTCTATTTATAAACTTTTTTAGAGGTTTTCACTTTAACTCCACTGAATTTCATTACTACAGCTTCTATCAGCAGAGTTCCTTGTTTTTTTATGGGACTAATTGAGTAAGGACGTCCAGGAAAGCTCTTCATGCATACCTAAAACTATCTGACAAGATTAGGACTTGCACGCAGGGTCGCTCTTCTTATCCTTCTAGCGTTTTTTTAAATGGAGTCTACTCATCACGCTTCCTCTCTAAGTTTATAATGATGTTGAATTGCCAATTCTTTCATTCGAAACTGCTCTATTACTTCCAACTCATCTCGTGTGTGTTACGCCCGAGATTGACTACCTTATGGGGCTTCAGACGATGGCTTCGAAAAAACGAAGCGAAATCTGATAGATACTATTAGCGTTCTACAGCTTGTAATAACTCCTAAGGTATCTCACTGAGATAAAACGATCTAGCCATCCACCTTCACAAGGTTACTGCATCACAGAAACACTACGCTTGAGCTGACGGTCATGGTAACGTGCCGTCGTAGCGGCTCAATGGGTCGTGGGTTCGATTCCCGCCTGGGGAATCGACGTAGCGATCGTCTTAGGAATAGTTCTGTAAATATGTAAGTAACAGTAAAATATAAATCGCGCATTTGGAGTAACTTGAAACTCTGTCCTACTACTATAACTTTGTTTGCATTGAATTATTAGACATGCACATTCGTCATATTCGTGTGGACAAGTGTTGAAAGCTATAAAAAGCGTAAGAGAAATGAAGACCAAATTATGAGTTTTAACACAGATCAATACGGCAATCAGCCAAAGCATGACCACTATCGTATACGCTTCCTCCATTAGCAAGTGCATCGTGGAGATATTAATTCACTCTATAGAATTAGAGGGGCATATGTTTACGGTAACTACGAGGATGAATGAAAAGCTTAAATGGAACCTGATGTAGAAAAGTAGATCCAACACGAAGGACGGTCTACTTTGTTTAGATGCCTATAGCTCAGTAAATTATAAGTGAAGTTTATAACGTGCGATGGTCACAGTTCGAGTGAGGGGGCAGCGCTTTCCTTTGTTAGGATATAAGTTATTCAAAAAGAGTTTGTTTTGATGTGAAGTTCACTAAAAAAGTAATTTTGTTTTTTGTGACACCTGGCGTTAGAAACCAATAAACAGTTAGTTGCTTGTCTGACTCTTAGTTGAGTGGTTTATTTAGTTTATTCCTTCCGATCCTTATAATTGCTGTGACAGTAGCCTTAATCAAATCGCAAACATCCTTGTGTCAACTATGATTTTCTAGGTGGATCTGCTAATTAGAATATCACACAGCTTCGGTTTATTTGGACGATTCCACTCTCAAATCTGATCCCGGGACTGAAAATCAGAAGCCAAGCACACAGGGCTAACAAGACACCGTAACTGGGATATTCCAGTGACGAAACAAGGAGTTCGAAGTAAATAATTGATTAAAAATAAATTTATTTCGATCTATTATTCTGTGTTATTGCATCAATGTCTGAACTGATGATGCAAAGGGAATAATAAAGCACATTTTCACCTAGAGATAATGCTATAAAATTAAAATCATTAGTAAAATAAATGCATCTTCTTGCGAAATATAGATTTTTTTGTTCATTTGCTATGTTCCACTTCCACCCCATCTCATCTAAATGGAATCAAGTTGGTGTGGTACCTACAATACTGGCTTCCCATCCCGATGGCTCAGGTTTGAATCTCGACATTAGCAGAGATTTCTCATTCGTAGATGATACGCAACAAGTAATCTCAATAGTTTATAATTACAATAATTCTGAGAAGATGTAATTTATCTTTAAATAAATTTTGAAAACATCTATGTTCAAACTTTGGGGTGTGGCGTTCCATATTTTGGAGACAGTGATTAGGAATAACTTCAGGGAAGAGAAAAATATAATGGGCAAGGACAAGTACGGGGCATTTTCTGGGATATGTAAGACCTAGATTGGAGCACACGTAAGAGGTATTGTGGGATTTTCTTCCAAAATAGTGTGAAACTAAAGGTTCCAAATAATTACTTCCTAATATCAGAGTGTTTCAGAGACGGCATATTCATTGAGTTTACCAGTAAGACCAAGAGAGACAAAATTTCGTTTCTTCCCACGACCAAGACACGACTACAACGCATAAGATTATGGTGCTTTCAAAAACATTACGAACTATATTTAATTATTAATTTTAATTATTTTTTCATAAAAGCTCCATTTTCAAGGCTGATGAACTATCACACCCTGCCAATCGCCCTTGCGGCGGCTCTCCGGGTGACATGCAGAAGTTTCAGGTTTCAGATGCCATGGCGATGGAATAGGAAGCTAACATTAACTTCTTGGGTTTTCCCTCCTCGCTTTTCAAGCATTGTGTATTTTCCAGCTGCGACAGTTCTCGTGCGGGCTCACGCACCGGGGAGTCCCCCGTCCGACGCAGGATCCAGCCTCCCCGCCCCCTCCCTCCCTCCTCCCCCCCATTCCTCCCTCATCGATTTCCTATGGTCTCGTCGCCTCCCGGACTGTGCCGCTCCGTCAGACGCACCACGTCGGGTGCAGGACCAAGGATGCATTCCGAGAGAAGGCGCGGGCTTCCTCTCCGTTCTATTATTGTAAGGGCCGCGGAGACAACGAGTGGGGGAAGAGTACCCGGAATCGAATCGGTTGGCGGAAACGATGTAGATGATGAGGGATGAGGATCCTTGAATTCGCGACGCAGCGTAAATGCCGTCAAAACTGAGCGTGGATATCCTCAGTCCCGGAGACTTTTAATTATGATCGCAGAAGATGGGAGTTTTATACCAAACAAAAAAATGAAGAGCGATTTTAAAGCGGCGGACGGATTTCATTTGTTTAATCACCCTAAAAGCTCGCACCAATCAATCGGGAGTCTGGATCGTCTGGATACAGTAAAAACATGGCTATTGTTGACAAGCACTAATCTCACTTCACGTCCACATAAACTGATGGTTGAAGTTAGCCGAATATTACGAAATTTTCAAATATCATCCCATTGGGCAAATACCTAGACCAAGACAGATCATTAATTTAAAATCAAACTTTTGAATTGATAGATGAAAGTAATCTGTCCATGTATCTTTAGTTATTATAATTAGACATTATTTAGAGGCCAGGCAGTCGTGGGTATCGTGGACAATATTTACTCTCTTCCTACGCTTCAGAGCTTTTTTTCATCTGCTATTTCCGTTTTTGGTTCAGCATACGCCTTACCTCCCTTCCTCCTATCTAAGAAGACCTATCTTTTTGCCTAACATCATCCTTCAGATAATATAAATGCTCAGATTGAAGTCACGAATCATGGAAATATACTCTTCGACATGCGAAAGTCACTGCTCATCCCGACATTATACTCAAGAGAAGCCGGTGAAAACGCGATGGTTAGCAAACGAGTGAAGCTGAAGATAAGATTTTAAGGTGCCGGATAATGCCGAGAAAAAATAGATTTGTCAAGAACGTGACTGAGGATGAAATAGGAGGTAAGACCCCACGAGGAAGACCAATGGACCACAAGTTCATGGGAAAAATAAAGAAAGAATTTAAAACTAAGTAAATAGAAACGACTGATATAACAGCGAATAAGGAATAATACAAGGCTGCAGTTAAAAATTCTATGATGAAAAAACAAAAATAAAGTAGGTCTCGGTCGCGAGGAAGGTGAAATTTCATTTTTCAAATTTCACGAATTAGTCACACTGCTGTTGCTGATGTTGGTCACTTAGTACCTCCGAGCTGTCAACGAGGAGCGGGATTAATGGAAGTGCCTTTCGGATTTCTCTAGACTTTTCCTCCTTCCTTTATTGGCCACGTTGGCCCGGTTACTACTCCACCACCAATGGTGAAGATTACCTCACAGTCACGCACCGGTCGCAAAACGATTAATAGAGAGATTCGTTTCTCGATTTGCCGCGAGGAGGAACCGAACGTTCCTGATTTATTAAAACTTTGTAGTTTTCTATCCAAATATATTGGTCTTATTTTCATTGCAAAAGAAGAATATGTTTGGTAAAACGATAATTCAATGTGAAGAAGGATTCGGTGCTTTCCCGGCGAATAGACTGCATGAAGAACTCTCGGGATCTCCACCGGGTCAAGTTTCTGACCCGTTGGAGATCATGAGAGCTCTTCATACAGATAATTCAATGTGATGAAAAAATCAGTAGTTGAGAGAATATCGATGGAGAACTACAGACTTTGAATGGACGACGAAGGAAAAATGATGAGAGGGTAGAAAGAGACTTGAGGTCCTTTACATAATGAGGGAGTTCTGACTGCTAAGCAAGAAGTACGCGAGCGACATCATAAAAACGGCAAGATTATTCTGGGGGACGGAGAGGAAATGCGAAGCACGGATCACCGTGAGGAGACAAAGCTAAGAGGTCTCAACAATGGTAGGAAGACAAGTCTGGGATGAAGATTAAGATGAAGCTTCATTATCATCAGATAATGAAGCGATTGGGAAGAAAGTGATGACTTCCTCAGGACCAGCTCGAAGCGGTGGACGCGGAATTCCTTCAGCTATGAAACTTTGCATAAGCTGCACTCCACTCATACCAATGATGGGAATTAATGAAAAACGAATTGGAAGCATTTCAACAGGGAGAGAGTCGGAAGCATTTCAACAACGTAGATAAAGAAATCCTTTACATCTCCCTTTTCTTGGAAGAGGCCAATGATTGTTGAATTTTAATTTTCTTGATCTCTTCTCCTGTAAAGGAAGTAAAGAAGTATTTTTGCTACGACATTATCGAAGTAACGTAGTTTAAAATATAGCTCATCTCCAATAAACATAATTTTCTTTCTCAAAATCCATAATCTCCAAATAATCATCTCTGTAATGAAGTTTATGAAGGCCGAACATCTATTGAAGTTCGATGCTCATCAGAATCAATGATCATATTCAACGAATACGCATATAGATCCCTGGTCGGATAAATCATTTAACCTTTTCCAATTACATGAGGTGCAACCGTATGAATGGGTGCTTAAATTTCACCTCATATGCACACTCAAGACCAGGGAATGTACGTCATGGAGTCATCTATATAATGGCTTTTCATTACGAATCCACTCTTTCGCAAAACGTACTGCATGAGTTTCGGAAAATAACGTAATATCCCATTAATATCTTAACTGTGCGCGTTTATGTTTTCCTTGGTTGATTTTTCTTCATTTTTCGTCTTAAGCCACGCCTGCATTTAAACCTACGCCGTACACTGCCAGCCACCAAAAGGGTGACTACCATAGGGTGTCACATCATCCGGCATACATTATCCATGAGTAAGCAAATATATTGGTATTTTTGAAAATTTCAAGAGGGGAAAGATTTCCTGGGCAGCAAATCAAACACCGGACCTTTGGCTTTCCGGCCCAACGCGCAGGCCACCTAGGATAACCCAGGATTCCTGACCCCAAGGCATTTTTATGAGAATCTACAAGAACTATGTCACATTCATAGTGACCCCATAACCAATTCCACAATCAAAAGCCAAGTTACCCAAAGAACACGTTGACTTCATGCGCAATGCGGACGTCTTCCTTAAACAAACACTATTCTGGATATGACTAATAACTGTTTTTGGGGTTATCCGCGTTTTTAGTTAAAAAGTAGCCGACGTTTCTTCTCCTTTGCTGGAGACTTCCTCAGGGCTAATGAGTGACCAGAGCGTTATGCATCAATTTATCTATTCTGCATAATATATTCTGGATAAATGTTTCGCAATTGTAATACAAATATACCTGGTTATGTGACAGACAATCAAGGTGGTGCATAAAACTAAAACGATCATGCGTTTACATTTAGGGCCTTATGAACGTAAGCAGAAAACGGCTACTGCGCCGAAAGAGCCGAACTGAGCAGAGGGGACTCAACGCCGCACAGAGCGATAACGTACTAGCACTGAGCAGTCGAAGCGTGACACATCCACATCCGTGCTTGAACCGCCACGATCCTTTATCGCGAGGGAAGGCACGTGGAGCGAGGCATGTCGCATGCCTTTCTATCGCGACGGTCAGACCCCACGGGCCTCATTTCTTGGGTCCATTTTTATTGAGATGAATCGCGCGTGGATGGATGGAAGCAAAGATTTTCTCCCCGCATGATAAGATATTCTCCCAGAGTATGACGTACTCTGCGGATTAAAACGGACACTAGCAGTGACAGAAGTAGTTGAAGAAAGAGTTGCTTCAAGAGCCCCAAATTTTAGGCTATTTGCTATTTAATTTTTTCGGCGTCACTTGGTGTGGAAGCACTGCATAATTAGACAAAAAATAAACAGCAGTACTTTGTACAGTTTGACAATTTATTGAGTGATATTGACAAGTCAATGGGAATAATGGCAGAGGAAGGCCTCGTTTGAGATATATGGAACAATTGATGAAGGACGTGAAAGAGAAGAAATATGATGGTTGGTTGGTTATTCACAGGAGGCGACCGGCAGCTGTCATCTGCGCCATTTAGGATAGGTGGGTAATTGGGTTATGGTAGGAGTTTTCAGGGAACGGAGGAAGGGTGGAGAGAAATCGGGCGTCGGCATTAGCCTGCTCTTAACGAATGGCGCCAAGGGGACCACGGCTTAACGTCCCATCCGACGGACGGAGTACTGGACTTGAAATGCCCTCCACTAGGCACTCAAGTGGGGACCGGTTTTCCACTGAAAAATCCGCCACAGCCGGGAATCGAACCCGGGATGGGAGGAAAATACTCTAACCACCACACCAACCCGATCCCATGAGAAGAAATACGCAAATATGAAGAGATTAGCTGATAGGAGAAGCGAGTGGAGGGCTGCGTCAAACCGATCTCAGGATTGTTGACTGATGATCATGATACGTAATATGTTTCGTCTTTTACGGCATCTTCAGGTACAAATCATCGCCTAACCTCGTCATACATTGTCAGGTATACCTGGCAATACCGTAAAAGGCGGAACCGGTTGTAAGAATATCATTCAATGAATTTTGTATCTGTTTGAAGTGCGGGTGTTTATTTTTACCTAATTAGGCTAATGATATATCTAAGAGTCTAAACTTGAGTGCTTAGACTAAGGGATTAATAATATTTAATTGCTAAATAAGATATAAGGTAAAAAATTTGTAAAAGAAAAAATAAAACTTCAGGTTCTACATTTGGCTCTCCTGTATATGTGGAACTATTAAGAACAGAGCAGATAGGACCCCTCCTTTTTGCAATTCCATTCATCAAACAGCAGAATAGTATTTGTGCACCAGAGGAAGAAATACTAACGGATTGCAGGAAGGATAACGTTCTTTCCCAAGGCAGGATTCGTACCCGCCAGACGTGGATAACTGCAGCTTTACCGAAAATATTAAATTTCCATTTATCCTACTAAACACATGTCACTAGCCAGTAGATTCACAAGCAGAAATTCCGTATACATGGATTAACCTGCCTTCCCGCTGAAAAGTAGTACACTTTCATCATCAACACAGTTAAAACATAGCCTCAAGCTTACCCACAGATGTGTGGCAAAAACTTGGATCTATATCTTCACGCCTACTCCAGCGTATTATGTGCGTATACAAAACTGCTTCACTAAGAGTTCTGAGAGAATATCCGGAGCGATTCCATGAATAACTTACGTTAAGTACTTCAAGACGCCACGCCGTAATGATTTTTTCGAAATTATAACCAGTTCCCCAGCATAATCACCAAGAATATTATGAGTTTTTGACTCGACTACAGCAAAAAGCTACGTATTTCGCAAGTGTGCTTGATAGCTGCCAATAACAGTGAGGAAGAAACTGATAGAAGGAACAAGGAAAATCGATACCAATGCCTTGAAAGGCGACGTTCAGAATCTTAATCAACCAATTACACCTCAAGGACTTCATTTTTTCCTCGATGGAGAAAGCTCTGCTACAATTCGGAGAATGAGGACCAGTTTTACATCACACGCAGACGCTCAACGAGTTTATGAGTTGAGTGACTTCTTGAGATAAGTATTCCTGAATATCCCGCAAAAGTAATGTTCCAACGTGCAAGTGAAAGGAGGTTGAATTTTAAGACGTTGCAAAATATCAGATAGGAAGGAAAAATAATAATATTATTTCCAACTTTTACAACTCTCTTTAAGGGAAATGAGAATTAAGGATTTATGCAAAGATGTACAAGCAACCTAGCATATGGAAATGTGGGACTTGCCTACAGGATAGTCAGGAATCAATTCAAGGAACGGTTGCAAGATGCAATACCATTAGGGGCAATAATAGAGAACTCTTAATTGAACATGAGGATAAAGTTAAGATATGGGAGGAATACTTGGAAAAGTTTCACAACGGAAGCAATCTTAGAGCAAAAGTAATCGAAGAGGAAAATGAAGTCGACAAGGATGATTTGGGAGCCCCAATCTTAAGATCAGAATTTGACGCAGTTGTAAGGGACCTGAGGATAAATAAGACTTCTGGAATAGATGATATCCCTGCCGAACTAATTAAAAATGCTGAGGATCAGACATTTACCCAGCTGTACAAAACTCTGGAGTACATCTGTGACATGTACTCCACAAGACAGATACCCAAGAACTTTGAGAAGAACGTCATCATCCCTATTGCCAAAAAGAAGAGGACAAAGAACTGTGGCCATTTTAGGACCGACCGTAAGCCAGACTACACATGCCTCGAAGATATTGACAAGAATCTATAGAAGAATCGAACGAAAAGCTGAGGAGTTCCTGGAAGAGGACCAATTTGGGTTCAGAAAAAACAAGGGCACAAGAGAAACGATTTGGCCCTCAGGTTACTTATAGAGAAGAGAAGAGAGAAGAATCTACCGACATTCGTCGCATTTGTAGATCTGGAGAAAGCGTTTGATAACGTGGATTGGAACTTGATGCTAAGGATGCTGAAAGAAATAGGAGTATCGAAAGCCTATCGAGCATCTCCACGCTTGCAACGCCGCAACCTCACATCAGGAAATGGTGCAAGCTCACCAGATACGTCGGCAACCTTTCGCACAGGGCGGCGAGAAAAATTTCAAAAGACAAATACAGAGTTGCACTATTAAACCCCGTATTTTACAAAGCCCCTCCGCCATTCAAAAGATAACATCCACCCCGCCCACCAATCCGGTGTGTATGAAATCAAGTGCAGTGGCTGTGCTAAGTGCTACACTAGACGGAACTTTTTGACTCGTGTGAAAGAACAGAGGAAGTGTTGGGAGAATGGTGACCCATCCTCCCTCATGGCCAAACACCTGCTAGACACCGCAGCCATTTCACCCTGGACATCCTTCGCTTGGAGAAGAAAGGCCCCAAATCGGGTGCATGGGTTAAATTTGAGATCCTTCAACACAATGAAAGCAGTTTGCTGAATGAAAAAATGCTCCCCAAACACTGACCCCTCCTCGCTATCCCATTTCCCATTAAACACAACCCCCCTCCTTGCCGTCCCACCTCTCCCCCCCTCCCTACACCCTATATATACCATGATCTCCCCAAGCATTGTACCTGAGGTTGGCATAACAGCCGAAACGCGTCGTACGTAATTAATAAAAGTTGAGGAAAAGTGTAATAACCTTTTTATCATGCCAGTTTCGGCCTTCCACTAAATCTCGCCAAAGACAGTTTCTTTGATGAAGACTCTCTTCGGTGATCCAGGATTTTATCAAGTGAAGCTGTAGTACATAAAAAGCGAATGATTTTTGCAAAAGATCAGACGGAAAGAACAACTTTTAATGCCTTCAATGATCGAGGCATTTACTGAGTAATGCTACAGTAGTGCGTGAAAGGCGAATGCTAGCTGCTCGTAAAAATATTTCCACGTCGCATTATACGACTGAAACAACGTCTTAATTGCCAAGTGATTGGAATCCATTCTCGAGAGAAGAAGGCGCCGAGAACGAGCCAGTGTCTACGTTCAAGTTTCTTTCCCTTTCAATTAACACGCAGACTAGCAGGCGACACGGAGGAATGATGTTTACCTGGGTTGATTCCCTTGAGAATACCAACACAATAGCATTAAAATACCATTGTTCAATTACATCTCACACAAAACTTAAAATTTTCAGATTTTCTAAACTCGAAAGGATTAAGGGGCAAGATTCTACTCTCACTAGATTAAAAAA
Source organism: Platycnemis pennipes (assembly GCA_933228895.1). Classification (NCBI taxonomy): domain Eukaryota; kingdom Metazoa; phylum Arthropoda; class Insecta; order Odonata; family Platycnemididae; genus Platycnemis; species Platycnemis pennipes. The sequence continues at coordinate 103,162,616 of OW121852.1, read as the reverse complement.
CGACAGACAACTGACTGACTTGTGAGCTCAAAACGCTAGCAAATTAGAATAGTTCGTGATGGTAGATGGTTCCTGACGTAACTTTGCGGGAGTGGTTCTTCGTAGTAAAAACGGAAAACTTTGTTTTCCCCACAGAATATGTAAGATACGACAAGGTTACAAAGTATTCATTCCTAGGTAGTACATGTAATATTCCTTCCCAGGAACACAGGTAGAATATTTAATATTCTCTGAGAAAAAAAATCAAACTTTTTCGTTTCTTTACATTTTTCGTCGAGTTAAGGAAAAAATGAAGAATCGAGTAGTTATTGTGATCTGAATTACAGACCAGCTAGAACCCTACGCAGGCAGAACTTTATCTAAGGAATACCTGCACCCACTTCAGTACCGCACGGAGAGCACTCCAAGTGAAGTGCTTAAACTTTCGCGTAGGGTATTAATCTATAGACTCTCGAGCGAATTCCATTTAAGTGTGGAATAATACCGACGCCGGGTTTCTACCCACACTTCATCCAACCTCCATGTTCAGCCCGAAGGTCGGCCTGGTTGGTGAAGTGAGAGATCAATAAGTACTTGACCCAACGGCGTAAGATATTCACACACCAAGGTAAAGGGGTCGATTCCTTTCCCTGTAACTCCGTGGTATCCTGGACACATTTGGCACCCTAAAGATCACACACTGTATGAGGCTGGGCGTGTACGTAGGGAGGAGTACCAGTAATCCCAGTTCATACCGTCTTAATCATCTCAAATCCCATAAATAATAGCTGCAGCCCAGCGCTTCCACCCTAAACCGAGCCTCTGGCCTCAGCTGGAAGTCACCTTCTACAAATAAATATGAAACATTAAATCTAAAGTTTTTAGTCGAGCATTAATTTTTAAATGTAGGCCATCGGGTTGGTGGGGTAGGTAAGATACTTGCCCCCCCCCCCTCCTCCCCCCCATACCAACGGCAAGGTTAGAATCAACATTAAAATAGAATAAAAATTATCCATGCAAAGAATATAACTTTGTATATTCTCACAATATAATTTATATTTCATCTACATAATAACCTGCAAGCCACCATAAAGGTGTGTGGCAGGGGACTAAACTATACTTCAAAACTTTCCAGGAGGCAATGGAGGCATCTGTATCCCCAGGAAGGGAATTGTGCATCGACGAGTTGATGCTACTCTGGAGAGGCCATTTAGTTTTTCGCCAATACCTTCAGGGTAAAAAACACACGCATGGCATAAAAATGCATATGCTTTGTGAACCTGCAGGGTTAGTCCACCGATTGATTATTTACGCGGGCTCTGGAGATGATGAGTTGGGTGGACGCCATAGAGATAAAGTTGTGCATAAACGTTTAGAGAACTTAAAGCATAATGGACACAGTGTTTATCTGAACAATTATTATAACCATTAAGGTTACTCTAGGCATCTGCTTTCAAGTGAAACGTACTGCACGGGAACCCTGCGAGCGGACAGGAAAGAAAATCTTAAAGGGGTTTTCGGCCGAAAATCGCCAAAGGGAGAGGTCATTACTCGCTGGAATAAGTATGGAATTTGCGTCATTCGATACTTCCTAATAAGTTTGACGTCTAGGCTTCAAAATTTCCCCCTTGACAATGACATACGTACTTCGAAATTGATAGGAAAATAAATTATGCATCAGCATTGCACAAAGTTATTTTGTAACACGTTAAACGTTAGAATTCCGGGATGGCCAGAGGTTTATCATTGGTATACCGATCTTTATTTCATTGCTGTGAGGAGAGTACCATGGGCATAGAATTCCATCCACCGGATAGGAAGTTAATACGTGGATCCCTTGGTGTCATTAGCTTAGAGCAGGTTAGCGCCACCTCCGGGTTTCACACCACCCATCCTCCGTTACCTGAAAAATCCAATATCTACTAAATTATCCGCCAACTTTCAATGGAGTAAATGACTTATGAATGTCGGTTACAGATGTTATTAAAAGGTCAATAGTAACATTTCCCAGTTGACAGTATCTGCCTACTCAGTATACACCAGTGCATAGGATCACAAGGGAATGAGCTTAAAGGTAAAAGAAATATTCTAGATTCATATAAAATCCTATTCACGCAAACATTCGTAATTTGAGCGCAGAGCATGACTTTACGCATATCAAAAATTATTTTTATTCATTCGAGTATCTATAGCAAATTCCGAAAACATTTCCAACAGATATAAGTCTGTGTTATGGCTAATGAATCATCCATAAAAATATGAAAATCTCTCCAGTAAATTTCATTTAGCTAGTATGCCTCATATACGCACGCCTTGAATGTAAGTAAAACAGCTACCACTACCACTTAAAACCACTGTATGGCTAACTGATAATAAAACCAACAACTGGAGAAAGTTGTTATAGATCTAAAAGCACATAATTATGCTTAAATTTGAAACAAAACATTAATCAAGACATTTCAATATACAGCAAAACTTTTAGACCTTTTTCAGATAGACACCTATTTAATGCTTTTCTCCTCTAAATATCACAAAGAATTGAAAAGGCGTTGCCTAAATTGTCGCGGTCGGGAATATCATTCCTTTTGGCGATGAATGAGCCCTTAGTTGACCTTTAACCATATTATATCATAATATTTTATTATTCAAAGTATTCTAATGACGGAATAAAAGGATTCAAGAGCAAATGAAAAGTGAAGTTGAATTACAGCATTCATTTATAGCACGTTAAACAAACTTCACGTTTCTCGTTAAAATATCTGTACACCTTCTAATTAAGGAAAGCTCAGAAATGATATTATTTATCATTTCTGACATATATATATATCCTTACGAGTGATTTCGCTTGTTCTGTCATCAACATTTGCGTGAATACAAAAGCCGTGCAGATGACGCAAATTATTATCCTAGGCTCCACGGAAGCGTTGATTTCGGAATACTTAGTGTACCTACTGGCAAAATTCGTGTCATATTCCATCGGTAATTTCCCTATGGCCTCCAGGCAAGATTGAAGCGCGCACCTGTAAATGAGGCAGATTATCCACTCTGATGCTACCACGGCTTCGCTATGTGGAAACCAAAGCATAAGATAGAGCGGAGGGTCAATCGAGAGGTCGAAGGTCACCAGGGGCAGCGTGACGTATTGATTCCACAGATAATACCGTAACCACCGAGAATGCTACATTTTAAAACAGCCATGCGCATCGGGAGCCAATTACGCGCAAGAGCACAGCTTACGAGAGATGCGTTTTTGAGGGCAAAAATAATAATCACTTGTTATGGCGACACGGCCGCAATTAATATTTAAGTGCCCGTTTGTTTGCGCCGCGGCAAGGAGTGACAGCATGCGTCATTCACAGAGCCAGATAAATGAACATCCATTTCGCAAAGTGAGTGTCCTGAAATCCAGCAGTCAAGGCTCCAACGCAGACCTTAACCTTCTTGTCGTAATCGTGAAGGCCTATAAAAACTACTCATGGTGCACTTGCTTCATCAGCCACAAAATTATTGTAGAACAGTTTAATCGAGAAAACTAATAAGTTGAAAACCCAACCAAAGTTTTACTTTTTACTTTACAAAGCTTTACCGCGGAAACCTTCGATCAAAGTTTTACTAGTTTTCCATGTAATTTGGACGTTTTCTCAATTTAAATACTTTTCTCTCACTCATCCAGTGTTCAACCCGAAGGTTGGTTTGATACAATATTCTTTGTATTTAATTTTATTTCAGTTTTCTGAGTAGACACAATTAGTAGTTTTCAACATGAAAAACTTGCTTGGTTTATTTTACGTTTTATATACCTATACATGTCGTTTGAAAGTTAAGAAACTTGAAAGGAAAGAAAGGCCAAATTTACCCAATTCATGCCACAATCAAGAACGAAACCTAATCAATGATCTTTATAAGCACTGACCGGAGTTTAACAGCCGCATAGAGTTGGTCATCCAAATTATTCTTCACCAAAAAGTAAATCTGGACCAGAGTTGGTTCAGTGGAACTACATATATTCGGTATGCTTGTTTTCAGTATCCCCAGCACATTCTCGTAGGACTGAGATCATCAACATTAGTCATCAATCCTAAGATTGCTTTGACGCAGCTCTCCACCGAGTTCTGCTATCGACTAATCTCTTCATATTTACGTATTTCTTCTCTTTCACATCCTTCATCACTTGTTCCATATATCTCACTCTAGGCCTTCCTTTGCCATTCTTCCCATCCACTTGTCCTTCAACGATTGTCTTCATCAGGCCATCATGTTTCATGATGTGGCCGATTAAGTTTTCCCGTCTTCATTTTATAGCTTTCAGCATACTTCTCTTTTCTCCCACTCTTCTTAAGACTTCTTCGTTTGTCACTCGGTCGATCCATTTTATCTTCATAGGACTGAGATACGGTCCCTTTATACACCTTAATATTATGATTGGTTTTGGAATTAAAACGTGTGAATTGAAAGCCGGCAAGATTTTTTGAAAGATGAAAATCGAATCAATGTCTAAAGCTTACCAAAAGAACACGGATAGGAATCGCTATCTGACAGTAGCTTTAAAATTAGACTGAATCTTTAAGGTAAGGTTGTAGCATATATGTTTTCTGATTACGAGGGAAAGGTTTTGGTAACGTCCAAAGTATACACTCGACTCCATTCGGAAAACAAGATTAGATAGGTAGACTGATATACGGTTAGATTAAAGGTCTTTCTCCGTGTGAACAACAGGCATCATAACTGATTACCTCATAGCCGGATACATAGGTATAAAATAGGTGGCCAGTTGCGCAACTGGAAGACGCACTTAAGTTTTAAAACTCATTTTAACTGAATTAGGTAAGGAAGTATGCTTGGACCTTATGCATTTAAGCAAATGATTAAATCGCTATTCAAACTATACTCCATCATAGATATTAATCATTTAGTTACAAATGCCTGGTGCGTGAATAACTGATAATTTATCTTGATAAGTACTATTGGATCTATTTGTGTGTGTTTGCATGAGTGCTTGGCTCTCAATATCCCCCTGTCACACACTACAGAGGTGGCTTTCAGGGTTTTTCGTTTATGTAAATCTACTCGGGCAGCTTCCGAGATTAACTGCACGAAGGTCACTTGCGGCCACACGCGAATTCCTCAACCGTATAATTTCAAATTCTATTTATGACGATGAAATCAAATATATGCATATTTGATTTCATCGTCAGCGAGTATTTTCAGCTTATTGCTTCTTCTCGCATCTCAAATACCACCATCCCTATTAATTCTACCGGCCTCGGTGGCGGCGGGGTTAAGTCCTCGCCTGCCATTCCGAAGGGCGCGGGTTCGAGTCCCGCCTGGGTAAAAGTCAAATGTCCAGGGCATGGGTGTTTTTAAATATGTTGTCCATATACATATTAAAATGATCGTAATTGGGGTCACCCTTGATCATTATAGAAAATATTATTATTAATATTCCAGGAGCCTGACTGTAAACTTCTTCATTTCTTTCACACTAAAAGAAATGATGGGTAGGTATGACATTTCATCAAATGTGACTGATATAATTCAGGAAGGGAATGAATATAATTAAATGTCGGCCTATTTACTCAGTGACGTACAGTCAATCATTAATTTAACTTCTGTACTACCCACGACCGATGTCACCAATACGCTCGTTATCTGCTAGGGGGGAACACTGTCCTCGCCATTCAGGCGAGTAAGATAAGTTCTTTTGGAATATTATCAACTGGTTCACTACCGGTTGCACATGGTATAATCTACTCAACGCCTTGACCCATTTATATTTGGATAGATACAGTACGTTGGTATGACGGCCACCGAGATCCTTCACTCCAAATGCTATGAGATATTGAGTCTTGAAGCGATTCGATGAGGACGTGCCGACTTTTGCGTACACTTCCTCCCTTGCCCCCCTTCCCCAAGGAATATCTATTGAGTGCCCCTCACGCTGACCTCAGTGGAATCAAGTCATTACCGATAACGGCGAAGGGTTGTAGCTTCTGACTGACTGACACCATATGCCCCGTGTGAGGAGAAGCAAACTCTACACGGACAGAACTATGTAGCACGTCCGTAGATGACGGCTTTTTAGTCAAGTGGTTGGAGTTGGGCTGTTGGCCGGAGGCCTCGTCGGAAGGATTCCAAGACAAACTCATGCTGCGTATTTTATTGAGCAATATAGCTTTTTCGGAGGTGTGGAAGCAGCGAAACACAAAGGAGAATGGAGTTGGAAAAAGAAGCGTTCAGTCGTAGAAGAGAATTACCGAATGTGTCGTTGATGACAAAATCCTTATTTGAACAAAGATTTTACGGTACCGAAACATGGACTTTAAGGAAAGAGGAAGAAAAAACGTTGATGAAACAACTTCGGCCGTCACATTGTGGAATTTTTCCATGATTGAAAATAAGAATGAACTTTGTAATTTTCCACACGTTTTTTATTAACCAACCGGTTTCAACACTCACGTGTCATCATCAGGGACTCAAAACTTAAAAAAAAAAAAAAAAAGTGTGGAAAATTACAAAGTTCATTCTTATTTTCAATCAAAAAACGGTAAGTTAGGGCTTTCGAATTGCTGGTTTGGGGAAGGATGGAGATGGTAAAGAGAGTTGAAAGGAGGACAAAAGAGCTGGGGATGGTGGGGAGAGAAAAAATATTGATTGAATAAATTAGGAGACAGGGTGGATGGAAAAGATAATAAGCGGCGAGGGTGTGTTTAAGGGCGTGATAGAGGGAAGAATGTTTAGTAAGTTGAGGAGAAGAACGGTAAATGAAATAATGAGAGATAGGATAGAAGAATGAGGAACTAAATTACGTCATCTTATGAAAGACTAGTTCTGTGGAATCAACTTTATGTGCATCTAAACCAACCATAATTAGCAGACAATTCATGATAATAATAAACTTTTTCGGTAACCACGGGTTGCCAAGACCGACCTTAGCGTGAAATAATATAACAATTCAAATGCATAACTATCAGTTGAACAGTAAGGCAGCTTACCAATGGAGGTATGAGTGCAAGAACAAAACAACAAAATATGCAGATCATGGAAGTACCTAATATTATAACATGCAGGGCTATTATATGAGAAACGCATTCGTAAATGCCTTGATGTGAAGAAGTAGGTAATGAACACGATATTTACTTTCGGGATTGGTAGTTAAGTCATCTTCACGGTTGGACGTAGTCATTCGAATGCTGAATGCAGTTCACCTTTTTTCTCATAGCTCGTCCTTTGCAATGAGGAAAAATACTTGAGGAGGAAAAAGAATACTGCTATTTGGGAAGAAGAATTACCTCTTTGTGAAGAAGGATAAAAGCAACCATTAAAATATCCCACGAGAAGAAGGATTTCTGATAAAAGAAGAATCTACCACATCTAGAGGTACAAGCGTGGATGTTAGGGAGTACATCATCGGAACTTACATCTCGAGCATGCATCTTTATAGCAGTGAGATATGGCCGAAAACAGCCGCAGGAAAGTCTAGCCTAGAAGCATTCAAAATTTGGTTTTAAGATAATATGAAATCTACCGAGTGACAAACTAGGAAGACGTAAGAATCGTGGGGAGAAAGAAAAGTTACAAGAAAGCTTTAATGAGAATACGGGACAATCTTCTATGCTAGACCTTGAGATATTATGGTACGATAAAGTCAAGTCGCCGAGGAAGAAATGAATGGAAGGAATGACAAAGGAAGACTACGCATATGAGGTGCATGTAGCTAGCAGTGAAAGTAGTGAAAACTGCAAAAGGGAACAATTATATCTAACGATGAAAAGTTTAGTGGATAGCAGAATTGAGTTGAGAGCTCCGCCAAGTCAATCTTAGGATTGATGAGTTTGATGATGATATTGTCTGGCCTTTACATACCTCCTCGGCTTCTAAAACGTACATTACTTAATTCCATATCTCCTGTTCTCGGCACTCCCAAAATTCTGCACACTTACTCTTTCCTCAAACCACATATGAAAGCCTCGGTCACCCTGTCAATCACCTCTCTCTTTCATCATGCAGTGGTTTAGCTGGTCAACTCTCGACCGCCCCAATAAATATCCTTAAAATAATAACGGCTCATCAGCGAATCCAGATTCTTTTGTGAATCACGCGCTGTTTTCACGGCTCCTCTCTTCTGTTTTTAACTCAATCTACTCTCAAGGCCCCCTCGGAAATCGGCTCATCACCACTAATGTTTGTCACCGCTAACTTATTCCAAATACTGAATACCATATCCCGCAGGTAATAATGCTTGCTTATTTACATCTAAATTAGCTTACAGTTGCAGAGAAATATAAGTTTAAAAAAAACTTTAAGTTCATACCAGAGAATTTCAAGGATTGTTTTAGTAGCCATCAGTTATGTAATAAATCATATTATTAGCATGCATTTCTCCCGTCAACGTGTATTGCAAACCCTCCTGCCAAGGTAACATTTTATTTTTAATCTCGTGTCAACCAGGAAGTTTAAAGAAAACCAAGATGTAAACTCGAAGCATAATCATATTTTTACTTCCCCTTTTCATGTTTCTTATATTAAAAAATAACAAGCCCATCTCGGGCAATTTTCCAAAGAGGAAAACCGCCATCCCATTGAAAACACTTCGCCACAATCCTAAAGATGGTTCCCTTTCCTCCATTTCCTCCGTCTTCACAAAACTGGGTGAAACGATATTAAGGGTTCATTTTCTGACTCTTCGGGAATATGACGGCGAGCCGTCATCTTGCAATCAACCAACTACAAACAATGCTCTTCATTTGCTCTCTAAACCGTAAGAGAGAATATCCTTGGGGTAACTGGTGACTCAGGGACGACTCAGGATTATCGATGCATTTTATCTCCATTCGATCAACCCGTATGACGCACATGTTTGGCACACTCCGTGACTCTCCTACTTTCCTAGGAAAACAGAAAATTACTGAAACAGCTATTATAACTTACGTAGCATTCCTAGCACCAAAGCATGTGACTTGCGGGCGTTTCATTAAAATTAAACTCCTCAAACACTTGAAAGTAAAACTTCAACTGTTGCAGGCTCTACTTCGTGGAATGACGGCATGATGGGAGAAATAATTCACTTTGTACTTATTTCACGAAATTATTTTAACCCAACCGGTTTAGACGTTGGCACGTCATCATCTGGGGTACAATATCCCCTTGCAGAGATTGTACCCCTGATGATGACGTGCTAACACCGAAACCGGTTGGGTTAAAATAAATTCATGCAATAAGTACAAAGTGAATTATTTCTCCCATCACTTAAGAGTAGCAGTAGTATTAGTTCGTAGGATGCGTCGACGGCATGGTCATTTTCCACCTCTACTTGTCAAAAATATAGATACACATTTTTGTATCCCGAGAAGGAAGATTGCCTGGAAACTAGATTTATTGCTTATTTATTATATTTTCGAAGTTAAAATCATTTAAAATTGCTTAACTATTACTTATAATTTATTAAAAAGTGCCGTTTCCATTAGAAATAAAATTAAGCGACCGATAGCATAGGGGTCGTCAATTAGAATGGACCCTAGGTCACCCCCATTTCCCAGTCGGCTACGCACGTCCCATTATCTGTCACACTCCGTCAGGATACATAAGTCGAATTCCGAGAGGACAGCTACAGTCATCACACCGGGGGAGGGGGGGATTTTCTTTTCAGTGAAGAGAAGTGAAGCTTTCTCAAACACTTGACAGTTCTTGAAGAGTTCACATGAATAAATTCGTTCTTTTAATGACGTAATTAATAGTAAAAGAATTTAAATTGGTTGGCCGTGGTACTGAAAAATGCTGCAGGGGTAACCGGATTTGGATTTCCGCTTCGGACATGAATGTTATGCTTGTCTTACGATCAATATAATTTAGATCAGACGCTGTGATGTAACGTTACTTGTTCGAGCACCTTAAAACCTATTTCTACCACTAATAATCATCCTAAAACAATGAATTCTTATTGCGATGACCGGCAACCTTAATACGGCGTCCATGAGTGCGGTACACATTATCCAGCGAAAATAAAATTATTGCCTTAACCTATATTTTCCGGGAATCCAATTTCCAAAAACAGCAAGCGATTCCTCTTGACAAAATTGTGAGTGCTAAAATAACCGCCTTCTATTAAGAAAAAAATTCAGCAAGACTCTGAAAAGACGCTAGGTACTAGGTAATGATGTAATTAGAAAAGCTCAGCGAAATGTTTATTTTAATGAATCGCTTCATTCAGCAGCTATCAGTAGGTATGATGTACGTCTACCGAAAGGTAGCAGAAAGAGTGTTGAAAAAAAACCAAATGGATATGGTTAGCTTTCTTGAGAAACGAAATTTAATCCTTCCTTCAGCCTTGAGCTCAGAGAATTTTCGCTTCCACCGTAGATATCGTCCTTCAGAGGAAACACAAGGCCGTAGCGCAGCTGTTCGCTCTTTGCTATTAGCCAATGCTATGCTGTTGGGTTAGAGTTCTACAATACAACTCCATTCAGCCTTACCTGAAAGAGTGCCTTTGGGAAAAAAATAAAGGAACTTCATGCGAAAACCAAATCACAGGAAAGAAAAAAAACCTCCCGGTGATTAGCAAAATCTAAGGAGAGAAATAGCGTGAGGAAGGAGCCGTTTGGTAACGTAACACAAAGAAGAGTAGGGAACGCCATCAAAGTTAACCTAACCGGTAGAAAGCTATCAATCAATCATTAGCAAATTGTTCTCCTCGATGAAGTTAATCGATAAACTTAAATACAGTCAAACATTGATGCAAATCGCGAGTGGTAAGCAGGCAACCTTCGATTTCTATTAATAGATAGATAGATAGATAGATAAGCGTCTTTATTGGGGCGAGATTGAGACTAAAAAGTCCCTTCTTCCATCTAACCCCTCGTCAATGCATAAAATATAGCATATATATACATTGTATGTTCACTGTCTCTTTCTTTCACCTTCTGTCTGAATTTATATTTGTGTATTTGCGCCTATGGCGTTGTGTATGAATGGTGTTTTGTATATATATATACATATAAACGCACATATAAATATTAATCGGATACAGTTGGACGCGATCTAGCTGGTTTCCATTTGTTCCCTCTTTTCCTTCCTACCTGAACCTCAACTTGGGAAACAGCTTCAAACAAACTTCGTTGCTAAGAGTAACACTATATTCTTATTTCGTTTAGTTGTAGAATTATTAATCATTCTTTATATTTTTTCTAGAATTACATTACTTTTCAATTTGAGGCTCGCCCAGACTTTAGCCCCTACTTAGCTATCGATAACAGTATACAACTGAATATCCAATAATTTAAGCGTCCTTAAATTTCCCGCACTTTGATCTACTTTCAACGAAATGGTACTTCGAATCGGTATTGCTGATATTATTGGATATTGATTAGATATAATTCTAATCACGAAATAATGTCACCAATAGTAGGAACCCGTTTGGAAACGTTAGTTTCATCAGCACTAGAGATCATCAAATAATTATTAACGATCGACATCTGTATCGTACCATATCGGCCACCACAATGGGATATGGATAGAAGGGACACCAACCTAACATTATCGGCTAGTAAACAATGATATTGTCGGTGACTACTCTACCGATTCCACTTTTAGAAACTGATTTATAAAGAGAACACGGCGATTTTACTTGCAGTTTCGACTTGCGACTTTACTCGCTAACATAAAACTATCAATCAGCACGTTTTGGAATTTTACCCTCGATATGAATCTAGCTGCCATTACTCATGGATCCGGCATGAGCGCGTGCAGGATGGCAGCCATGAGTATCATTTACAGGAGCCTTCAGAATAATTTACAAGTGATATAGTCAATGGTGCCAGATTCGAGAAATTTTGCCTTGGAGAATTGGGAACATGAGGTAATTTTCCTGCAAGTATCTATAATTTAAATGTGTGGAAAATTCACGGTTTCCTGATTCTTTAACGTGTAATAGTAACGCATGGACATGCACAAAGCTGCTAGAAAAGCGTACTTTTACGAAAACGTTACGGCAAGCAAATTTGAATAAAAAATAGTCTTCGCATTACCGGTTTTGCGTTCAATGCGTCACACTGCGCTGTCGGCGGAAGTTCTTGTGAACGAAATTTATGAATTAACGCTGGAAAGTTCCAAGCACCTGAATATCCAAGTTGGCTTGGGTGTAACGTGAAAATAAATGTAGGATTCAATGGATTTAAAAAAATTTCTTTTTTCAATCGCTAAATTACGTTCGCAGTTTATAATATACCTACCCATTGGCATGAACTACAAATGGTGCAACTTAACTCTCGGGTCCACCAAATTCATTCAATTTCCGAAAGGTGTTGATTAACGTTCAGCAGTTTTTACTGTTACATTCAGAAAAAAGGGGGGTCGAAGTGAGAATGAATTCCTACCACTATGACGTAGAGTGTCCCTAGGCCTCGACTACAATGAAAAATTAAAACTTTAAGGCCCCTGACTTTCAGGAATCATTTTTAATTGAGATCCCAAATCGTACAAGAGTTTCCTCACCTTAAATTCAGTATTATTAGACTAGTATATTAATGCTAATTCTTTTTTATGCATGGCATTTAGTGCATGTTTGGTGAGAATTCACCCCCTGCCACACACCTTTATGGTGTCTTGCAGGGTATGATGTAGATGAAGATTTTTAGATAATTTCCTTCCTCCCGAAAATAGTTTTTGACGAAGATATATCTATGATAAAGCCTTGCACTGCCATTTCTCAATTCACTGTTGTATATTTGGCTCTTATTCAGTACCTAGTTGACTGGCAATAGCACACTGTTGTCGAATTGAGGTCGTCGAATAAAGAACTACGTATATTCAGCTACAACCAATGCCGATGCGAAGCAAATTACGATACTTTACATAGCTCACGCAGATATACTTTTCGTCTACTCACCGAAAAGATTCCACGTGGACACATTTAGAATACAAATAATTCAGCAATATGTTTTTTGCATGTACGTAATGAGTGCGCCAATTTTCATGTGTACCTAAACACCCGCCAAAGTAAGCAAGAATGTTCTCTACGTAGCGGTACTCGAAAGCTTGCCTTGTTGAAATAACATAATGTCGTAATCGCACACGTAAACCAAAGCTATTCATTCCTCGAAAATCACGTGGACTGCATTCCCACCTGAAACCATTCTGACTGAAACCATTGACCAGGACTCACAATGAGAAGGTACCAAAAGAGTTACAACAAAAGGGTTCTGCACAATAAATTGCAATTATAAGGAACCTAGCCTTATTTTTTAGACTTGTTATTACACTGAAGAAAATGCATTTTCGACCCAAAAAAAGCCTCTGATTTTCCAAGTAAGGGTTAACATATCAATCAATAAGAGTTGGTAATCTGCATCGACAGGATCTCCAAGCTGGAGTTGGGAGCCAAGGTAATTTCGCCCCAGCACAGTAAATATCTTTCAAGAAACGAAATTTAGACATTAGATTTTGAACATGGCAATGCTTGAAAAAACCAACACTTTACACCTCAAAAATATTTTTTTAATAGTTTTTTCTTAAAAAGCAAAATAATATGTTCCCTTTTACACCAAGAATGAAGGCCTTGAATATTATTCTCATTGCTGACCATCGTGGCAAGTGCAATGCAATATATAAAAGAATTAGTTACTGCATGTACCAAACATAGACCGAAGACTAAATTAAATAGAGAAGAAGGTCATACGAACGGAAAGCGTCGGTAAGCGGTTTTAAATAGCTCTCATGCAAAATCCTCTACACAATCAACTCCTGTCACTGATATGCCAACCTTGGATTAACAAATTTGCAAATAAAAGCTTTGGGCCTCCAGCGGAAGAAAAAAGTGAGAAGAGACCACATGTGCGGTGTCCATTAAATTTGACGGTAAGTGCTAAACAAGTATGGTTCAAGGGAAAGCGATAATAACATGCGGAAAAATTTCGACGCGACGAGGAAGGTAGCAGATAATTATCGACAACTCAGTCTTGAAATGGGTCGGCGACATTCGAAGCGCGATTTTCCGTGCGAATGAAGATATTTTGAGAAACTTGACATGAGAGTAATCAGTTTCCATTCCTTGTTTTCAAGTAATAGGCGGCCGCTCCGAGTTCCTTTAATCTTGTTTTTCACAAATCAACGATTATTGTGTAACAACAACAAAAATTAAGACACGGAAAAACGTCGATACAAGCAAGAAGCAGTAATTTCGAGGCTTGATATAGGAGAGATGAGACTGAACACAAATTAGGTTACTATACCTATGGAGAGGGATGGAAACAATCTACAGGCAGAAATAAGTTTGATTTCTCGAGAGAAAGAGAGTGTAGGTGACGATAACTTGATTCAAGTACACGACTAAATTCTGGGAAGTTAGATACCAAAATCAATTCAGTTGGATCAATATGAATCCACATCATTTAAGTAAAAATGTAACTTTATTTAAAACCAACATGAATACCAAATATGCACCAAAAGCAATCTAAGTTTCGTCAAAACTTAATTTTAGGAATGATTATAGCAATTTATTAACGAAAGAACATTCATATCGTACGAGCACATATGTAATATAGCATAAATAATGCAGCACATTCTTCAATAGGTTCTCGAAGAAAAAAGTCAAGAAAACTTAGTCTAGAAACGAAAGCAATGGAAAACTGATGAGATAAAACCTTAATATACAACTGGAACATACATCTTCAAGGAAGTGAGGAATGTATGATAACAGTAGCAGAAACGTCAAGGCTGGAAGAATTTGAAAAATGGTGTTACAGAAGAATGATGTAGTTGAAATAGACCGGACGAGTGACTAACGAAGAAGTCCTTGGAAGGGTGGAAGAAAAGAAAAGTCTGACAATAGCTTTGAAAAGAAGATGGGGCATGTTAATCGGTCATATCTTGAGACATTATGGCCTGATGGAGAGTCGTCCAGAGACAAGTGAAAATGCTGCGGTCCATCAGGATATCTGAAGATGCTGCGCCGCAGCGAAACCATGGTAGTGCGTTACAAACGTTTTTGTGGACATGCTGTGTTCTTTTTCCTCTTCTCCTTCTTGATTAATATAATCGAAAGGGGATATTAGGGGAACTTAATGCGCCTCGGGTCTGTATTAATCTGAAGAGGGTAACTGTGAACATGGTTATTTGTAAAACTATAGTGGTTTAAAGAAATCTCAATACACGCGGCAGCAAAAATTCCGCGACTCACTGAGTAAAATGAAGATTGTAGTCGTTATAATGGTTCGGGTTGGTGTAGTGGTTAGAGAGGACCCGGCTTCAAATCCCCGAAGTGGAGGATATTTTTCATTGGTAACCCGTTATCTACTTTTAGGAGTGCTTTCAGGTAAAGAACTCCGTCCGTTGGATGGGAGGTTAAGTCCCACCCAACGCACGTTGTCCCCTTGGCGCCTTTCTTTCAGAGCAGGCTAATACCGACAGCGAAATTCTCTCCATTTATCCTCTTTTCCCTTTCATTCCCATCGTTATACCTTTCCTCTCGGTTTGAAGCGGGTTCAAACTTGAAAACACGGTTGAGATTGTCGTTGTTAATCAAGAAGTAGAAGAGGAAAAAAAACACTGCAAGTCCACAAAGACTTTAGTTATGCACTACCATGGTTTCGCTGCGGCGCAGCATCTTCAGATATCCTGATGGACCGCAGCATCTTCATATGTCCTGATGGACCACAGCATCCACCTGAAGATGCTGCGCCGCAACGAAACCATGGTAGTAAGGTGTGAAAAAGTTAATGTGGAATTGGAGCAATTAATTGGATCTTTTTTCTCTTCTCGATTATGGAAAAATTCCACCAAGTTAACCCGGAAAGAGTCACTTATAGTTTCTTTGTTGTTAATCGAGGTGACCGGAATATCAGGCCATTCGCACCGTTAAGGATGCGTGGATAACTGGTAACTGGGAGTATTGGGATATACTGGTTTATTGGGAAGCCCGGCACGATATCTGCTCTTAACGAAATCCAACACGGGGTACATAGTTAGATGTCCCATCCGTCGGGCGGACTGCTGTAGTTAAGTGCTAACCACACATTCATGAACATTACCGGTATGCTACTGATAAATCTTCCATTTCCGGGATAAGAATCCGGGCCTTTGGGATGAGAGGCCAGTGTTCAGCCAGCACTCCAACCCTACCCTAATAAATATCCTAATGGAATGGTACTCCGATCTCATCCTAACCCTGCAACCATGGAAAGTACTTAATAAGACGGTTAACGATATTCACTGGTACCTATTTATTTACGGATAACTTCAGGGTGAATGACATTTTTTTTTAAATCCACAAAGAGAGAAACGAATTCAACTATGTTCCCCTTGTTTACTTGTCCTCTCTGGCAGATTCTGCCACTGAGTTTTAGGCTGGAGTAAAATATTCGCGAAACTTCAGACTGGAGTCCCGCTCAAAATATCTATTCGGCAAACATGTCAACGCATACAAGGGCAAGAAAGGTCGTCAGCAAGCTCTAGTGGCGTTTCTCACCAACGCGCCAGCCACCGGTGGCGTGCCTTCTTGGTAACCTCAAGGTTAAGAGAGGCGGGAGAGAAGTGTAACTCGCGCGGCAAGGGAAGGAAGGGGAGGAGAGGAAGATAAGGAAAGCTCGAGAGGAAGGAATAACAAAATACGTAAAAGCAGTTTTCATGGTCAGCGGAATGTAAGGACGGGGGGAGGGTCGGGGGGGAACGGATTTGCGGGGTAGGAGCGTAGGAGGAGGAGGATAAAGGCGAAGCGGGACCCTCGCCGAGATGGGATATGCAAAGCACGCCGCGCCGCCGCCAAAGCGATTCACGACCTCTGGTGGGAAAGCGGGGAAGACGAGCGAAGGGGCAGCGGGCGGGAAATACGACAAGGGAGATCAAGACTATCCATTTCGGGTTCGCTGATGGTCAAATGAACGTCAGCTCTTGCAGTGCCAACATAATCTGTCAATGAATGCAGGAGGTCATATCCAATGAATCGGAGGGCAACACTTTAATTCAAATCAAACGAGTTCAAATCTGACGATGCAGACATACTTATACCCCAACCAGGCACGTGGCCAGGAGGGGGGGGGGGGCTTCTGGTGCTTCAGCCCCCCCCCCCCCCCCCCCCCCCCCCCCCCCGGAATTTTTTTCCAATATATTTGTTGTACTGATTTTAGCAATGAACTTTACGAATAAGAAGAGATTAGCATGGACGCTGTAAAACTAAATATCAAGCACTGAAAATTAAGCCAAGAGATTTGTAACTAGTCGACACCGAATGGGCAAGGCTGACTTGTTTCAAGTTACGCAAGACTTAGCCCCCCCCGAAGAAATTTCTGGCTACGTGCCTGACCCCGCCCTCCCCCCCCCCCCCCCAACACTACATCAGCAGGACATGCATAAGAGATATATTAAGAAGTATCAACTGTTGACCCGAAAATATAATAATTCCTCTCTCCCACCTAAAATATAGGGCTGCAAAACAAATAAAGACTAATATACAAACCACACCACAAAGACCGTAGCCAGAAATTTTTTTCCGGGGGGGTTCAATTATGACTGTACCACCCAAAAGTATTTCTGCCTAGGGCCTTAGGTTACTGGTTTGGAACATGGAATGAGGCCCCAAAAAAAACATTTTTTTGGAGCGTGTTCAATGATTCGGAGCTTGAGGTGTCTCCCCATAGATTAATTGGTCAAAATATGAAATAAAATTGTTTCCAAATTTGGGGGGAAGGTTTGAACCTGATCCCACTCCCCCCTCCCCCACTCGCTACGGCCTTGAAACCACACATCGTAATCGTTTCCCAAAGCTTTTTTACTTCTTTTCATAAAAAAATATATTTTTTTAGGAGAAGCCATTTTTAAGGCTAGCAAGTTACCACTTCCTGACTTACTCCCTTGCGTTAGTTCGCTGGGTAACTAGTAGATGTAAATATGATATCACGGGCGAAAAAACAAAACCCATTCACCTTCCCAGTTAAGTAGTAGTATATATTCGGGAGAGCCGACCAACAGCTATGATCGTTTGCACTGTTTAGGATAGGTGAATAATTGGGGAAGGAATTTTTTAGGGAACAGAGGCAGGATGGAAAGAACCACGGCGTCATCATTAGCCTGCTTTTAACAAAAGGCACCAAGAGGTCCACGGATTAGCGTTCCTCTCGGTTGACGAAGTGCAGAACTCGAAATGCTCTTCTCCAAACACTCACCTCACTAGGGACCGATATACCAATGATAAATCTCCGATACCGCCAGGATACGAATCCAAGTCCTTGGAGTAGTGAGAAAATTCTCGAGTCCCCTTCCACCTCTTCCTTCTCTACCTAGTTCTAGTTCTCTCTAGCTCCTCTTCCTCTTCCTATAGCTCTCCTCTCCCTCTAGCTCACCTTCCACCTCTTCGAATATACCCCGGCCAAGTTTGTGAATTATTATACAAACTGTTTACTTGAAAACTGACAGAAGACCCACCAGCCACCCACTGTGCCTGAGGAAGAATGAAAGCTAATGAAGTACATAATAAAAATGAGAAAGGGAATGTGTGAATGGAGTAGTGATTAAAGTGAGGTGATCACGGAGATCGGTATATCGGAAGGAAGAATGTAAGGTAAGCGAGGCGTAAGGAAGAGAAAATGTAAGAGGTGGAAATTATGCTAAGTTAAATAGGGGAAATTGATAAGAGATCTAGGGAGAGCTTGAGTTACAAGCTCGAGGTAGAATTTACCTTTAAAACAGAAATCCTCCAGGCAGCAGATCAACAGTATTAATCATTGGTAAGTTGAATTCCAGACCTCTTTTTTATTAAAAATATGGATGATTTTTCGGTGGTTATTGTTATGTTATTATTTTTTTGTTATGTTATTGGTGGTTCATCCCATTTTTAGCCCTGAAGAAGGAAAAAATACATTTTCCGAAACGTCGGCCAAAAGTTAAATATTTTTCATTTAAAAAACAAGTACCTAAACTCCCGAAAAATCATCCATATTTTTAGTATTAATGATTATTGCACTCTTCGTACAAATAACACGAAAATTCAGAATACCAGAAACAGGAATCAAATATTTTTTATAAATTGGATTGTTAGAATGATGTATGCAAAAGGACTGAATTGACAAAAGAAACGTAGACAAAGGGGGTGAGCTCATGCCAAGTGAGGAGGCTGAGAGTTCAATGGAGGCAATCAAAACGTTGGAATGGAGAAAAATGACGAGTTAGGGGGAAGGGGATGGTAGCAATCAAAGGGAGTTACACACGGTGGGGAGGAAAGTAAGTCATGGGATTTCAAAGGCGGGAGAAATTGAAAGAATAACGAGTAGAGACCAAAGGGGCTTTTCTTTTTCAAGCAGCATCATGGGAAATGTTCTGGGTAAGACGGTGGGTGGGAGGTAAGGCGTTGGATTCCCAGGCGACATGAAGCAAGGGAAGAGATGTAGAGAAATGAAGATGGCGATGAAGAACAGCATACTTAGTTTCAGATAAGAGAAATGGGGAAGGATATCCCGATAACATGGAGAGAGAGAGAGTGAGAGAGTAGTAGTTCGGATATTAATTACACAAGAAACTATAATTATTGGCAGTATAATAATGTTTTCCGGTAAAGCAGTGGTTAAAATCTTGAAGGAAACTTACAGAATAAAAGATTAAACGGAAACCATCGATCCACACAGGGGCGTCGGAACTATTTTCACTGGGAGGGGCCAACCTTGAAAAGGGCCCGGCTCTTAAGAAAAGGGCCCGGCTCCTATGAAAAGGGCCCGCATTTTTTTGCGGATAGGAGGGGGTAGAGACTAGAATTCCGCTAAAAGTGCATATGAAGGTGGTAGAATATGCGTCAGAAGGGAAAAGGCAAGCAGGAAACAAGTGAAATTTAATTTTTATTAATGAAGACTCATTTCTCAAGGGCCCGGGGCAAATTCTGGGGGGGCCGAATGCCCCCCCTGCCCCCCACTTCCGACGCCGCTGGATCCACAAGCTAAAAATGCAATTAAAAGTCCCTTTAATACATGTATAGTATAATATAACTTTTCAATAGCACATCGATAGCACATTTTAGATCTTTCTATAGCACATAGCACAAGTAGCCATTTCAGGCACGAGCTCTTTTGATCAAGATTGACTCCGAAAAAACAGACTTTGAAAGTAATGTTCATTATGTTCTGGTATATTGATATGACGTCAGTGTTCCTTTAACTGAGAATAATTTTCTTTTCCTTAAATCTCAACTCATTTTAAGAAAAAAAAACATTGAGTTGATGCTTCAAGAACATTTTGAATATGGTAATCGTCTAAAAATGCTAGTCCAACGCTAACTCACGGAGGCCACAAATGCGTTACTGTAAAAAAACATGGGTATGTCTCGCAGCCGCATCACGTGCGTGATTTAAAAAAGTTTCACCACATTATCTCTTCAATGTGAAAAGTTAAATAGTTTTTTATGCTGATTCGTCACTTGATATATTATGCAAATTATAAATAGATTGCAAAGCCAAAGAATGACTTATACAACTACAAATATTACCAAATCAAAGCCTTCATAGAGCTGGGATTTTTCCACTCATAAATTGCTAATATAATGCAGATTTTCTTATTTTCCAAAATTAGAGTTGAACAGGCAACCTATGTTTAAAAATAAACATTGAAATTTCCACATCTAATGGGCATGGAATAGCTCTTCCACAATATGTTTCTTAGATAGAACCTCACTTAAGGCACATTTAAAAAGGAATCACCGTCAATGAGTCAATTCCATAACGTAGCCAAACCATTGAGATCAGCTAGTAACAGATGATGTGCGATGAAAATAAAACGCCTGCAAGCACTTCATAAACGAGAAAAAATTCACCACGTCATAAGAATGCCAGTGAGATAATGACTTAAGATAGGTCGATAAAAACAAAGGGTCGAAAACATACATTCACATCATTGCAAGATTGATGGATGGGGAGGTACGTGACTAGGCTTTGACAAATACTCGGAAATGAGTATTGTAACAGCAAACAATAATTCTCCATCGAAGAAACCGTTATTTATATTATTATTAAATGACATTGCGAGCAGTTCTTATACTCCCAAGACATCAAATTGGTGCGGAGGCTTGAGGGCTGGTTTCCCTTCCCGAGGGGCAGGATTCGAATCCCGGCAGGAGCAAGAATAGTTCATTGGTAAACCAATCACTACTTAGAAACTATGTGGAAAGCAAATCAAGTTTAGTCGTATGTCGGTCGGATGAGACGTTAAACCCCTTGGCGCCATTCGTTCAGAGAAATTTTGTTCGACCGATTCCGGCGACGGTCAGTAGCCTCTCCTGGATAACCACTCATATTCCCTAGTAATCAGTATCAGTTGCTGTGAGAGTATCTGGAGATGACACATCTGTTTAGTTGGATAATATTGAGCCTGTAAAGAAATAATCTATAATGAATCAAGGCGTAAAGCTTATTAAATAACAAAACAAACCACCGGAAGGCTCGTTATTTCGCCAGTTCCTCATCAGGAATTACTTTAGCTAGGTTATATCCACGAAATGATTGAAAGCACAATCAGCAGAATATTAGAGCAATCCATCTGTTTATAGTAACACGAGTCACCATGACGAAGAGTTAAAAATACTAATGTAAAAATGCACCAGCAGTGGCGATATCTGTCCATAGGATTCCTGCATTCCTTCGTTTCCTGCCCCAAGAATACGAGGTGAAAATCCACTGCAAACCTCGAAGGAAAAAAGGCAAAGATGCTCTTTACCGGCGTCGCATGTGTTTTCAACGCTAAGCGTGTCATTAAAACACCCATCCACATTTCGGGCGAGGATTGAGAATGGCAAGCTCACCTTCCTCTTCATTCCATTTTTCTCCGAAAAAACCCTACCAGAAATTTCATGAAAGTATCCGAGTGAGGAAATGGTGGAAAATCCTTTTCCCCCCAGCTCAATACCACTGCAGCCATATCACATAAGAGGACTGGAGAGCGACTGAGTGAGTCATAACAGACGAGAAATCCTATTGCGTAACCAGACCAACTACGAGTTCAAACACTTTTTTCAGCCTAAAAAACACCATTCTTAATGTTGAACCTCTGTAGTTCTAAGTTCCACTAGGGGACAATTTGGCTTTGAAATTAATACTTTATATGATCTAAGAGATATTTTTTGAGATCTTAGAGATATTTTATAAGTTCTAAAAACAATTCATAAGAACTAAGGTACACATTATAAGATCTAAGATATAAGATATATTATTTCGTAGTTATCTGAAGAGATATGCCTACTTTAGCTGCCGGAGGACAATATTTCTGTAATTGTCACAAATATGAGAAAATTGTAAGTCATTTATAATTCGAATCTCATTCATAAAAAAATTGCCTTCCCTCAAAAACCATGCTAAGACTCTATTTCCAAAGCTAGATCTCCACTCTGTCCCCTCTGACATGTGTTTTACTGGCAAACAATTCCACAGCGTTCTCCTAACATGCACTCCTCTATCGCGACCTTCAAATATCATTGCCCCTCACCACCTTCTCCATTGATTAATTTCGCCCTCTCCTCCTTTCCATCTTCATCATCCTCCTTTCCTCTTATTATCCACATTTATCCTCCCGCAAAAAATATGGGAACATGAAAGTAAAAGACGTAATGCCTGGTTAAGTAGGAGTAATGTATGTATACAGAATAGTATGTAATTTATCTGAAAAAATACCTATAGCTACAAATACATCTTAACTGTACTTTCACTTGCCTAGCCAGATAAAGAGTTTCAAACAAAGCAGAAAATGTTAATTAAAATTACATTTCTTCAAAGACTAATTATTAAGTTGAATGAACCAGGTGCATGTATATCCGACACGTTCCTTAAATCAAGGAGTGCTGAATCTATTAGTGCTTGCAGGGTCTTCAGTAGACGTGGATGAATATCAATTACAACTCTCTATCCTATTTTCTTTTGCAGACCGTGGTCGAGATCGTTAACTCCCTTCGGTCCACGGTCCCCTGCCCTTCGCCCCACGGTCGTACACGTTGCCCTGGCCAGGCAACCCAAAGGTCGTGGGTTCAAATCCGGCATTGACGTCGTTGATGTGTATTCTATGAGATAAATTTTACTGCATTAAACTTCTTTCTTTCTTTCCGAAAATCTCA
Source organism: Platycnemis pennipes (assembly GCA_933228895.1). Lineage (NCBI taxonomy): Eukaryota > Metazoa > Arthropoda > Insecta > Odonata > Platycnemididae > Platycnemis > Platycnemis pennipes. The sequence goes on along the minus strand of OW121852.1, from coordinate 103,139,572 downwards.
TTATAATCATCGGTCAACAATCCTTGGATTGGTTTGACGCAGCCTTCCACTCGATTCTTTTATCGGCCAACCTCTTCATATTGACGTAATTTTTCTCTTTTACATCCTTCATAACCTGTTTTACATGACTCATACGAGGCCCGTCTTTTCCATTCTCCCCGTTCACATTTCCCTCGACGATTGTTTTCATTAGGACATCGTGTCCTGTGATATGGCCGATTAAGTTGTCTTTGGCCGAGCTTCACAAACACTCGGCACTCCGACTTTACAATGATATGTTAACAGTTAACATATTTTTGTCACTTTACTGCTGTAATTTCACTTGGCTAATCGGATTAAGAGTTTCAAATAAATTACTAAACAGTAATTTCGTCAACTATTTATTTAAATAGTGTCGTGGTCAGTAGTGGGTAGAGTGCTGGGCTACAGACCGGAGGGTCCCGGATCCAAATGTTGGGCAGAAGCTTTCTGGACACGCCCACCTAAAAATCCTCGCGATTCGATTTCCTGCGTGTCAGAACTTCGTAGGAAACCGCAGGTGGCCGCAGGAATTGGCTTCCTTACCCTGATTGTGTGAATTTCACACGCCAATGGATTAGTGCGGAGTGAGCTCTACCCTCACCTATCAAAAACCGCCTTTCGGGTTGAACACTGATATTTAAATAGGTACTACATAATGTAAATGTTCGTTTTAGATCTTAGAGTAGACGGTGCGATATAGCCTTAGCCGATGGAGCACCTAAAACCGAAGACTACTTATTGTCTATTGTGTTTTCCTTGGTCTTCACGGGTGACCGAAAGTCACGGTCTCTCTGACTTCCCCAGCTCTTTCATCCGGCAAGTGCGCTCTTCCCGCTGACTGCTCCCTCTCCTCCTACTCCCGTACCGTCTCTCGCTGTCTCCTTCCACTCTGCACATTTGCGTCTCACCTTTCCCCCCCTTCACATTCGATGAACACGCCCTTCAATGCGGTTGCCAACCCCGGTCAAACGTCGTCCCAAACTTTGGTCTCCGACCGCAGAAAAGTTCACGGATGGAGATCTGATGAATGCTGCTCAGCCCCCACCGAACGTACCACCATTAACTGCCTATTGATTACAAGCTCTCGCCAGAGAATAGGTGGTCCCTCTGGATCTTCGGAAATAGGTTCGTTTACCATTTTTTTAATTGCCGAATCTGATAGAGTTTGTAAAATAAAAAGACACGTATTTTTCCGTTTTTTGATCCGTCAATTATTTCTCGAGTTATAAGCGGCAAAACACTTATGTTTTTAACCCTTTCGGAAAAGTGGTCGTGGTGCAGCCTCTGACGTATATCGACTTCGTCCAATCACAACTGAGCCCGCGAAGCTACTTTGCTTTATCGCAATGGGAGGGACACAGCTGACTCTGCCAATAGGAGCAGTTGCGACAGCATCTGTGCGAGCAGACCTTCCGAGAACCCCCCTCCACTCCCTTTCCTTATCCTAAAAGCAGTCAAGGACGGGAGGAAAATGACGTCAATGATATCAAAGCAGCTTTTTCGGTGGGCGTCACCTTTTGCTTATTTTAATTTTTGATTTATGAGTGAATGGTTGTGGTTAGAAGATAAATTTTTTCGCTAAAATTCTTTTTTCGTTTCCATCTAACGATTTCGTGTACAAAATTGCGATTTCGGTTCCGAGTAAACGCCCCCATTGCCTTCCCAACCGTCGGCTCGAGGGTTTCCTTACAATCATTAAGAAGAGCAGTAGCGTTAAGTTTGACGGTGTTCTATAGTTTATATCGCACCATCTAAAGCTATCACACTATCATTTTTCACATAGGTGTTCAGGGATCATTTAAGCAATAGCTTTCACGGAAACGTAAACGTTTTCGCCACTCACACGGTCATTTTCTTGGTCCCTTTTCGAATGACTGAATTTCGAATTTGAGAGGTAGAATTTCTACCTCTCACGGTTACGTGTTGTTTACAATACACTTTCGATTACTGACCTCTGCATTCTACGAATGCTGCCGCGCGCTCTGATTGGCTGCCTTTTGGGTGTGTCTAAAGGGACCTGCTCAAATAGCAAAAATAAGGGATGAGAGACTATAATTTAATCCATCCCTAGAAACGATCATTTAATGTGTTTATTTTTCAGCTTTTACATGAGCTATCATTGCTACTGCCCCTGAAGTTGCCCGTGAAAAATGATCCTGTGAATTTGGCGTAACCTTACTTAATCTTAAGCTCATTCCTAAGATAAACATGATACTCATGCCCGAGATGAAATTCGAATTCAGGATTTGCACGCGTTTTTTACCTGAACACTACGGCCGGTATACAAAAGAAGTCCAAAATTTCGTACTAGATGCCCGCATACACATTTGCATAGTACTCTGCAAGACACCGGAAGGCTTTATGGTGGAGTTAGCCTCTACACCATGCACTTATTATCTCCGCGTAAATAATTCAAATGTTAGTAGTTATACCACCGGCTTTACTGTTTAGTCAACTAAACGCTGCAAGAAAACACGGCGGTATCATATGTAATACAGTTTTCAACTTTTTATCAACTAATTGCAGGACAGATGGCATAAATAATAACCATGTATTCCTAGTTTCATGCCATACATGAAAGGAAATACCTTAAAAATATTGCACTCATGCGTTTCATTAATAAGGAGGCATGAAGGCCATATACGGTCATGGTCATGTAATTATCCTATGATAATTACATGACCATGACCGTAATTATTTCGATTTACCAAATAGCTAATAAGGTGTCATGAGAGTACTTTTCCAGAATAATTACGTAACCAGGCCTATTTACATTAGTAGTACATTTACATTAGTACATTAGTAGGCATCATTACAACAGTAATGATGCCTACTACATTATTCTGATTAGGAATTCAATTTAACATGTATTTTCAACATGAAACTGTCTTTTCAACAAGAAACAGGTCATCAGTAAATACCTAGAAGGATATCGGTAATTTGGAAGCAAGATAACATAAATATGGTGAAGAAAAAGGTAATTCGAAGCAAAACGCCAGATTGAGTCAACACACAGCTGAAAATACAAGCCTTGAACTAGGAAAACACGTCATTAACACTTAAACCAGGAGCTCACCCGCTCACAGCAATGATGAATGGACAATAACAGCTACATAAAAGGTGGGATTTGGAGAATTTGAAGAATGGTTTCAACGAAGAAATATGCTCAAATGAATTATACCGAACTAGTGACGAAGACCTTCTAAGAAGAGCAGCAAATGAAAAAGCTCATAAACATTCTGAGAAAAATGGACTACCTTATCAGAGACACTTTGAGTCACAATAGTCCCATAAAGACAGAGAATGGAGAGAATTATAAAGGAAGACCTCGGGCGAGGTACACGGAGTAAGATCGGAGCGAGAGGTAAAGGAGAAATTCGATTGTGTTAACATGATGTCAGCTCATTGAGGAATCCTATTAAAATTTTCTCATACGAAGAATTCCCGGAATTTTAAATGCTGATTGATCCAACACCTCACTCGGGTATTGGATCAATCTCGAGATACATACTTTCTTCCTAATGAGGCCACGCTCGCGAACAATACGTCCCGTATGAATACGCAGCTGGTGAAAGCATATCTCTAGTCTTTCATCATTATTGGCCATCAATCCTCAGATTGGTTTGACGCAGCTCTCCACTGAGTCCTTCTATCGGCTAACCTCTTCATATTTACGTATTTCTTCTCTTTCACATCCTTCATCACTTGTTCCATATATCTCACTCGAGGCCTTCCTTTGCCATTCTTTCCCCTCCACTTGTCCCTCGACGATTGTCTTAATCAGGCCATCATGTCTCATGATGTGGCCGATTAAGTCGTTCCGTCTTCTTCTCAGGGTATTCAGAAGATCTTTTCTTCCACTCTTCTTAGGACTTCCTCGTTACTTACGCCGTCGATCCATTTAATCTTCATCATTCTTCTGTAGCACCACATTTCCAATGCTTCCACCCTTTCCTTTTCCGCTGCTGTCATTGTCCATGCTTCACTGCCATAGAGAAACACGCTCCAGATGTACGTTCTGATGAATTGTTTCCTTACTCCTGCGCATTTATTTCCAGCGGTAAGTATATTCTTCTTTTGATAAAATGCCCTCTTTGCCTGGACTATTCTGCTGACTATTTCTTTCTTGCTTCGTCCATCGTTGGTTACTCAGCTTCCAAGGTAACAAAACTCTTCCAGTTTTTGTTTTCCTAAATTGACGTTGGTTTTAGCCTCTTGTCTTATGCTGCATACCAATATCTCAGTTTTCTTCTTATTGATCTTCAGATGATATCTGGCCATTGTCCTTTCCATGGTTTTTAGAGTCTTATTCAGCTCCTCTCTCTCTGCTACGAGTGCTATGTCATCAGTGAACCGCAGCAAGCTCATTTTTCTCCGTGGATATTCACTCCAGAAGACTTCTCCTTGATTTCATTGATGGCTTTCTCGAAGTAAACATTAAAAATTACAGGAGACAGAGCACAGCTTTGTCTCACTCCTTTCTTTATTCTCGCCTCTTCATAGCTGGGTCCAGATTTAATCACAGCTACTTGGTTTTTATACAGACTGTGGATAATTCTTCGGCCATTGTAGGACACTCCAATTCCTTTCAGAATATCAAGCATTGAATTCCAATCCACGTTGTCAAAAGCCTTCTCTAAATCCATGAATACAATGAACGTCGGTTTTTCCTTCTCCATTCTCTCTTCTATTAGCAGCCTAAGGGCCAATATTGCTTCTCTGGTTCCCTTACTTTTCTTGGATCCGAATCGATCTTCAGCCAGGAACTCCTCAGCTTTACTTTCTAATATTTTGTAGATGATCCTTGTCAATATCTTCGATGCAAGTGGCGTCGGGCTTATAGACCTAAAATTTTCGCATTTCTCCGCTCTCTTCTTTCTGAGAATAGGAATGATGATGTTTTTCTCGAAATCCCTGTTTTTTTCTCCTGTTGAGTACATGCCACAGATGGTTTTATACAGATGGGTTAATGTCTTCACTCCTGCATTTTTAATTAGTTATGCAGGATTATCGTCAATTCCAGAAGCCTTATTCTTGCGAAGATCCCTTACTGCTGCGTCAAATTCTGATCTTAATAAATTTGCTCCCATATCATACACTTCAACTTCTCTTTCCTCTTCGATCACTTTTGTGCTGAGATTGTTTCCGTTGCACTACTCGTCCAGACATTCTTTCCATCTCTTCACTTCGTTTTCATTCTCTAGTCTTTGCCATTATCAATCACTCCACACACCTAGAAACTAGTAGATAATAAGGGAAAACAGAGAGGTCTAATACATGATTGTGACCAGCTTCCGAAAGAGGTGAAAAAGAAGAAAAAATCATTCTTTTTTACGAATAGAAAAATTTTCTGTTCTATGCTAGCCTTTTGAGTGCTGGACGCGAGTTTTTTCCGGTCAAATCCCTATTTATAACGTTCTCTTGGCGTCAACAGATGATGCGCTTTAGACACTGAACACTCAGTAACGCTGCCAAAGCGAGTAGGTTCGCAGCCAATCGTAACGGAGTCCCGTGGAGCGTGAACGTTTGCTCGGAGGCCAGATGCCCCGCTTTTATTCCGAATTCATGTGAGTGTGTGTTTGTGTCGACCAGGTATCCCTCACCGTGGACTTCCCTCTTCCAAGCAGCCGTCCCAGCATTCCTCTCGCTCCCTTCGTTAAATCCGAGCGCCACGTTCTCCTCTTCCTTCCACTGGGGATCCCCTTCGCTCCATCCTCCCCCACCCCCAATCCCTGACTCCTTGGCCCCCGGAACCTCATCCCCTCCTCCCTCCAAACATTTCCATGCACTCGGAACCTCCAGAACCTTCCCCGGATGAATTTCATCCACGAAATCCGACCCCCACCACTACCAAACCCTCCCCGTGTCCAATATCCTGACCTTTCCGCCAACCTTTCATCTTCCCTCCTCCGGCATAACTCTCTAAACCCTCTCCTCCCGACTATTTTCCACGCACCACCGACCCTACCTCCCCCACCACCTCCCTGGGCCATCCCACCCTTTGCCACCCCTTACGTAATCTCTCCCGTCTCCCCCCCCCCCTCTTTCTCACACATGCATAGTTCAGCCAGTCCCACCCCCACCACAGAGGCGTCTCTTTCCACTTCCACGACCCGCCGAAAATCCCATTTCCAGAACGTTCACGGCACAGACCTCCAGCCCCTGGGAATCAGCTGGATCCCATGGAGTGGGGAGGTCGAAAGGGAAATAAACCGTGGAACGTGAAAGGTATTGGTTGCTCCCTCCCGAATAAAGAAGATAGGCAAACGACGGATGCCGTTACCAACGGATTCGAATGAAGAGATAAAACTCATTTATTGGCTATCCTTCTCGAACGAAGTCTCAAGTTCGACGAAGAAGAATACAAAAAATTAAATCCCCTAGTTTTATTATACAGAAGAGAGTACCCATTGAAATTCCAAGAGCCCTCTCCACAAATATGCAATTCAATTGCCCACCTACTGCTGCGCAATTGTGTCAAAAACTTAAGGTATTTGTAATAGTATGCATAAAAAAGAAAATTGTTGAATGGAAGGGAGAAATACCGAAAGGAAGAGCTGGTAATTAAAATCAATGTAAAGATGAGGTGGGACACTATGAAAAGTTACACTAAACGGTGGAAAACAATAAATGAATTTGTCAATTTAAACAAATAAATAATTTCTCCCTTTCACAATCCATGGGATACGGAGTTATAAACTTTTTTGGGGTACTTGTAACAATTTAAGACGCTCACGTTTCCAGGGTGGTGATTAACAAAGGACCTATTTCCGTTACATAAAAATAGATTAGAATAAATATCCTTGAATATAAAATCTTGAGAATACAGAAACAACACGTAGCCAATGAATCAGATGCTTATATGACTGTATTTATTTATATTTAACGTTATTGGCAATAATCAGCCAAACCTCTTGTTTATAAACCAAATATTTAGTACCCAATACATGCTAATGTTGACGAGTTTCGTTTCTTAATGATCTTTCGGTCAGAGTGGTAAAATACGAACGCAGGATTTCTCTCCATCCTTCCTCCATTTTCCGAAAAACCTCTCCCTCTTCCCCATTACCAACTGATCCTAAATGGCACAAATGACCTTAGGTATTGATCATATCCCCAGATTTACTAGCTCCTATTTTATGGGGGAGTAGAGAAACATAAAGTCACTATTAGCTTGCTAAGGAAACATCCTGAATCGTGTCCCGAGTATGTCGTTAGTTGACACGCCGACAAAAACTGAGGGCAATGAACTTCACTACGCCCAATGGAGAACCGGCCAAATCATTGAAGATTCACAAATTCATTCCTTTTGCACACAGAAGTCCGGGCCCTCACTTCAAAAAGTGCAGTCAGTCGATTTCAATGAAATTATTATTGTATATATTTGTTCTTAATGGTGTACCCTGCGTACTATTACCAGGTGTGATACATGACGTTTCGTGGTCGTTGCTGGTCACTTTATCAAAGGGAATGAGGTATGTGTTGAGTTGGTGGAGTTTATATAGGGGTTTCATGGTGGGAAAAAGATGGGAAGGGGAGGAGTGGAAGGAGTAGCCATAGCATTTTTATTAAGGTTCAAAGCAGGGTCCCACGTGTGGCGAAACCGGATGTTCCGTTAAAACACACCTAGAAGAACACGAGAGGGCTATTCGACTGGGAGAACCCTTAAAATCGGCAGTTGCGGAACATGCAGCCTCGGGACACGCGATTGACCTCAAATAAACAAAGATAGTCGCGAAAGTGAAAAGCTTCAAGCCCCGACTGATCCGCGAAGCTTTGGAAATAAGAAAATGCCAGCAAAATTAAAATAGGGACTGTGGCCTCCAAATCAGCCACACGTGGGACCTTGCTTTGAACCTTAATAAAAATGCAATGAATACTCCTTCCACTCCTCCACTTCCCATCCTTTTCCCACCATGAAACCTCTATATAAACTCCACCAACTCGACAGATACCTCATTCCCTTTGATAAAGTGACCAGCAGCGGGCACGAAACGTCAGGTATCACACCTGGTAATAGTACGCAGGGTACACCATTAAGAACAAATATATGCATTCATAGTGACCCGCGAAAGTTTCAACCAAGAATAAAATTATTATTAAATTTCCACACCATTTAAATTTGGGGGATCGAGTTGGTGTGATGGCTACAGTACCTACTGGCCTCTCATCCCGAGGGGTAACGTCCAAATCCCAGCCGTGGCAGATATTATTCATTGGTATACCTGTCCCGGCTTAGTACTGTGTGGTGGGCAGAGTTCAGTACTCCATTCGTCGGATGGGACGTTAAATCGGGGATCTCTTGGTGCCTTAATTTTAAATTAGGATAATGCCGGCGTCGAGTTCCGCTTCATCCTTCCTCCATTCCGTTACAAACACGTTCCTTCATCATATTATCTTCCTATAGTAAAGGGCACATATGATCTTAGCAGTCCATCTCCTCCCACGAATTATTTCCAACTGCTGATGCTGGTAAATTAACTCATTACTTTTGAAATACAAACCACTTAAGTACGAAGGTTATATTTTTTTAACTTAGAAAAAAGGTTGACAAATGTGTCTAGATATTTGGTAGAATTTGATAATATTGATTAAATGAGTTACCCTAGTTGAAATAATGAGGATTCCGACGTGCTCTACAAGCTTAACATAAGCCATGTGATCTTCTGGGCACCAGATGTGTTGCAGAAATCACAGGCCATTCAGGGGAAATGCACTTCCACCTTCGGAAATGCACTTCCACCTTCGGAAGTGTTCGAAATTTCATACTCCGAATGGCTTTATACAAACTGAGATCCATCCTCACTGATCAAGCCAACATTTGTTCTAGTTATTGCGTTGATATAATGTAATGAGATCTGTACTCGTTCCGATAAAAATTGCCTTGCACTGATCCAATAATTAATTATGCAACACGCAAGGCGTATTCCGATTTTATTTCCGAGATAAATAACGATATTTTCTTTGAGAATGGTGTAACCTTTGCCAGTTTCGGAAGACTTGCTTCATCCGTCGTATCTCATAATTAGCGCGCGATGACCATATAGCCCAGCAAGACGAGGAGAAGGAAATTGCGTTCATTTTTTTATAGGGCGGCGGAAGAACCTTAACATCCTCAGGATATCCTCAATGATGATCCGAAACGCGAGTTATTTTTAAAAATTGCTTAATCATTTTTGAGTTACAGTGAAAATATCCCATTACGATGTATTTTGAAGGAAATTCAGTTTGACTTTAACTGTTACCGGAGTCTAACCCCGTAAAGAATACTGACTACAGTTTATGAGTACTAGGGTTATAATTCAGCGATAAAAAATATTATGTTGCACCTTCTATCAGAGCGCTTGACTTACACCTAATGGTGGTCTTTTTTTGATTATAACCCTGAACTTTAATTTAGATTGATAATCATCTACGTCTAGAGAAGTTTTTCTTTTATGGAACGATAATTAATCGTAGATGGTGTGTACAAAATGTCCATTTTACTGCTTATTTTCCTATTCAATTTTTCCCAAATGAAATTTCGAGTGCCTTTGACGGTTCCGTTTATCTAAAGTGTACATCGCCCTGCAAGCGAACGGAAGAGCGTACGACAGGGAGTGACTTTACAATAGGCATGCTACAACATATTACCATGCACTACAAGTAAACAACCCTATTTCTAGGAAGCACATAAGGGATTCACTGCCATATGAACTATAGCTAGACCCAATCACTTCCATACCTATCCTTATACCTTTCCTCTCGGTCTGAAGCGCCAATTAGTGCGGAAACAGACTTGAAAACACCCATGAAAAACTATAGCTACCAAAGGAACAAAACAGATTTTACAGCTTCCAAATTCGAACTACGAGGGACACAAGCAATGCAAATATTTTTTTATTAATAATTGCGGTTGCATTCCAAGCATACAAGGAAAAATCTAATTACAGTTAATCGTTGCTCATTGTTGACGGCTTTAAATATTTATAATAAAAATTGCTTCACTTGTTACTGAAGAGTCTATTCACCGTTCTGTAGAACGTTACGAAAAAAATGGCCATGCATTAGAGTCACAAATGGACTTCCGTTTTAGAATAATCATTAACTCTATACTTAACAGCCTAAAGTTTATTACGCTCCTACACCACAAATATCTCTAAGTGCCGGCTCGCCGATAATTGGTATGCGATGGTGAATGTAATCCCTCAAAAAGGATCGTAGGAAGTGTGTAGAATGGTTAAAGTGGGGCCAGAGAATTGTAAGGATGCCTCTTCCGAAATTACAGCGATAAATATTTTCCCCTAAATGTAGCAGAGCCGTTGGTATGCGATGATGTACATTGCACTAGTACTACAAGGACTGATCATCTCGCGCATTCTGTTTAAAATTACTCATCAAAGTCAACTAAAAGTTTCAAGTTCTTGGCAAAAATTTCCCTCGCGCTGCAAAGAACTATGCAATCTTTTCAACATTTACGACCATATTACAGGAAGATAGGTAAAAGGTACGCTTTAAAGCAGCATCAACTCGTAGAAAATGGCATGCTCGAATTACCAGAATCGCAACACCGAGTCATTGACTTCCCAAAACTCTAAACGATTGATAGGCGATCGCTTAGCATCAATACATTTTACTCGGAATAAATCAATAAAATTAAATGTCATTCCTGGATTTTTATTGCAGTGAAGATAATTTTACCATGAAAATTAAAATATAATGACAATTTGTTCTAAGTTTCATTTTATATCGTGAATACAAATTCAAAATCAGGAAATTAATGGAAATCGATTTGTGTTGGTAGTTGGCGTAACTAGGTCAAAAACGTTCAAGGATATCCTGTACTCCATAAGCGAGGGATATGAATGCACATCGTCAAGTCATACACCCTCATGATTTAAAAGAAATTTTCTGCAAACAGACATTATATTCCCGCAGCACGATTCGGAATTGAATTTCAATGACTAAAAACTGAAAAGTCTTATATGCACGCACAACTCGTTTTTACCGGCCTTTTACTATTATGAACACTATAAAGCAAATACATCACTCCTTGTAATTGCTGCATCAAAACCTGGCGTCATAATAATAATAATAATAATAAAAGGTCTTTATTGGGGCGAGATTGAGACAAAACTGTCCCTTCTGCCATCTAACCCCTCGTCAAAATAAATACTTATATAAAAGAAATAGTGGTCAATACTTAAAACAATTACAATCCGATGCTAAAAAAAATAAGTAAAGAATACACTTATAGGAATCAAATAATGATAAATTAACACAAAAGAAATATACATACACAATATATCAATATTACATATCTAATAGTGTGTGAGAGAATTTACAATGTGGGAAAAACGTGAGGATTATTATGCTTACACTTCGTTGGGGGCTTTCGTGACAGCTCGCGTGCTATGACGTAATTGTAGGTACTCTTTTCATATTCAGCTCATCATGGATTTCTTATTTAGTTCACGAAGACGGTATATTTCATAATTAGCTAACCTCCATTTCTAATTAAGCTTCAGTAAATAACCATTAATTCAGAGAGCTTCGCTGTCCCTAGTAAACACGCCGCTTTATTACGAACAATTCATGAACTTAATACACGTTGAATTCCAAATAAGAATACAAATGTTGTCAAAAATTACAATTCCCAATATTGATTCATTGCCTTCAATTTGGATCTGATGCATGCCGCTTATGTATCAATACTTTAAGAAACACAAAGGCTTTATGTAACAGAACATAAAAGAACAAGTGGGTGATTATAAATTCGGGCCAAAATATCCAAACGCGAAATCATAAATTATTAACGGCAGTAAAACCCCGACAGGACTGACTCACGCACTATGGGATTTCTACTAGTGCTCACATAGTTAATTCATGACGCTATATCAGAAGTCCTACCTTTGGCATTCTCTGGTGGACATGCAGACTGAATACGAGCCGTAAACATTAGCAGATCCCCTTAGGTTTTTTTCGTAGGAAAATAATACAGTAGTTACTCAAGGCATAAATGGCTAGGCAGGTTTATTTAGATGAGGAATACAAATATTTTTATTTCCAGGTGTATTTTTTAAAGATAATATAAATCAAAAGTAAAAGAACTACTGAACACTCCATCGTACCATAGTAGACTACGCAACTCTTTGATGATTCACGCAAGGCTATTTGCATATGTGAATGCAAACTAAGACCCGAGGCTTTCCGTGTATCGCCGATATTTAAAACGATAATGGAACTACATGTGCGGGGATAAGAAATAAAATTTCGTCAATAACAGATTATTATCGGAAATGCCATCACGACAACTTCCTCAACATTACATACCTAATATAAAATACGCAAATGGGCTTAGTCTTAACAGTAAGTGATTGAATTAATCAGTACAAATGTTTTAGATAGGGAGCATATATTCAATGTATTCACTTGATCATTCAAGGAAAGGTTTATGATTAAATTATTAAGACCTAGTTAGTTCTAAAAGAGTTCATGCAAAAAATTTACCATTCTAAGAATGGAAAAGGGAAATCAGGCATTTTTAACAGCCGGATGCAATATTGGTCAGTAAAAGAAAGTGTTAAATAACTTCTCATCGTTACCGTGGCAAAAAAATGTCTAAAAACTCAAGACGCCATAAAATAAGATGAACAGAATAAATGGATAAATACCTGATTTTTCACGGTGACATTTAACTCTTCTAACATCATTTTACGCCGATTTTGGGTAGATGTTGAGGGATTACTTGTAAGATTTCGCCTAAAATTTTGTACCGTAGTCTACATAAAATTAGTAGTTCAATAAAGTGAACGAGATGCTGGTGTACAGCTCCCTTCTTGTAAAATGACCACATAAGAGGATAAAAATAAACTTAAAGGACTTAGGTTTTGATCCACAGTTCACGAACAACCGTAGGTTTTAAAGAAGTAAATATGATGTAGGCATTGAATTCTACTCCTTGCTGATTTACAATAGAAGAGAATCTTGAAAAAGTGAGAAATAAAAATGAAAAGAGCACCTATGTCATCAATACTCGGGGATGCTGGCAAAGCGGACTTGGTAACGATCGCCGAGCGGATACGAAACATCTGGCGACGTGTCCGCGAGGATTAAATCACTGGGGCGCTCGGCATTCATTTCCTCGGTGCATAGTCCAGACGCCGGCGTCAAGAAGGGAGTTCTAACCACCGCTAGATAGGTGCCAGGCGCAGGGGAACGCGATGGGATGGCGAGAAACGAAGGCGAGGGAGAAGGGAAAGGGATTCAATTTGGGGCCGACCGCCGGCCCTTTGTTTTGCAAACGAAACGCATGCGCCACGGAAGGAACCGAGAGGAGTGGTGGGCGAAACATTATGCACGAGTCTCCGACGCTCTCAATGTTCCGGGTTAAGCACAATCACCAGCTGTCGCGCGATCACCTCCCTTCCTCCCCATACTTAGGCGCGTTTGTAAAAATAGCGGCGGCGAAGGACACCGGAAATAAAGGGAGAATGCTCAACGCCCTAATCACAATCACGGCAAACAAAAGAAGCGCAGTCTCGACAAAAAAAAAGAGAAACAATCGCAGGTGTCACTCCAGCAAGGACGGACTCTCCATCCTTCGTGTTACGATGAGTCGGAGAATACATCTACGGGTGTCAAGTTGGTTTAGTACTTAAGTGTACTGGCCCAATGGGAACGTGTTCAAACCCCAGAACGTAAAGATATTATTAATTGGTTAGCCGGCCGGTCAACCACTTGAGTGTTTTGTGGAGAGCATTCGAGTTCAGTACTCAGTCCGTCGGATGGGACGTTAATCCGTGGTCCCCTTGGCGCGTTTCGTTGAGAACAGGCTAATCCCTTCTTCTCTCAGGAAATTAATATCTACAGCAGAAATTTCATAAAGTGTGAGAGAATCTTAGGAAAAAATAAGACATAGCGATGGAGATAAAACCTAAAAAAAAGCCGTGGGATTAAATGATATTTCAAGTTGAGCCAAGTCATCAGCGCACAATTGTTTTGTACAGATGAGGGAAAGGAATTTGGGAGCAAATACAATGAGCACGAACAACTTACAAAGGAGAAGTGGATAAATATGAAGCTAACCAGCTTGGTAGGATGCAGACTAAACTAGATGCTCCACTCCGAAAATTCCTAAGAACTCCTTAAGTGCCTGCTATAAAACTTCACACTTATCAGCGTGAATGCATGATAAACCGGGTACAAAGGACCAATTCCTCTACGACATAGCCTATGTACCTGAGAAATATCGGAAGATTAGATGTGCTCAATTGAGGAATATAGAATGAGTAACGTCAAATTGTCGTACAAACAGGAGTTGCATCTGTTTTGCCCAATATTTTCATCGCGAAAGAATCGAGAATGCACTATGCTAAACTGTGCAGTAATATAGGTATTTAACTACCTGCAGAAACAAGATTTTAGCTGCCGGTAATAAAATATCCGTCTAAGTTGGTAAAAAGCGAGGTTTATAGAATTACTATTTCTATGCTGATGTAATCACATGCATAGGAAAATGCAGAGATAAACTTGTAAGGTGCTGCGAAGCAGATTAGTTCAGTGACAACTTTCCCTTTTGCTTCAGATATAGTTCTCCGTTCTCAGGCTAATTCTCTATATCGAGTCTCTCAAGATATATCTGTGCATTATTTGATAAGTGTGACTCGAAAAAGGATAGAAAAAAACCATCATAACAATCACTCTTAAGTTCGTTAAACGATTTAAAATAGTTTGAATAGTTATTTGTGGGAAGCAACCGGCTTGGGGCGCTAGCACTAAGTAGGATATATTGGGTAGGAGTAATAATTTTCAGGGAGTGGAAGAAGGATGGATTGAAATCCAGCGTTGGCATTGGCCTGGTCTTAACGAGAGGTGCCAAGGGGACCACGGCTTAATGTCTTATCTGACGGACGGAGTACTGAGCTTGAAGTCTCACGTGGAGACTGGTATACCAATTCTACCGGGATTCAAACCCGGGCCCTCGGGATAGAGGCAATAACTCTAAAACCGCACCAACCAGATACCCCCAATTAAATATAATTTCAGAGAATGTGTTCTCTCATCAACCCCTCGACAGCAGGAAAATAGTACCTAACCACGACTAATGTGATGAATGGAAGTCTATTTCTTTCTTGAATTAAGATTATCCCAATGACTGCATTTCACAGTTGCATTTTCCTCAAGTGTCATTAATTTTTTCAAAAACTGGTAGAAATATGGTGACAGTTTTTTTAAATATCGCTCAATATTATCACGCTTCATTTATAATCTCGTCTTCTAGCGTGTTAAGCCAAAAAATAACTGCTCAGATAACTTCTCACACATTAACAAAAATAACTGCTCAGATATCTTCTCACACATTAACAAAAATAACTGCTCAGATAACTTCTCACACATTAACAAAAATAACTGCTCACACACTAACAGAATAGGATAACAACAATTTCGTGTCATAGAAAGATTTAATAAATAATGCTCCGATAGTTGAAGGCAATCTTCAAGGGGAAAAGTGGATGGGAAGATGGCAATAGAAGTACACGTATATATGGGGATAGCAGCTAAGGATACAGAAGAAAAAAGTATGCAGAAATGAAGAGATAAGTCGAGAGGAGAGTTAAATCTGGAGCTGCGTCCAATCAATCTCAGATAATGTTGTGATGACCAACTTAGTACGCTGAATTTACTAGAACTTTGGTGTTAATAGCTAGGATTAAGTCACCACATACGTTGGTATCTAAATACAGCAATTAACAAACAATTCGTAGTAAGTGCATTAGAATATAAGTCCGGAAAAGGTTAGAAGTGTTATATAAATATATTCTTTGATCGCGGGATGATCGCAACAAGGGAAGAGGAACGGCATGGCCCTATAGGTTATTCATTTCTTTGAGGCTACTACATTTTTAAGCAATTAGTTGACATCAAAAGACTCGTATGAAAAAATTGAATTCAGCTTCAGGGAATACTGCGATCTATAAATACAATAATGAGAGCAATCATTGCTCAAAGTAAAAGCTAAGATAGAGAGTCAAAAGCTCGAGAAGCCTTTGTCAGTTTCATCCCTTACTATAGGCCAAAGCTCTTGCCAATATTCTAAGAAATCACAAATTGGCTATCATTTCAATTTTACATCAAAAGAAAGTATCCTTCCTTCATGCTCAGGTTTTATACCTCCGGTAATTCACCTCGGGACTTCGTCTTTCCATGCCTAAATACGAAGTTCACCCTTAAAGTAAAAAAAGGTTTTGCTCTAAAAAAAGTCAAGGGTTAATTAAACAATTCTTAGTTCATTCTTAATCGAAGCCTCAAACTACTTCTGCACATAGTATACATAATTGTACAACTTTCAATGCGCAATACCAAGTTATCTGCTTCTTCATCTTGCAATCCTGTAGCCAAAATATTTCATCACTAAATGACATTTTACGGCTCATCATCTTGAAATTTCCTTCCTCCTCTGTTGCAAATAGGGCATACAATTAACTCATCGGGTTTAAGTACAAAGTTCCACTGGCTCTGACGTGCCTCATTAAGGGTGTAGTACGTAAACATAAACGTAGCACGTTTTCTGCTGGCTGGGAAATCAATCATCACCTAGCAAATGGACTGGGCATCTAGTGATTTTCATCTATTCCCGAAAATGAAAGAGTTTTCACTTTCAATATGATGAATATGAGCCTAAAGCTGTTGTCTCTGAATGATATAAGAATCTATTGTCAGGATTAGAATGATGGAGTATAAAAAAGTATATCACATCATGGCAAGTGCTTGAATCTGTGAAAAGGCTACATAGAAAATTAGCTTACTGTATATAAAAAGAAATATTTTTAATTGACCCTCCTTAATTTTGTTGTCACAAAATGTTCTTTATTCTCTAGATAACCTCATTCACTATGTAAAACTGGGTTTGCGAGTCAAAAACCTACACTTTGGTCGACCCACGCGCCACATTTTTTTCCGATGGTCCAACCCACACGCCAACTGCTACTTTCGCCAACCTTTAAGTCAATTGGACCAGTAATAACACTGGCCGTTTCACTGTTCAACACAAACTAGACCTAAAGCATTTCGAGAGGGGTGCTTTCATAGACAGATGTGCCCAGCCAAACGCTACATAAATGAAATACGAACACGTACGCCCGCTAACGCACCAAGATGATAACACGAGAATGGAAGGAGTGGCCTTCGATGAGTAGGCAAATTTTAGAGGGTAAATCTCGGCCGAAACGCAAAACAAAAGCAACAAAAAAGAATAAATCGCTGGAGAGGAACAGAGGAGTGCGTTGGAGGACTCAAAACACGAGAAAATGAGCTGGAAGAACAAAGGAAAATACTGAGAGCTACTTATAAATTAGGCACGACTGAAACAAAGATGCATGCATATATAATCAATCCTACCTTAATACGGATCGTACACACCCCTATCATCTTATATATAATATGATATGATAGGGCTGTGTACGATCCGTATTAAGGTAGGATTGATTCGGATGCATTTGAACAAGTACTGCAAATTTGTGAAGAGCCGTTCTGATAATGGTGTTTTTGTCACGGGATTAAAAACTCATGTTAGGCCATTTGCCCTGAATCTTTAAAAAAAAATTGAATTTATAGTGTTTCCCTTGAACGCTGTAAATAATGTAAGAGTTCCGAAATGCTGAATCAACATTACGGTCGATTCGACGACTAAAATGATGAGAGAAAGACTACCACACAAATAGATATTAAAAGTATTTTTTTCCGCGAATGATAGATTATTATATAGGCAATTTTGTTTTCCTCAATTTTTAAAAGTGTCCTTAGATTATTAACGCATTCTTAACACACTCTTGCTTGCCTGATGTCAGAATTATGTGTCCTTAGATTAGTAACGTATTCTCAACACACTCTTGCCTGCCTGATGAAAGAATTATATTCATCATCATCACTCAACAATCCTGAGATTGGTTTGATACAGCTCTCCGCTGAATTCTTCTATTAGCTAATCTCTTCATATTACACGTATTTCTTCTTTTTCTCACCCCTCATCACTTGTTCAATAAATCTCATACGAGGCCTTCCTTTGCCGTTCTTACCGTTCAATTTTCCTTCGACGATTGCCTTTGTCAAGCGATCGTGTCTCATGATGTGGCCAATTAAGTTGTGCCGTCTTCTTGTTAGGGTTTTCAGAAGACTTCTCTCTTTTCCCTCACTTCTGAGGACTTCCCATGGTGAACAATTATTTTATATTTTTAAATTTATTTTTTAATTGTCAACCGCATGTTAAGTACATTCACCATTAATGTATGTGTATACGCATTTTTGCAAATGTTTTTCAACCATGACTCGTAGATTACTTTGTTAAGTCTGAATTAAAGTGTGTCAGGTAAGTTTTCACACATGACATTTAGAAATTCATTTGTCAAAGTTGGACTTATTGAGTGAGTCAAGATGCTGAGCTGGCCAGAGAGTTGCATCCATTTTCTGCGGAAGTTATTGAATATACACTCAGAGCTATCATGGAATGGATGAATATACGTCACATGTTATGTAAAGGAAAATGTGTTGTCTGAGATGCGCTGGATATCTTGGCTTCTGTTTGATCTGAAGGTGCATCACTGTTATGTAACAAGTCATGACCATTATTCACTGGTTAGAACAAACTATTCCAATGTGGTCACTACCCAATGTGTGTTAGTTTGTGCTGCAGTGAATTTTCACTACAATCTGTCACTGGTGCTCCTAATATCACAACGTAACTTGGATGTCTGAATTTCATTCACTTCAGACCAACATTCATTTTAGGACTAAAAATATGAATTAATTGCAGGAGGTCGGGGATAAACTTGGATATTTTCTGGATATCCAAAAGCGGGAACTTCGGATCTTTGTGGGATATTTAGGTACACAACGTGATTTGTATATTCTGGATATTTCCTGTATATTAGGAAAGACATCTTGTAACGTTGTATGGATATCGGATGGACATGAACTTCTATTGAAAACGTAGTTTCTCACTCAATCGATACATTTAATCTACATCATTTTTCTGTGGCAACAAATTTCGAATGTTTCCACCCTTGGCTTCTCTACAGCTGTCATCGTACATAAATATATTGGTAAATGCAAATAATTTTAAATATTACAATAAAGTCATATTAATTTATAGATATTAATTTAACATTTAGCTGTATATGTCCTGGGCATGTTAAACTAACTCCAATTTTTCTGACGGCGTCGTAACAAGCGCATGTGCTTGGAGATGGCTCTCCCCCTACCACACTCCTCTGTGGTAGCTGGGATTGTAAGAGGATATAAATGTACGTCGGAAATAAGTACTAAATAGACAGTAACCACTCCCATTCAGATTAAGATTCATTGTCTATACAGAAAGAGAACGAAATGAAGGGATCGAATTCATCTAGAAAAATCGTCTACTCCTTACAATTTCGCTATTCCAATAATGTTAAATTCTAGTTTTCATCTTTAAAAATTAACTGGAACTTCAGTTCACATACTAATGCATATACTGGAAGAGGCTAGAACCATTTTAACTTTATATAAGTCATTGCTTATCGATTAACCTATTCAAGAATGGCCACTGAATAATTTACGATCCAGACAATTGTTAATACGTTCATTTTACAGAAGGTGGGGTAAATAAGAGCAAAACCCATTGTATGCTCATGTATTGATCATAAACTCACATAGACCATACATCACTGACAATAATGCATCTGACTCTTATCATATAAAAATATGCGCGATTAGACAGGCATAACTCAGTAATGTAAACCTCAATGCAACAGAACTACGAGTCGGAAACTCGCTCTCCGGCAATTAATTCTGGATTCAAAAACAAAACCTGTAAGCAACAGCGGGCCAATTACTATTGCAATCTCTGCCCTACTAACCACGAGACGTGTCGTGAAATGACCAATATCATCAGTCTAAGCCCAAATCAGATTTTCAAAATTAGATGGCAATTGAGATTAAGACAATCTGACAAATCTAAAAAAAACATTGGGTATTTTGTGATTGGTGGCTGCTAAAGACAGATTGATGATTACAGACCCGCCGTATAAATTGATATGGGTCCTAAAGAAGCTTGTAATGAAAATATTTAGAAGGAAATAGTGGAAGGAGCAAGAATTTAAGTGGCTCTTTTTGAGGCAGCGTGGAAAATGTGTTTATTAAGTTTTAATCCCATCAGGTGGCAGATGACAACTTCCAGTGGCATTAGGATTATCAGGGCCAAAACTTCCTGAGTTTTCACAAATTCCTTGTCTGCTTGAACCTTTGAATAAGCCGAAGGCCAAAACAACATCATTGAATAACATCAGAGAAAACAACTGAGTGTAGGAACTGCTTAACGGAGAAATATATGCGACGAAACATTCCGAGGTCAAGACAGAAAAACTGGCGCTAGCGTATTAATAATTTGTGAGCCATGCAATGTAGAAATCACCTTCGAATTTTTCCTAGAGAAAAATTGGTTATAACTCCCTACTCCACCGATGGCTGACCCAAAATAACGCCCTAAGAGACAGGAAATTTTCAATAGAAGTTTCCCTTTGCAAAGCCAACATTTTTTCCCCTCGCGTGACTTCCAAGTTTATATTCTTCGGACCCAGGGATCTTGGCGGAAACAACCTGCTGCGACTTATGATATTGAAAAGGCATGATATCCAACTTAATGCACATGCGTTATACACGTCAATGCCTATAGAAAATGCGCATATATTCCTCCGCCACCTCCGCCTCCGACAAATTTCCCTCTCTAGGTCACGAGGACGATGAGGGATTCCGGCCGTCCCTCGGCGGGTAATTGCGCGGAAGCCAGTGGGTAAGTGTTTATTATCTCCAAGCAGGCAGCGAAGGAGGAGGGAGAGGCGGTAAAAGGGATGTGGGAAAGAGGGGAAAGGTGTAGGGGACGTAGGGGAATATAAAAATGCGTTGGCAGGTAACTCCACCTGGCCGGCACGCGAGGCTCGACGAAGACAACACGGACAACGATGGGAGACGAGAGGGGCAGGAGGGGTCGTAGTACTCACCTCCCCCACCAGGGGGGCGAGGCAAGGGTGCCCGCCGCTGCCGGCTGAGCCAATCAGGACCGCCTTCTTAGACACCGGCCTCCTGCTGCCAGAAGGTCTTCTTAGAAGTTCTGCCAGCATCCTCGTGAACCCCCAGCTGGGAGATACCCTCAAAGCCAATTCCCTCCGCTAAAGCATACCATAGCCTTCAACCCGAAGGTCCCTTTGATCGGCTAGAGTACAGCTGACCAAAAGCCAAACCCCGGGCCGATTGCAATACACATATCAAGTATGAGGAACCAGTTCCTAAACAAGCGCCTCGCTCTTCAAATTGCGTCGTGTTTGTTTAGGCACAAGAAATTTCATGCGGAGCCCAAAATATCAAGCGATTCGGGTCCAGCCCCAAAGAGACTTCCGGATGGCGTAACCCTGCTCGGCTGACCCTTCGGTAGGCAGCCGAGCAGTCTTAACAGCTAGGTTAACACGCCGTCTCAACGATAGCACTAAGGAGCGTGTTGTGACTCGTGTAGCTAGCTGAAGATGACAGAATTCGACCGATGCTTCCCCACGCCCCGGGAAATCAAGCCTCGCGGAAAAATTTTCCGATCCCATTCCACGACCAGACGGCTTTTTGAACTCCCTCCTCCTGTAACCTCGTGATTGATATTCGACCGCGGTTCGGCGACTGGGCTTGGATGCGAGGAATCGGCTTCCCGCTGCCGCGCCCGTAGGAGACTGAGGGAGCGGGAGCTGTGGGAGGGGAAGCGGCGCCCCGCCCATCTCCGTCCCGCACCCGACCACCCCTCGTGCCGCGCTCCGCTACTCCTCGCGGCGCCCCCTAGGCTCCTTAAAGGGGGACTGCTCTCGGGGAAGGGGAGAAATGCGGCAGCAGGAGGGGGAGAACTAGGCAAGGCACCATAAGTGCTGCCGGGGGAATTACGTAAAATATTAATGGGGGCGAGTACCGGGATCATACTGGAGTTAAGGGCCCATAAATTCGCAAATATTCTCTCGTATAAGGGTTGAAAATTATAGCGTGATGAAAATACCGAAAATATTCACGAAAAACAAGCCATAAAGGTGCAGGCAGCTTTTCGTGGCAGTGAGTTAAAAGTTAATGAAATGGGACAGCGTGCAGAACGATTTTGCCTCGCATACACAAGAGCATATTCAGAATCTTAACTACAGTCTCGTTTCCGCTGCTTACATCCTAAAATGTCTACTTTGAGTAAAACTGGTATGCAGATTAACCCTGCAAAGTTGGTATTAACGATTTGCCCCACACTGTATACCGCTATGAACCATATCGATGAAAATCTGTAAACTCTTTTGAACTCGTAATAGAGAGTTTATGACGCTAGCAGTAGAAGTGAGACTAGTTGAGATTCTGGGCCATAATCGGAATCTCAACTCAGTTCGAAGCGACACGCTGAGAGGTAATACCACCTTTGAAGGTAGAATCTGTGCACCAATTTGACTAGTTTTCGGGAATTCAGGTCGCAAGCAGGAGAAGCGAGACTTTCGTTGAGCTTCTGAATTTGGGCCCTAGGCTTCCATTTCGAGTCACGAAGTGTAACACATACTTGACGTCTGAAGGTCAAACCAGACCACGGCTCAATTGTGAGGACAGAAGAAAGTAAAATACGCAACTAAAATTTTTAATATTATCTACTAGTAGATGGCAATCATAGGAAACAAGCTTAAAAGTAAACAAACCAGATTCAGGTGTGATGTGGTGGAAATGTTCCATATTAATAGAAAGATATTGCAATATTCCACAGAAGTAAAAATTTATTTTGACTAGTGTCAATGTTAGTACATCATTCTCAAGTTGAGAATGAGAATGGTGTAGTAACATTGAAACTAGCCAAAAAAAATTTTTACTTCTGTGGAATATTGCTATATCTTTCTATTAATAATAAACTTAAAAGCCTCAATGGTAGAGAATTCCATTTGTTTTTTCGGGATTGAAATAATTTACCTTTTTCATCAGTATATTTGGCATTCATGTATTATACAATAATCACAAACTATTTTCATGCATGAGAAATGTAGCCCGTTGAGTGCCATGCAATGGGCGTTTTTATGCAAGTTCTATGCGCAAAATCAAAGCTGAAACCCTTAAAACCCATAAATTCTACTTTCGGTCCCTAGAATGATAGAAGAGCTATGAATACCAGGGTCTGAGCGTCTCGGTCGGGTAGTTCATCTCGATTCTTATGATACTTACATGCACTTGATTAGGGTAGTTAAATTCTCATACAATATATGGATGTGAGAAAACGTTCACTAGTTGGAACACGTTTATGCAACGTTTCCATTTAAAAATACGTATGATTATAATACTTATTGAAAACATTTATTGCGTGTAACACACAGCAGGCAGATTTGCAGATCCAGATTAATTGAACAAGAATGCAATGTAATATTACACTATTATCATTACGCTTAATGGAACACTTCGTTTGAAATTAATTAGTTGCGTCATTAAAAAGTAACCGAGGCTGATTGATTGAATTAACTTCTGAAATAATAGTCATGCTGGTCCTCCAAAACCCAAATTAATACCGAAAACTTCGTCCAAGTCAAGCCTGATAGAGTGAGTCATCTATTGAAGGTGTTTTTTTTTAATTTCAGGAAATACTTAAAATCCGTATCGCATCGATGAGGCGTGTTCGCACTTAACCATTCATTACATGAATCAATTACGGATGCGTACTCAAAGCTGGATAATGGCAAATGACATGCTAGATGCTCGTTTTCAGGGTGCTTCGTCCTTAATTGGCCAACCTCTCTACTGAATTACTAGCCCGACATCTGGCATTATTGACACCACCGTGACCCTCCACATAAGAGTTCAACCAACGACTCAATAAATACCCACAACAGCATTACAAACAGTGGCAGCGTAGGGTCAAATTGACCAGACTAGCATCATATATCCGCATTTGAATAAGGATTGTATTTATCTCTGCCATTTTCATTTGATACCATTGTTAATTTCACCGTTTTTTCACTGAGTCCAAGAACAACAGAAGAAGAAGTCAGAAGAAGGCAGGGCAGGGAAAAGGACTTCCCCCTACCCTGATGTGTGAGTCACACGTCGTTGGACTTAGTACTTGATGAGCTCTACTTGGTTATTGACTTGGTCATGCTACTTCGCCTGTGTATATGTGTATTGTGGCCTTTCCTAACATCCTAGTTCAGTGGTAGGTACTTCGACCTTTGATAATGACTTGTTAAATAGGATTTCTAGGATCAGTGATATTTCTAGGGTCAACTCCTCGCTTGTATCTCTTCCGCGCCAGGGGATTAGCTGTTTTGAATCTAATGCACTGGAGAATTTTACCGTCGCTAATTGATTCTCTAATTACACTAATATGCAAGTTTTTACTGTTTTAAAATGGAAAGGAGCATAGGAATTGATTTTTTTCCACAGATTCTAAGAATGACATCTATCGTAATACCCTGTCTCAGGTCTCTTCAGGTTTATTCACAAATCACGAAAACGTGAAAATTAAAAAAAAACATCTTTTTAATGACATTGCTATATGATAACGTTTGCAACGTGTAAAAATGTTGTCAAGAGGGATAGAATGAATGTATAAGTAATATATAAACACACCTTTTTTACCTGTGTAAGCCACGCTCCCGTGTGCCTCGCCCGCCCACATTTTTTGGCATTTCATGAGTAAACAAAATATTTCCGTAAGACACTTAATTTTTTGTCCTTGAGCCTGCCGCTTTTCGTTTCAACCTGAAAGCACAACCTTCAATAAAAACTAATGAAATAGTAATACGTCAAAAAAAAGGAATAGGAATCGGGGAAAAAATGTGGGTTACAAACGATGGGAGTTTGAAGAAAAAAGGTGCATAGTTTACAAGGAAATACGGAGGATTTGTATAAGCCGCGATAGTTTTTCGAGTCGTTTTTCACTGGAGTTTTGGGAAAAAAGGTGCGGAGTTTAGACGAATATATACGGTAAATATTCAAAAGCACACCCAGTATTTACCACTCCCCCTGAATCTTCCTCTTCTCGGATTGACATCGGTTTTAGTCCTTACAGACTCCTTTCAGCATCCAAGAACAGTCAGCCATCATATTTACCGTCCACTTTTCTTGCTATCACCTTTCAATCATTTTCATATCGCGATGGAAGAGCTCATGATATTCTTTCGTAAAATTACTAAGATTGTCAGAAAAGTAATATAGATGAGTATAAAAAAAAGTGTCATTAATACTGGTAAACCGATCCACGTTGAGTTTGGTTTCATCGTTCTTGTAGACAGTTTTGGACGACCTGTGGAAACTATTACTCAGCACTACTTCTGATAACTAGTCAGTGATGTCGATTCGTGCTCCAACGGATTTTTATCCCGGTATTCTTTGGACGGGTCAAATCAAAATACGGGTAGGTCAGTTAAAACTAGATGTAATATTACAGTAACTATGATATTTTGTTTTTAAAATAAATACTAAGGAAATCACTTCCGAAAATCAGACTAAAGTTGGGTAAAATATCAATGATTCCTTGCGTTTGCGATACTGCTAATACATCCATCTCTCTCGCACGGAATTGAGAATAATTTTAGTGGATAGGTATGTTTGCGATCGCACTATTCACTTATTTCTTAGTTATAGATAAGGAGTCAAGTTGAAAGATCAAGACGCAGTTTAGAGGAGGCCATTGGATATTATTGTATTTATATCCTTATCGTAAAAGTGATCAGATTAACATAGACGGATCTAGGGCCATCTATAACATAATTAATATATGTTACTTATATTACATAATTAATTATGTAATATATTATATATTAATAATATATGTTACATATATTATGTATTTGAATACGGCACTGAAATGTTCACTTCATATCGCACAGCTTCGTTATATCGATTCCACGATGCCAATGGGCAGCATCACATTGAATCGCACAATATATGATATAGCATATCTTTTGTAGTGACGTAAAGCCACACACCGAAATGCGTTGGTTCTTATTGTTAGTTAACATTTTAGTTAAAATTGCAACATTTTAGGTTAGGCACACAGTTAGTGGCAAATAGTCATTTCACATTTCAAGACAAATTTGCAAACAAAGTAGAAAGTATGAGCACATTCATCACCACCACCGATAGAGGAACGGATGAAACTGAAGTGAGCAAAACGCTTAAACTTGCTCAATAGAGGAAGAAAAACTATTTACTGGAGAGTTCATTAATAAGGAAATGCAACATTTGCAACAAACTTTATTGCTATTTTTTCAACTGCCTAATATGAATGAGGAAGATAATTATTCTCAACTCGGAAATTTTTCAATCGTGAAAACCAAAAAGTTATCATCACCGAATAATTTTCCCCCCAAAATATACATGAATTCCTTTTACATTTTATATTTCCTTGCAAATAACCAAATATTTGTACTCAAAGTAAAGCGGATAAATGAAGGGTATATAATCTTTAAAAATGAGTAAAAAGCATAACTTATGCAGGCTTTTTTCCAGTAGCAATGCCATCAAGAAGTAGAGTAATAACAAGTAACATACAACACTATTGTATGTAATGTAGATGAGCACATTAACAAAACTTCCGCCTTTCCTAGAGTTCAGGTCTCATATTCTATAAAGTAACGCTCCATATCTTCTCTAGCATTCAGTTATATTCCGGCTTAGATTATCAACAATTCTCTTGTATATGAAAATGCCTCTTCTGCCTAAGCAAACCTCTTTCTAACATCATCACTACCACGCCAACCTTCATCCAATACTCCGCCCTCGAAAAATATAGTTTCACCAGTTCATCCGATTCCCTTCTACTTCAATGTTCAGCTTTTCGTTCTTTTTCACGCTAATTCCATAACTTTTAGGGTGGCAATGTCTTAAAATTCGATATGATGTGGCGGTTCATGCAAGGGAAATTGAGCGTTACGAAAACATGGCTCCAGGTTTTACGCTAAAATTCCTAAACAAATAAAATTACTAAAACGAATAATACTGCTATCATCGTATTGTACAATTGCGCCACAATCAAATCACACATATTTCAACTCGCGCAGAACTGGACAGTGGAGGAAACGCGTCTGAATTCACGAATTCAGTCAGCTTTGATGTCTTGCCATTTCAACATTGTTTATTATATTGAAACGAAATAAACTGCATTACACCACCAATACAATTTTTTTCTTAAATATATAACCGCAGCGGGTCGTGGTGGCCTATTGGGTAGAGCACTGAACTACTGACCTTTCCGGACACGCCCATCTAAAATCCTCACGATTCGATTTTCTGTGTGTCAGAATTTCGTAGGAAATCGCAGGTGGCCCATGGAAAGGAACAGGCCCCCCTACCCTAAATGTGTGAATTTCACACGCCATTGGCTTAGTACGGGGTGAGCTCTACTCTGACCTATCAAAACCAACCTTCGAGTTGAATCACTGAGTGAGTGAGTGGTATAACCGCAATAATATCAACATTGCTTGAAACAGAATAAAATTGAAGTGAATGTTTACTTTCACTAATTGAAAACAAACTAGGTCTTAACATGTAAGGGTCATGTAAGTCGATAATGAGAAACCGCAGCCAGGGCCTTAAAATTGAAATGAAATGGCATCTGGATCTGAAGTCTTATCATCTCTCGTCATTTTTGGTAGCATGGTATTGAGCACTACGAAATCATCTACTGCTCGCAGGCAAGTTACCATCAACAAGAAATGTCGAAAGAATTATGTAACGGCTCATTGAGAATTCAACCCTTTCAGTGCTTTATTATTTTCTTCTGGCGGAAAATTGTTTGCTAATTTGTTTGTTTGCACGAAAACTTAACTATAATTTCAGTTTTATAGTAAAAAACCTAACTAGTAATGAATGAAAAGATTCAATCCTTATTCTCTATTTGTTTTAAGGTAAACATACAGAGATGTAACGACCAAATGTATACTGCAATGCAATAAATACGATCGCGTACATGGGTCTGCAATGGTTAAGATGGTAGGTTCCACTAGCTGCAGCTGAGCGGCAGAGGAGGTGAAGAGAACGCAAGAAAGGTAAAACGAGCGCGAGCAGCCGCGATTGTCAGCGTGCATAGGGCTTAGATTGCGACATGCAACAGGACGTCGGGAATGGATTCCGACCAGGTTCAAAATGAGCCGTGCGAAGACTTCAAAACGGAGTGTGACGCAGAAATCTGCGACGACGCGTTGTCGCCGATTTCTGCGTTGGGCTAGCAGCAAATGAAGATTTATTTCGGAGATTGTTGTCACCTCAGATCCATTGATATCCACAGTATCAGACGTCTCAAAGTAACCTGAGGTAAAGTTACCAGCTGAGAGTGAAAATCTTCTTGCCCTGGCCGATATGTAGAGCGACATTGAATCCGATATAGTGATGTCGGAAGAAGGCTTTCATTAGATCAAAATGATTACGCCAGAATAAAAATGCCTCTACTTAAATTTTTTTCCCAATTATTCCAGCAGTTAAATATTGTTCATATCATATTATTCAGCCTAAATTAGAGCACTTGATTATCTTAAATAGGTAACTAACGCGCAAGCCAGTTCCCGAAGGTCGCGAGTTTATGTCCTGTCCATGACATGGATCTCGAAATACTATGCATTTATCGATTTCGTAAATATTTCGGACTTATAGGATCTAAATACTTGTGGTTCCTTTGCAATCCGATAATTACTTCCGTAGAATATTTGAATATTGTTTAAATAATTATATCTCTTTAAAATGCCAACATTTAGAGATATAGCAGAAATAACTTCAAAGTCGGATTTAGCTGGCAAAAAAAACCTTGGAATTAACTATTTTCCTTCATAAGTACATTGATATAACGTCGGTATTAATATTGGCCAACATTTTTCACTTGGGATCACCTACGACCTTAGAAAACACCTGCTTTGCTTGACTTACTTTAGAAATCTCGAAGCCGATAGTTTTAACAACTTCTCGTACCACTGACCAGTGCTCAACAGTATCCCTCGACCTGCTTCTCGGTCGCAGGCCTAGGTACTTGAAGATGAGCCCGACAAATGAACTTAGCTTGTAACTTTAGTTTTTATAAGATCAACATAAATATAAGCTTGGCTAAAACTCTGTACAGTTATTTTGTTTAATTAACTTGCATGAAAACAGCTTTATGGGGGTCATCATCACGGTTAAGCCTAGTGGCTGTGTTAGCGACACAGTTTACCCCAATTTCTTGAGATCGATCTAATTTTTAAGGAATAAATTAAAAATAAAACAAGAGGTAGGCCCATATTGTAACAGTTAAGTAGAAGTTTAGGCCCATATTTTAATAGCTGAACCCTGTCTGGAAAACATAAGTAGATTGCCACAAGCAGGCGAAGCCTTATAGATGCAAATTGGATTAAGTCGCTTTGCTGGACTTACTTCTCGGCTTGAGAGACTGGGCTGATTTCGCACTGCTACAACACAGGAGTCATTACCGATCGATCACCTCCAAGGACTAGCTGTCAATGCGATGCACTTTGTCGGTCCTTTCGTTACTTCAGTCCTTTTGGAAATACATATAAAACAGCAGTGATGCCGCAAAGAACGCGCACCACCTTTTGATGGCGCCAAACAAAACTTAATACCAACAATTTCACGCAGAACAATAAATAACTTTCCTCATTTCTTGATTACGAAAGAGCAATGACTATGGCGTTTTAAGTCATTAACAATTAACAAATACAAAGCGTGGAGAAAATACCTCTTGCTGATACATTCGAAATAAAATAATTACAACTAAACAAACGTAGCTAACGGTGGCGTCCTCGAAAACAAAATTATTCCGAAATTTGGGCTCGTGAATACCTTTGTTAAATTAACTTCTACTGCCTGTTAATTTACAAATCCTCTAATGTCTGTCTTAAAGTCATTACCCATGTGTTTCCTTTTATCGACGATTGCACTGTGACTGGCTAAGCGAATGTCAACTAGCGAAAAAGTATTTGCTACACCCGGTAAAAGTGCATTTTCTTCCGTTACGCTAGTGATTCTTAACCAGGGGTTCACGACGCTACTTCAGGGGCGCGAGAAGTTCCGATGAAAATAAATCGTTTATTATGTAGTTGCAGCAATCAACTATAAAACGATTATTTCACAGTTTTCGAAGTTTAATTCGACACAGATATTTCCAAACAATACTACGTACGTAATATTTTCCGATTTTTGTGATATACATCACTAACTAGATTTAATTTATATTTCATTAGTAAAAAGAGTCCAATTTTCCTCCACCATAATGAACAAAAATTCGATATATTTGCAAGGGGGTGCGAGGACACGCATCGATTATTCTAGGAGTAACTACAACAGAAAAGGTTGATAAATAGTTTAATTGTTCCAGGATCCACATTATTGAAATTTATTAAATGGAAATGACCATTACACACTAAAACTCCACCAAATAATATATTGGACAAAAACAAGTTTTCAATGCATCTCTATCATCTTCATACACAAATGTTAAGGCAAAATTTCGTCGTTCACGCATCTCCGTCGCAGTACGTGGGAGAGAATGTCATTTTATTTGACATGCAATCCCAACTCCTAGAATCCTTCATTTCCCTCTCCGAAAAGCAGACCCCGATCGGCTAATTCAACTCGCATTGTTCCTCTTCACCTTGCTCCTCCATTGGCATCATTCCCCAAACCCTATCCCGACTTTATTTCGGCATATTTAAGTTTCCCCAACCCTCGCTAACCCTATGACTAACTCATTAATCCTCCCCCCTTTCAATGCAACCTTCATCCTACCCTCCCTTATAGATACAACGACGGAGACACATTTACGAAAACAGAGTACTTACCATTCGTGGGTACCTGAATACGACGCGGATGCGTCGAAAACTAGTTTGTACCCTCTACTATTAAACTACTCAGTTGAATTCAGAACTTTAAATTACTTTAATTTCCGTTTTAGAACCACAACGTCATAACTTGATTTTCCTTTTCAATCTGCAAACAAGGTGATTGGAGGTGCTATAACGTTTCGTACAACGGCGCAGCAGTTAATAAGGTAAACATACAACTTCTTTCCTTTTTTGATATGTGTATGATTGCGGGAATGAGCGGAAATGGAGGAAAGTTAAATCGTGCATGGTCACCGATCCACCTTCTCTCCCCACGTACACCCTTGTCAAAAACCGTCAAAACTGCAGTCAGAACCATCAGAATCTTGACGCTTGAATCATTTGGAATGCGATAGGAGACTCGAATCCTTCTGAGCATGACACTGAGCGCAACACATGAAATCGATGCTTCACCCACGCCATGAACTTTACAGACTTCTATTAGGTTTCATTCTCCGATGTTGCCTTGGCAACTCACGAGGAAGAAACCATAGCGAGCGGCGAAGGTAGGTTTCCTAACTACCAGTCCTTGACCTTTCTCATTCTCGTTTCACCAAGTAATATGTTGTAATGCGATGCTCGAAACACAAAGAGGAAAATTTCCTAAACTGAACCAATACATTAAAAAATTTCTTTTGTAGTTTCACAGATATTGTGTAACTTTCAATCTCCCTTCCCAATTTAGGAAGAGGCTTCCTTGAACTCTGAGATAAAGATAATATTTTTCATACAGCATTAGAAATAGATTACATTTGAGTGTAATAGAGAGGCAGGACCCTAATCAGAGACAGCAAACGCTACCTGAGAGCTGATAATGAAATTGATCAAAGTTCATTTTATTACCGACGAAATGACATCCGAGAGTATTTCCATCAATCAAAAATATGCGGCGGATAAAATGAAGTACAGCCAACATAATCTGGTCCAATGTAGGGGATTGGAGAATAATTTGGAACAGCACAAAAATAATGACACAGAAAGGAGAGCCAGTCGTGAGAGTCACATCGCACAGTGGGACCAAATCAAAAAAGCTGCCCAAAAGTCGAAAAATGAAGTTCGCGTAAAGCGGCCAAAAATAGATGATAAATATTATTGATTATGTGCTCTTCAAGAAAGTATACGACACGGAGCACATAAAATTTCAGGATAATGTGTACGACCTGTCAAAGTAGAGCATGTCAGTGTGATTTTGGCTGCCGTAACTTTCGCGTCAAAACATGAATGTTCTTATCTTCATTGAAAATTTTCTATGCAATATTTTGGATTTTTTAAATTTTACACAAAATAACACTACCTTTACGTACAAAATGAGTTTAGAGTAGTTTACTTTAACGTTTGTTTTAACGTGTTTAGATTTTTATTTATAAAGTGTTGTTTTTACGTTAAATTTAATTTTAAATGGCAATTATCGTTTTCATCGACATCTGCCGACACGGAGTTATCTATACTGCGTGATAGAGTATTAACAGTTTTTTGAAGAAAATTCTTGTAGATTTTTGCAGTTTTCATTTTACCAACTATATTTCTTCGAAAGTGTCCCGGTCGCTGCCGCGGGGGCCGCCATTTGCCTCTATATGTGGAAATGGTGAAATTTCCAAATACTCGCGGAAAGGAATTTCAGTTTAACATCTTCAGTAAGCAATATACATTTTGCACACGTATATAACCCATACCTTTTGAAACAGTTTACTGAATTAGCTAAAATTTGAGAATACTCTTGTCACATATTTTTGTCCCCGTTAACCATTTGATCGTAAGGTGTACATGAAACTGGGACGGAAGATGCGAAATTTCTGTACGATCAGCCTTCCCTACAAAGTGTTCTTATGACCTGACGATCGCTCATAGGTACAAGGCGTGCCGTGGCTGGAGGGGAGTGGAAGTGGGCACGGATGAGGGTCGTGCAGGTGCAGCGGCAGGCACCAAGTGGGCAATAATCTGCTCTCTTAGATGCTGCCCACCCTTCTGGGTTTTACAGTCCTTTCTTATTATTCTAATCCTCTGGTAACTCTCCACGGATCTCTTTTACATCTCTATTGCGACAAATGTCAGTGTTAGAACTCAAGTGTGTGACTATTAATTTTTGGAGGAGGAATAATTCGATAGAGCGATCCTATTAAATTTGTAACACGAAGATCGAAAGCGTTGAAACCATAATCAGGTGTAAAAATCACTAAAGATTTATCGTGGGGAAGACACATCCGGGAAATATGCGGCCGAGCGAAGAGAAAGCTAGGATTTATAAAAAGAGTACTTGGGAAATGTGATGAGAAGACAAAAGAGCGATATTACTTTTAACTAGTTATGCCCCAACTTGAATATGTACCCAGTGTATGGGATCCGAACGAATTAGGTATGATCAGAGAACTAGATAGTGTGCAGCGTAGAGCAGCTAGGATCGTTACGATATGTTACGATATGTTTAGTAGTGTATCGGAATTAATACAGGAATTAGGGAGGGAATCATTATCAGAACGTAGGTTTTGGTACAGATTAAATCTCTTACAGAAATTTAAATCGGATAGCTTTACTGAAGATATTAGGCATGTATTAAAACACCAGCGTATAATGCTAGATTCGACCAGATAAGTAAGATTAGAGAGATAGATTTTCGTACTGATAGATTCAAAATGTCATTTTTCCCCCGTACTATAAGAGAACACAATACGCATGATAGCAAAGCGATAGGCAGGGGAAATATTTTAGAGTAGTCTGTAGTGCATGATGCATGTATTAATCCCTTAATTACCACGTAGATACAAACAATTTAGTTGCACGAGACCCTATAGTAGCATATTTGCATGTCAATAGTGCATGCTTGATGACCTTCACCCCTGCCACACACCCTCGCGGTGGCTTGCAAGGCATCGCGTAGATGTAGTACAACTCTCTTGCCTCCTTTTGGCCAACCTTGTTGCCGCTTGCATGCACTAACGGAACCCTTCACTGTTCTTCGTTGGGGGATTTTCTGGTTGTGTTCGGGTGTTGCATTCAGTTGTCTTCGCGAGTGTGTCCAGAGAACATCTACTGAAAGTTTCTAACAATTTAAATGTTTACTAATAGCTAACTATACTTTAGTAACCACGAGTTAAATTTATTTGCTATTTTCTGATACCTTTGATGAGCCGAGATTTTAGCGAATGTACTTAAGTACACTCGTTAAATGTACATACGTGGAAACATTTACTAAACAAATTTTTAAATTGTAAACATCGATTATATGATAGAAATATATAATTTTGTGAATATATTTCGGTTAACGCAAGGATGGAAATATTTGACGTAACAAGATTTCGTCATATGATTTAATGGTGCAGGTGTTTTCAATTCTACTCATTCATCATTATGAACTAACAATGAATTAGTTTACGTCGAATATAAAAATTTAATCTTTAATTGTACATACCTTATTAAACAGAAAATATTATTTTACTCTCTGTATTGATATTTTTATCTTTTTTAAATAGTGAAGTTTAGACTAGTATATTATTACTGATCCTTTTTTATGCAAGATATAGGTAGTGCATGTTTGGTGAGAATTCACCCTCTGTCACACACCTTTATGGAAACTTACAGGGTATTATGTAGAAGTACTCCAGTTGCTACACTTATAACTCTTACTATATATTCAAAGAAATGCTCTAAAAGGGTTCTGAACTTTATACGGTTAATGCTTTTTTACAGAGGTTATAAGTAGAGCGCGGAAAAAAAGTCTTTTGACTTTTTGTAAAAGTGGGACTTTTGTGGTTTTAAATACAAATCTTCACCAATCTCCTCAAATAAAACAGTTTTTAATAACTTTCTTAGAGACTTTTTGGGACTTTTTTGGCGTGGCGGGACTTTTCTGATTAAAAGAGACTATTATGGGCCTTTTTATTCAAACCACATGCCTAAGTTAATATTTGACTGTTGTGATCACATTTGTTCAACTGTGTGTTGGACGCATCTGTGTTTTTCATGCGGTACTACACGGAGTAGAGATGTACTGTAAAATGTAAGCACCTAACAATTGTTAATGCGAAATTTTAATAATAGCTCCGGAAACTGCAATGAATTCTTTCTATTGCTCCACCGTTCATGAAATAATCATACTCACTCAGTGCTTCAACCTGAAGGTTGGTTTGGATAGGTGAGGGTAGAGCTAACCCCGTACTTATCCATTTGCATGTCAAATTCACATATTGTTCCTTTCCCTGGGCCACCTCGCACTTAGAGTTTTTTTTGCTGAGGGTGTTCAAAGACTTCACAAAGGGATAGATTGATCTGAAAGAATGCATTGATCTAATAATGAACCAGCTTATTTGAACCCGGATGGTCTGCTGGAAAGCCGACAGCGCTACACTGTATGCTAGCACTCCGCTTTTTTTTTAGATCAGTGGAAAAATGATACAATTATATGAAAGATCATCTAGAATTTCCGAAGAGGTGAACGCGTCACATTGTGTGCAGATGATCATTAAATGAGCCTACATTGTAGCGAGGCAAGCATGACGTAGATGAACCTGGACCCTCGGCTGCGATCAAGCGGAGAAAAAGATTTTAAAATTATCGCGAAAAACAAGAGAAAAAGGTCCTCAGCTTCCCCGAAAATAGGGGCCCTGACCTGTACAATGGACAACAAATAAGTACTTTTTTCTCATTTTCGGTTTTTCTTGAGCCGAAAACTAAGTTTTGAACTATTAAATCATATTTCAACTGCCTTATAACATTATTGATCCTATGTAAAAACTTGTTTTGTATTGTATATTATAAAATTTTCCCCTTTAAATTTGACTGAAAAAACGCCGTTTCCAAGGTTTTACAATGGAGTCTACTTCCTCCCTCTTTGTCATCTAATGCCTTTTTAGTAAGAGGTAGGGTGCTGGGGACTTCCAGATATTGAAATAGAGGAACAATGAGATGGGAGGGTTAGTTTCGTAGAAAATGAACCATGGGGAGACGGGAGAGCGAATATAAACGACGTGAGTGGTTTAGCGGGGTTGCATAACTTGGAGCATACAGCCCCGCGACGCCCCCAGCATTCAGCGCGCTGGCGCCCTGAAACCCTGAAAAGGACCCTGTTCGTCCTACGTCAAAATGTTAGAATACCTTTTTTGTTGCTTATATTGTCTACTTTCCGATTATCTGATTAGTTTTTCCCAAAATTAAAACTAAACGATTTAAAAACTAAAACAGCGATTTTTTGAGTGTTATTTTCAAAATTTGGGGGGGTTGCGGGGGGAATTTTTGGTGGTAAGTTAGAAATTCGGATTCGGCGACCCAAAAAGCATAGGATAAATCAATTTACAGAACTACATCTAATTTTACCAAGTAAAATCCCCTAATGCCTGGACTAGCATCTCTAGGCTCTTTTCTGCAACAATTCAGTTAAATTCAGTAACTTTCTCACGGAAATAACTCAGACGTTTGAGAGACTTTTTTCAAAAATATTGGTGACTTTTTAGGCGACTTTTTTTGCAATATTGAGGACTTTTTTCCGCGCTCTAGTTATAAGTTATTATAGGTATTCTCTTTTTAGCACAAAATACATAAGAGTTACCGAAAAATAATGACGAAATCAAATTCAGCATCTCAAATTACTTAAAGAATGCCCAAAAAATGCAGTTAAACCCGAAAACGACGGAGTAATTAATTTTGACCAGATTTTTCAATCGGTCCTACTGTGCGTCTATAAACTGCGCAAAAGCCACAATTTCGATTCCTACCGAGGACCATGATAATATAATCTTAGGATTAAATTTAGTATCAAGTAAATGCAGGCCATATAATACAACCTAATTGTAAGTAGCAAGAGCACCTTAAAACCTAATGTTGCTAATACAGGGGTACGCGAGAAAAAAATACGTAGAATGCCACGCGGGTAGCCTACATTCGTCGGCATCAGGCGGGCATCGGGAGCGAACTTAATAGACACTGCGCGAAGTTCGATCCCTATCTCAGTTTAATTTTTTCTTTCAGTCATTGCATCGAAAATGTTATCATCTTCAATTTCAAACCCTTACATCTGAACACTCACAGTTTTATACTTATGTTTATTTACTTAAATTAGATTTACGAATGTCACTCAAAATTAGGGATGGTCGGGTCGGATCCAAAGATCCACGATGATGATGACCATGTGTTTTTGAGTGATGGATTTGTAAATCTAGTTTAAGCGATAAAAGTACTAAAAGGTATACCTTTTACTACATAGTATCCACGTACAAGGGTTGATAATTATGGATGATAACATTTTTGATTCAATGGCTGAAAAAAAAATTCAAATAGCGATAAGAATCGAACTTCATTACTCGGGCTTACCCGGGTTTGGAGAATGAAGGCTCCCCGCATGTTATTCTTCTTTTTTAATCACAAACCAGGCCTGGAGAAAAAACCCAAGACAAATATTTTTTAAATTTTGCTTTTAGTAGGATGAAAAAAAGGCTCATCTCATTTCAAGATCCTAGCTACACAACCTCTCCTTATGAGTATTAAACTCACAAATTTCATTTTAAAGGTTATTTTTCATAAGACATTGCAAAATTGATAGTTTAGCAGCTTGAGATATTCTATAATAATTTTTTAATCTCAAAAGTGGAATCCCCAGATATTCCATAAATTTAATCTCCTGGGCACATAATTTTTTTTGTTTCGAAAAAAAAATTTGAAAGCATTCAAGGATTTGATTAACAACAGCAACCCTAGTTAATGTACACCAACCCATTGTGCAATGAATTAATTTTAGGTTTTGTTTATTACTTAATATTATATTATATTTGGCATGTGTCTATACTTGTAAGCCTTTTTTTTCTATAATTACATTTAAACTTTTCATGGATAGAGGGCAATACAATGCGGCATCACTAGGATCAATTATGAAAAACAATTCTAATAATAATGAAAATGAACTTGTAATGTTTCTTTTAACTGCAGTTACAGTGCATGCACTCTAAAGAATACTTGTACAGGTAAAAAATGTATCATTTGATGAATATGTTGTAAGGAAAGTGAACTTTATATTAGAACAAGATATAGTTATTGCCCCAGTAAATATTGATCCATGAAAATATTATCCACATAGATGATAGGAAGATGATTTTTTCTTCATAAATTTATTTGTTTTTGAAAATAGTATTGTTGCTGTTTTTCTATATATGTATATTTAAAATAAGGGATTAGAAAAGGAATGAAATTCAGAATCCAGTAGCTGAAACTATAGTTTCAGCTGCTGGATTCTGGATTCCTATAAGGATCTGAAACCAAGATAAAGATCCGAAACCCAATCCGGTTCCAGATCCAAGAAAAAACCTGGTTCTGTCCATCACTATGAAAAACAATAGTGAAAACTTGGGCAGTAATAATTACAAAATGCTATTCAATTTTATGGAGACGTGTTTCAGTGTAGGGAAACAGAGAAATATGAATGGTTAAGTAATAATTATTAATTAAAGAAAACCATGTGAATGAGAAGAAAGAGAAATCTGATGCTGAGTGCAACCAAAGGTGTGTCAATGTTAACACATTATGATTACAAAAAGAAAATGAACACAGAAATGCCAATGAAGAAAGTAAGGAAGAAAATCATTGGAGCTATGGCTACTGAAATGTATAATGATTATGAAGATAATAAGAAACTATTCCAGAAATCAGAGGCAGACCCAGGGGGGGGGGGGGGGGGGGGGGGGGGGTCGTCCCACCAAACAATGAGGTCAAGACCCTCCCAACCCTGACGTCTGGATCTGCCCCTGCCAGAAATGGGTATAAAGGTGTATTTCAAGGAACACATAATACTGCAATTATTAAAGGGAAACACCAAGGTTACAATTAATGAGGTAAAATAATTGACCGAAGAATGCAGAATATTTGGTAATAGCTTGTACATACACTGAAAAGGGTTGAATGAATCAACACATGAATATTGACGGTGATTAAATTAATGAGATCATAACAGTAGTTAGTATTTTGAAAAATGGAAAGGTTGGATAATTACATGGAATATCTTAAAAAGGGTGTGATAAATTACTTCCTACATATTAGTGTAAATCGACTGGTGCTTGAAAATTCATTCAAGTGATGTGATCATTAGAACTTAAATTTATTGACTGCATCTTTTATTTGGATTAAACTAAACGGAACCAGTTGGAGTGTCCATTTATATTTAATGCACAGCTATATACAACATATGTGTTACACACCTAATGCATCATCATCAAGTTTACATATATCCCTGAAATGCTGCTCAACCACATAACACCAGATATGATTTAATTTATTTCCATATTTCATGTTGAAAAGACTGTAAAAAATTAGTAGAAGTTATTCAAGTCTTATAGGGTTCATCACAGGTGATGCCAATTAGCATCATGCCTGTCATTTGCTGATAATATAGTGATGCCAATAGGCTTTTGGGCCTAAACAACTCTATTTCTCCAGGTGGTGGATTTGGGAATGCTCACATTGGGAATGAGTAACAGTGGGTACCGCATTAATAAAATACTTGGGGTGGACCAGAACAAGCACTGCAGCCTTGCAGTTTGGTGTCATCAAAGCTGGTGGTTTTATATTGGGCTAATATCCTGGTCAAGTGAAACTACTTATTGATATGAAAGCAAGCCTTGGGATCGATTGACATCTAGAGATGAGAACTGGATGCAAAATAAGGAAATGAGTATTAGATTGACAAATAAACAAGATATAAAATATGACAGCTACTTGGAATCAGAGAAAAATGAGAAAAGCAGAAAAAATGCATGAAATCGTGGGTGAATAGAGAATTTGCAGGATTCACATACATCTACATATCTACATAATACCCTGCAAGCCACCATAAAGGTGTGTGGATATTGGATATTCAGGTGATATGCTGATGACGGAGATTGGTATCATTATTAAGGCAAACTATAGTGTGAAATATAATGGACCAGAACAACAAAAAGGACAATTTGAGGCTGGATTCATAATATCAAAATTTTTTAGAGATTGCCTAATAGACTACAAAGCCATAAAGGACAGAATAAGGATGCAGGGGATATTCAGGAACATTCTATCAGTCCATGCTCCAACTGAAGAAAAATGGATAAAACAAAAGAGAGTTTCTATGAAAAAGTTGATAAGATCTGCAACTCCTCCAGAAAGCATGATATGACATTAGATATTGGTGAAAATACTCACTCAAAAATACATAATAAGAAAAAGTTGATTTCATGTGCATCAAGAAATATTTATTAAGAACACATTGTGTCCTAATCTGGGTATATGAAAATTCCAAAAAGTGATGAAACCAAGCAAATTGACTTGTCTCAATAAGGCATTTCTCATCAGTACTAGATATCAGAATCTGCTGAGGCCTTAATGATTACAGTGATCTTGTAAGGGCTAAGATTAGAGAAGAGACAGAAAAGGTCCAGCAATAGAATCATACAAGGATGAAAAAGTGGGGTAGCAGAAAACCTCATAGAAAATCATACTATTTTCGACAGTATCAAGGAAGTTGGAGAAACTTGTTCGAAATTGACAAAACATATGGCATGAATCAGAATGTGTGTGACAGGAAAAATGTAAAAAAAACAACAAAGGAGGCCACAGACGACGTACCTGGAGAGGATGATAAACTATAAATGGAGTCTAGTTTAACAGTGAATGTTCAGAAGTTATAAACAAAAAAATGAAGTGTGTACAGACTTCAGTTAAAAAGAAACAAGAAATAATCCTGAAAGATAAAATCCAAGAAGAGACTAACGGTCCTAAGAAATTAAGGGCTGAGGTCCTCAAAGAGCTGCATGCTGGTCATATGGGCATGGTAAAGATCTTTAGCCCGATCCTATGTATGGTGGCCCAAATTAGACCCAAGATTTGGAGCAGTTAGTGAATTCTGTGTATCCTGTCTAACAAACAAACCTTCACCTGGCAAGGCCCCTTTGAAGTGCTGGGAATGGCCTGTTAGGCCTTGGAAACGGTTGCATGTGGATTTAGCGGGATCCTTTCTGGAAAAGTTATTTTTGATCTTGATTGACAGTTCAACAAAATGGCCAGAGGTTAGGGAAATAAAAAATAGTTCCACAGAAGAAATTTTAAGGTATTTAAGGAATATTTTTGCTACCTTTGGACTCCCGGAGCACTTGGCATCCGATAATGGCTCTCCCTTCACTTCCACATAGTTCAAGGAATTTTGTGACAAAAATGGCATCAGGCACATCTTTTCTCCTCCCTATCACCCAGCTTCAAATGGAGCAGCCAAAAATATGGTTAGGGTCTTTAAGAACAAGGTCAAAACTCTGATGCAGCAGGGAATACCTTTGCACATTACCTTGCCCCGTTTCTTGTTTCAATATAGAATTACTCCCCATGTAACCACGGGCAAATCCCCTTGTGTGTTAATGTTTGGAAGGACAATTCACTCTCAGCTGTCCTTGGTGAAACCCAACGT
Source organism: Platycnemis pennipes (assembly GCA_933228895.1). NCBI lineage: Eukaryota > Metazoa > Arthropoda > Insecta > Odonata > Platycnemididae > Platycnemis > Platycnemis pennipes. Next base: position 103,098,289 of record OW121852.1, on the reverse strand, counting down.
AGGAGATTTTGTGAATGACAGACAGAATGCACAAATGGCGGCACAGGGTGGATCTCCCCTCAGAGTATTTCATAAGAATCAAAGAGTAATGGTTAAAGTGTATCCTCATTGGCAGATGAAATGGACTTCAGGGGTCGTAAGTGAATGTTTGGATCCAGGTGGTACTCTGTGTTGACAGATGGTGTTCTTGTCTGCAGGCATATCAACCAGTTGAGAGCCAGGGGGGACCTTGAGTCAGTAGAAGTGGATATTGGATCCTCAGGAAATGAACTCATAGTATTTACATAGTAGAACCCAAGAGCAAGGAAACATCAGAGGCAGAGGAAGCCACCGGGTATTGGCAGCCATCACTCAATACTAGAACACCTGAAATGGGAACTTGTAGGGCGGAAGACAATGAGAGTGACTCCCACTACGGGAGAGAAAGGGGAGAGTTATTTTTTATTTGTAAAAGTGTGACCTTTTTTTTCTTATCGACAGAGGAGTTATTTTGACTCGTCAAAGAATTACCTTTTTTTCTTATCAAACAGAGGAGTTATTTTTTATTTGTACAAATGTTACTTTTTTTGCTTATTGAATGGTTGAGTTATAATTGTGTGTACACACACACATATATATATTGTATTTCAACTGCCTATTTTTTTCCTCCTTCTTTATTGGCTATCCCTGGGGAAGGAGATTTTTGCCTCCTCTCAGGAACAGATTTGAAAGGGAAGGATTGAGGAATTAAGGCAAAGTGTATAGTCCCCTTAATGTGCCAATTTCCTGCCTTATTGGAAGGGGAGGATTGTAATGTATGTTAGTTTGCATATGTATTTGTTATCTTGTATGTGGGTGCATTATGTTACTACATTGTTTTTGGCGCCAATAAAACGGTAAGTGGCATTTCTGCATAACTTACGCTACGACCGTCAATGGTCTAAGTCATTACAAGAAGTGACTAGCAGAGCTCACGAAACGTCGGGGCAACACCTTAACATCACGCGGCACACCTGAATAGCACACGTATCACCATGAGCCACAAAAGTTTCTATGAACAATTAAGAAAAAGTCAAAGGAATTCCAACCAAAGAATAAGGGCTCCATTTGCAAGGATAAGATGTTTGTAGACAATAGGTTAGTTTTGGAGATGTAGGCAGACCATTTGCAAGAATTCCTCATGGATCATCACCTGGGTTAGGTTCACAAAGATTAAAATCAAGCCTTTATCTTTCTTGACATTACTCTTGGCTCTGAAGATGGTGAGTCATTCATCAATTTTATGAGGTGGAGAGCCTAACCGAGATGAAGATTTCTGAAGAATGCTGTCAAAAGATGTTGAGAAGGCACCAGGACCATTTTTTAGTCCATTTACCACGTAAGTTGATGATGTTCTAAGATTGCTGTCTTTATTAGGCATTTTTCTTAAGTTTTTACAGATTTTGTATGCTGATAAAAATATTTTTTTGGTATGAGTATAAAGATCTATTATTCTTCTTCATTAAAGTAGGTACATACTAAATTTTAATTAGCAAAAATGTTTGTGGGTTTCCATGTTTTCCAACAATGGTATGTTTTCAGGAAATTGAAAATGTTTCACTTTCATTTTTCAATGAATCATTCCATTTTGAAATAAATAAATAAATTGTTATCAGTATGGTGAATAAAATAAATAATTCTTGTTCCTCATAAACCCTTAAGCCCGTTTCACATGATACTTGATGCGCACAAGACTTAGTGCAGTAGCCGCTATAGCGGCTATACTATACTATAAGTATACTTGATATTGAGAATGGAATCTAGCATGATTGGAACCCTCCTAGGTTGTTTCACATGACCTTGTGCTTGCTATGAAGCGGTTGTTCCATACGATTCCATGCTAATTAAAAAAAGAGAAGATCGCACAGTGTCTGTAATGTGACATGATTGGTAGATCGCCACTGGGTCCTACTGGGAGCTAGTAGCAAACTAGATAGTACTGCATCAAGTACAGGAACTCAAGTAGCTCAGTGAGTATACTATCAATCATGCTTGCCAGCCACTATACCGGATCCATTCACACAATACTGGAACACCAGCTTAGTAGTGAGTGTTGTGGACCTTGCACTGGCTCAAGTGTCATGTGAAACAGGTTTTAAACATAATTATTACATTTTGTAAATTTTGCAGGGAATGAAATAATCTGAGGCAAGGCTTTAAGTAAAGTGCAATGGGCAGGATGCAATAATGCCAATTTGGGCGACGGGGCTTAAAAACCTGACACATGCTTCATCATTTGACCTTTTTATAAATGAGAAGGACCAAACTATGCTTAAGAGTTATACTAGAACTGCCAATTACTGGGTGCAAAACCAATAAATCAATTTACAAAACATCAATCGACATCCTTCACTGTGAAAGTGTCAAAGAACTACTAAGCATACATGATATAGTGAAGAAAAGAAGAACTTAGCACAGAATTAGAGGGTCGCCTAATCAAATCACCTTCATGGGACAATCCATGAGAGGTTAACTTTTAAGTTCCAGTACCTGTGATTAAGGGTTAAATAAGGGTAAGGAAAGTAAAACCATAAGGATAAGGGTTGAATTGTGTAAACTTACACCCACTGAGGAAATGGATAGAAATAAATCAAAAAGTGATGTACGATGAAAGAGTTAACTCTGAGAAAAGATTGGAACCATTGAGTCATGGTGAATGTGCTCAGAGACACCCAGAGCAAGATACACTGTGTAGGTCTGCAGCCTTTTAATTGCAGATTAAGTAAGTAGGAGAGTATGCAAAAAAAGCCACACATGAATGCAAATCTAGCAAAAGAAAATACCATAAAAATAAGATAATTTTGAAAAACTGCAAGTCACTTTCCTATTCCCAAGACAAATATGTAGATTTTGATTGAGGAGAGGTCAGAAAAGGTTTAACAATGCAATAAAAAATTAATCCAATATTTGTATTCCCAGAATAAATAGTTCCCAGAGCTAACTATAATACTTATCACACACTATAACAATTAAGAATCTTTCAAAGCTATCAAAGTTGAAGAAGTACTGCTATCTGGGAATTTGAGTAACCATGGCAATGTGCAAAGCAAGAAGATAACAGTCAGTAGAATAGACCTGGGTCCTTATTCTCTTTCTGAAACTCTAGTGGTATCCAAGGGATACCATAGGTTTTCGGGACTCGCGTTAAATTTTCGTAAACATTCTAATGAGGAAATCAATGAAACGCAACCTCGGTTTCGTTGCTGGGGAGATAACCGAGGTTGCGTTTCAAACGAGAATACGGGCCCTGGTTAAGATTGTATTCACAATTCATCAGAATGTACAACTGGAGCATGTTTCTTTATGGCAGAGAGGCATGGACAATGACAGAAAAGAGTGGAAGCATTCAAAATATGGTGCTACTGAAGAATGCTGAAGATTAAATGGATCGACCGAGTAAGTAACGAGAAAGTCCTAAGAAGAGTGGGAGAAAAGATCTTCTGAATACCCTGAGAAGAAGACAGGACAACTTAATCGGCCACATCATGACACATGAGGGCCTGATGAAGACAATCATGGTTCTTTATGGCTGCTTGGCAAGGATGATAACAGCAGCACAGAAGCCTAGGCTGGAGGCATTTGGAGTCCCGGTTCTATAGAAGAATGTTGAAGGAAAAATGGATTGTCTGAGTAACAAACGATGATGTGCTAAGAGAGGGAGAATAAATAGCCTGCAGAAAACCTAACAGAATGCAGGACAGCATATTTTGAGAGGTGATGGCCACATTAAAACAATTTTAAAGGGAAAAGTGAATTGAAAGGAATGACCAAGGGTGTCTTCCATGAGGTATATGAAGTAAGTATACTATAGTGAAGGATAAGAAAGAGAAGAATCACCAGTGGTGCACCAATGGGAGTTGACTCAAGCCCCCCAAAAACATTCTTGTATATTATTATATATTTTGCACTAGCATTTAGAACTTTGCTTATTGGGCTGAAAAATATAGTTGATATGTCCTCACAAAAAGAGAATGTTAATTTAATTATTGTTACAGTGAATAATAATCTAAATATGTATCATTTTATGATGATGCACAAAAATATTAACGAACACCTCCTTCTCCCCCTATTTTCAGGCTCAAATTTGTGAACATTCATGGTCACTGAATAAGAGTAAACTTTGTAATTTCCACCAAATTCACTACAATACTAGTACCTGTTTCAGCGCACATATAGGTAAATTCAGGTACTCGGTTTGAGGATTTTACCTATGCACTAAAACCAGTAGTACTGTGATAATTTGGTGAAAATTACTAAAGTTTGCATTTATTGAGAGAAGATAATGTTCATATAATTCCACTTAAAGCTTAGTCTGATGTGGATTAATTACATAATTCTGGGCAATAAACGAGTATGTAAAAAATATAAACTGGAGCCCCCTGGCACTTAGACCTCTTTAGATGCATTATGGCAACCTACTACATATTAACCTGCCCTCCACTCACAGATAGGGGACAAGAGCACCGTGGTAGAGGTATAGGGAAGATCACTCATCCAACCTCCGTCCTGGCCCAACATAGCTTAACTTAGGTGATCTGATGAGTCTGTTAATTCAACGTGGCTACGGCTTGCCCTAATAAATGACCATGCTTCATCAATAAGGAGCATTGCTCTGTATTACTTTGAAACTGTATACTGCTCATGGCTGTATATTGCTCCCGTTCTAGTGGTTAGGAAAAGAGCAGAGGTCAACTAAGTATCCATCCCTGTGTTTACAGATGGATTGAAGTCAGAGTCGTTTGTGTGAAGAATGTGCATGTGCAGTTTTCTCATGCCACCACAGAGTCTTAAAGGCAAAGCTTAGCCCGTTTTGTAGTGTTTACACGGCTGAGCACCTTGCCATAAGGATGGCTCTGGGTGGGATTACTAACAATAACGGTGCCTACATGGTCTGCAGTGATTCAATGAGTGCATTACAGGCCATATCTGGCTACTCCCCAATGCACCCTATCATCCAGGAGATACAGTCCACCCTGATATCATTAACTAAAAAGGGGTAAAAGTACGTTTCCTGTGGGTCTCTGGCCATGTGGGTGTAGCCGGTAATGAAAAAGCCAACTTGGCTGCAAAGGACGATTGCTGGAACGCATATCTACTTCGCTGGTGCGATCCGAGGGCCAGGTTGAGGAAAGTAGCCCTGAATAAGTGGGCAGAGATCTAGGACTCCCAGATGGGGAACAAACTCCACAGCATCAACAGTGCACATCAGTGTGGCCCACGTTGGTAGAGAGGAAATGGTGATCGCACAGTTGAGGATAGGGCACACTACCCTAACACACTCCTTCCTCTTGGCAGAGGAAAAGATTCTGCCCCCGTGCAATCACTGCCAATCCCCATTCACTGTGAGATACCTCCTAACTGAGTGTGATATGCACAGTGCTGCACAGAACAGGCAGGGCATCAGGGGTGACTTAATACAAGTCCTAGGAAATAACCCTGATCCTCTCAGCCTCGTCATCCAGTTTTCAAAAGAGATGGGTCTTTTTTAATAATATGTGATATTTAGTAGAAAAACACTGATCATGTATTGCTTTATAATCATTTCTTCTATTTATTGATTTTACATATATTTATATTATTGTAGGAGTTTTATTCAATTTTAAGTTGAGGTGCAAATGACCCTCGCTTTAGAAGCAGCCTTTTAACATTAATTCTACTACTACTAAGAACAGAGGTAAAAAATTACTTTCAATTTAGGAATCAATTCGATCCTCAATTCATTTTAAGCCATTAAAATAAATTAGGAGTACATCTCCATTAACCCACCCCTGCCAAGGGTATTTGATAACTGTGACACAACACCAATTTAAGTCCTGACAGTAGCAGGTATATCATCGAGCATCACTGTATTTATCTAAATTTCTTCCGAAATATGCTAAAGAAAAAAATTACACTTGCTCATTTAAGCCGACAAAGAATCTTATAAAACCTATTCTTCATTTAGGGAAGACATGTTTTTAAAAAAAATCCCACATAATAAAATTACCAATGGGTATATCACAAGACAATTTATTAAATGGAAATTAATAACAATATTTAAGTTTGAATGTGTTCAACCAAAATTTGTCTGGGTGTTGAGGGTGAATCTTGAGTGTGTACGTGAAAAGCATATTGCGGTGATGGGGACCTAGTGCCATTTCAACATCAACCATTTCCCATCAGGAACTAGCATAACCTATCCAAAGGGACTCCTTCAATCAAACTGAAAACCCAAGTAGGTGACATCTCTCAACTGTTTACCATATTGCTGCCATTAAAAGCTGCACATTTCATAATCTGGAGTCAATTTTGATAACTTGAGAACAAATATTATGACAGGAACTTGAATTCTTAACATACTACTTTATGCCAACAATATATTAGTGATTACTAAGGGGAGAGGAGAAGGAATGGTCAAACTGTTGGAGTATAGAAACGGAGGGAGGACCATTCTGCCATTGCATTAGGAGTAGGTTACTTAAGAAATATGTATTCTTCCAATAAAGATATAAATAATTTCACAAATTAGTTATATCATTGTGAAGTAAGGTTTTTACTAAGAATGTTTGTCCATCGGTTTCTTTATAAACACTGAAGAATAAATGGCAACATAACATGAATCAGTCAAACCTAGGAGAATTTTACAGAGGTAAGCTCACAGGGGTGAAAATAGAATATCAGTGGCAAATGTAATGGGATGATCCATTTGATCAAGTTGTCATGATCAAATTTATAGATTTGGTTTTCACTGCATGGAAATTCAAGTTTCATTTAGAATAACTTAATAAAAAACTATTTGCAGTTCAAGGCATCTTTCAATATAAAAATACCTTGAGACAACAGAGAAAACCGCCAAGTTCCATTCTGCCATGTACCTATCACCTGGCCCCCTATGAATCTCAGCTGTCCCTACACCTTGCATTATAACACAACACTTCCATTCCTATCTCAAGTCCTTAATTCCAGTGAATCCCAAGCTTTAACCAGCTCTACCCTCTTCATTCTTTTCGAGTCTTCTCAACTTCCCCCATACCTCTCACTAAAGAACTTATCCATCCCATTTACCATATAAGATTGTCTTCATCAGATCATATTTCCCACTATTTCTAATATTAACACTTTCACGCTCATGGTGCCGATATATTGACTCTTGATTAAAATGGTTTCCCTTAAAAATTGTTTTAGGTGAAAAACAACTAATTTGACTATTGAAAAATTTTTAATAAGACAGATGTTTATAATTCAACCATCTGGTTCAAATGTTAAGATATCCAAAAACATGTTTGAAACGAGAATCTTTCCAGGATTTAGCAATTACTCTCTGGTCATGAAAACCTAAAATACCGCGAGCTTTTACGTGTTGACATAGTTTCAATCCATTACTAAAAAAAATCCTAGACTAAACTCTTCAGCACAGTTGTTGGGATTAATGTATGATGTCCATGAATCCAAACCATTTGTCACAACTAGCACTGTTGCAAGCTCAAAAAAATGAAATTGTGGTTACTAGAACACTTAATCCAATACTCCTCCTAATCAATTTCCACATGCACACACTGAATTAGAATAGGATTCTTTTTCATTTGAGAACCATCTTAAGAGCGACATATAATATTCATAAGAACTTCAATAGCAAGGAGTTAACATCACCCTTAACTTAAACCCCAGGTTAATTGGTCTACTTTGTTCACCAACAAGTTTTCTTTATTTAACTTCTGCTCCAAAAAGGGATCCTGTATCAATATAGAGGATTAATCCCACACATACTACATTGCCTCTTTACTTGTACCATTCTCGTTGAAAATCCTAATGACTAGGTCAAGCAACTGATATCAGGTACTTAAGTTTAAATGAAATTTGAAAAAATTTCATTTCTTTCCAAAACTTAATTTAAGATGGTACAGTTTTTACATACCTTAAGATCTGTAACCTGACCCCTGATATCAAATAAACAATGCCAACACCATGTGGAAACCCCTCTAAATATTTGAGTATATCAACCAAACTACCTGATATAGTCTTCCAAGAAGACCGTGATAGAGTGCAATGAATGTGAACTGATTGTTACCTTCCATGCAAAAAATTTTATAACTCTCGTGGACCAATCATAAACTCCACTAAATTCTCTAAAATTTAGGTCCCTGCCCATGCAGCGAATCTAACTACAGTATATTGAATACATAAATTGGCATGAATCTTAAGAATGGCACTGCCACATTCACTAGGGAAAATGCATTAGTGCGCGGAATGAAAGATGGGCCGGTTTCATAACTGCCTTTAATCTCAAGGAAGTGGACTGTATAAGATGTGGCTATAGGCTGGTTGGACACTTCTTCAAACCACAGGCAAGACAATAAGAGAGCTCTCGCAACTCGGCGCATAAGCACTGATTTCCCCTAGAGAGGTTCAATCAATCTGGACAGAGGGAGATAAGAATTCAGAACAATAAGCAAAAACCTATTTTTGCACGATTTTTATCAAGAAAAGAAATCCATAGGTCTTCACCAAATCACTAGTTTATTACAGAAATATCAGAGTTGTATCACTATAGCCCATGGGCAGCAGCACAGTAAATCTTCAGGAACTTTACATCATTGAAAGGATAAAAATTCAATAATTCAAGGGTGAAGAAATGAGGAAACCTGAAAATAAAAAAAAAATATTTTCATGCAAGTATCAACCACCATGTAATTCGGAGAAAATATATTTAAAGCAATGAATACACAAAAGAGTGTTGTCAATTGCAAGTCACAATAGTTTCTTTGTGTTGAGATGGGATCAAATCTAAGTAAGGTAGAGAATAAAAGAAATTAAAGATTCAAATATGATAATTAAAGAAATTTAATATAAATGAGAACATTTTTTTAGATGCAGAGTAAATCTTTACCAACTTGACAGAATAATTAAAAAAGGATAAAAATTCAATAATTCCAGGGTGAATAAATGAGGAAAATAAAAAAGATTTATTTGCAAGTACTTGCAAACCACCATGAAATTCAGAGATGCATGATTTTAGAGCATTGACTACACAAGTGTTAACAATTGCAAGTCACGATAATTTTATTGTTTTGAGAAGGAATCCAATCTATGTTAGGTAGTTAAAATAAGGATTAAAAATTCAAATAAGAAAATTAATCAATATAAATGAGAGCAACAATTCACTACATATTTCAAGTCTTGCCAAAATTATACATTTTCTATGCACCACGATGGGCATGTTATTCTAAACTCTTTGCAGGAAAGATATTAACCACCACACACCCCCTGCTTTGGCCAGGAATCCAGGCTGGTTGGGAACATTTCTCAACATGCCACTGGATTCCTGTTACACCCTCTCGCCACGTTGAGGCTGCAGGTAGGGTTTGAGAGGGGCATGCACTACACTACCATGCGATTAGTATGTTACATGAATTAATGAATGTTAGAGGTCAATATATATAACTAATCTATTAGTTGCTCGTGTTATTACAACCCTAAAATCTTTAGTTCTAAAGCATCAATGCCATCAGTATCTTCTAAACAAATTCTTTTAGTCATTATCTGAAACTAGCTGTTAATGATGAATCAATACAACAGTCACACCTAATACTGGGTTATCAGAGTTGAAAATATGCAATTAATGAACTAAGCTATCCTGAAGATTGCTGAAAAAAAATGCATCCTACCAATATTTCAGTCTATTTCCGCAATTGAAGAGTTAAATTATGATAAAAAAACCTCACATGAACAGAAGCATACTAATACCCTCGCACGAAGTTACTCAACGAGATTATGAAAATACCACAGGGCCATGCCTGAATATCACTACTCAATATTCCTGAAAAAAATAACACTTGCGCAACATATCACGAATAATGTATGCGGTTGATCTCGCCCCTCATGAAAATACACTTAAAACTTTTCCTATTAAAATCATCTCATTACACACTGCAGCCTATTCTCAACACCTGAAAAAGATGGCACCGCATATCATGGAAATCACTCATCACTTCCAACCATAGATAAAATACCACCACAAAATAAACTTCATTTTCAAAACCTGAAAAAAAAAACATCGCAACATATGAACACACTTAAAAACTCTCATCGCGCATATTTGACATCGCTCCATGGTGGAAATACACATGGTAATTGCAGGGGAAGGTTTAAGTTTTCACTTTATATAAAGCTCAAGAACCAACTACACACTAAAATAGACCCCATAAATATTACTCTGACTTTGTAGCACAAGGTATCCCAAGTTTCAAACTTCGAAACTGAGAGACCCCCGTGTAAATTTATTCTCACAAAAAACCTAACCTCGTGATCTAAGTTATTATCACTGTCAGGTTTTATAATATTCCATAATTCCGCTATGAGGATAGTTCGTGGAACCCCAGAGGGGGTTCCAATAACTACCCCCATAGCGATGAATCATTTTTACCTCGCACGCATTTCAAGTCATCCGGGAAGCGGATGCAATAAAACTCAAGTCACCAAGACTTTCCCGTCAGGTCAAATAAATTACCAAACATATGATATCTAAATTAATTTGCTTTGAGATTATGATTGTGTTTGTAATGATAAAGAGACAGAATAAAGATTGGAAAGGAGAAGATGATCAAAAGAGCCAGTTCACCACCAAGAGCCTGAAAGAAAGAGAGGAACATATCACTATCACACACACAAAGACTATTCATCTTACAAAATTAATGGATGCTCCCTTGGAAGCTCATTTTCTTCATAAATACAAGGCCTGGATTTAAACCTACTTCGTGTCAGCCATCATTTCATTCAGATGTAAAGTTACTTAAACTCTGTTGAAACTACTGGTTAAAACATAAGTAAACAACAGAAAAGAGATTTGTGGACTGTATGACATGAACCTTATAGGAGAGAGATCATTACAGGTTTCTTGAGCCTCAAAAATATATAGCCAAACAATATTTAATGAGTTCCAAGAATGACTGATCTCCCATAAAATAATAATTATTATTAAAATCAGAGCTCAAATTCAGTCTGCTTCAAAGTTTTTTCAACAGTAAAAATAAGCAGAGTAAAACCACAAAAATTCCTCCCACACACTTATGTTCCACCATTAAAACAGGAGAAAAAAGTACAACAACAACAGGTACTAACAATAGACATTCATATATGAAAGTTTGTTTTCAACCAAGTTGTCATATTAATAAGTAAAAATTATCAAGTTTCCAACTTAATACATTCCTCCCTTTTCATAGTTTCCTCTATCAAATAGGATTATAACGATTGGACATTTAAAAAATTAAAACATTACACAACTCTCATTCTCAAAAACCACATTATATAAGCGCACAGGTAACCTAAGGCTCACAGGTTACTTTGCCAATTTAAAAAGAGATTACCACCTGCATGTCATGAATGTCGCTTGTGAAAAACTATGAAAAACGTGAAGGAAAAAAATTACACACTATTAATTGACTTTACAAGGTAAAGCACTTGTAGTAACAAACATGATTCAACTGCTCAACAGAAACAAAGATGAACGAACCTGATCATGCCACCTGCTGACGTTCATTTACACAAACTTGCATGTGAAGAAATAAGGCATTAAAATAATAAAGGATTTACCTACGTATGGCATGCTGGTATGACCCAACAAGTAAAAATCCTCTTGTTGCTAAGATTCTCACACACCGCAGATCTTTCACCTATCAGAATCCAAACTAGATTCAGGCCAAGCGCTCAGTCCAATCCACAATATACTTTTAATCTAGTCCAATACACACATGCTCAGGCCAAAAATCACTAAGAATTTCACGTGAAATAATTGAATGCATTATTTCATATCATTCAAAGAAACTGAAGTACATTAAAGTAAATTCACCCATGTGCAATGTGTTTGACTGCATTAGACCAGCCACAGTGCTCACCATCCCAAGGGTGCCGCCACTGCCAAGAGGATTACCATATGAACTCAAATGCATGACCATACCTCCGCAACTAACATACTAGGGTCCAACAGTGTTTGAAGAGCAAGCTTTGTGATACAAATTTACATCGTTAGAAATTAGAATTACTTCATAATATAAAAAACACTTCTGCAATATTCAACCAAACAACAATCACTACATTCCACAGAATTTCTACTGCACTTCTTGCAGAAATTGGGATACATTTTGCCAAGGGAGTCACCACCAAGGGGAGTCACCAATATATATTACAAGGAGAGGAAGGAACCAGGTTAAGAAAGAAAAAGCAGGAGGTGTGAAACTAAGCGAAAGGAGTCAGAAAAATGATCGTGAAATATGTATGTACATTAAGAATCATAGAGGCATTTCGAGGGAGAGATACATATTCCATTGAGGGATTGGAGATGCTGAAGGAAGTAACTGTCTAGGAAGGAATGGTTCATAGCGCACAATATTGGGTAGTGATAGGGAGTTTGTAGTGTGTTATTAATGACGGAACGTAGTGAGGGTACGGAGGAATTCCTTGATATGTGAATTCAGAAATGGGAGCGGATGACATGACACTTCATTTAACTTAATATTGTTAACTTGCTTTCTAATAGTTAAAAATCTCCGTTCTTACACCTTTATCATACAAGGGGGTATTACCGGGAAAAAAAATTACAGGAGCAAGCCATCCGCAGTAGATATTCCAGCAAGAATACCCGTACCTGTACCCGTAGATAACCAAGTTGAAATGCGTAGTGCATTAAAATTTCGTGGAAAATGACTTGTTGGATTGAATATGTTACTTTTTTGTCAACTTCAGCCCCAACCAGTGTATCAGTTTTCATTGTGATCTCAACTTTCACTAGCATATGGCACTTCGATTCGAGAAAAGTAACTAGTACGACACAGCAACACCTCTCCAAACCAAAGTTGTTTTTTGCTTTATCTGTCACAGGTGCTTGTTACCTGTCCTCCAAGGTGCTTTTCTAACAATGTCGCTGTCGCACAATGAAAATGAGTCCAACGAGATACCTCTGCAGGTGTTAAGCATACTAAAACACGAGTACACACTATAGATTTCTATAAGTTTAAATTATAACCCCGACAACATCACTGACGCTACATCATAGTGCTGTTAATTTTGGCGCCTTTTTGGCTGTTCCAATGAGTACAATCGAGGTGTCATTCACGTAGATTCCTTCACAGCTTCCATATTTCCTTTTTATTAAGTTTATGATGAACGGCAAGCGTAAACTTAATAAAAAGTAAATATGGAAGTTGTGAAGGTTGTAGATCCACATCGGTAGCCCCTGCGAGGAAGTATCCACAAAATTGTCCCTCATATATTTCTAACGCTTCCTCTCTACCTTTATAGTTTTTACGAAAATTGGCAGGATGTCAGTCACGACCCGCGAATATCATCCACGTCAACACGAATTGGAATTTTTGTACCACGACGTACTTCTCCTTAATTCTACGAGATCGGAAATATATACAAAATCCAATACATTTGAATGCTTATGCGTATCTTCCACAGTACCTAACGGTAGTCCTGCAAAAATAAAACTGTTCATAGGTACTCAGAAGAACCTCTCCGCCTAAATTTTATGGTGGTAGCGACCCAAGAGCCAGATTCAAGCCCCTCAAGAAATCTGACACTGTGGTCCTATGCTTCCCCAAATAAGTTCACCCGCATCACTTGTTCATGAATCACTTGCATATATTTTTTGAGTCATGCGAATTTTAACGCCCAGCCATACCAACCGATGGAGAACTATGCGTGAAAGCACAATCCGTCCAATTGAAGGCACACTCACGGATACCTATCGCCACATTGAATGGGTCCATCTCCTAGCTACCGATATTGAAAGTGTCCCACAACATAGATTGGTATTATGCCGGGAAGAAAAGAGCATCCTATTGATTTCACGCGCGTTCCGTAGAAACTTCCACATTTTATGGGACACGTTACAGAGAGCCTAAGACCGAAACCAAAGAGTAGTATATTGAATCTTTTAATACCGAACCACCGGCTATACCCTGCACCCCATGTTTCAACCATAGGCACTTATGCCAAAAAACTGCAGGGAATGACCTTCACCACAGCCAAAATTGCCCAAATTTAGTAATACAAACTATGACTTACCTCTCCGACTCAGGGTGGCGAAATGGAACGATACGCAGGCTGCATTCGCGGGATTGCATTCGATCACGTGACCCTAGAAACCTCTACAGTAGCTGCCACCTATTTTTCTGTAATAAAAAAGAACATAATCTTGATTACGGTAGAAATGATTTTTTTACTAAAATTAATTTCAGTTTTAAAATTAACATCTTAATTTGGGGGTAGAGACGTCTTTCATTAAACTATATTAATAAAATTTATCCACAATAGGTGGAAGCATTGTCTACATTCAATCACGTGATCTTGGAGAATTTTTTTTCCCCTACCTCCTGAAGAATGCCATTGCCCATTACGATGCAGGAGCCTCTTGAGGTGAGTTGTACCATTGACTCATTTAATGTGTGGTCTAATGTGGATAGTGAGGTTTAGGTGTTTTGTAGAAGTTGAGAATGAATTAGCATCGTCAGAGTACTCTTGGAGAGATTAATTTCTCACTCGCTTCGTGTCCTTCCTGATATTCAAGGTGTGAGCATGTGTTGCGCCTCTTCGTTGTTGAAGTTTACGCTCGTGTTAAAATCCAGCGTTAACCCATTCTAATGCGGTCCCAGTTTGTGCGTGGTACACGTATCTTCCTTAACATATGTATTAATTCGGTGGTGGGCGACTATCCTGAAGGCAAATCTCCGTTGCCAGTATTTGTGCTTTCGTGGTGTCCACAGTTGAAAATCGAAAATTCAAGCAATTGTATGTATTTATGACAAAGGCGTGAGGCTGTCACAAGCGTATACATTTGAAAACCGGGTCTTGTTTGCATGATTAATTTCTAGCTCATCTAAATGACAACTCCTAGAGAGTTTGAAATGAAACAGTTCAAGCACGCGTTGAACTCCTCGTTTCCTTTGTCGCAAGCTTTACGAGCAGGTTAAAATTCTAGTTTTTCTGAGGCAAAAACAATTATTGTAATAATACGGACGTCCAAATTAAGTGATCTGGGATTGAAGTCCACTTAAGCACTCTCGATCAAACAGGACTGTCCATGGATTAGTTGTGTGTTGTTAGTGCGTGTTACCGGTAAATTTAAGTCGGGGGACCACAGTCTTTATCCACTGCTCCGATAAAGAAACTTAACATGCTAGCATCAGCGGTTGTCTCATTCAACGGTGGTTAAAAATCGTCATATAACGAGGTGTTTGATGCTTAGGGTTTATTATTTAAAACTGTCGCTCTTCTTTTAGTTCTCCTATAGATTTAATTCATCGCCTGTCATCGGAAGGTTCATACGGAATCGTTGGACTTAATAGGGAGAACTCGTTACACTAAATGAAGTTCGTAATGCCATGGCCATTGGGCATATTCGAGGTCGCATTTGAAGAATGCGACGAATTACTTGGTTTCAGGACGTTGGAAGTGGGAAATATATTCAAATCCATGTCGAAATAAGTGGCGAACATTGTGTCGGACATTCAACATAGGTAACTGTAAAAATATATCCGCTATCTGGTGATTTATTTTTCCAGGGTCTCCGCGGAGGAATGGCTGTTTTCACATCCAGACCAGGCTCCCTTCGGTCTCCTCGTCGAATCTTCCATTCATCATTGCGCAGAAATGAAGATCTTCGAATGTTTTGGTCGACGACTTTGCATCCAGCCAGAGTCTTCGGCTCATCCGCATTCCGGATGGCTCTAAATTGTCTGTGTATAAGGGTTTCAGTACCTAGTTGCAATCTTTAATGTATGGGTGTGTTATGGAGTGTAGAGAACTCTCTACACCTCTTAGTGTGTACAATATATGTAGACCCAATGTTGGGGGTCGTTTGACCTCCACCAGGTTGTACCTATCCTTAATAACCTGCCATGGCTTTCCATTGTTACCTTATTTGCCTCTGCCTTACCCACTTAACGATTCTTATCTAGTGTGATATTTGAATGGATTAGTGTGCCGATTACTCGGTTGTGTGGTGAGTCTTTTAGTGCCATTTTGCACAAAAGCTGGGTTTTCTCTTTTGGGACTAGAGGAGTGTGTAGTGCTAATGAGCTAAGAGTATTCAGAATCTTGATCCCACAAAACCACTTAACTTGGAGGGAGTATGCAATTTAATGTCATTTTCTCAGCTATGTAATCATTAGTCTACACTACCCTACACATAATCTACAAAATTAGTTTGCATTACCCCCTGGGTCCCTGACTTATCGGAAGCGAAGTCCTGTGCGATAAATTCATATCATGTCGATTCAGTGTTTTGCGGTGTCTTCTTTTTCAGGTGTCGAGAATCAACTGCAGTGCGTACTGAGATTTGAGCTCTGGTTGAATATCTTGAAGTGTGATGTTTTGAGTTAGTCGGTGTCTTTTTTTTCAGGTGCCGAGAATCAACTTCAGTTCATAGTGAGAATAGAGCTTGAGTCTATGTGCAATTTTGTAAAGACGTCACATGTATATATTCGTGCGTTTATCTCTTTCAGGTCTGTTCCTTTTACCACGAATATGCGAATACAATGAAATTTAATGCGTAGGGGTGAGTTCACAGCATTCATTTTCAAGGATTCTGTGCGTTCATGTCCATTTCCGTTGTCTCTTTCAGTAATAGTTGGTAGCGTAATTCAGTCATGGCCCTTTGGTGGTATTTAAAATCTAGTTCCAAGCATTATTGCGAGCGTATTAGTTTTTAATCATAGTGTGCGAATGTTTAGCTTTGACTGTATATTAGTGCGAGTACGCGAATTCTTAGGATGCATTCTTTTCAGCCTTCTTCGGGATAGTTTATTTCTGTAGTTTAGTAATAATGTTAGCATTTTATATCTAGTCTCATGCTCTAACTTCTATTACTTGATCAGCTATGGGAATGTGTTTTTCTTGGGTTTCTAGTGACTCTTTCATTAGATATTGCCTCCATTATGATGTTGTGGTAGGGATTTTGTGTGAATGAAACTGGTATGTGTGAATTGTTGAGGTTGGATGTAGTACCTTCAATGAGTTGACTAAACAAACTAATTGCATGGTAGTGTAGTGCATGCCCCTCTCAAATCCTACCTGCAGCCTCAACGTGGCGAGAGGGTGTAACAGGGATCCAGTGGCCTGTTGGGAAATGTTCCAAATCAGCCTGGATTCCTGGCCAAAGCAGGGGGTTGTGCTGTTTTCTTTCAGTGGAGAGATTAAAAAGCTGTCGCCCCTTATGAGAGATGAAGGCATCAAGTCTAGTTGTGCTGGTTTTTTCTGTTGTTCTCAATGTTACTTCAGCCTATGGTGTATTCCTCGTATTCGGTGGCAAATTTTTGGGTATTGTTTGCATTTGCATTATTTTATAGGCTTATTTGACATTTTAACTACTGCTTAAGGGTCAAGTTGAAATTATTTGCCTAATTAAGTGCTACCAGTGGTAAGATGAATGCTATTTCTCTTTCAATAGTTCTTGGAGTGGGTTTTGCATTGCCCTCATTTTCTTTTAATGCTATTTTCCTAATAGTATTTCCTTTGCCATTTGCTTTCTCTGGCCAAATGCTCATGTTGTATCCGTTTTGATGTGTATGTAAAAGTGGTACCTAATGGTGGTAACTGCTAATGACAATTTTAATTTCCTAGGAATTGGCAGAGCCGTTAATACCTGTTGGTTTGTTGTATTTTGTTCAAATATGTCTGAGACTTATGTATGGTGACTTAATTGAGTCGCATAGGCTATGCAAGATGATGTATGCATTAGAAAAAATAAACTTTTCAAGAGCAGAAATTTGAACATTTCATTTAATCCTGAACTCTAAAACAATCTGCAACATTGTTCTTTGTAGCGTTTGGTGTATGTTCAAGATCTACTGTGATTTGAGCACCCGGTTCAGAACTTCAGCTTGGTCACATGAACAGATAGATGCATGGAATGGAGGAAATGTAATAGTTAAGGGTCTCAAATCATTTACAGAGTGGTGCATAACCAATGTCAATGTTTTCGAAGAAGCAGAGTAGATGAAATTTGATTGTGATAGTCATGGTATCTCTGGTTCTATTCCAGTCAGTAGCATTTTTTCACAGGAGTACAGGTCCCAATGTTGGTGCTGTGTAGAAACTTCTAGTTCAGTACTCATCTGTTTTGTGGTATCTAAAGCTTTTGATCCATTGGAAAATTCTGTTAATAATAGTGATTTTCCCTCCATCCCCCACATTCCCAATTATTAACTTGACCAAATTATGACACCGCGACAACTGTATGAACGGGCTTCCAGAAATATACCTTCTTGCCATTTTAAATACAGCACGGACAAGGACTATGAGAATCACAGAGTTCCTCAAGAAACATCATAGTAGTGCTCAACCACCGCCAGGTACACAAGAACTTCAGTGTGTAATTCCAGTTAGTCAAACTGCAGTTAAAACTAAATTGTATTCAAATGCAGTTGAACACAAAATTGACTGTTTTGCTGAATGCATTATAACTTAGCTTTTCATATCAGACCTAATCTGAAATTTTCATGATAACCCCTTAATTCCTGAACTGCATTGCCAGCCTAACATTTGATACATATGTAAAAAGTTGTTGTGGCAATAAAATGTTTTATTAATAATTTTCTGAGATGGCGTGTTTTGAGATATAAAACGTCACAGTGAATGACCTCGAACCTGACATATGTCATTGTGGCAAATTGTGTGAACACTTCTGAGAATGACTGAATTGAACATAGAATCTGTCCTAATTCCATTCAGACGAACATACAATTTCGTTCAGTTTATAAGAGTGTTTGTACAAAAAATTGTAAAGCAGCCTTATGAAATATTCTGTGCCTTGACATACTATCGAATAAAATTTTTTAACTATGGGCAGGGCTGCTACCAGGTCACCTTTAGTCACTCTTTTAAAATAGGGTCACTTAAATTTACTATTTCACTGCAGAGGTCACTAATAGTCACTTTTTCATCGTAAATATCAGTTGGTCATATTTAAATTCTGCTGCAATCTCATGAAAGAGCTCTGCGACCCTATTGTATGGTATTGAGCACACTCAGTGCCGCAGGGGAAGAGGTATAAGCCTGTTGTTACACAATAGGTGAATTTCACGGACGTGGCTTTTTTGCCATCACTGTCAATCTAGTAATGGTGCGAAGTAAACAATGCAAGCCTTCATGCTAGGCTGTAGAAAAATTGATCAGTAGATTTCCTTCAAAGGTGCGTCACACTGCCTCTACTTTGAGTGGTAGTTTTACTGCCACAAGTCAGTCAGTGGCTCACGTTACCAAACGGAGACTTGCACATTAGGGCGGATTTTCTAACGTGTGGAAGCATCCCAGACATCCTTGAGAGTTTTTTGTGGTGTGCCTAATTTTGGAAGAGAAGTGAAATCATCAATAATGATTTACTCATTTCTTTGGTGGAAGCAAGACCTGACCTTTAGGACAATGGCAAAATAGCCATTTGATAATAATTAATGAAAAACTTTGTGCCATCATTCCTCAAATATTCAAATAGAGTGCAGAATGCTCCAACCTCTGCTCTTCTCTGGTTTATTGGATGGATCCAAATAAAAAATTGTCTCTTTTCCTGTTCCTCCAGCGATGATATAGCAGTAGAGCAAGAAGTTTTTGTTGGTCATTTTATGCTTGAAAAATAAAATTATTTTAGAAAACTAGGAAGATCAATGCAGTGACAAAAAAAAATTTTAAAAAAGGCAAATAAGGTCCACTTTATCACATGCTTGACATGGTGAAATTTCAGTAAATGTATGCAGAACTTCTAACAGGAATTCTCTAGAACCTCAAACTCAAGTTTACTCTCTAGCTATAAAGAGGCACATCTGGTATCCATTCCACTCGGTACCCTGATTACAATGTAAAAGAGACTCTTTTTACTCAAATTGCCCTGGCTATGCCAACTTGAGAGGTTCCATGGTGATTTTACAGCTCAAGTGTGTAAGCACAATTTGGCCAAAATGCTGCCTCGGTAAATTCGCCTAGTATGTGACGGGCTATACGGCAAGTAAACATTATACAGTGAGCTAGCAACACACTGCCATCTCATCCTAGGGGTGGTTGTGGCACCATCCTTCTGCACTACTGCTTTTTCGCTTCCCCATCACCCTCTCCTCTTCATCCATCAACAATGCAGACATTTACATTTTGGAAGTCTCTCCAATATCGTTGCAAGACAATGTGCAAAAATCAGATGCCACTCACTTGAGAATCCAGATTAGTACTGCTTTGGTGACATCATCACAGAAGCTGTGCAGATCGACAACCAATGGAGCAGCATTGCAAGGGTCGATGCTGTCTTCTGATTTGATTGACTGACTGATTTCAGTTGTAGCTGGCCTACGCTAAGTTTGGCTGCTACCTGCTGAATGTGCTCTCGTGTTTTGACGTGCTGCTGCACACTTTGGAAGCCCTTCTTATTGACATTGGTGCGACTTATGCACATTATCGGCCTCCTCTGTGCCCCACTCTCGAACTTTATGCCCCTGCCCATCGTCCCTGGATAGGAGCTTGTCGTTAACCTTGCAACATGGCATGAACTCTATGCTGACGCAGCTGGGAAGCAACAATAACCAAACCGAAAATCTTATGCTTGTACAATAGGATCAGAGAAAAACAACTGACATACCGAAACACTTGCACTACAACACTGATAGTCACAAAATCTAAGATGCATACCTTCTATCGGAGACAGCAGAAAAATACAGAGAAACAATAGTCTTCGCTGACCAAAACAATAATATGGCCGTAGTATAGCCCGTCACATACTAGGCGAATTTACCAAGGCAGCATTTTGGCCAAATTGTGCTTACACACTTGAGCTGTAAAATCACCATGGAACCTCTCAAGTTGGCATAGCCAGGGCAATTTGAGTAAAAAGAGTCTCTTTTACATTGTAATCAGGGTACCGAGTGGAATGGATACCAGATGTGCCTCTTTATAGCTAGAGAGTAAACTTGAGTTTGAGGTTCTAGAGAATTCCTGTTAGAAGTTCTGCATACATTTACTGAAATTTCACCATGTCAAGCATGTGATAAAGTGGACCTTATTTGCCTTTTTTAAAATTATTTTTTGTCACTGCATTGATCTTCCTAGTTTTCTAAAATAATTTTATTTTTCAAGCATAAAATGACCAACAAAAACTTCTTGCTCTACTGCTATATCATCGCTGGAGGAACAGGAAAAGAGACAATTTTTTATTTGGATCCATCCAATAAACCAGAGAAGAGCAGAGGTTGGAGCATTCTGCACTCTATTTGAATATTTGAGGAATGATGGCACAAAGTTTTTCATTAATTATTATCAAATGGCTATTTTGCCATTGTCCTAAAGGTCAGGTCTTGCTTCCACCAAAGAAATGAGTAAATCATTATTGATGATTTCACTTCTCTTCCAAAATTAGGCACACCACAAAAAACTCTCAAGGATGTCTGGGATGCTTCCACACGTTAGAAAATCCGCCCTAATGTGCAAGTCTCCGTTTGGTAACGTGAGCCACTGACTGACTTGTGGCAGTAAAACTACCACTCAAAGTAGAGGCAGTGTGACGCACCTTTGAAGGAAATCTACTGATCAATTTTTCTACAGCCTAGCATGAAGGCTTGCATTGTTTACTTCGCACCATTACTAGATTGACAGTGATGGCAAAAAAGCCACGTCCGTGAAATTCACCTATTGTGTAACAACAGGCTTATACCTCTTCCCCTGCGGCACTGAGTGTGCTCAATACCATACAATAGGGTCGCAGAGCTCTTTCATGAGATTGCAGCAGAATTTAAATATGACCAACTGATATTTACGATGAAAAAGTGACTATTAGTGACCTCTGCAGTGAAATAGTAAATTTAAGTGACCCTATTTTAAAAGAGTGACTAAAGGTGACCTGGTAGCAGCCCTGCCCATAGTTAAAAAATTTTATTCGATAGTATGTCAAGGCACAGAATATTTCATAAGGCTGCTTTACAATTTTTTGTACAAACACTCTTATAAACTGAACGAAATTGTATGTTCGTCTGAATGGAATTAGGACAGATTCTATGTTCAATTCAGTCATTCTCAGAAGTGTTCACACAATTTGCCACAATGACATATGTCAGGTTCGAGGTCATTCACTGTGACGTTTTATATCTCAAAACACGCCATCTCAGAAAATTATTAATAAAACATTTTATTGCCACAACAACTTTTTACATATGTATCAAATGTTAGGCTGGCAATGCAGTTCAGGAATTAAGGGGTTATCATGAAAATTTCAGATTAGGTCTGATATGAAAAGCTAAGTTATAATGCATTCAGCAAAACAGTCAATTTTGTGTTCAACTGCATTTGAATACAATTTAGTTTTAACTGCAGTTTGACTAACTGGAATTACACACTGAAGTTCTTGTGTACCTGGCGGTGGTTGAGCACTACTATGATGTTTCTTGAGGAACTCTGTGATTCTCATAGTCCTTGTCCGTGCTGTATTTAAAATGGCAAGAAGGTATATTTCTGGAAGCCCGTTCATACAGTTGTCGCGGTGTCATAATTTGGTCAAGTTAATAATTGGGAATGTGGGGGATGGAGGGAAAATCACTATTATTAACAGAATTTTCCAATGGATCAAAAGCTTTAGATACCACAAAACAGATGAGTACTGAACTAGAAGTTTCTACACAGCACCAACATTGGGACCTGTACTCCTGTGAAAAAATGCTACTGACTGGAATAGAACCAGAGATACCATGACTATCACAATCAAATTTCATCTACTCTGCTTCTTCGAAAACATTGACATTGGTTATGCACTACTCTGTAAATGATTTGAGACCCTTAACTATTACATTTCCTCCATTCCATGCATCTATCTGTTCATGTGACCAAGCTGAAGTTCTGAACCGGGTGCTCAAATCACAGTAGATCTTGAACATACACCAAACGCTACAAAGAACAATGTTGCAGATTGTTTTAGAGTTCAGGATTAAATGAAATGTTCAAATTTCTGCTCTTGAAAAGTTTATTTTTTCTAATGCATACATCATCTTGCATAGCCTATGCGACTCAATTAAGTCACCATACATAAGTCTCAGACATATTTGAACAAAATACAACAAACCAACAGGTATTAACGGCTCTGCCAATTCCTAGGAAATTAAAATTGTCATTAGCAGTTACCACCATTAGGTACCACTTTTACATACACATCAAAACGGATACAACATGAGCATTTGGCCAGAGAAAGCAAATGGCAAAGGAAATACTATTAGGAAAATAGCATTAAAAGAAAATGAGGGCAATGCAAAACCCACTCCAAGAACTATTGAAAGAGAAATAGCATTCATCTTACCACTGGTAGCACTTAATTAGGCAAATAATTTCAACTTGACCCTTAAGCAGTAGTTAAAATGTCAAATAAGCCTATAAAATAATGCAAATGCAAACAATACCCAAAAATTTGCCACCGAATACGAGGAATACACCATAGGCTGAAGTAACATTGAGAACAACAGAAAAAACCAGCACAACTAGACTTGATGCCTTCATCTCTCATAAGGGGCGACAGCTTTTTAATCTCTCCACTGAAAGAAAACAGCACAACCCCCTGCTTTGGCCAGGAATCCAGGCTGATTTGGAACATTTCCCAACAGGCCACTGGATCCCTGTTACACCCTCTCGCCACGTTGAGGCTGCAGGTAGGATTTGAGAGGGGCATGCACTACACTACCATGCAATTAGTTTGTTTAGTCAACTCATTGAAGGTACTACATCCAACCTCAACAATTCACACATACCAGTTTCATTCACACAAAATCCCTACCACAACATCATAATGGAGGCAATATCTAATGAAAGAGTCACTAGAAACCCAAGAAAAACACATTCCCATAGCTGATCAAGTAATAGAAGTTAGAGCATGAGACTAGATATAAAATGCTAACATTATTACTAAACTACAGAAATAAACTATCCCGAAGAAGGCTGAAAAGAATGCATCCTAAGAATTCGCGTACTCGCACTAATATACAGTCAAAGCTAAACATTCGCACACTATGATTAAAAACTAATACGCTCGCAATAATGCTTGGAACTAGATTTTAAATACCACCAAAGGGCCATGACTGAATTACGCTACCAACTATTACTGAAAGAGACAACGGAAATGGACATGAACGCACAGAATCCTTGAAAATGAATGCTGTGAACTCACCCCTACGCATTAAATTTCATTGTATTCGCATATTCGTGGTAAAAGGAACAGACCTGAAAGAGATAAACGCACGAATATATACATGTGACGTCTTTACAAAATTGCACATAGACTCAAGCTCTATTCTCACTATGAACTGAAGTTGATTCTCGGCACCTGAAAAAAAAAGACACCGACTAACTCAAAACATCACACTTCAAGATATTCAACCAGAGCTCAAATCTCAGTACGCACTGCAGTTGATTCTCGACACCTGAAAAAGAAGACACCGCAAAACACTGAATCGACATGATATGAATTTATCGCACAGGACTTCGCTTCCGATAAGTCAGGGACCCAGGGGGTAATGCAAACTAATTTTGTAGATTATGTGTAGGGTAGTGTAGACTAATGATTACATAGCTGAGAAAATGACATTAAATTGCATACTCCCTCCAAGTTAAGTGGTTTTGTGGGATCAAGATTCTGAATACTCTTAGCTCATTAGCACTACACACTCCTCTAGTCCCAAAAGAGAAAACCCAGCTTTTGTGCAAAATGGCACTAAAAGACTCACCACACAACCGAGTAATCGGCACACTAATCCATTCAAATATCACACTAGATAAGAATCGTTAAGTGGGTAAGGCAGAGGCAAATAAGGTAACAATGGAAAGCCATGGCAGGTTATTAAGGATAGGTACAACCTGGTGGAGGTCAAACGACCCCCAACATTGGGTCTACATATATTGTACACACTAAGAGGTGTAGAGAGTTCTCTACACTCCATAACACACCCATACATTAAAGATTGCAACTAGGTACTGAAACCCTTATACACAGACAATTTAGAGCCATCCGGAATGCGGATGAGCCGAAGACTCTGGCTGGATGCAAAGTCGTCGACCAAAACATTCGAAGATCTTCATTTCTGCGCAATGATGAATGGAAGATTCGACGAGGAGACCGAAGGGAGCCTGGTCTGGATGTGAAAACAGCCATTCCTCCGCGGAGACCCTGGAAAAATAAATCACCAGATAGCGGATATATTTTTACAGTTACCTATGTTGAATGTCCGACACAATGTTCGCCACTTATTTCGACATGGATTTGAATATATTTCCCACTTCCAACGTCCTGAAACCAAGTAATTCGTCGCATTCTTCAAATGCGACCTCGAATATGCCCAATGGCCATGGCATTACGAACTTCATTTAGTGTAACGAGTTCTCCCTATTAAGTCCAACGATTCCGTATGAACCTTCCGATGACAGGCGATGAATTAAATCTATAGGAGAACTAAAAGAAGAGCGACAGTTTTAAATAATAAACCCTAAGCATCAAACACCTCGTTATATGACGATTTTTAACCACCGTTGAATGAGACAACCGCTGATGCTAGCATGTTAAGTTTCTTTATCGGAGCAGTGGATAAAGACTGTGGTCCCCCGACTTAAATTTACCGGTAACACGCACTAACAACACACAACTAATCCATGGACAGTCCTGTTTGATCGAGAGTGCTTAAGTGGACTTCAATCCCAGATCACTTAATTTGGACGTCCGTATTATTACAATAATTGTTTTTGCCTCAGAAAAACTAGAATTTTAACCTGCTCGTAAAGCTTGCGACAAAGGAAACGAGGAGTTCAACGCGTGCTTGAACTGTTTCATTTCAAACTCTCTAGGAGTTGTCATTTAGATGAGCTAGAAATTAATCATGCAAACAAGACCCGGTTTTCAAATGTATACGCTTGTGACAGCCTCACGCCTTTGTCATAAATACATACAATTGCTTGAATTTTCGATTTTCAACTGTGGACACCACGAAAGCACAA
Source organism: Platycnemis pennipes (assembly GCA_933228895.1). Classification (NCBI taxonomy): domain Eukaryota; kingdom Metazoa; phylum Arthropoda; class Insecta; order Odonata; family Platycnemididae; genus Platycnemis; species Platycnemis pennipes. The sequence goes on along the minus strand of OW121852.1, from coordinate 103,072,300 downwards.
ATACTGGCAACGGAGATTTGCCTTCAGGATAGTCGCCCACCACCGAATTAATACATATGTTAAGGAAGATACGTGTACCACGCACAAACTGGGACCGCATTAGAATGGGTTAACGCTGGATTTTAACACGAGCGTAAACTTCAACAACGAAGAGGCGCAACACATGCTCACACCTTGAATATCAGGAAGGACACGAAGCGAGTGAGAAATTAATCTCTCCAAGAGTACTCTGACGATGCTAATTCATTCTCAACTTCTACAAAACACCTAAACCTCACTATCCACATTAGACCACACATTAAATGAGTCAATGGTACAACTCACCTCAAGAGGCTCCTGCATCGTAATGGGCAATGGCATTCTTCAGGAGGTAGGGGAAAAAAAATTCTCCAAGATCACGTGATTGAATGTAGACAATGCTTCCACCTATTGTGGATAAATTTTATTAATATAGTTTAATGAAAGACGTCTCTACCCCCAAATTAAGATGTTAATTTTAAAACTGAAATTAATTTTAGTAAAAAAATCATTTCTACCGTAATCAAGATTATGTTCTTTTTTATTACAGAAAAATAGGTGGCAGCTACTGTAGAGGTTTCTAGGGTCACGTGATCGAATGCAATCCCGCGAATGCAGCCTGCGTATCGTTCCATTTCGCCACCCTGAGTCGGAGAGGTAAGTCATAGTTTGTATTACTAAATTTGGGCAATTTTGGCTGTGGTGAAGGTCATTCCCTGCAGTTTTTTGGCATAAGTGCCTATGGTTGAAACATGGGGTGCAGGGTATAGCCGGTGGTTCGGTATTAAAAGATTCAATATACTACTCTTTGGTTTCGGTCTTAGGCTCTCTGTAACGTGTCCCATAAAATGTGGAAGTTTCTACGGAACGCGCGTGAAATCAATAGGATGCTCTTTTCTTCCCGGCATAATACCAATCTATGTTGTGGGACACTTTCAATATCGGTAGCTAGGAGATGGACCCATTCAATGTGGCGATAGGTATCCGTGAGTGTGCCTTCAATTGGACGGATTGTGCTTTCACGCATAGTTCTCCATCGGTTGGTATGGCTGGGCGTTAAAATTCGCATGACTCAAAAAATATATGCAAGTGATTCATGAACAAGTGATGCGGGTGAACTTATTTGGGGAAGCATAGGACCACAGTGTCAGATTTCTTGAGGGGCTTGAATCTGGCTCTTGGGTCGCTACCACCATAAAATTTAGGCGGAGAGGTTCTTCTGAGTACCTATGAACAGTTTTATTTTTGCAGGACTACCGTTAGGTACTGTGGAAGATACGCATAAGCATTCAAATGTATTGGATTTTGTATATATTTCCGATCTCGTAGAATTAAGGAGAAGTACGTCGTGGTACAAAAATTCCAATTCGTGTTGACGTGGATGATATTCGCGGGTCGTGACTGACATCCTGCCAATTTTCGTAAAAACTATAAAGGTAGAGAGGAAGCGTTAGAAATATATGAGGGACAATTTTGTGGATACTTCCTCGCAGGGGCTACCGATGTGGATCTACAACCTTCACAACTTCCATATTTACTTTTTATTAAGTTTACGCTTGCCGTTCATCATAAACTTAATAAAAAGGAAATATGGAAGCTGTGAAGGAATCTACGTGAATGACACCTCGATTGTACTCATTGGAACAGCCAAAAAGGCGCCAAAATTAACAGCACTATGATGTAGCGTCAGTGATGTTGTCGGGGTTATAATTTAAACTTATAGAAATCTATAGTGTGTACTCGTGTTTTAGTATGCTTAACACCTGCAGAGGTATCTCGTTGGACTCATTTTCATTGTGCGACAGCGACATTGTTAGAAAAGCACCTTGGAGGACAGGTAACAAGCACCTGTGACAGATAAAGCAAAAAACAACTTTGGTTTGGAGAGGTGTTGCTGTGTCGTACTAGTTACTTTTCTCGAATCGAAGTGCCATATGCTAGTGAAAGTTGAGATCACAATGAAAACTGATACACTGGTTGGGGCTGAAGTTGACAAAAAAGTAACATATTCAATCCAACAAGTCATTTTCCACGAAATTTTAATGCACTACGCATTTCAACTTGGTTATCTACGGGTACAGGTACGGGTATTCTTGCTGGAATATCTACTGCGGATGGCTTGCTCCTGTAATTTTTTTTCCCGGTAATACCCCCTTGTATGATAAAGGTGTAAGAACGGAGATTTTTAACTATTAGAAAGCAAGTTAACAATATTAAGTTAAATGAAGTGTCATGTCATCCGCTCCCATTTCTGAATTCACATATCAAGGAATTCCTCCGTACCCTCACTACGTTCCGTCATTAATAACACACTACAAACTCCCTATCACTACCCAATATTGTGCGCTATGAACCATTCCTTCCTAGACAGTTACTTCCTTCAGCATCTCCAATCCCTCAATGGAATATGTATCTCTCCCTCGAAATGCCTCTATGATTCTTAATGTACATACATATTTCACGATCATTTTTCTGACTCCTTTCGCTTAGTTTCACACCTCCTGCTTTTTCTTTCTTAACCTGGTTCCTTCCTCTCCTTGTAATATATATTGGTGACTCCCCTTGGTGGTGACTCCCTTGGCAAAATGTATCCCAATTTCTGCAAGAAGTGCAGTAGAAATTCTGTGGAATGTAGTGATTGTTGTTTGGTTGAATATTGCAGAAGTGTTTTTTATATTATGAAGTAATTCTAATTTCTAACGATGTAAATTTGTATCACAAAGCTTGCTCTTCAAACACTGTTGGACCCTAGTATGTTAGTTGCGGAGGTATGGTCATGCATTTGAGTTCATATGGTAATCCTCTTGGCAGTGGCGGCACCCTTGGGATGGTGAGCACTGTGGCTGGTCTAATGCAGTCAAACACATTGCACATGGGTGAATTTACTTTAATGTACTTCAGTTTCTTTGAATGATATGAAATAATGCATTCAATTATTTCACGTGAAATTCTTAGTGATTTTTGGCCTGAGCATGTGTGTATTGGACTAGATTAAAAGTATATTGTGGATTGGACTGAGCGCTTGGCTTGAATCTAGTTTGGATTCTGATAGGTGAAAGATCTGCGGTGTGTGAGAATCTTAGCAACAAGAGGATTTTTACTTGTTGGGTCATACCAGCATGCCATACGTAGGTAAATCCTTTATTATTTTAATGCCTTATTTCTTCACATGCAAGTTTGTGTAAATGAACGTCAGCAGGTGGCATGATCAGGTTCGTTCATCTTTGTTTCTGTTGAGCAGTTGAATCATGTTTGTTACTACAAGTGCTTTACCTTGTAAAGTCAATTAATAGTGTGTAATTTTTTTCCTTCACGTTTTTCATAGTTTTTCACAAGCGACATTCATGACATGCAGGTGGTAATCTCTTTTTAAATTGGCAAAGTAACCTGTGAGCCTTAGGTTACCTGTGCGCTTATATAATGTGGTTTTTGAGAATGAGAGTTGTGTAATGTTTTAATTTTTTAAATGTCCAATCGTTATAATCCTATTTGATAGAGGAAACTATGAAAAGGGAGGAATGTATTAAGTTGGAAACTTGATAATTTTTACTTATTAATATGACAACTTGGTTGAAAACAAACTTTCATATATGAATGTCTATTGTTAGTACCTGTTGTTGTTGTACTTTTTTCTCCTGTTTTAATGGTGGAACATAAGTGTGTGGGAGGAATTTTTGTGGTTTTACTCTGCTTATTTTTACTGTTGAAAAAACTTTGAAGCAGACTGAATTTGAGCTCTGATTTTAATAATAATTATTATTTTATGGGAGATCAGTCATTCTTGGAACTCATTAAATATTGTTTGGCTATATATTTTTGAGGCTCAAGAAACCTGTAATGATCTCTCTCCTATAAGGTTCATGTCATACAGTCCACAAATCTCTTTTCTGTTGTTTACTTATGTTTTAACCAGTAGTTTCAACAGAGTTTAAGTAACTTTACATCTGAATGAAATGATGGCTGACACGAAGTAGGTTTAAATCCAGGCCTTGTATTTATGAAGAAAATGAGCTTCCAAGGGAGCATCCATTAATTTTGTAAGATGAATAGTCTTTGTGTGTGTGATAGTGATATGTTCCTCTCTTTCTTTCAGGCTCTTGGTGGTGAACTGGCTCTTTTGATCATCTTCTCCTTTCCAATCTTTATTCTGTCTCTTTATCATTACAAACACAATCATAATCTCAAAGCAAATTAATTTAGATATCATATGTTTGGTAATTTATTTGACCTGACGGGAAAGTCTTGGTGACTTGAGTTTTATTGCATCCGCTTCCCGGATGACTTGAAATGCGTGCGAGGTAAAAATGATTCATCGCTATGGGGGTAGTTATTGGAACCCCCTCTGGGGTTCCACGAACTATCCTCATAGCGGAATTATGGAATATTATAAAACCTGACAGTGATAATAACTTAGATCACGAGGTTAGGTTTTTTGTGAGAATAAATTTACACGGGGGTCTCTCAGTTTCGAAGTTTGAAACTTGGGATACCTTGTGCTACAAAGTCAGAGTAATATTTATGGGGTCTATTTTAGTGTGTAGTTGGTTCTTGAGCTTTATATAAAGTGAAAACTTAAACCTTCCCCTGCAATTACCATGTGTATTTCCACCATGGAGCGATGTCAAATATGCGCGATGAGAGTTTTTAAGTGTGTTCATATGTTGCGATGTTTTTTTTTTTCAGGTTTTGAAAATGAAGTTTATTTTGTGGTGGTATTTTATCTATGGTTGGAAGTGATGAGTGATTTCCATGATATGCGGTGCCATCTTTTTCAGGTGTTGAGAATAGGCTGCAGTGTGTAATGAGATGATTTTAATAGGAAAAGTTTTAAGTGTATTTTCATGAGGGGCGAGATCAACCGCATACATTATTCGTGATATGTTGCGCAAGTGTTATTTTTTTCAGGAATATTGAGTAGTGATATTCAGGCATGGCCCTGTGGTATTTTCATAATCTCGTTGAGTAACTTCGTGCGAGGGTATTAGTATGCTTCTGTTCATGTGAGGTTTTTTTATCATAATTTAACTCTTCAATTGCGGAAATAGACTGAAATATTGGTAGGATGCATTTTTTTTCAGCAATCTTCAGGATAGCTTAGTTCATTAATTGCATATTTTCAACTCTGATAACCCAGTATTAGGTGTGACTGTTGTATTGATTCATCATTAACAGCTAGTTTCAGATAATGACTAAAAGAATTTGTTTAGAAGATACTGATGGCATTGATGCTTTAGAACTAAAGATTTTAGGGTTGTAATAACACGAGCAACTAATAGATTAGTTATATATATTGACCTCTAACATTCATTAATTCATGTAACATACTAATCGCATGGTAGTGTAGTGCATGCCCCTCTCAAACCCTACCTGCAGCCTCAACGTGGCGAGAGGGTGTAACAGGAATCCAGTGGCATGTTGAGAAATGTTCCCAACCAGCCTGGATTCCTGGCCAAAGCAGGGGGTGTGTGGTGGTTAATATCTTTCCTGCAAAGAGTTTAGAATAACATGCCCATCGTGGTGCATAGAAAATGTATAATTTTGGCAAGACTTGAAATATGTAGTGAATTGTTGCTCTCATTTATATTGATTAATTTTCTTATTTGAATTTTTAATCCTTATTTTAACTACCTAACATAGATTGGATTCCTTCTCAAAACAATAAAATTATCGTGACTTGCAATTGTTAACACTTGTGTAGTCAATGCTCTAAAATCATGCATCTCTGAATTTCATGGTGGTTTGCAAGTACTTGCAAATAAATCTTTTTTATTTTCCTCATTTATTCACCCTGGAATTATTGAATTTTTATCCTTTTTTAATTATTCTGTCAAGTTGGTAAAGATTTACTCTGCATCTAAAAAAATGTTCTCATTTATATTAAATTTCTTTAATTATCATATTTGAATCTTTAATTTCTTTTATTCTCTACCTTACTTAGATTTGATCCCATCTCAACACAAAGAAACTATTGTGACTTGCAATTGACAACACTCTTTTGTGTATTCATTGCTTTAAATATATTTTCTCCGAATTACATGGTGGTTGATACTTGCATGAAAATATTTTTTTTTTATTTTCAGGTTTCCTCATTTCTTCACCCTTGAATTATTGAATTTTTATCCTTTCAATGATGTAAAGTTCCTGAAGATTTACTGTGCTGCTGCCCATGGGCTATAGTGATACAACTCTGATATTTCTGTAATAAACTAGTGATTTGGTGAAGACCTATGGATTTCTTTTCTTGATAAAAATCGTGCAAAAATAGGTTTTTGCTTATTGTTCTGAATTCTTATCTCCCTCTGTCCAGATTGCTTGAACCTCTCTAGGGGAAATCAGTGCTTATGCGCCGAGTTGCGAGAGCTCTCTTATTGTCTTGCCTGTGGTTTGAAGAAGTGTCCAACCAGCCTATAGCCACATCTTATACAGTCCACTTCCTTGAGATTAAAGGCAGTTATGAAACCGGCCCATCTTTCATTCCGCGCACTAATGCATTTTCCCTAGTGAATGTGGCAGTGCCATTCTTAAGATTCATGCCAATTTATGTATTCAATATACTGTAGTTAGATTCGCTGCATGGGCAGGGACCTAAATTTTAGAGAATTTAGTGGAGTTTATGATTGGTCCACGAGAGTTATAAAATTTTTTGCATGGAAGGTAACAATCAGTTCACATTCATTGCACTCTATCACGGTCTTCTTGGAAGACTATATCAGGTAGTTTGGTTGATATACTCAAATATTTAGAGGGGTTTCCACATGGTGTTGGCATTGTTTATTTGATATCAGGGGTCAGGTTACAGATCTTAAGGTATGTAAAAACTGTACAATCTTAAATTAAGTTTTGGAAAGAAATGAAATTTTTTCAAATTTCATTTAAACTTAAGTACCTGATATCAGTTGCTTGACCTAGTCATTAGGATTTTCAACGAGAATGGTACAAGTAAAGAGGCAATGTAGTATGTGTGGGATTAATCCTCTATATTGATACAGGATCCCTTTTTGGAGCAGAAGTTAAATAAAGAAAACTTGTTGGTGAACAAAGTAGACCAATTAACCTGGGGTTTAAGTTAAGGGTGATGTTAACTCCTTGCTATTGAAGTTCTTATGAATATTATATGTCGCTCTTAAGATGGTTCTCAAATGAAAAAGAATCCTATTCTAATTCAGTGTGTGCATGTGGAAATTGATTAGGAGGAGTATTGGATTAAGTGTTCTAGTAACCACAATTTCATTTTTTTGAGCTTGCAACAGTGCTAGTTGTGACAAATGGTTTGGATTCATGGACATCATACATTAATCCCAACAACTGTGCTGAAGAGTTTAGTCTAGGATTTTTTTTAGTAATGGATTGAAACTATGTCAACACGTAAAAGCTCGCGGTATTTTAGGTTTTCATGACCAGAGAGTAATTGCTAAATCCTGGAAAGATTCTCGTTTCAAACATGTTTTTGGATATCTTAACATTTGAACCAGATGGTTGAATTATAAACATCTGTCTTATTAAAAATTTTTCAATAGTCAAATTAGTTGTTTTTCACCTAAAACAATTTTTAAGGGAAACCATTTTAATCAAGAGTCAATATATCGGCACCATGAGCGTGAAAGTGTTAATATTAGAAATAGTGGGAAATATGATCTGATGAAGACAATCTTATATGGTAAATGGGATGGATAAGTTCTTTAGTGAGAGGTATGGGGGAAGTTGAGAAGACTCGAAAAGAATGAAGAGGGTAGAGCTGGTTAAAGCTTGGGATTCACTGGAATTAAGGACTTGAGATAGGAATGGAAGTGTTGTGTTATAATGCAAGGTGTAGGGACAGCTGAGATTCATAGGGGGCCAGGTGATAGGTACATGGCAGAATGGAACTTGGCGGTTTTCTCTGTTGTCTCAAGGTATTTTTATATTGAAAGATGCCTTGAACTGCAAATAGTTTTTTATTAAGTTATTCTAAATGAAACTTGAATTTCCATGCAGTGAAAACCAAATCTATAAATTTGATCATGACAACTTGATCAAATGGATCATCCCATTACATTTGCCACTGATATTCTATTTTCACCCCTGTGAGCTTACCTCTGTAAAATTCTCCTAGGTTTGACTGATTCATGTTATGTTGCCATTTATTCTTCAGTGTTTATAAAGAAACCGATGGACAAACATTCTTAGTAAAAACCTTACTTCACAATGATATAACTAATTTGTGAAATTATTTATATCTTTATTGGAAGAATACATATTTCTTAAGTAACCTACTCCTAATGCAATGGCAGAATGGTCCTCCCTCCGTTTCTATACTCCAACAGTTTGACCATTCCTTCTCCTCTCCCCTTAGTAATCACTAATATATTGTTGGCATAAAGTAGTATGTTAAGAATTCAAGTTCCTGTCATAATATTTGTTCTCAAGTTATCAAAATTGACTCCAGATTATGAAATGTGCAGCTTTTAATGGTAGCAATATGGTAAACGGTTGAGAGATGTCACCTACTTGTGTTTTCAGTTTGATTAAAAGAGTCCCTTTGGATAGGGTATACAAGTGCCTGATGGGAAATGGTAGATATTGAAATGGCACTAGGTCCCAATCACCGCAATATGCTCTTCACGTACACTCTCAAGATTCACCCTCGACAACCAGACACATTTTGGTTGATCACTGCAAACTTAAATATTGTTATTAATATCCATTTAATAAATTGTCTTGTGATATACCCATTGGTAATTTTATTATGTGGGATTTTTTTTAAAAAACATGTCTTCCCTCCCAAGTTCTCGGGTTCCACCGGGTTAGGGCATCCCACGTTCCGATCCTAGAATCGAGGGTCATCTTCAGGGTGAGATGAGTGCCATCCTGAAATTGTCCGCCTTATGTACATGTCCTCACGGGTGAGGTGTCTGGTGATTGGTCGATGATGGAGGGCATGTGGAGGGAGCCTCCTAATCGGCTGGCATTTTGATGCTTCTTTTTCCTTCTCACCTCCTAGATTTTTCCCAGCACTGGTTTCCACATGCCGCTGAGTGTGTTCCCGGAGTCCCTATTCATGTTTTTCTTCCACACATGAATTTCTATTTCTTCCTTATACTCTCAGTCCCATACCCATTGGTTTGGGCGAGTGTCCATGCATCTTTGAAGTTAATGCGGTGATCCTCGTTGAAGCTGTGTTCAGCAATGGCTGATTTTTCAATATGCCCTAGCACAGCAATCGTTGGTGCTCCTTCAATCTGGTCTCAATGATCTGTCCCTTTTCTACTACGTAGACCAATCCGCATTCACAAGGCACCTTGTGCACACCAGGAGTCTTTAAGCCAAGGGGGCCCTTGATTCTGACAGCGATGTCTTTTAGCTTGAATCCACCCAGACCCTAGGTGTATTTTTCTTGGTGGGAGAGGAGGAAATTGTACAATGTCACTTAAATCAATTGCAGCTAAGTGCTATCCAGGAGGTGCAGACTCACACTCCAGAGCTCAGAGGATTACCGTTGTGCAATGTAAGACAGTTCATTAGTGTTACCACCCCCTGTGCAGAAGCCAACACCCCCTGTGATGGTGCAGCAGTTGCCAGTGTTTGGCTCAGGTGTGCCTTCCCCCTTCCCCACCACCAGTGTTGTCACCACCAATGGTGTTAGAGGCACCTACCCCTATACGAGTCCTACCTGTCAAACAAGATGAAAGAGAGATATTTTGATTTTCAGTTAAACAAGTAAATCTTTCGTTATCCACAAAGCGGTATCTTGAGTTCATTTATTGTGTTGCATTAAGAGCATTTCTATCTCTGTGTAATTTTGATTGTTTAAAATGTCAGAATTCTTTTTTTCTGCATGTTAAGCTTTTTTTTTTGGCAGGGAGAGGGTGTGATGTATTTTGAAGATGCCACCATATTCATTTGGGCTAACCCCCCTCAACTGTTTTGTTCTGCTATTCCCTCCTCCCACGACTGTAATATCTGGAGGTATGGCTCTCTTATGGAGTATATAGACATGTTCAATGAACCTGCTGTTGTATCAATAGTCACCCGGCTGCATCCCAGCTCCAACTATGTGTCTAAGAGCAAATATGAAACATGATTCTTTGTTTGCTATAATGAGAATGTGTAATTTTCTTCTTTAGCATATTTTGGAAGAAATTGAGATAAATACAGTGATACTTTGATGATATATCTGCTACTTTGGTGCTATGTCACAGTTACCAAATACCCTCAGTAGGGGTTGGAGGAAGGATTTGAACGGCTAATTTACCATTGGTTTAAAATGAATCAAGGATCGAAGGATATAAGCTACCCTTGAAAGGGCACCTCAGTGCCATTGTATATACGTACTAATATCAGATAGATACTGCTGTTGATCATTTATAGTGAAATCTCATCTCATCCTTCAAAAGTAGTCTCAAGAAAGTAGGATGTAAATTACCATGGTGGGGAGCCGAATTAAATGGTATCTGTAAGGACTAAAATACTCAAGGCAGACAATAGCCTCAGGATTGGGAAAATTACAATGTGGCCCAAGAGGTGTACAAAGCAGCGATCAAGTGCTCTAAGGAGGATTCATGAAGGGGCTTCTTTAGGAGCATAAAGAGTAGATGGCGAGACTCCAAAGATCTTATTGAATGACTCAGAACTGCAGTAGGGTCTCTGCTGCTTCTCATGGGAGACTCCATGTGTTCTGGCAAGGAAGCATTATATCTTATGTTGGAGACCCACTTTCCAGGCTCTATGGAGTTGGAGGGATTCCATCCATCCTTAGTTGGCCAGGTGTTAAGATGTACTCGAATTACTAGGCAAATCATGCCACAAAGCAGTCGATGCCATGTGCATTGCGCCACTGTCCAGGAGGCGAAGGCCAAATTCTGAAATCTTATTTTAAGGTGCTTACTTTATTACAAAATGTAGGACCGCGAACTGGCCACGAGAACCTTAATGGAGTCACCCGCCGAAATTGCACAATGGTAGAAGCTCGAGAGAGAAAAAAATCATTCGGCTTGACCCTCTTGAACCCATATGGATTCTCTGATTCCAGTCAAGGCGAATGGCATTGTTATCTGGGGTCCATCCCTACTAATCAATCCCCCTACTAATCAATGTTTTTACAACAAAAAAAAAGACTGTTAGATCATTGTGTTATGACCATTACAGGAGTCATTGCTGACCACTTTTTACAAAAAATAGGCCTTATACTGTGCCACCTATTTATGTTTACTGTGCCCTGGTTTTTGCTAGGGAAAACGTAATAGTTAGATAAAAATGACTTACCTTGACCTTTATACTAGACTTCAACAGAAGTCATATACTTGTACTCATGCACCTGAGGTACGGTACATCAAAACTTCAAGGTATCTCCAACAGTGATCACAATCACTCACTCAGTGATTCAACCCGAAGGTTGGCTTTGATAGATGAAAGTATAGCTCACTAAGCCAATGGGGTGTGATATTCACACATTCAGGGTAGGAGGGCCAGTTCCTTTCCCTGGGCCACCTCCAATTTCTTACGAAGTTAACTGACACGCAGAAAATTGAATCGCGAATGCTCTACTCACTAGGCCACCACGACCCCCCCCAATAGTGCTGTGCATTGAATTATATAATGTCCTTCCTGAGCATCTAAAAAAACACTCCAAAAATGTCTTTATTATAAGCCAGCTGAGGAAGTTCCTTCTCTTGAAGAGCTTTAATAGTGCAGAGGAGTACTTTATGTAAGCAAATATTTTTGACCTTTTTATGTTACTTTTCTTTGCATTTCCTTTAATATATAGAAACATGAAGAGTCCTACACCTATTTGTAATGTCTTCAGAAGTGAATAAACATTATTATTATGCATACTTATTTTATGCAATTCTCAAATTGATTTTTTCACTGGTTTATGTCTTCTTTTTCATATAGTTCTGTTTTTCTACACGCATAATTTATTTCACAATCTATATAATTTGTAGTATTACAGTGCAGTTTTTCTTAACGTATGTCGACGGCTTTTTACGTGACATCATATCGTGTCAATTTGTCATGTATTCATTTGAAATTTAGCGGTTTGGATTACGCCGGAAATGGGTGTAACATAGAGTGATAATTTTAGTAAAAAAAACATAGTACTAGCCGGAAAAACTTTGTTTTTGTGAAATAAATTTTCCAAAATATTATCTATCATACTAGTTGTAATTGATTTTTCAAATATTTTTCCCCTATATCAACTATAATCACCGAAATGACTATTTCCATATGTCTACTTTTGCCGCCAAGAAGACGATTCGTGACATTCGAGACGAGTGTTGTTTACAAGTGCAGCGTTTGTGGTTATCATCTGGATGTGAAATATTAGACTTATTACTTTTGATGCAATTGAATACGATTATGAAAACCTACTTGAAGTGAGAGTTTTTTTATATGATAATTATCTGACGCCGACGGAGTGAAATAGTTGTAATGAAAGAAACGCTGGGAAATACGTGTCAGTGCTTACTCGTTAACTAAAGTTAATCACACTAGTAATCGACTATGGCTCAGGAAGACAGGAAACAATCTCTTAAGAAGGAAATCATGCAAACGCTCACTGATATAAATGCAGTATTATGTAGCATGTAAGTACTTATGATTACAGTCTAGTAACTGATAATCATTTGCGTTATTTATTCATAATTTTCACCATTCATTCACAGAGAGAGGGTTATGTGTGATCTACAGCAATCGACAGACCAAGGTAGTCCGTTGGCCGTTGCCGAAAATAAAGTAAATTACGTTTCATTGCGTTGGAGTGTTCCCTTTGTAATCATATTCGTGGTTTATCCTCTTTTTCTTACTTTTAAATTTCAGGCCACCTCGTCATTTGAAGGCCCCACTTTTGCATTCGGTGGAGAAGGTATTGTTTTACCGGAGAAGTGATTCTGCGACTATGTCATATCTTCAGTGTAATGATTTCTTTCGAGGAATAAATGTTGCCGAACGAATAATGTAAATGTGTACGAGTTGTACGATTTGAATGACCATTCTGATGTTAAGTATGATACTCTATGGTATCAGTGGAGTAAATATTCTTGGTTATGGAAAACAGGATAATCTTATTATTCATTATTCGCAACGTAATACTTGATAGAGAATAAAACTTTGCCCACTTTTGGGGGAGTCATGTACACATTACGTTCCAGGTAAATGATGGAAGAGTGCTTTAAAAATCTTTTTGATAACCTACGTGTGGGTGCATCATGTCAGCACATTTTAAAGTAAACTGTAATGGCAGGATGAGAAAAACCAATGTTAATTGTAGTGAATAGAGGTGAGAGAAAGATAAGGGTGCTTATGATTTTTAAAGTTGAAATAATCCTCAGTATTGGGATTCTAACAAGATAGTTATAGACGATGGATCATTCAGGCCATAGGCAATGATAATTGTCAGCATTATATAGAGGTGCTGGAGTTTAATCCTGATCTCATGGCAGTGTGTTAAGTAGGTTCTATATTTCAGTAAATTTCAAACCAATTTAATTTTTGATCATCTTCACACCGTCATAATCTGTTGAAGAAGTTAAATTTCAATAATAAGCAATTGAACTTAGGTTGTAAACTAACGCCATAAATGTAGCTACCTGTGATGGCTGTTGCTGCTTGTTGAGTCATTAAAATCATGGGAACCTTATTATTGAAACATTAATTCTACTACTTTTAGCAAGCTAAGTTAGGGAAATATAAGTGGAACTAATGACAAGATAACTAAACTTTTGAAATTGTTTTAAATTTAACTCTAATTAACGAGCCCATTAACGTTATATTATGCTCATTATGAATCTCGTCTTCTTGTAGAGCTAATTCCTTTTGGGTTTAGTTATCCAATACCTATTGGAATACTGTTATTTCTTTGACTAGTATGTTGTTAATAACTTCTGCACTGTTTGTAGTTTTAACCTTTTGGGCCAGCAGATCTCACAGCACTATCACATCGGATGTGATGCTTAAGTATTAGAGTAAGAATTATTTTTACTCTACTACTTCAGTGAATTTTTTCAGCAATTGCTTATGCCTTGTTTTATACTGCTTGAACCTGAAGGCAACAGAAACCTTGCAATAAATTGCCGCCCCAATTTTATTTGTGACAACGTGTGTTAGGAGTGAAGGAAATGATCGATGGGAAATAAGTCTTTGTACATGCTTGTGTTCTATCTGTAATTCCCTGAACATATTTTGACCATATTTTGTGATGGTGATTTTATTACACATGTGGTATTGAATTTGGCGGTGTGATTTATAAAAAAATTACATTTATAAATGCTGTTTGGTTGTTATTTTACTTCCGTGCATGATCTGATAAGGTTTAAATTAAAGTTTATCCATTCATTGATTTTCAACGCTCAGTGTGAGGGATTTTTAATTGAAAATTTAAAACTCTTTGTAATGTGTTGGTATTTTACAGTTGTAGAAATAATTGTTCTAAATCTTATCATTTTCATGGTATTGATTCTTCTTTCATGAATCTTGATACTTGAGTCTTGCTTTCTTTAACTTGGGCCAGTTTGAAAAATTGCATCAACTCCTCCCCTTGCCCAAGCTTTGTCTTATACTTTCATTATCCATTGTATCTGATGTTTACATAACAGCCAAAACTGTTTGCATGTATTCAATTAACTGTGGACGTACCTATTGTGTTTAACAATCATGTCCCAAGTGAATGCTCTCAACCTCTGATTGCATTATAACTTCTATTGACTAATTCAAAATAATGGAAATTGATTATTATTTTACAATTTTCTTTACTGCAGTACACATCTCACTCCATGCAGGTGAAATTAAGTTTCTCTGGATGTACCCAAATTTTCTTTCTTGTTTAAAGTTTGGATCACAGTTAAATTCAACAACGTTTTTACCTATGCAAAAATTGATTGAAAAATTGTTTTGCCCCAATTATTCCATCTTTATTCCAGCCTTAGTGAACTTTTTACTTTGTTTATTTGAGATTTTGTTTTTGCTTACCCTCTGCCAGGTAAAAAAGTATTAGCCTTGGATTATTTTACCCTTCAAAATGTAGGTACATTTTTTTCTCACCTTATTTCTGAAAATTTGACTTTAATATACCATATTAATTTCAACATCTCTGTTAAAGCTGTATTACACTAGGCTTCTTATTGGTCTTTCTGATAAATGTAGTGATGCTCTGTGGAAATTTCATTGCAACAAATTGCATGGGAAACTTATAGAGTACATGAATGACAGCATGGTATTTAGCCCCTGTGCAATTTCCCTGCTTTCATCCAGGAATTTCCAATTTTGATGCTGCTTCAAACTGAAGAAACTATTGCTATGTGTATAAAGGTATTTAGAGGAGGAAGACTACAAGCTTTTTCTCACTTTCTACATATTTTTTTAATGGCCCCATTCTTGCATACTGCTTGGTTTCTGTTATGATTACCTATTGAGATCTTGAAATAGGTATGTTAACACATTGCATATGGCAGTGTTTTAAGTACCACATACCCCTCTGTTCTGGCAGACATTAAATCCTTTCGCCACAAATGCCGTTTATAAACGCTGCAGAATTTTCACCCCTGTGAACGAACGCCATGTACAAGTGCCGCAGATTTTTCTACGCAAGAGAACGAACGGCATCTTAAAACATCCTTAGGGCCAGGTTGGCAGGAAAGGTCCAAGGTGTCTTTAAGGACCCTTACCTTGCTGGTCTGAGGACCCTTTCTCGGCTTAGAAGCGGGGATTATCTCGACCCTTCTTCGCAGCACCGGCCTCACTCTTGGCAGTTGTTCGCAGTAACTTGTTTGTTTATATGTACAATGGAACAACCAGAAAAATGTGTTTAATTCGCATGATATTTAGTATCAGAAGTTTATTCCTTATATTTTTTTGAGTCTTTAGAAATTTTAAATGGAGCTCTGATGTTATTGTTGACAGAGTTCCAGGTTCTAGAAATCCAGTCCAGAAAGTCCAGGAGGTTCAAGAAATAATTGCTCTGTGGAAAAATCTTATCTCGCACTACCATTGCAAATATATTTGCTTAAAGATGATTCCTGAGGAGGTGTAGCACCAAAAGTGTTTTTATATAAAACACGGGTATGGTTGGATTATGGGCAGAATCATCTCCTAGTGCGTAAGACCACAAAATATTTATTATTGTAACCATTGATAACCTATTGATTATAACAAGAGGAATTCATTTCTGTATTAACTTGCACAAGAGTATTACTGTTTTTTACTCAAGGAAAATCACTGTTAAAAATAGTTGACCGCGGACGCAGGCCGTGTTGGGTTCTCATTTGCAAAAGGGTGAAGACAATCTCTACTCAGTGGCCGAGGTAAGGGTGGGGAACCTCGCTGGGTCCGGTTCCATAGTGGAGGAAAGATATACCTGCTCAAAACCTTGCTTCAAAAGAGCTTCATACAGGGAGTAGAAAAAAAAATTCTAGAGGAACCCATGGAAAAGAAAGCTTTTTCCTGCATAGGACTCTGGCGCGAAAGGGTTAAATGATATGTACGTCTTTTAAACGCACTATATGGTTGAAAATTCTACTGCTCCCATGTTGTTGATTATTTTTTATTGGAATTTTTTTAAAACTTACTTACCAACAATGTCAGTAATGTATCCTGGCATTGTGCAGCAGAAAACATCTACCTTTACACAGTGGTACATGGAAAATATTACACACAGCGAGTCTCTCATCAAACTTTTTAGAATGCGCACACTTTACACTCCTGTGTGTGATACTTCTTCACTTTCCCCACTATGGGCTCAAGATGATGCATTGCCAAGTCCCCTGAGAGCCTGGATGGATGATCTTCCTTGGAGGCCCGCTGTGTCAGCTGATTCACCATAAGTTTTATCTCGCCACTAGACCCACCCATGTGGGTCCTAATATCATCCTTATAATAGTGGACCCACCCATCTTGGCCTCTCACTGCTCTCTGTCCACTCCTTCGATATCCTGAGAAGAAATTGCTTGAATCTCGTTTTGCACTCATTATTTAGCATTTCATAGACATGAAAGGAGTTGAAGAGGTCATAGTTGATCGGCCTCAACACAACTTTACTCCACCACTTCATTGTTTTTCTAAGTATCGTGCAGTATGATAAATACGTATCTGCTCTATCAACACCCTTAATACATTCATTATACGAGGGTAGGCTGAAAAGTAATGCACACATGCTAGTTCGAAATGAACAAAAACGAATAGCAAGAACGGGAAAAAAGTAAGTTAAAATACCATTTGTAACCTTCAAAATCTTATGTATATTTTTCAACACAGTCACCATTGAGCCTAACACATCTCTCCCAATGTGTAACAAGTTTTTTCATTCCATAACTGAAAAATTCTTCTGACTTTTCTCGAATCCAGGGCGTGATATCTGCCTTCACCTCATTGCCCGATGTCTAATGATTACCCTCAAGGTATCTCTTGAGCAGAGGAAAAAAATAAAAATCGCACAGTTCCAAGATCGGGGGAATAAGGTGGGTGTGGAATCGGTTCAAACTTCAGGTTTTGCAGAGCACTGCAATCGACACTGTTTGTTCTTGTCTGTGAGATAGCATGCTACCCTTGGTGCAGAGATTTAATGGTATCTCAGTTGTTCAATAATTAAGCCAACACGTTCCTTGGATATTCCAATATGGTTTTCGATACGCTCATGAGTGATTTTCAGGTCATTTTGAATCAAATCGTCAACGAGTTGCTGATTTTTATCGTCTGTGGCAGTGATCAGATGTCCGCTGTTTTTCATCGACAATTCTGGCTTTTCCAGGCTGGCGACCACAAAATTTTACTAACCTGCAATTTGCAGTAGACCTATCAACAGCATTGTCACTATTTATTTATTTATTTAACTGCTCACATACAGCATTTCTGCCAATTTGCAGTGACGCAATAATAGACAAGAAATATAAACGTAAACAATCAAAACAGAGAGTACAGGGTAAAAATAGTAAAGAACACAAATGCAAGATACAAGGAATGATAGGTAGAGAAGAGAGGTTTATTTATTCACAAGGAAATGGGACATGGCGAGATTGATAAAAGAGTTTAAGGGCAGAAAAAACGGATCAATATTATCCGGCAATAAATTCAGTAGGGAGGAAAGGCAGTGGTGGAGTGAGCGCTTGACAAGGGATAGTCTAGGGATAGGCATATGGAGTAAGGAATGATTATGTGTGGATTGACTAGGGACTCTGAAATTAATAGAGGAAAGCAATTCAGGACAATCAGTGTGTGAGTTTAGGATATTGTACATAAATTTTAAATCTGTTTTAATTCTTTGATGGCAGAGATCAGGGATTGACAGAGAAGATAGGATCGAGCTAGTAGGCATGTTACGGGATTGTGGAACTCTGTGTTTTATAATTCTGGCGAAGAAACTTGTTGTACTGTTAAGAGAGCTGAGATTGGTAGGGGCTGTGAAGGACCACATGGGAGAGCAATATCCTGTGATCGGAAGGGTAAATGCTGTGAAGTAAGATTTAAGAGCTTGAGGATCAGTTATTTCGGTGTAGTGGTATAGGAGACCTAATAGAGACATTGCTTTGCTCTTGATTGAATGAATGTGATCCGAGAAGTTCAGTTTACTGTCAGTTAAGACACCTAAGTCCTTCACAGCGGAAACACATTGAAGAGGCTCAGAGTTAACGGAATAGTGAAATGTAATTGGGGATTAAAAATATAAACAGCCTTTAAATGATGACGATTCTTAGTATGAGTCACTTTTTCAGCTGTTCAAAATCGAATAGCAGCACGCTGTTTCACTCGCATTTACTTAACCCTAGAGCACGTCTCCGTACTTCCGCTACTCAAACTATGCCGGGTAAACGTCACGCCTTCAAACTGCACATGTGTATAGAGGGGGAATGTTACTTCCCAGTGCCACCAGGGGTGCTTCTGTAGGTCATTTCATTCGTGTTCTACAAGTGTGTGTGCATTACTTTTCAGCCTACCCTTGTACTTCACAATACAATGAGGCTCCTTCACTGCAAGTCCATTTAAAAAAATTATTTTAGTTGTTTTACTCATACTAGCATCATGAATGGTCGTGATCATCCTAATGTCTCTTTTATCCCTGCTGTTTAGGAGTAGAAGTTGCCCTTTTCGGCAATAGGTGTATTCTCCTGTACTCAGTTTTTTATTCTTTTTTATAAATTCTGGAAGTCCCCTGTTCACTCTAATAGTTCTGCAAACTCTTGTTTTCATGGAGAGAAGAGTTTATGCTATTTTTACACTATTTTAATAATTTTTCTGATAGATGTGATGCCACTGGCCAATGATAGGTTTCAAGACTGATTTGATAGTTTCTCTGATTTTTTACCGTGTGCTTCATAAGTCTCTGAGTTAGAAATATTACCTGAATCACTTTCACTCATCATGTGAACAAGTAGTCTATATTTGACGATATTAGCTGGGTTGAATTAGAATTTCAGTCTTCCCCTCCAAGGAATCATGGCTTCATCTAACGATAACTCTTGCTTCAGCTTATAAACTGTCTGAAAATTTTCCACAATGCAGTCCAAAACTGGTCAAATTTTGAAGTCTGTCAGTTTTATTTGAAAACAAATGGTTATTGTTGAAATACCATGCTTTTCAAATGTTCTCAAATCTGTTATTAGACAGCTACATGACATCGGAGATGCTTTCTAAACAATTTGGTCTGACTCGTACATGTGTGCCTTCAAATTTCTCTAATTTGATTTTTACATCGCTAGATTCCCATACACTGAAATCCTTACTTTCATGGTTACTATCTTCTGAAGAATCAGTGTCTCTAATGAAGAAAGGTTGAGCTTCCCATATTTCTGTGATAGTTGAAAGTCGTTATCATTTTTACTCTCACAGCTATCCTCATTGGTCTTAACATGTGCCTATGATAATCGCCTTCATCGCCGCACAAGTCTTCTAAAATTTGATCTTCTCTCATTGTTTTTCCTTCAGTGATCTTCGCCATGCTTACACAATCGCTTATGTGATGCTATAGTAGCAAGGAATTGTAATCTCTCTCTTTTACTGAATCATTTAAGCTCAAGAAAATATTTCAAT
Organism: Platycnemis pennipes; assembly: GCA_933228895.1. Classification (NCBI taxonomy): domain Eukaryota; kingdom Metazoa; phylum Arthropoda; class Insecta; order Odonata; family Platycnemididae; genus Platycnemis; species Platycnemis pennipes. The sequence goes on along the minus strand of OW121852.1, from coordinate 103,052,290 downwards.
GTATGGTACATAAAATACCCGATTGCACAGAAAAACAAAATCCTTGAAAACTGAACTTGAGGGGAGAATCCATGTGAGCAAGGGTCTCATGGGAAACAACGTCTCACACTCATTTTTCATATGCCTTTCGTGAGTTCATCTCAAATAGTTAGAGCACAAAACACGTGATCCAGAGGAAGCCAGGATGAAGAAAGGCAGATATGCTTGGGTGAGTCATTTTAGGAGGACGAAGTTGGTGATAAACCCAAAGGCCTTGGGCCTATGAAGCTGAGCTAGAATGAAGTGTTTGTTGATGCAGCCTAATGAAATTTCTCTGTTATGAGAGTGCACTAAGTGAGGTCACGAAAACAGAGGCCCTATGGTGTGCGGCGAGGGCCATCTGCTTCACATAAACAAATTGGGGTTCGAGGATAAGCATCTGGGGCAGTATGGAGATGAGAAATCCTTTGAAAAAAATACCCAGAAGTGAAAGATATGCCTTGCTTTGTTCAGTAATAGGACCCCTAAGCTTTTTCCCTTGCAGAGGTAGGCCCGAACTAGGGTAGGATGAGGACGCAAATGAATAAAACTTTGTAAATGTGTTATTGATATGACTCATATGCATTCTAAGAACATTGACTAACTGCGATCACTAATCCCCCAATAAATCTATTTGAATGCATAATTATATTTTACTCTTATGTTTCAATCTAAGTGTCACAATATGTATGTATCACCTGACCTAATTACATATTATACTTGGGTAATTTAAAAAAATAACACTATTTACATTGCTTAAGAAACAGTCAAGGTAAAGAGATTAGGAACAATTCGTTTACCTTCTTCAAAGTCACTTGTCCATACAGTTGTGCAAATTATCTGCAGCAAATGGCTCTTGTGGTAAAAAATTCAAAGATATCTAAAAATAATTTTTTCATGATAAAAAAATTAATAGGCACTCAAAAAAGGATACTAACAATGCAATGTAATTATTGATGATAAACACCCCTTAGACACAAACAAAATGGATAAAGTTTTGATAACCTTTTAAAATAACCTCAGTCAACAGTAAAAATGAGAATTCTCGTCATTCGTCCTTAATGCATGGCTCAGGAAAAACGAAGATTCTCGTGATCTGTACGCAGCATGTTAAGAGTAGTTCAGAATAGGTGTGTAAACTACTCTTGTTTCAGAGAAATATATAGGAACTCTCTGCCTTATCAAAATATTAAAACATTTTACTATAAATATAAAAAAAATGCAATAGGTAGTCATCCTGTTGCCCTAAGTTCAAATGAAGATGGCAATGGTTATTCTTTGCATTTTTAGAAAAATATCTTCTCCATGGACTCATCAACTAAGTTTTAAATGAATTACAACACTGCTTTCTGTGATACCAATCCTGGCATGATATTTTTGGCATTATCTCACAATTACTACTTTCTCTCAGAATGAAGTCACTTATGCTGGTGTGGCCCAAATCTCAATACTTACTCCTTGTGATGTCTCTTTATAGTATAAATTCTTCTGTACTATATTGTTAATGATGTTTGCAAATTCAGTTAATCAGATACACTTAATAGTATTTCTTTTAATGCACAATACCTATTCCATTCTGGTTTATGCCAACGTTATGAATATGTGTGTCATCAACTCTCAACAATGATGCTCTCTCCCATCTCCTTGAAATTCCATCTATTGTAACAGCGTGGCCCAGGGAAAGGAACTGACCCCCCTACCCTGAATGTGTGAATTTCGTACGCCATTGGCTTAGTACGGGGTGAGCTCTACTCTCACCTATCAAAACCAACCTTTGGGTTGAATCACTGAGTGAGTGAGTGATGCATATAATTGAATCATCATTTATCATGCAATAATTGCATTGCTTCTCGATGGACAAGCATGTTTGTTTTCCATCATTGTTTTGGTCACATTAATCTTGAGTTTGACTGTTTTAACAAGGTTGTTTATCTTAGCAGCTCCTGTTCACCTTTAGCATACTATACTTTGGATTTTGGGTCTTCACCTGTCAGTCTTGACAATTTTCACTCTTCTGCCACAAGAGTAGCCTTAGCCTGGTTTTATCACCGGATTGAGTTGCATCGTTGGCGAATATCTCATTACCATTAACACTGAATAGGGCAGATTGGAGGGCTGCAGTAAATCAATCCAAGATTGAAATACTAATGATGATGATGATCTCATTACCAGTAGTCAATCTCTGTGTATGCAGTGTGACTACCCACCAATATGAATGCATTTTGTATTATTCACAGAATATAACAATTCTAGAAATTTTAACTGGTCCATACTTGTCACTTGTATGAGGTTTAATGTATAAAATTCAGGACTCGATTGTTGAAATTAGAACATACTGCCAACATTCAGTGATAGCTGCAATAACACTGGCCCACTGAGGACCAAATAGTTTATCTATCACATTTCTTCCTTTGTGTCATATCTATAACAATATTCATGCCATCTAAAAAGAATTCAAAACTGCGTCCCAAGCCTGGCTGGTGCTTTACCAACCTTAACACGCAACTAGTAGACATGTTCCTACCCTGCTAATGACAATATGGGTTCCTAATCAGTTCTATGTTCAGTTTTACCAGACATGTCCAGCTAAATAATTAGTTACTCGGAAGGAATGTAATTTTTTGCTTTGGGTTTGGATTTTGAATTGGCTATAATAGTTTTTTAATTTGGCATAATATGGTACAGTTAATAAGCGTTAACTGCAGTGCGTTCGCCCTTATAAGGGTATATATACACTGGAGTTTATGCACTTCAGTCTAATATACCTAGTAGAATTATGGATTTTTTTCAGTTGATCTACATCTAAGCCACCCAAAATTGGCGTCCCCCCTGCCACACCATCAAGTTGGCTTGCAATGTACTTAGTAAATATATTGACACCTACCTGTCTGATTATTTTTATCTCCTATTGTAGTATTTCATCGTTCGCAGGAAGACAATAAATCTGTTGGGCAGTCTTGTAATCTTATTTTATTGATCGAATTGAGCATAATCCATGGATGTTATCAATTCAATACAATCGCCCTCGGAAAGAAAAGAAAGTTTTAGCTTCATATAAACTTTAAAAACTTAGTCTGCATTTTAACCCACGGTCCGATGACGATTCCCATCCGAGTGTTTTCAATGAGCTTTTAACACAGCATAATTATCATGACCATTCGCGATTATCACCGGTCTTCATTGTACACAGAATGGGGGCGTTTACTCGGAACCGAAATCGCAGTTTTGTACACGAAATCGTTAGATGAAAACAATAAAAGGAATTTTAGTGAAAAAATTAATCTTATAACCACAAACATTCACTCGTAAATCCAAAATAAAAATAAGCAAAAGGTGACGCCCACCGAAAAAGCTGCTGTGGTAACATTGACGTCATTTTCCTCCCGTCCTTGACTGCTTTTCGTGGAAGCGAAGGGAGAGGAGGGGGGTTTTCGGAAGGTCTGCTCGCACAGATGCTGTCGCAACTGTCCTATTGGCAGAGTCAGCTGTGTCCCCCCCATTGCGATAAGACTAAGTAGCTTCGCGGGCTCAGTTGTGATTGGACGAAGTCATTATACGTCAGAGGTTGCACCTCGCCCACTTTTCCGAAAGGGTTAAAAACATCAGTTTTTCGCCGCTTATAACTCGATAAATAATTTACGGATCAAAAAACGGAAAAATACGGTTCTTTTTATTTTACAACCTCTATCGTATTCGACAATAAAAAATATAGTAAACGACCCCATTCCACGAGTATAATTATTGTAACTTTTCATGATTCTCACCGATCTCCGTTGTACATACATGCCCTGATTCCTTAGTTGAGCATTCCTTAAATTAACGGCGTATCCCGGCGTATAAATGAGGCTTGGCGAGGGAAAAGTAGCATTTATTTTTTGCTTCCTCGTCGCATTGTCTCTGTCTCTTATTTACTAATACTAATTGACGGTTTACTAGGTGTGTTATTCCCGACAATATTTCCCCTTTATTTATTTAATAGCTTCAGACGTTAATACGCTTGATATTAGTGTTTGTTTGAAGCAATTTGTATTTATTGGCAAGCACTCTAATTTTAAAACTGTTACAGCGATTTCTTCAAATTTAATTGAAACCGCCGCGTAATAGACCAGTTATTGATTGCTTCTAGGTCTTTTAAGAGCGCCTTCTGAAGCACAACGTTGTGGCCACTATTGCATAATAGGCGAAAAGATGGAGCTTACTAGTTACTCCAGCATTTACGTCATTTATGTTTAGAAGGAATAAAAGTCGGCTTATCATTATGAGGGAGGAGTTAAGGGAATGGAGTGGAGATAGGTGAAGGGAATTCGAGAAAGCGTCCGCATTGGCCTACATTTAACGGGAGGCGCTAAGAGGTCCATGGTTTCAGCGTCCCATCTCACAGACGGAGAACTGAACATGAATTACTCTTCGAAAGGCAATCTATTGTGTACCGATTTATCTCTGGTAAATCCCTACCTCTGATGGGATTCTTACCTAGGCTCTCGGAATGGAAGGCCAATACCTTAGTCACCACACATTCCATGTCCCTGTATTAGTCTGTCATGTCAAGAGGTATACACGGTAACGTCTCATCTGACGGACGAAGTAGTGCACTTGAAGTGTCCATCACGCTGCAGTCAATTAGGAACCGATTTGTCATTTACAAAAAATCTCTGCCACTACCGGAATTCGAACCAGGGCACTCGTGAGGCTAGGACTACTACACCGACCTGATCGCCCTTCGATCAGCAAAATTAACATTTAAATATTAAATGCGATTGCTTGAAAAGAAAGAATCAATGCTTTTTGACAGTATGACTTTGAATACCTTCGCTTGAATTTAGGCATCACCAAAGAGATTTCAATGTGCAAGTAATTCCTTTCGACGAAGAACGAAATAAAGCCCTTTCAAAATGATTTCATAGTGTTTCACATTCATCATCATCATCATTGGTCAACAATCCTAGGATTGGTTTGACGCAGCTTTCCACTTGATTCTTCTATCGGCCAACCTTTTTATTGTGACGTAATTCTTCTCTTTTACATCCTTCACAATCTGTTCCATGTATCTCATACGAGGCCTGCCTTTTCCAATCTGTTTCACATTAACGTGATAAAAATTGTCGAATGTTGATTGTTTATAATCACCAGATGAGAACACTGCCGTAATCGAGAGAAACTCAATCAGTTAATCTTCTAGTAGAGGCTTTGGTCGCCTCACCCGAAAGACAGAGAGTTCAGATCCCACCTCAGCCTCCGATCTCTTGAAATTGATTAGTTGCCTCGAAATTTCATTGCAAAGCATAATGACACCAGTCATGAGTGCTTAAATTGATTTCCGTTGCTCTGAAGGCGCTGTGGGCGTGCGTTAGGGTAAATATGAGTTCTACACTAGGTTTTTCTTCCCTCATACGATTCCTTATTCCATGGTGAACTTAGGCTCTTCGACTTCATTGATCGATTTCTACAAAGAAATATCTCTTCCGTGAGGGGATGCACACTTCCTATTTGCGACCGGAGGATGTCAGATGGAGAGGAAGCACTCTAAAAGTTGCTAAGCCAAGTTTTAGGGCACTTAGCCCAGTCGTTCTCCTTTTCTTTTTTTGTGAGACCGGAGGAACTACTTACTGATGGGGAGGCTGAGGCTTGTTCGGAAGGAGAGGTAGCAAGAGAGGAGAAGACGTACGAAGAAACAGAAAGTTGGATGAGAGAAAGAGGGAAATCAGACGAGAGAGAATCAAGGCTGTGGAGGGAAGTGGTAATAGCGGCTTAAGCTGCGGTATTCTGAAGAGAAAGAACGCTTCACCGAGCGTTCTTTCTTTTCGGATCACCGCAGAACACCCTTTCGTGCGAGAATGAAAGAGATATTTGACTTTGCATTGAAAAGTTAATAGTTGTTGCTTTCCTTATAGGCGGAGTCGCGAAAAGAATGCTGTGGATAAATTTTACGAATAAGAAAAGTGATGGTATGAGTTAGCATGTAATCATCAAAGTCAACTTCAATCTTTCTCGCTGTCCTAGGCAATTAGTTGTTTATGTGATCGCAGTAAGTAGCTGGCTAGCACCTGCTTGTCAAGTTGGAAATTAGCGGATTCAATTACCGCACTGCAATATTCTATTCGGGGAACGTGGTGGCCTAGTGGGTAGTGCGCTTGGGTACTGATAGAAGGGTCCCGGGTTCAAATCCGGGTGAAGTCTTAGGATGCCCCCGAACGTAAAAATCCTCGGAGTGCGAGGTGACCCAGGGAAAGGAACTGGCCCCCCTACCCTGAATTCGTGAAATTCACACGCCTGTAGCTTAGTTCGGGGTGAGCTCTACCCTCACCTATCCAAACCAACCTTCGGGTTGAATCACGGAGTGAGTGAATATTCTATGCATATAGCAAAAGCGTGTAAAAATTGCCTTCGTGATGAGCATTGGCAATATTATATGGAGTCTTCCAATAACACAAATCGCGTGATGTCGCATCTTGATCACGCGTGCCGATGCATTGCTTTGGCTATCTCCATCGCCCATGTATCATACAGTTGGCCATCTTACTTCAACATGTTCATGTTACATAACGCAGTGCTGCACAATCATGCTCTCAAGGCACACAAGTTAGGTTAGTGTACATATTTTTACGGTCATGAAAAATAACCCCCCCTCTCCCCACACCGTGCCTCAATATGTTACCCCCACCCTGCTGTTTTGTATTTAAGCCAATTCCTTCGGCACTTGTTCACTATTTGATAATGACGCTCTAGCCGTCGAAACCGCGGTCGGTAGCTGCAATGAAGGGTGTGGAATATACCAAATCATTTTTATTTTCATGATGCTTCCATTCCACAAAGTAACGCCTGAGGGTATTTCTTCGATATTTTTACGGATTTCTCTTCGAGAGGATAACTTTGAACCTTTCCGTACTCTTTTCGAGCGGCCATTATATTAATCCTAACATCAAACTCACGAAATATTATAAGCTGTTTTTGTCCTGAATTTTAACAAATTTATCTTTTCTTAATGGAGCGAGTGTCAAGAGGAGATTGCATCATTAAACACTTGGCCCAAAACCATAAATTAACTAAGGATAAAGGTAACTAATTTTTCGGTTTTAAACGCACTTCCACTCTAGGTGTTTTTCGATTTTTAAATTGTAAGCTCCAAAATTATTTTGTCTTCTTGAGAAAACATTTCAAGTTAACCCATTTCACTTTTTCTTTTTTTTTCTTTTCTCTTCATTCTTTTCTCTTTCTCGTCTTAGATTGTAACCTATAACTTCATAGAAATATTATGCTGAAATAACACTCCAGAATCTTTATTTTAGCTGAAGCAGATTTAAAATAATGATTAATGAGCAGTAATTATCGCATATGAATGACGAAAAAGTAATGAAATTTTGTTTGAAGAATTGTAGAAGAGTAATTCAAAGCATTGAATTGTACAATGGAGTCTTAATAGTATTTGAGTGGTTCGAGCAAATCGTAACACATACTTCGCGCGATAAACGAAATAGAAATTCTATGAACATTTTAAATCAGTTTGTTTTTAGTTATGGAGTGGTTATATTTCTTCCTGAAATCTGTTACTGCTTTAGCCACCGAAGCCAGATACCCTTATAAATTTTGTGGTATTGATTTCCTTTAATGCCAAGGAAACAGCCGTGTGCGCACATAATTTGCGTAAGTTTATACAAGATTTTGCCGTCAAAGATGCTATTATGTATTTTTAATATCGGGGAAATCCCTCTTTCCACAAATACTGAAGTGGTAGGTACTTTTCTACTCTCGCCGCTACTAATTCAACGCAGTTAGTAGCGTGCTTTTCAATAAAACTCCACTCTATTATATCTCGTATAATGGCAACTTTACAGGTACATACGTATGTCAATTGAACATTAAATCAAGTGAACGAAAATGCTTACAAATTCCCTCTTGAATACATTTTATTTTGAACCCTTTCGAGCCTTTAATATGAAATCCAGCGGTGAAGATGTGCCTACTTGCCCCTCATGATATTAAATTAAAAATCTGATTGAGTAGTATTGAAACTTAGTTCTTTTGCTGAGTGCATATTTGATAGTCATTCACTCCATGTCATTCACACTCGAGGTTACTTGCAGGGATCTAGTGGATTAAAATACTCTGTAAAATAATGAAAATAAATATCTGCGTGGGAACCAACATTTTTTGTTAAGTGCGAATTAGACTCGGGTTAACTAGAAGATTTTGAGGTCCATTATCAGAGAGTGGGAAAAGTCATGCAAATTTTATTTTTGGCAAAGTTTCGTGGTGTCCGGCGTGTTGATGCGTGGGCTCATATGGCCAGCAGTCGAAGAAAGGATATTTAATCCGTTAGTATATTAATTTTTATGTTCAAAGCCTTTGAATATCCACGTGATGCCATTTTGGGTAGCTTGGTGTTGGTGCATTCGCTCTGGCTACGTGTTCACGGTCATCCAGTAGAATCAAGGCTCTATCCACAAGCAGCTGGAAAGTAAGGAAGGATGGGGACACCCCCCCTCTTTCGTGAATTTCACCAGCCGATTGAATTGTAGCTAGAACTTAACGCTCCCCTCACGAAGCCACCATCAGATCAATAGTCACGGTGAAAGGCTTCTTCTATCGTAATGAGCTCCTTAATCTTGAATCAGTACTCTGACGAACAAAAGACGAAGTCATTTGCGAGGAGTTTGAGATGTAGGTTGGTTAGCTAATGGTATTTACTCCTACATGAAGCACTTCGACTTACCTTTTCACAGCGACACTGTTTCAGCGATACCTTTTAGCACCTCCTGGTTTATGAGCTTTCAGACACCCCATCAGCTCTAGTGAGTTGATAACAATGGTGGACACTTCGGTATCAATTCCTTTTCGTGACGCCTTGAGAGCGTGGCTTACTCTCTGATGGGGGGCCTGAATTCTTTCGTCACATCATTAGCCAAATAAATATAAAAGGAAGGCTATGTTCTCTCTGAGGGCCAAATGCTAAATTCACATTCTTAATTACATATAAGTTTCTTAAGAATGTATACCTATTGAGTGACTAACGAGGGACGAAGCTAGAGGGAACTAGAAAAATGGCATCGGTGAAGAGCTACATTACAGTCTACTATAAGGGCATTCTACAGGAAGATGATTCTTGGCAGTGGCAGTCAGATTGGTGACGTGCTGGCATGTCAACGCTAAGGTTGCGGGTTCGAATCCCGCCAGAACATGAATATTGTGTTCGTCCTAGGGTTAAGACGGTGTGATATAACTTTAGCTTTCGAAGCAACTTAAACCCAAGAGTAATGCTTTTAGGAAGAAGTATTTTCTTTCAGCTGGAAATTCAAGCTTGTAAGGAAATACTTCATCAGAACATACATCTAGGGCATGATTATTAATGACAATGAGGCATGGATGATAAAGCCAGCAGAAAAGATATGACTAGAAGAATCCCAAATGTGGTCTTATGGAAGAATGATGAAGATAAAATCGTCGTCAGAGGCTTTCGGATGCAGCTGCGTATAACGCGTTGTCGGTGGATAGAAGGATAAACTGGATAAAATAAATGGTGGATAAAATGGATAGTCGTAACCACGGATTAATATAACTAACTCGTTATAACAGGTCGTAACTAACAGAAATGTGCCGTGGAGAGTGGGAGAAAATAGGGCCATGTTTTCAAATTAAAATTTTCGTGGCTCCCCATTCCCTTGATGCCCCAAGCACCTGATTATTTTGCGTAATGGTTCATTCAGTCCTAATTGTAATGTCAACCAATAGCTCCGGATATTGGTTATTGAGCATTGAATTGAAATACCATTTAGCTCAACTCCTGACCTCTCCAGGGAATGGTGCTGCTGTTGCGTTATCTAGACCAACCTAGATTTCAAAACGGGGCAAGGTTACGTGATACCAGACGGGGTGGAAGCTTCACGGAGAATACTACTTTGACGTTATCGCTTTCAGATGAGGATTCCCATACACATGTTTCAATCACGCTCAGGATCTACAAGAATTGAGAGAGGATCTCCTGTGCCCGTGAGGCCGACTTTCAGATCGTCAATGAAACATTTTCGGCGGCTAAATTTGGCGAATACTCGTTAGCGACGCCTTCCTTGCATGAAGAGCAGTGACACTTTACTCACTCGTTAGTCTTAGGGGACTTTTACTGGGGATCGTAACTTTAGTCTTCTTTGTCCGCATGGGAAAATTACCTCCTAAATTAAGTACTACTAGTTTAAATCGTCCAGCTTCAGTCTTTTGGTAATTCATTGTAGGAAAATATTTCAGCGTGTAAATTTCAATGAAATTACCATGGTAATAATATTTAATCATTTAGTTGAATTTGAAAATGCTAAAATAGTTTTCACTGCTACAGTACATCGTGTGATACGTTAAGGGGGATAGGATTTGTGCGGTGGCTAAAGTGGTCTGGCTTCCTCTTCCGAGGGCCCGTGTTCGAACTCCGTTAGGGTCAGATTTTTCGATCGTACACCGGCTCCTACTAGACTTGCTGTTTGAAGAGCACTTCAAGTTCAGTGCCCCGTCCTTTGTACTCCAGTGCTTTTGTGCGGTAAGACAGCAGGTTTAGGAATATTTGTCGGAAAAAACGTGATTAGGGTAAACACTAATTTAGCTGAGAATGTAAGGTAAGGTAAGGAATGAAATAAAAAGGATTAATAAAAGACAGTGAATAAACACACTAGTGTGTTAACCATCGAGAAAAAAAAAAGAAAAAGCTAATCCCCCGTCCGTCGGATGGAACGTTAAACCATAGATAACTTTGTTTCTCTCCACCCTTGTTCCATTCCCTGAACACTTTTTACGTCTCATCTACTATCCACGTACCATCAATGTCACCTCTGATCTATGTCAGCGGTCTTTTAATTCAAATAGCTAATACTTGACCATATTAGGCTTTTTGGAGAGAACAATTACGGCACTTGTACTACCACATGAGGCATTTATGGGCACTATTTAGGCATGATAGTATTACTTATTGTGAAGGTGTGCGGAATTTGAAGATTCCCTCCAGATTAGAGCTATCGGGCCCATTTGGATGAATTAGATGTTGAAGGGAGTGTGAAGAAAGATAGGGTGTAATTATTTGGCGACTTTTAGCGAAATTTACGCCGCACCGAGCTTATATTCTTCGTAAGTGAATCGTGACGGTAAATCGATTCTTAGTTGGGCGCTGTGAGGAGAGCACTACAAGTTCAGTACCATGTCCAACGGATGGGACGTTAAACCATGGTTCACCTTCGTTAGTTCGCTAATGCTGTCACCAAGTTTTTTCCACCACACCTGAAAAAAAATCCTACTTTTCCCTAGTAAATATTTGGGGTAAGATGGAAGAAGGGCTTTACTTGAAAACAGCTCGGTTTACTACTAGACACATTGAGGATACATTGCTATTATATGTTTAATATGGATTATTTTCACTTCCCAGTAAGAAAGATAATATAAATAGAAGAATAGGGCGGGGACTCTTCTGTAGTATTTCCTTCATTGTTTTTTTTTTCATTGTGGTAATTGTGTTTTTAGCAAAAGTCTTAGAAAAAATTGGAGCTTGCTTTAAGGGAGTAAGAGCTATACGCTCTGCTTTTTCCACTCTTATTAACAGTGCTAACGTTTCCGTGTACGACGTACAGTTTTTTGCGCGACTTTGGTTTCCATTGTAATCCAGGAACTTCTTAATTCGTACTTTATAGGTTACGAGAGTTCAAAACCTCTGTAGCCTATGGGCTCTTCGGGAACGAGAGAATTTCTCATTTTGAATGTACATGAAAAGGGATAGTTTATTTTTTTTACTGCCGAGTTAAGCATGAGTTCTCCTATACTTTTTTAGTTTTTTTTATGTACGTGTACCTAACAAGCGTTGGTGGTAGGCAAATAATCGCTCTATCTACTCCATTCTCCGAGAGAAGGTTTCTCGTATAAAACAAGGGCACCCTGTTAGCTTTGAAATAATACTCTCGTTCCCAGGATAGTTTCTGGGAATAAAGCATGGAAAAACTCCCGAGGTGTGCGCATTTTCACCCGACTCTGTTTACATCGTTGGCCTCATTGAAAAGGTTACCTTCTAATCTTGTGGGGAAGTAGGGCATCTCCCTTGCCCTTTGCCTCCCTGCTCGCTTCTCAACTCCGTCTTCTTCCAAACTCCTCGGTTCTCTACCTCCGCCTGGGGGTCTTAATCCCAACCTCTCTTTTCTTTGTTCGCCTCCCTACCCACCCTGCGAGCTATCTCCATCTCTCATCGAGACTTACTTTATCGGGGGATCGAAAGCTTGCAGGCTCATCACCAACGTGTGCCAATCCTCGAAACCCTGCGGTGGAGAGATATATTTTTTTTTACTCTCAGCCCTCTTTTGAGCATCAAAGGCCATAGCGGTAGAAGTGAAAGGAGCCTGATGCTTAATCACCAGTTGATTTACTTTGAGCCACCTCTCGGTTCCACTTCAGCGTAGTCTTACGTGCAAATTTCTTCCTCTGTACCACCTTTTCTCTCAGGGTTACAAATTACGCACTTATAAGTGTCTTATTCCCTAATTAGGCTTTGGAAAAACAACATATCGGTACATTTTCAAGTTAGGTTTCATGTCTCCTTTAAGACTTACATTTTAAAAATTTTAGATGTTTTTATTTGACTGCGGTGGTATATTTAGACTTCTGAAATGTAAAATCAGGCTATAAGAGATATTTTTATTATTCTGAGATGATAAAATTCATGCTTCCGACAATGTGAAATAGTTGGGCGTTACTGCCGTAGCAGATCCGGCCAAAAAAATCGCAATGGTAAAATCTGCGGTGCCGTATCGAAGAAGAAACTATTTGTACATCGTTTGGGAAATTAGTGCGATGGAAGTAGCAAATACAATAGACGATTTGTATGTAGGTTTATGTAGGATTGGTAGCACTAAACAAATCTTGTACAGGGATTAGTATGCATATCATGGAAATAAATAAAAATTAAAGCCTAATATATAAGTACTTGTAAAACTCGTCTAAAATCTTCAGTACCCAATTTGATTACCTCCCCTGCAATTCAGATCACATGGATTATGATCCGTTATTCTTTGATTACATTTTGAACATCTCTTTCGCACTGTCTCTCTGAATTCATCTTTATGACCTAGAATAGCATGACACGAAGGATTCAAAATATATTTGTACATTTTCAAGGAAACAATATTCCTTAAATTTATCCAGGAGATTTTACCTGAGCCTCAACCTACAATAGTGATTCTTATAATTATTCTTATAACATTTTGAGAACTTTGCTAAGCCTTTTATTGCTACTCATTATAAACGTAGCTGCTATTTACTGGTTTACAGTATCCAATAACTACATCAAATCTTTTTAATCTGGATCCCATCTGCTCACAGGATATTACAGGTGGCACCAAGTATAATTTCTTATGAAACAAGTTTATAACTTTGGGTGGCGCGTAACTTTTGTGTGTATTGTAATGATTGATTCCGCGTGACACATCCTCGAGCTGCTTACAAAGTTGAAATTAAGGCGATGAGAGTATTAATCTACCAAGCAACAGCATTGCTCGGGTGATGTAGTGATAGAGCTAAGTAGTTCCCTCTGTGTCACAAATCAAATCTCATCTCGTTATCTTACCAAAGTTCTTAATCACTTCAACTCTCTTCGTGCATGGAGGAATTTGTACCTTCATTTCTCCTGGACGCTAATTACATTTTACAGTTGTCAGATATGCGTATCTGGCGGAATTTCTTTAAAATTATAAAAAGAATTAAATTATACAATTAAATCACTCTATGTAAGGCCAAAATTGATTGTTGCTAATTTTCAGTTTGAAAGCACCGAGTTTGGGTCGAGCCAATATTTGCTCACATGAGTATCGAAGTTTGGGCAGAGATTTATTCGAAAATGTGTTTGGATCGGTTGATGGAGAGATTTTAAAAATCTGATCTGTGGTAAAAATATAGAAATAATCAGTTAAACGAACGTATTTGCTTCCACTGAGCACACTTAAAGCCCCCTCGAGGGTGTGTGGCAGCGTCAAAATAGTCATAAAACATGCGCTAATAGATATAAAACCTTTTACTCGAGACTATTTATTAGTATCATGAGGGCGTCCTTGCTTAGGTTTTTGTGGAGCGTGTAACGGCATGTAATAAACAATAACACATACGTTGTATGTACAATTAATTGTTCTAGCAGACATGCATGAAAGCCTAAAATCTATATTATTTATACTGCATATTTTTCTTTGTATCTATAGGTACTATTTAATCTAATACGGTCCTTTGTGCGCATGAAAAATTATATTAAATTTGAGTCTTCGCTGTCCTATTGTTTATTCCTTTAATTTTTCCTTTGTGAACCAGCAGATCATAGTACAGTGGAGGTTTAAATGATTTCTTAGCACTTTCATTAACTTCCTATTAATTTTATTACCCTTATTAGTGCATTTTCAGTGATTGTTTTCCCCCTGCCACACACCCTCGAGGTAGCTCGAGGGGACTCCGTACAGACAGATGTAAAAGTATCCATTCTAAGTTTCTGCTTTGGATTTAACCCGTGCTTCAACCTGTGATCGGAGAGTGGTTCCCGACCTAATATCTCCAACATTTTGGACGCACTCCTCTGATGGCATATTTTTAAAACCCTTGCTGATATGGTTATTATATATATAGGGGTATAATAGCACCTATATGGATACCTATATGGTATCCATATAGGTACTAGCTACCTTTTCTAGGAGGAAATGGAGTTAGTTATTCAGGGTAGGCTACCGACAGCTGAGGTCATTTGCGCCATTTAGGATGGGTGGATAATCGCGTAATGGTAGGAGTTGTAAGGGAACGGAGAAAGGGTGGAGAGAAACCCATCGTCGGCATTAGCCTACTCTTGATGACAGGCGCCAAGGGGGCCACGGCTTAACGTCCCATCCGACGGATGGGGTACTGAACCTGAAATGCCCTCCATTAGGCACTCAAGTAGGGACCGGTATAACAATGAAAATTCCGCAACTGTCAGGAATCGAACCCGGGCCCTCGGAATGGGTGGCCAGTACTGTAGCCACCACACCAACCCGATCCCCCGTGAAACGGAATAGCTGGGAGTCTGCAAGACCTCTTTTTCTTCTTTTCATTTCACTTCCCTCGTGCTCTTTCAATAAGTCATTGCTTTATGTAGGATAGTACGCATGTTTCCCGGTTATTTTCCGCACGATAGATAATAATTTGGCAATTGTAACCTGTAAAGTATTTCACCGATTAGGCGCTAACAATTTTCGATCCGTTGAACCGTGTACACTATTTTCTTTAGCGTTATTACATTAAAAAAATGGTTGAATATTCAAATGAACGTTGAAATCACTAATATTTCCTCCTAACTCTTGGGTACTCTCATTCTGGCGTAAGTAATGCCCAAAGTATAATGATTTATATCGCCACAGAAGCCGCATGGGAATTGAAGTAAATAGTATCTTTTCCTGTTTACGGAAACCCTAATATTGGCTTTTTTTGCTCATTATTTTGATGTGCGTGGCATTAAGGTGTGCGACTCCGTTGTTCGTGTTTGGGCAAAGTACTATAATGTGCCCTAAATGTTGACGTTGTGTTCTTTGCCATTGTTTAGGCTTGCGTGGAAATCACGGCTCGGATCGAAATGGGTCACGCTTTAACCCTTCCCTCACGATCACTAATTGACCCCATCTACTTCGCGTGTCGGCCTTTTTTTTGTCCTCCTCATCGTACCCGTTGAGGGCACGCCCCTTTTGTCCCTCATTGCTCTCTCCGTCCCGCCCCACCCCTACCTCACATTGCCCTCTCCCCTGCGTCATGATCACCGTCGGTACCGTTTTCTGCAAGACTGCTCTCGGTGTGGAGTTTAAGCTGTTGAATCGATGGTAATCTCACGCAGGCCCGCGTGTGAATTGGTCGCCCGTGCAACGCTCCACGTTCAGACCGCTTACCGGGGGATGATCGGTGATTGATCGCTCCTGCGTCACGACTCGATTGCACCCCTAATTTCTCCCTCTCTCCAAGGGGGCCATCCATGTGTAGTGTGACGCTGATTTTGTACTTTTTTAACCCCCCCTCTCCCTCTGTAACGCTCCGTAACCTTCTCTAAAACACCCAACCCCTACATAATATAACGCTGCCACTGCCGCTGCATAGAAAACGAAAGGAGAATAATGGGATTATCTCGTTCCTTCAGAGATACTGCAACGCCTTAGAACGCCTCTGTACGTCATATTTAATATCCTAAAAACTTGATACCATAATTGAATATTTATTATTTTATATATTCTACAATTTCGGTGAAATAAACCTTGCATTCTTAAGATCGCAAATAGTGTTTCCTTAAATATATATGGTGGCCTTTCGAGTGTGTCATGTTCAAAAGAGAGGTGAGAGTGGACATTCTTCGTGTGATAAATGTAATCATTGTAGCGTGTGTAAATTTCGACGGTTTTAGCTGTATAAAAATAATTAATAAGGCGATATAAGTCGAGAAAACAGTCGATCTATACGATGCATGCCATATATTTACGTAGGAATGATACTATCGTGACATGTCTGCTGTACTGTTAGCACTACACATTTTTTGGGCCGAGATTCCAGACCCTAAAAAATGTATTACTCGCGTTCGACCCACTATTTTGTTCGCAAAAAAATTATTCTTAATAGCTCGAACTGTACCTGCACGAATGTGGCCGTAAATAATTTGGTTCTGTGAGCTCCGCGCAGACCTGTATTTATCAATAAGTGGCCGGGAGTAGAGATCTCGTTGCATGTTGGAGAGGTTCAGCGGCACGTGGTAGCTGCTCAAGTGTCCCGCGACCTATTGGCGTTCGGCATGAATTTCTCCGTCGGCCACTCGGTCTCGGGTGACTTTCATATCTTTGGGGGTTGGTGGGGTCTTCGGGAATGGCGTGTGTGTGTTGTGTGGCTGCCGAGCGACAAGGGGCGGTACTCCAAAGAAGGATTTAGGCGCGCCCGGGGGTGGCGAGTGGTTGGAAGGGATTGAAATCTGGGTCACGGTGATTCGAGAATATGCCGAGGGACCTCATTTTCTTCCACCACACTGGAACTCTTTTTCCAAAAAAAGCCTTTTATTTTTTTATCTACATCCATTCATCCATCCAGCCAACCCTTTCCTTTTCCCTGTCCGGGTTTAGAGCCAAGTATGCATGTATCAATTGGTTTCCCGAGCCGTGGGTTTGGATGGGACTCACCGGGATATCCAGAGTTCACGTCGGCTCTTGGGAAATGGGTTAAGTGAGTCGAAGCGGGTGGGCGACTTGAGGGATTCGAGCCGTCGCGTGGGCGATTCGGATGGATTTTGGAGTGACAGTGGGAGGGTAGGTGTGGAAATTGGGCGGTCAGGAAGTGCACTCTGGGTCCACGATCGTGAGACAGGGAAGATTGATCCTTGATACGCCTTTTGCATGTCCGCGGGACTTTTTGAGTTATTGCCCTCGACAGCGGAACTTTTCTCTTACGCCGCAGGATCCTGCTCGTATAATTTCACGGATCGAAACATAACGGCAGTTGAATGTCGTCTATGTTTAAGTGTCTCCCTCGCGAGAGCTCTCAATATCCTCCTCACTCAACCTCCTCGCATGAAGTTACCGCTTAAAATTCATAGCACGGACTTATTTTGACAAGAAGACCTATACTAAAGACTTATCTCTTTAAAAATCAAGTGTTCGGGGAAGGAGATAAAAAGCTAAGTTATTCGCGCCGCTTAGAGTTGCTGGGCAATTGAGTAGGGATTGGAATTTTTCAAAAGGAAGAGGAAGGGTGTAGCGAAACCCTTCGTCGACGTTAGCCTACTCTTAACGAAGGGCGCTACGGTTTAATACTCCATTTGACCGACGAAGTACATATTGAACTTGAGATGTCATCTTAGCAGCGGCAGTGCAGAGCCCAGTATACCAACAAAAAATACTGTCATTGTCAGGATTTGTAAATGATATGATGTCGAAGCCATAATCAGGTGAGGAATCAGTATGAAATTAACCCATGCGTTTTGTCTCCTGAAACCTGAACAAAAATTTCCCTAAAGTTACCCCTGATTCACTTCGTTAAATACTTACTTGACCTGGGCACTTGGTACGAAAGGACTGGAGAATTTGAACCACGCCAACCCTATCCCCATCTCTTCAGTTTTTCGCCTAAAGTCAATTCGTAGGTTATGATGGAGCGAATAGTCCGGAGTGGATAGAGCATACTTTATTCTTGCGTGATGGTGAATGGAAAAAGACCTATTACTATTTTCACTCTATATATTAAAACCGACCAAGTTTTTGACGGCTGAGTGTCATAACACTTTCTTCTGCCTTGTAGAACTGAAATTAACGCAAAGTGAAGAGCTTTTACTGTCTTTCTCGATAAAAATTAGTTATTAGGGGGAGACCACCGACAGCTAAGTCATCTGCGCCATTTGCAATTAGAGGGTAATTAGTTTTTTTGCAAAATTTTCGGAGGGAGGAGAGTAACCCGTCATCGGTATCAGCCTATTAACTAAAGATGCCAAGTTTCACATCCTATCCGATGGACCTTGCACCAAACTTGCAGTATAACCATAAACAATTTTGCTTGCGGATACTCGAATGTATCATGTATCTTTATTGTATCCGCATAAAGCTCTCTCTGTACGATACTGATATGATACTGATTACTGTGGTTAACAAAGACAGTTAGTGTTAAATTAGCTTGAACAGACGTCAAATCCTTCGCCATTTTTTTGCGTGGCAATAATTAATCCCTTTCTCCGATTTTTGATGGAAATTTTTATAACAATTCTTAGCGTTTTTTTTTCTCAATACTTCAGCTGGCCTTTCGTCTTTTTACTTTTCTCTGCGTGGATGCTATGCCATTTGGAAGCTTGATTAAAAATAAGCCTTGTTACCTCCCTTCACGTGCATGGGGTTTGATTTTTGAGATTAAATATTGTGTAACTCAGGGTGGGGAATCAGAGATTATTATGTGGGTACTAAAGAGCTTAGGTCGTGGTGAGGGTGGCGTAGAGTATAGAGTACAGGCTTACAATTCCGAGGGCTTAGGTTCCAATCCCGGCCGTGACAGATTTTCTTTGCTATACCGGTCCCCATTTGAGTATCCTCAGCGGAGAGCATTCCAAATCCAGTACTCCGTCCGTCGGATGGGATGTTAAACCGCGGAATCCTTGGCGTCTTTCGTTAATAGCACGGTGGGTTTCTCTGCACCCTTTTCCTCTACCTAAATTCCTAACTCTAGCCAATTAACTATCTGTCTTCAATAGTGCAGATGACCTTAGCTCTCGGTCACCTACCCCGAGTTAATATTACTGCTTAAGTGGTTTGGAGTGGCTTCCTTATACATTCATTAAGCTATGTTGCCGAAAAACTTTGGAAACCACTAGTATCGAAAGTTTTTCCCTATGGTCTTAATTTAGTATGGCCTCGCTTTCATATATTTTATGTGGTAGGTTGATAGCAGAATTTCCACAAGGAAAAAAATCCAAATCGACCGGGACTCGAACCCGGACCCCCTGAGGGGAGGTCCCGGATTGAGTCCAGAGAGAGGTGGAATTTTTCCTCGTGGAAATTCTGCTATTGTGTATTTCAGCACGTGAGTCCACTAGGGTTATCGCAGTTCGCAATCCTTGATTTGGTAGGTTGACGATCTGTAGCAGGTTAGATTTAATTAGTCAGCAATTGCCAAGCGCTACACCCAATGGCCTTGCGTTGTCGAAAGGGTTCGAACGTTTTATTGCTGGATACTGATGGATCGAGGTGTCCTTGTGGAAGCAACGATAATTGCTTCTTGTAGGGATGCCCATGCAAAGTGGAACGAATCTCGGAAGCCAGAAAAAGACTTCTGATTCTCAGGGAGACGATGGAAGATTCCGCTGACCCTGGAGGCGTGGGTACATAAGTGAAAAGCACTTTTATAGAAGGAATTGGGAAAACAACTCTCACCTATCCAATAAATTCTGTTATGTACTTGAAGAAGAGAAAAATGCAGCCTTACAAGTACTACGCTACGTTGGAATTGCTATTTGGAATATGAGAGATAGTCTGACGATAGAAGGTATAGAAAACACTAAAGAAGTAACAGAAAAGGGAGTTTGGGACGTAATAGGCTTGTGGCAGGTGAGATAATGGGAATACGGCTTCTACTAGAGCGATAATCGTAGATTTACTTTTAGAGGTGAGGATAAGAGAGAATATTAGGTAGCGGTTGAGTTGTATAGGGAACACGTGACAAAGTTACGTGAAGGTGAGAGAATAATGCCATGGGGATCAAAGTAGATCCAATACGTTTTTTCCCATCTAGGTTTCCACACAGAGAGAACATCACTGACGGGAAGAATTAGCCGTAAGCATTTTCAACCGAAGAGTTAATTAAAATGTAATGATATGTTGAGGGTTTGTTGAAATATAATCGGAAAATTCACAGAAGTATATAAATAATTGAATTAGGAACTAAGAAGTGGGCTTAAGAGGAAGTATAGGAAACAAGGCATGGAAAAGAAACATTGCAACGTTTTGCACAACCGTTGAGTTTTCTAGGCAATTAATAATCTCATGCATCTATTATTAATTGTATATGATGCCACTTATGAAAATGAGTTATATTCATGATGAGAAATTAAACCAAGAACTAGAAACTGCTAAATTCCTCATCACGAATACTCGTACTTAAGTTAAAATACAATCATTGGTGCAGGTGCACTTAGAAAATTCTGGAATGTGTTGAAAGACACCATTCACAATATTATGTCATTCTAGATAAGATTCAGAAACAATATGATATATTTACACAATTTACTTAATTGACACCAAAGGTAGATTCAGCCCACAAAATAAGTAATCAGAAGGATAATCTCCTGATATCTTCAATTTTATCTATAATTTCCCCTTATGGTACGCAGAAAAATGACATTTTGAGCCTCTATTACAATATATATTCTCTAATTTTTTATCATCTATCTAACGATAGTACGCTGGAATTATTATTATATTTTTAACACCTACAGAAAATGTGTTCGTCTTAAATGGCTGTTTAAGATTTTAGACTTCAATCCACGATCCGATAGTGATTTTCACCCTATTTTTTAATAATTTCAATGCACTGCTTCATCATGACAGAATTTTACAAACACAACTGCGCTTCGCAACGCTTATTCCAATTTCGAGATCAAAGCTTCTTCATCTG
The DNA here is from genome assembly GCA_933228895.1 of Platycnemis pennipes. Classification (NCBI taxonomy): domain Eukaryota; kingdom Metazoa; phylum Arthropoda; class Insecta; order Odonata; family Platycnemididae; genus Platycnemis; species Platycnemis pennipes. The sequence continues at coordinate 103,031,137 of OW121852.1, read as the reverse complement.
AATCCCATATGTCCGCTGTATATTCTAGGTGGGACCTTCTTGTGATGCAGCTCCTTCATCTGCTTGTCATATTTCCCTGCATTCCTTTCGTTTGGCTGGTTTGGATTCTAATCCTAGCTTCTAAATTACGCAATACCCTGCAAGCTACCGAAGGGTGTGTGGCAGAGGGTGAAGACAACGAAACATGCGCTATTGACATGCAACTAGGCTACTGCTTGGTAACATGCTAGATAGTAGGGTTGCATTCACCTAGATGGTTATTGCAGGTCTACATAGTAATAAAGGGATTATTGGATAAATGACATTTATCTTAATATATTTATCTATATTTACCAATCATGCATTGGTTGGTGATGTTAATGCATGTAGGTATCATGCACTACAGACTACTCTAACAATAGTTTACCTATGTATCCATTTGCTATTCTGCCTATCATGTTCTCTTGTAGTATGCGGGAAAATGCATTGTGAATCAATCGTTATGACAATCCATCTATCTAATCTTATTAATATGGTCAAATCTAGCGCAAGATGCCGGGGTTTTTAATATATATCCAAGATCTTCCGGAAATGTATCCGTTTTAAAATTCCACAGGATATTTAATATGTACTTAATCTTACCAATCGAATTCCAACCGAATTCTTGCATTAATTCTGATATACTACTAAGCCTATCGTAACACTTTTTTTTACAATTATAGCGGCCTTTCGCTGAACCTGTCTAGTTCTATGATCAAATCTTATTCATTCGGACCCCATATACTGGCTGCATATTTAAGGTGGGGCCTAACTAAGCGAAACCAATCGTTTTCCGCGGTCCACAGAAAGCAAAACTGGCAAATGAAGAATGAGATCTAAGTGCCGGGGCTGTACCACTGCAATGTGCATTGACCAGTCCGGTGCGTGGGTTGGGTTACCGTCCCGGAATTGCCAATCACGTCGCATCCGAATGAAATGTGAACCTTGAACGGAGCCTTGGGGGATACTCGTAGAGAAATTCGCCCTGTGGAATGGGGTCTCGACGAAGTATTTCCAATGGAAACGGAATAGGGCGTAGGAGGGAACAGACCCTTTTGTGCTGGATGGGATCAGGCGGGTGGCGGTGAGAGGCCTTTGTCACATTGGGGCCAGGGTCCTCTTCCTCTCGGCGTGGATGAATGTCGGAGCCAGTGTGCGTATTGCTCAGGATCGGATGCATGTAGGCTCTCCGCTCTGTATCGCGAGGACCCAACCAAGATCAGGTGGGATGATATGGGGACGAAGGGAAAATGGGATTTTGAGCTGGAGGTTTCAGTGGGAGAAGAAGCAGGAATGCCGCATTGTGGGGGAGAATATCGGCTGACCTCTTCGATCCGATCCGAGAGTATGCGCTGAACTCGCTTCTCCGCTGAGGTCGCGTTGTTGTCGTTGTTCACAGCCCTCCAAGTAATACTTCATCACAAATCACTGTAAAATATTCACGCAGAGATTTGCAGCACCAAGTAATTCATTAAGCTTTTGATGCCAATGACGGTAATCTTTTGTTGGAATTTCCGGGACGGTGTGGTGTGATGGCTAAAGCACTGGCTTCACAACCCTTGGGTCTGGATTCTAATTTTGACCCTTGTAGAGATTTCCATCGGTATGCCGGTTCTTAACTTGATATAATTATGGGGATCACTTATTGTTCAGTCCTCTGAATTTTGAATGGAAGGATAGTTAGTTAGTAAGGTGGGGGAGGGGGAAGTAATATGGGGGAGGCGACGAACAGCTATGGTCATTTGCGCCATTTAGGATAGGAGAGTAATGGGATGTGGGTAAAAATTTATTAAGGGATGGAGGAAGGGTGGGGAGAAACCCGGCGTCGACGCTAGCCTGCTCTAAACGAAGGGCGCGCGGAGGATTATGGTTTAGCGTCCTAGTCAACGGACGAAGTACTGTACTCGAAGTGCTTCCCACAAAGCACGTAAGTGGGAACCGATATGCCAATGAAATCTCCGACACAGCTGGGAATTAAACCTGGACCCTCGGGACGGGAAGTCAGTACTCAAGCCACCACACCAACCCGATCCCCGAGTGAAAGGTTGAGCCCATGAAAAATTACTATCTTTTTCGGTAGATACAGTTACATTTTATTTAATTTCATTGATTTCATTTGAATTTAATGTTGAAGACATTTATTTCTCTTGTTGTTGGAATGGAAATAATTCTTATCTTCTTTTGGTATTTTACGAGATTGGCTTAGACGGAGAACTCTTACCCTGCTTTTCTTCTTCCTTCACGCTTAATTTGAATGCTCCATTTCTCACCCTATTCCTCTTTTCAGACCAGCATGCTTTCCACCGTCCTTCATTTGATCAAATACACTCATTCCCGTCCTCCCTCTTCCTCGCTCACCATGCATCTTTCCTTCTATAACCAAATTATGATTGCCGCTGCCCAAGTTAATGGTTCCTACCTCCTCCTAATTTCTTCCCCTTTATTCCAAGAACTTCCTCTCTCGTCTTCCTTCTCTTAATGTTCCTGCAAGCCAGCCACTCCGGCCGCTAACATTTTTCGTACTCTTTCTCCGCGCCCCAGATCACAGAATCATATTACGCCTCTCTATAAAAGTAAGAATAAAACATGATGTAAAGCTTGAGTATGCATGTTTACTGACTGTTTAGCATGTTTTAGTTCTAGATAATATCTAATGAAATATGAAAATTACCCATCAGAGAGTTCGTGAGTGCTGTCCGCGGTCTCATAGTATAATCTCGTGGTCCTCTGGTTATTCACAAAGAAACCGCAATGATGGAGTATTTTTTCTTTGATTACGCAGTACCAACCAGTTATTGGTTTCACAGCACTTTTACTCAGTTATCTCAACATCAAAATTTATCTAGCCTTCTACGTATGTTGGTATCTTTTTGGCATTTAGTTCTCGATATTTCTATGTGAAGATAATTCACAGCAATATCTTAATCACTAAGCATTTAGTGAGATGCTTTCAAATTGAAGGCAGAATCCCTGCAGTTTGTAGTTAAGCTTAAAACATTAACGGGGCAGGTGGTGGTGGTCAGGTCGGTAACGGGCCGGCCTGGCAATCCAAAAGTCGTAGGTTTGAATCCCACCTCAGAATATAATAGGATGGTATTGGCAGTTGCTTTGTGGAATTGCTTCATAATGACAGCAACATCAACATTCGCAACAAAATCAGGTGTGCTGATAATGTTACGATGCCAATAACTCGGGTCATACGATTATAAAGAAATTTAGGAAAACCAAGTTACTGAATCTGTCATCTGACCTCAAGTATGGATGTTGTGCAATCTCAAGATTAGGTTAGTCTAGGTTAGATAGTGCAATGTAATCTTAGCAGTTTAAGTATCCTAAAAAGCTAATTCCAACCGCTGCACTACTGCCAACAATTACTGACACTACTCAGCTCTGGAGGACAAAAATTTAATCGTTACTGGAAATTAGTGCACTGTGAGTCATTGAGGTAGTGGACCAATACAATTAATGGAAGACCAAGATCCTGTTGGTTTCAAATCTCTATCCTACATGTTAGTGTTTCTTGCTTTGAACCACAACTTACTCGACGAATGAAAATTTAATTTGATAATATTTGTGTTTTTCGTCCTCTTAATTGGTTTGTTTAAACTATGAATATGTTAACCCTTTGAATTTTTGTAAGTTTACAGTGGAATTTCCGAGTTTTGTGAAGGCAATTTCTATTATGAGTTTACATTGAATGGCCACCTTCATTGCCCGACTGAAAAATTAAAAACTGTAAGCATTGTTAGGGAATTTTGTTGTTGATAGAAGTCCTCACTGGGTGTTCGTAATCGTGCTGGGCTGTCAGGATTCCTGACACCGTTACCCGCCTTATTTTTCGGCCACAAAACCAGGATTAGGGATGTCCGAAACAAGGCCACGCCCCCAAGCTCGCGAGCCGTTTGTATTTCTCAAAGCTTCGAAAAGTTGGCTCCGGCTCAAAAAGGCCCGGAACGTCCACCCGATTGCGTCAGATATGGCGAGCCACAAATCAACGCCGCTCGCTCGGAGCCATTCTTCTGTCCCCCTCTGCTTTCCGCTTCCACCACTCGGCAACTAACACCAACGCTTATCCAGAGGAGAGGCTTTCCCGCCCCCTCCCTATCCACGGACGCTCATTACCCGCCCTCACACCGCCGTTCCACCGAGAAACCCTTCTCTCTGCTCTAACATAGCGCATAGGGCAGTCGTTAACTCTCACGTGTCACGACATCTCTCTCCTCCCGTCTCCCTGTCACTACACCGCCCTGCACTGCTACTTCCTCCCCTCTTCCCTCCCGTTTCTTCTCTCATTGTTCCTCTCGTTCTATTCCTTTGTTCCTCAGGTACACCATATAGTACTCTGCAAGCCGCCGTAAGGGTGTGATGTTGGACGATTCCATAACCAGCATACATTACCCTTGATTGCATTGTTAGAATCGATTCATAGGTTCATTAACTACTCAGGTTTTTTCGCAGTTCTAGAATTGAAACATGGCCGCGAATACCTTAGTGGCGTCACCCCGTGATAATCACAGAATTTCCACGGAGAAGAAAATCCACCTTGACTGGGACTTGAACCCGGAACCCTCTTCGGCCAGGTGCTTTACCATTTAAGCTACCAAGTTTAGGGTAAACCGTAGCCTTGGTAGCTTTAATGGTAAATCAGCTGTCCGTGAATGAGGGGATTCCGGGATCGAGTCCCAGTCAAGGTGGGTGTTTACATCTATGCAAATTCTGTGATGGTGAATCGTAATATCTGACATAACGTAAAGTCAGTGGTTTCTTGTTCTATCTCGTGACATTTTTTTCTTCAGGATCCGTAGTTGATGATAACGAACGATGTGAAGAAACCGGTCGTATTTTTTACCTAGTGAATGAATTATGTGATATTTTTTCAATTTTTTTATCTTATCTTAGCGTAAATATAAAGACAAGTGCAACATTTATTCAGGAGTGTTTCGAACCCGCGAACTTTGCACTGCCAAGTCGCCGCGTTACAGATCCAACTACCTTAGTTGAGGCATTAGCATCGTCATATTACTTGCATTACCAGTTTTGCTGTTTATGACCGGTTAACGTTAACCGTCTGATCATATAGCTGTTGAATTGCTGTGTTGACTGTTGAAATTTACTGTAGCAAAAAGCCTATTGGATGCTATGTTGTTATATCATCGTTCATGATCTGTCATTCTATCTATTATATCTGCATTTATGTGGTTGACTCGAAGGCATTAAAAGAACGCCGACATTAGTTTTCAAACCTCTAAAATATATAAACCTAAAAGAAATTCAAATCTCCAGGGCACAGCAGTCACATGTAATACAGCTTCTTAATTTTAACTGTTATCTTGTGGGAGAGGCACTACAAATTGTTCATGCTAAAATTTGTATTTACATGGCAAGCCTGTGAGAGAAATTGTAACACAATCATACTTATACGTTGTATGTAAATTTAGCGTCTCAAGTAGACGGGCGAATTACCTTAAATGTATGTACATTATCTATTCTAACAAATAAGATCTCAAAGGTTGCTTCGACGTATTCTAGTACTCTCCTTTATTGTACGCGGAATAATGATGATTCAAACCTTGCTAAATACCTATTAATCTGACTATCTTTGCGATACAACCTACCAGTGAGTGCTGGAGTTTTTATATATTGTTAATAAGTTTAGAAAACCATCTGTCTTAAATTTCTGTTAGATTTTCTCTAAATACTTATACCCACCCTGTCTAGGCCACTAATCTCTCACATATACCCTATCAGCTTAGACGGGCTAGCCATCGCGTGGTCTTTTTGAATTATAAGCAGTCAGCATTCGAGCACCATAGGGGACTAAGCCTCCAAGGTCCGTCTCTCACGGGATATGAATCACATGCACGATAACCTTCGCCTTCTGCTGTGCTCTATCTTAACTCGGGCTCCACAAAAATTTGGTGCATTTCCGTGCAGCAACTGAAGCTATTTCGGCTATGTGGATCTCGCTTCGGCCGCCCCGCCGCACAGTGGGCTGAAATCGAAAATTTTTGGCCAAAAATCGAATTTTCTACTTTTTTATTTAGAACCGGGAATGAAAAATCCACTTTTTAGAAGGTCCATGTGATGTAAAACTGAAGTTAATTTTTTTTCAAAAGTATATATTAAATTATAACAGCCCGCCAAAAATAAATAAAAATCTATGAAATCTGGAATGCGCGATTTTTACGAAATATTTCAATGTTTGTTTCCCAGCTATTGGGATATCATAAGGAATAAGGCAATTTAAGAATAGATATTAATAGTATTATTCTTCTAGATATTAAAGAGATATTTTTTGCGGTCAATTCTTTTATTTAATAACTTTTTAATTTGTTCAAAATATCACTGTTTTTTTGATCATTTTTTACCTGTTGCTAGGATAAAAGTACTTATCGCCGCTTGCCGCTCCTGAGATATAAACACCAGGAGTTAGATTGAAGTCTATATTATCAGACGGAAAAGAAATATCTTGCACCAACTTGCACCCCTTCTTCTTTTTCGTGGTAAAGCAAAATGATGTCGGGCGGGTTTCGCGCCCCTTGACACACACGTCGTAGGTACTCGGGAACTTAGCGTTAAATGCGTAGCAGTCTGTTTGAGAGGCTGGATTTTCCCTAACATTTGAATGTACTGTACTTACCACTTATTCTTCGCGCTGCTGTCATGGCATGTACCCTGCTTTTACCTTGGGTCTAATCCCGCACCCGCGTGCGGACGGCAATAAACCCACTGTTCCGCGCGCTCCCCATGCCCTTTGTCCGCGGCGGCTACTCCCTTATGCACCTAGATTTGTTCTTTCACTTTCAACACATGCAATTTACCATTATGCAAACTGAGTTTTTTTCACAATATGCCCTATGCGATTGGCTAGAGTGTTCCGTTCATTTGTGGCCGAGTGCTTGACATCAGTCTCCCTTCAGTATTCGTTGTCGATGTTTGTGCCGAAGGAGGTTCACACAGTTTCAAATTCAGCCCACTGTGCGCCATGGGCAACCGATATAATTTTCGAATTCCGTCATTGTGACGCGATTCGTTGGAACGAATACGCGCATACTAATAATGACGTTTAGAGCTTTTTAAACGTCTGGGATTTTGATGTCGTTTCCTTCGATCGATCTTTTCTTCTTCGAATTCGATCATTTCCTCGTATTTCGCTCAAATGGCGAAGTCACGGTCGCGCTAAAATCTAAAACTTCAATTTGATTTTAATGTTTTCCGATACATGGTTCAGATAAGTATTAATAATGACATTGGGAAATGGTGATGGCAAAAATTTCGCAGGCATAAAATTATTTTACGAAATTATGAGGAGGGAGAAAAGTTCGTTATGTGTTACTGTTCGAAAGCAGATTATTCCAACATATAGTGGATTCTGAGAGGATAATGTACGTAGTATGTTGTGGTATATTATGATTTTTGCAACAGCTTGAATATTTACCAAAGAAAGCGTACTAGGTCAGCCAAACATATGGGATGAAATGAAAAATTCAGAACAAGTGTGAGATAGTATCTTCGAAATATGCCAGTAAGGTAATATTTGAAGAGAAATATGAGTGTGAATTGAATGTACTATAGCAGTTTTGCTTGGTAACTAAGGAGAGAATCTTAATGTGATGGAGGTGGTGCATTTTAGGTCATATTTAAGATAATTTTCAGACCTAAACAATGATAGGATCATGGATTAGTAGAGGTAGATTTTGGTTTTAGGTGCTCCAACGGCTAAGGTCTAGCTTAAGATCTAAATCCTGGGACGAACGCAACACCCATGCCCGGGGTGGGATTCAAACCGGCTATCTTTGGTTTAGCAGGCCGGCATAGCAAGGATTTATCGCCATTGTTGAGCAGGGATATATAACCTGTTGCAACCACTGTTTAAATAATGCACGAACGAAGTCCATATGTAATTTAAGGATATATGAGATAAAATAAGCGATATAAGATAAGGATTATATCAGAAATGCACTCTTTTTCATGAAAAATTGACAGAATCATAGTAGAGCTCAGAGTGCCAGGCAAGTTTGAGACAAGTGTTCCCTTACCCCCACTCACTGGTTTTCCCCTACCCACGCGTGTTTTCTTTGTGTTATCCTGACTAAGTGCCCCCTCCTCTCCCCCTCACGACAAAGGTGGATACACTCCCCGCCCTTTACCTTCTCAGCCCCTTCCAAGGACCTGGCGTTCGGAGCATCGCCACGGGCAAGAACACTATATAACATTACACAGTGTTGTTGGCCACGGGAGACCCCTTAGCGACCAGGGGTCAGTGATTTTACCGCCATCTTCCTACCTTTGGGCTCGAAGACCAGGGCCTGCCCACGGCTGCCCCCTCCCCCCAACTTACTACTGTGCTTTCGACGGGCAAGGCCAAGTTTCTTTCACCCTCCTCTCCTCCCCCCCTTTTCCGTTGTCACCCTTGTTTTAGGCCCTATTCCCCTCCTCTTCCCTCACTCCCCCATTTTTTCCCCGGTCCTTCCCCTCATTTTGCACAATATTGTGAGAATTTGTTACCTGATGATGATTATCACATCGAAACCGGTCGGTTTAAAGAATTTTTTGTGGAAAATTGCTAATCTTATTTAACTATGTTTTTCCACCACATCACGCCTGAAGCGACTTTTTATACGATGATACTAGTTGTCGCTTTAATGCTGCATTTATTGTATCTATTTATAACGTCTTAGGATAAAAATTCATCTTAATGCGGCGAAAATGAGTGATATATTACACATTTTTAGGACAAGATCTTAGGTTGAGGTGGATGAGCTTGGGAAAGAATGAATAATCGGTATGTATGTTTATGATTTTTGAGATCCCAAATGGAAGATTTTTGAATCCGTTTTTTCGATTTTTAGCCGAACGAGAGTGATTTTATTTTCAACAAGCTGACCCGGCCACGCGTTGCTGTGGCTCAATCTGGTTAAATGGAAAGCGCACGTTTATAGTATGTTTAATTTCACAATTCTTATGGGTATACAATAATCTCAGCTGATCGATTGTTTTGCAACTGGACACGAATATTTGTATATAATTTTAACGTCTTTACATGTCGTCACAAAGTAGAATATTTCAGGCAAGCATTTATTTCATCCGCTAGTGTCAATCGAGGAATTACAGGTAATGTTTGCCTGAAATGTCGTGCAAGCAATATTAATGCGTTCTCAAATGGTCTCAGGATTCAACGGAAATCTTGTAATGATCGATCCAGAGCCTCGAGCGATGCTTTGTGCACCATTGTACATTCATCCCAAGCAATAAGTTGTCATTTCTGAAATATTTGTCCCATGCCGGATGATTTGAATATGTTGCACGTGAGTGTTTCAATGAATTGCAAGTTCAATGGGATGCACATCCCGTCTCCAGTGTCGATATTGTATTCTCGATATTGTACAAACCTTCATGGAGTGAACAAAACAACTAACCAAAGCTTCATGGAAATTGGATGAATGTTGTGGTAATGCATGAAGTTATCAATATTGTATCGATACAGTATCGATATTGTAATGATACTTTATAAAACTTTGATAAAAAACACCTAAATAATTTCACCTCAATTTTGTATCAACAATGTATCGATGTATCCATATTTTATCGATATTATATCGATACAGCATCGACATGGAATTATCGATTTTGTACAAACCTTCGCGGAGCGTACTCAATAACTTTCCAAAGTTTCATGGCGATCCGATGAATGGTGTTGTAATGCATAAAGGACAAACACATTATATACATTCGATACAGTATCGATATTGCAACGATACATTCCTTTTAAAAAACTAAATAATTTCACCTCAATTTTGTATCAATAATGTATTAATTTATCGATACTTTAGTGATATTATATCGATAAAGTATCGATATTGAAATATCGATTTCGTAGTCCTCTTTTCGGGAATGTACTCCACAACTTCCGAAAGTTTCATGGTGATCCGATGAATGGTGTAGTAATGCATAAAGGACATACACACACACACACACACACACACACATACTTTCATTTTTATATATATAGATAACATGGTGATGTTGGTATAAAATAAAATTGTTTCGTTATTAATTTGTGCTAACATGGCCGCGGCCTATAATCATTATTATCATGACCTGGAATTGGTTTATTTGCGGTGTTTGTGTTATGCATCACCGTAAAATCATAATAATAAGTGAAGATCAATCTCCGATCATATGCAAGGATTGTGAACTAACCGCGAATGCCTTAGCGGAGTCACCCGCTGAAAATTCACAATGCAATGCACACTGTTTGAAAATGCACAATAATGATTTTTTTCGTGTGGAAATTCATTCAGGGTGGCGATCGTCAGGGAAAACCGGGAAAACCTGGAATAGTCAGGGAATTTTGGAAATCTGGAAAAGTCAGGGAATAGTCAGGGATTTCTCGTAACAGTCAGGGAGAAATTGGGATAGGAAATTCTCGTTATTTTTTCTACCATTAAGTTTACCGGGTAAAGGTCTTTCCCGCCCTTTATTTCACCAAAAAAATTCGCCAACTAAAACTAATGTCCGTCGCCGCATAGAAGTGCAGAGAATAAGCCCCGTCAATTCATTGAACATTCAGTTGTGAATCTTAGTTATTTAGTTGTGAATCATTCGTACAATGTATCCCTTTTGTATATCCTTAATTTGATATTTGCCTAGTAGTGTTAATATTCATGATCACCGTGTATTCTGCTCATCACAAGGAATCCGAGTCTTTGTTTTTCGGAAGATTTTACATCGCGTTTTTTTTTTAACTTCCAACACTCAGGTCGAGATGTAGTTGTAGCACACTAGCTTGTAGTAAATATGTGCTTGCAGTTCTAAAAATACGAGACAATGATTATTAAAACGGTAATACAAGTACGATCACACGTTTAAACAAAATCTTACGTGAGATCATCTTCGATTTCCATAGCCCCCTTCGCGAGACCATAAGAAGAGTCCTCCTCCCCTCCCCACCTTTCACGCTCGACGTAATTATTGAATGGCCCCCCTAGCTCCCTCTAGAAGCAATTTAGTCAGGTCACAAACCACTTCAAGTATGACATTCCTAAATATGTCGCTGCTGTTTCTAATTGCCTCCTGTTTTCGCTCGCAGTGGCGCGATTACGTTTTGTTTGTTTATACAAATATTTTTACATTTTTGGTTTCCTCTTATAATCAAGGGGTTATGACCCCGTTAATCAAATTGCTTTCGCTTCTAAAACTCGTGCCATCTGATTTTGATCCAGTCCAAGAACTTGGCTTTGGATTGTATTTTTCGCGTAGCTTAGTGAACTTGTGCCGGAGTCCGCCAGTAAATTGGCCATTAACTTTCCCTTCGATGCCTTTTCAGTAATCTTCAACTTCCCAGAACTACCACGACACGCCTCCTCTTCCTTGAAGAATTAGACATTGTCAGTTTGTAATTTTACCGAAGGAAATATACACGGCCACAGAAATACGATATCATCCGAGGATACACGGCCGCGAAAAAATGTATTAATAGTGTGTAGAATTTGTTTGAGGGCTTAACTTGTGAAGATGTAATATATTTTTTTCATTTGGGTTCCATATATTTTTTCATTCTTGTAGCTTTTAATGTATTATTTCAGCTTTTAACATTTTCGAGTTTTGACGAAAATTTAATTCAGCAGAAATAAAATATTCCGATAATAGGAGACTTTTTGGCGATCGGTCAGGGAAATCGGTTTTGCCATCAGGGAAAAATCAGGGAAAAGTCAGGGAATTTGAAAATTGGTTGTCTGTAGCCACCCTGTTCATCTAATCTCCGATCACTTTACAAATCTGAATTAGTGCCAAAAACGTGATTAAAAAGCATCGCTGTCTGAAATTGCAATGTTTTGTTGTTTAAAATAATGAGAAAATAAATGTTGGTCTAATACAGTGTTTTATCGAAAATGAAGGGCTATTTCAGTCTGGAGTATTCTTCAGTTTCTTTTCTCTTCTTCCATGTGGCTTCACTTCACCTCCGTGAAGTGAAGCCACATTTTGAATCTTCTCTGCTTATTATACTCCCGTCTTAACGCAACCCATCCATTCTTCTTGTTTTATTTCCCTCATGCTCCTTAGGTTCTGACATGCCATCCCTTATGCGGTCATATCTCCCTCTTGCATCTATTTTCCCATCGCGTATCTCCTGTAAATTAACTCAACTCCCATTTGCTTAATCTCCTCGTTAACCGAGACCCAACTTTGACCCTGCGCACGCCGCTCAGCGTCCGAAGGGACTTTATCTCTTGGACGGAGTGTAATTACTGGAGGAAAGGTGGATTAGCACTTGCTATAAAATATGGGAACCAGCCTCGGTAAAAGTGTGTTCACGTTATCGCGTTGTGAAAACAGGCGAGCTAAGGCTTATTCTCGAGAAAGCTAGTGAGGAGGTGTATTGTGTGAATGTGTATTACTTTTTCCATGGTTTTTGATTTGCATGGTGTTGGTACCATTGAATCGGAGTGGAAGTATTATTTATTTTTAATTCATGTCCATTGTACCGGCATTCTTTATTCATCTTTGTGAAATGTTTGTGAGGTATAAGCTGTCATTATTTTGATATTTGATATTTTGATATTTTTGACCTATTAAAACAGCTACGGTTCTATGTGGCATCATTGCCACCTCTACTACAAATTTCGTCTGACAATAATCATGTTCATGCAATTCAATCCCTATTTTTATTTCAATTATTACCATATTCCTTCCCATTGAATTAATCAGCTTATTCCTTATGAAGGAATCACCTCTCTCTTCTTTTCCTTTGACAAGAATCGCGTTCTGTAATGGTATTAGAAACGCTGCAAAGTATTGTATCCCATCTTGTCTTTGTGCTTTCTCGAAACTCCGCTTGAGATCCAATTTATGAACAGCCCTTCCAACAACGGTGACGATTTCAAAGAAAATGTTTCTTCTCTTTCTCCTTTCCGGGTATTCCTGAAGGGTGAGGCACTACGCCCTCTCTTCTCCATGAGCACTCCCACCCCAGCCTTCCCTTTTTGTCGACGCTAGCCGTAGCTAGATCCTCATCTAGTCAGTCACTATATCCTACTTCCAAGTGCGATATGTCCTACAGATGTACCCCCACGTCCGCCCACCCTTCCTGTTCAACATGCACTGATGCGGCTCTCATCTCTTTCGTTCCCGTCATGCATCGCCTTTCTCTTCCCTCCCCCCTCACCACCTCCCCCGCTGTACCATCCCCCTCCATCCATTCTGCACCGCTCTCCCCTTCCATATACATCCACCGCATCCGCTATCCGTGCCAGTTTTTCTGGTGCAAAAAGAAAGAAATCCCAGCCGTTACTCATCTGTTTCGACCGAAGTGGGCCGTATATTCGAATCTCATCCGTTCGTTGCCTATGAATCTGGATCCGTTTGGCTCTCCTCATTTTTTTTATACACTCCCAACCCCTTTCAAACCCTCTCCTCCCCTACTACTCCCTTAACCAATCTCCCTCATCTTTCTCTCTCTTTCTTTCTGTTCCCGATTCCCTCCTGTACCGCACCAGTCGCACTGCATTAGGGCTTCTGTGGATCCGACCAGAAAATGTCGTGTCCTCGGAGTGTAAAAGAATTCCGCGCTGGTGGACGATGCAGTCTGGAGGATTTTGATGAATTGTGGACGCCGCAGCGCTCTTGAGCGTCCTCTGCTGGATGAAGGGCCTTCTGGAAAGCAAGCGGCGGAAGAATCTGTATGAAGTGCGGTCGCTTCCGATAAATATCTTTGCGAGGATTTAAAGCTGTTGCTTTCGAAGAGTTCGTATCCGTAGGAGCTTTCTTTGCCTTATTTATTGCTTAGAAGGACTAGATAAGGGGTTCTGTACCTTTTTTGTCTCAGTAGTCCCTAAGCTTTCTGGAAATCATCCGGTACTTCCCATTTATTGCAATTACAAAAAAATAGTTTACCAAGCAGATTTTAGGAGAAAGAAACATTACCTGATAACAAAAAAAGTTTTTGTGTGTGGTAATGACTAGAGCGCGTAAAAAATGTCTTTTGACTTTTTGTAAAAGTGGGACTTTTGTGGTTTTAAATGCAAATCTTCACCAATCTCATCAAATAAAACAGTTTTTAATGACTTTCTTAGAGACTTTTTTGGACTTTTTTTTGGCGTGGCGGGACTTTTCTGATTACAAGAGACTTTTATGGGCCTTTTTATTTAAACCACAGGCCTAAGTTAATATTTGGCTGTTGTGATCACATTTGTTCAACTGTGTGTTGGACGCATCTGTGTTTTTCATGCGGTACTACACGGAGCAGAGATGTACTGAAAAATGTAAGCTCCTAACAATTGTTAATGCGAAATTTTAATAATAGCTCCGGAAACTGCAATGAATTCTTTCTATTGCTCCACCGTTCATGAAATAATCACACTCACTCAGTGCTTCAACCGGAAGGTTGGTTTGGATAGGTGAGTGTTGAGCTCACCCCGTACTTATCCATTTGCATGTCAAATTCACATATTGTTCCTTTCCCTGGGCCACCTTGCACTTCGAGTTTTTTTTTGCTGAGGTTGTCCGAAGACTTCACAATGGGATAGATTGATCTGAAAGAATGCATTGATCTAATTATGAACCAGCTTATTTGAACCCGGGTGGTCTGCTGACAAGCCGACAGCGCTACACTGTATGCTAGCCTCCGCTTTTGTTTAGGAGATTAGTGGAAAAATGATACAATTATATGAAAGATCATCTAGAATTTCCGACGAGGTGAACACGTCACATTGTGTGCAGATGATCATTAAATGAGCCTACATTGTAGCGAGGCAAGCATGACGTAGATGAACCTGGACCCTCGACTGCGATCAAGCGGAGAAGAAGATTTTAAAATTATCGCGAAAAACAAGAGAAAAAGGTCCTCAGCTTCCCCTAAAATAGTGGTCCTGACCTGTACAATGGACAACAAATAAGTACTTTTTTCTCATTTTCGGTTTTTCTTGAGCAGAAAACTAAGTTTTGAACTATTATATCATGTTTCAACTGCCTTATAACATTATTGATCCTATGTAAAAACTTGTTTTGTATTGTATATTATAAAATTTTCCCCTTTAAATTTGACAGAAAAAACCCTGTTTCCAAGGTTTTACAATGGAGTGTACTTCCACCCTCTTTGTCATCTAATGCCTTTTTAGTAAGAGGTAGGGTGCTATGGACTTCCAGATATTGAAATAGAGGAACAATGAGATGGGAGGGTGAGTTTCGAAGAAAGTGAACCATGGGGAGACGGGAGAGCGAATATAAACGACGTGAGTGGTTAGGCGGGGTTGCATAACTTGAATCATACAGCCCAGCGACGCCGAGGCGCATGTTTCAGGGCGCGCTGGCGCCCCCCCTGTTCGTCCTACGTCAAAATGTTAAGAATACCTTTTTTTGCCTATGTTGTCTACTTTCCGATTATCCGATGATTAGTTTTTCCCAAAATCAAAACTAAACGATTTAAAAACTGAAAAAGCGATTTTTGGAGTGTTATTTTCAAAATTTGGGGGGGTTGCGGGGGGAATTTTTGGTGGGAAGTTAGAAATTCGGATTCAGCGACCCAAAAAGCATAGGATAAATCAATTTCCAGAACTACCTCTAATTTTTCCAAGTAAAATCCCCTAATGCCTGGACTAGCATGTCTAGGCTCTTTTCTTCAACAATTCAGTTAAATTCAGCAACTTTATCACGGAAATAACTCAGACTTTTGAGAGACTTTTTTCAAAAATATTGGTGACTTTTTAGGCGACTATTTTTTTTGTTTGCAAAATTGAAGACTTTTTTTCCGCGCTCTAGTAATGACATAATGCACTTAGTTACCTGCTATTCGCCCCATTGACTTGCTTGCCGTACCTCCTGGGGGTACCATAGGTTGGGAACCCCTGGACTAGACCATATTGAGGACTTGATATCTTAGAACCGATTAATCATAATTTAGAAACCGAATGAAGATCAGTAGTGCTGTCAAAAACATATTTTGTCTCTTAAAAATGACGCTGAGACTGACCACTGAAATTGATAGAAATGTCAGGATTGTGATAAGCCCGAACATAATTTGTCGGCAGCACTAGTTATTATTGGTAACCTTGAATTTCCTTCCTTATAATCCATAGATCCGAGTGTACCGCAGATCGGCGACATTTGTAATTTTAGGACGATTTTTTAAGGCGATCCGACATCTAGGTTATATTAAGTCTTACCTGACTCAATTCCAATCTGCGTGAGACGATCTCAGCGTCTATTCCCTGGATGGGACTCAAATCAGCGAAATTCGAGTTGATAGACTTGCGCTCTACCGACCTGAGTACTCTGAACGACAATCATAAAATGTCGTCATGATGATTATGTTAGTATCATACGTATGATCTTATATACCTAAGCATATACGATTATACATATTTGGATGGGAATCGCTATAAAACCGTAGGTTACAATTTAGACATTATTTTAGGAAAAATGTGAGCCCAATTTTCCTGGAAATATAGTAATTTCGTAATGGGCCTTGATCAGAACAGACTTATTTTTATTCAGAATAGACTGATTTCCTGTGTGGAGGTATTGTAAAGGAAGCATTTTTTCGTGGGATTTCTTTCAAACAATTTCGGTTTTTTTGATTTACCGAAAAAATGATAAATTATCATTTTTTACTCTCAATCGCATCTTAAAGCATGCCAATACCGTAGCAATGAAGGAATTCATATGCTGATCTGATTTTTCGTACAGTCTTATCGTCCCGTTTTCTCACATGGTGCAAATAACAGGACCAGATGAACGGTAGAGCTGTAGGTTTTTCTCCATCCGTTGTCCACCCCTAAACTCCTACATTAACTCAGCTACCCACATATATTTTAGCTGGTAGTGATAGTCAAGTTGCGGGTTCGAATCCCGCTTCGACCGTGGTTGTTGAGTTTGGCTTAGAATTAATCCTGGGATCAAGTCAGAATAGACGGCATAATATAACTATTGCAGTTAGAGCCCCTTAACACCTAATTCAAATACTGTTACCTATCCATGGAGACAGCTGTCAGTTCCCCCCCTAATAATCAAAACAAATATTGTTTAGCGTTTTTCCAATAATCGAAAAACTGCGACCTATTCTGTCTTTGACCTCTCTTTTCTCTAGGATGGTGATATTATTGTGCAACATGATTATGCTTTTTGACTCCGGACAAAATAGTGCTTGCGTTTGGATGTTAAATTAATGGCATTGACAATTACTCAACACTCCCTCGTATGTTACATGCACAAGAAGAAAATTCTCCATGTATTTACCCTTCGCTTTATCCTAAATATATATCACATTTTTTAAATTATCCTCTCTAGTATTACCTTTATCTGTAGCTAACCCATCAAGAGGTTTTCATTGGCTTTTTACCCTCACTTCCTGTTTTGGCTTTGCTTTATGTACTGTGTTTTTCGGTAAAGGATTTAAGTAGTTTTCCCCACGAATGTCCATATGAATGAATGAATGAATGAATTTATTTTCTCCAGTAGCATTACATAAAATATAACAAGACATATATGCATATACTTAGCACGTGGAGATAATTTAGGGTGTCAGAAGGGTACCTGTATATGACACCCTTACAAACATTGACACATGTGAAATCGAAGAAAATGGAAAAAAATGAAACAATTTTAGTTTTTAACACTGATAGGCAACTTATTCCTCGCAACATAAGGTAAGCAAAAATTTATGAAAATAAAGAACAAGACAACATAAAGTTAATTTTTTTTACAACAAAAAATCGTAAGTAAAAAAAAACCCAGTTATAATCAGCAAAAGTATGAATCTACTTCCTCTTTTTGTAACAACCAATTTGTTAATCTTTTAAGAAAGACAGGTGAACTATATGCATAATTATATGGTATGGCAACAAGTTGTACATTTTGGGCCCTAGATACACAAATGATCTTTTGTACATAGAAATGTTGGGTTTGGTATACCTTATAAAGTGTTTGTCTCTTGTATTATAACCAGTTTTTTGGATAGTCGTTCCAAACAATATAGGCCTATCACCAGATCGTATGAAAAACATCCTTAATGTTCTGTACAAGTACAAATGCCTTATTGGAAGTAAGTTCAATTTTAAGAATAAAGGAAATGAGTGCTCTCATAGCGGGTTTTTAAAGTTAGAATTCGAACAATCCTCTTTTGTAACACAACAACTGGTTGCAAAGCATTTTTATAAGCACTTCCCCAGCAAATCAACCCATATGTCAACTTAGACTGGGCAAGGGCGCAGTAAATCGCCTTGCGAAAGATTAATGGGCATTTATTGCGAATAAAATACATTTTGGATAAGCAGGACCGTAGCACCTTAGTAACATCTTCAATGTGCTTTTTCCATTTTAAATATTGGTCTACGTGTACACCAAGGTATTTATACACCTCTACCTTCTCAATTTTCGGACAGAGACAACATATTTTCTACATCTACATAATACCCTGCAAGCCACCACAAGGGTGTGTGGCAGGGGGTGATTGCTCACCAAGCATGCACTACATATCATGCATAAAAAAGGAATAGTATTAATATAGTAGTCAGAACTACACTATTTAAAAAAGATAGAAATTGCAAAGAAAACATGCAAAAACATTCTGTTAGTAGGGTTAGCTTTAAGTACTCATACCAACATGCAGCTACCAATGCTATTCATTGCTACTCTCCGAAAGGACATATTTATCGTTATTCGTATCTCTAATTGTGCGAGGGAAAAAGGACATTTTAAATCGGTCAGTTCGGCAATCAATTTCTCTAACTTTATGATTATGGTCCAGTCTGCCATAGTAAGTTGGGGTTCGTAAAATATTTTTAACATCATCACTGAAAATATTGCCTTGGAATTTGTGGAACAGATTAAGTCTAAATTTCAACCTGCGATCTGACAATGATTCCCATTTCAATTCATTTAATCAATTTTATCACAATCAGAGTTGTGATAAATTATCTTCCAATTGTGCACACTGCTATTAGATAAATCATAGCATATAAACTTAGTCTTTTCACTTAATTCCAGTCCATTATACTCTAACCAATCACGTAAGGTACACAAGTCCATGTTCACATTGTTTTCTAGCTGCTTCCACGTCAACGAAGCATAGCAAAAAGCTATGTCGTCCGCAAAAGCAGTTAATTTGCCTTTGAATGTGTGATCACATAAGTCATTAATATATATTAGAAAAAGGATTGGTCCTAATACAGAACCTTGAGGTACACCAGAACAAATCATTTTGTATTCACTGAGATGATCATTTACTCGTACACACTGGGAACGGTCATGTAAATAGCTTTGGAACCATTTTAGTGAGACTCCACGTATACCCAAATGATACAGTTTACTTAAAAGAATGTCATGGTTCAAAGTATCAAATGCTTTCGAAATGTCAATAAATAAACTAATCACCCTCCTATGGGAGTTTATTGCCGAATACACTTGACTGAAGTGTAAGGCAAGTGCATCCTCTGTGCACTTATTAGACATAAATCCGAACTGATTTTGACTAAAAAAGTTGCACTTGTTCAAGAATTTAATCAACCTAGATTTAACAAGCTTTTCTAATATCTTGGAAAAAATTGACAGCAATGAAATAGGCCTGTAATTCCGTACTTCAGTTTTGTCACCCTTTTTATGAATCGGAATCACAATAGCCTTCTTAAGTGAACTGGGAAATTCTCCATTTAACAGGCTCAGGTTGCATACGTGAGCAAATACTGGTGCAATATCTTGGATGATAACCTTTAACATTTTAGTATTTATCCCGTCAGGACCTGGAGATTTCCGCTGTGGAAGTGATTTGACTATATTAATAATATCAGTGGGTAAAACTGGCTCTAGGAAAAAAGAACCGGGGGGAGATTGTGTAGCACAAGGGTTTTTCAATTGCTTACTGATGTTTATACGGGTTTTACTTGAATCAAAGATACTAATAAAGTAATTATTAAATTCAGACGCTAAATCAAATGAATTCTTTATTGTTTTACCATTTAAATTCAATTCTAAAGTATCAGGACATGCTGTTTTCTCTCCCACCAATTCCTTTAACAAATTCCATTGTTGTCCAACATTGCCGCGAAATTCTTGAAATTTGCTCATATAGTATTCATTTGACGCAGACCTTAACTTATTCCTTAGTTTATTTCTATACTTTAGAAATTTCATTCGAAGACTGTTGTTGTTAGGATGGCGCCTAGTTTTCCTTTAGAGATCGTTTCTATTTTCAATCATTTTCAGCAGGTTTTCATTCATCCAAGGTTTCAGAAACATCGGTGAAATTTTTGGGCTTAGTTCGTATTTCGATTGTTCAAGACTGGTACACAAAGAATCCATCATCAAATCAAAGGCTGTGGAAGCATTGGTCTCTGTGTATACCGGAGACCAGTCAACATTGTTAACTAAGGATTTGAAAGTTTTAATGTTTGTTTTTTTACAACATTTGTTTGCCCCTTGGTACAGTCATCGGAATGAATTTCAGAGGTAGAAATGTTAAATTCAACCATGGAATGATCAGTGATAGCCAAATGGTGCACATTTACAGACATTTTATATTTATATGAATGGTAAATTCTGGCAAAAACATGATCAATACAAGTTGCGGAATTTTTAAATATTCTGGTAGGTTGATCAATTAAACTGGTTAAGCCGTAAGAACTCATCAGATTAATGTAGTGATCACGTTGGTCATCATATGCCAGTATATTTATATTAATATCCCCCATTACTACTAAATTATTTTTACAGTCTCTTAAAATAGGTTCTATATCCTCAAAAAATGATTTTGCTGGTATATTTTGGTATCGGTATATACACAACAGATGTATTTCTATACTATTTAAGGATAAGCGTAACAATGTACAGTCAGCGGAACCTACTGTTATTGGAACTAAACAAGATTTGATCTCTTCCTTAACGTACACCATCACACCTTTTGCTCTACTATTGTCATTACATTTTGAAAAACATTTATAACCAGGAATTTTATACATATCGACCTCAGAGCTCGTTATCCATATTTCTGTTAACATTATTACTGCTGCTTTTTCGGTGAAAGAATTTAGATTAGTCAGCAAGTATTCGAAGTTACTTCTTAAACTACGAATATTTTGGTGAACAAATGTTAAATTAGTAGCCAAAATTTCTGAACCAACTCGGTTTAACATGCATTGACTGTTTTCATTTGCCATTAAAAATTTAATCACAAGTTTTTTAGATCATCAAGACACGTAAGCACAAAAACTGGCTCTTTTTCTGCTTTACGCATCAATATCTTTCCTCCTCTTACCCACAAGTAATCGTAGTTTTTCGCTTTCTTGACTTGCTTCGCTTCACTCAGGACTCGGCGCCGGCCTTGGCAAAGTGCTTCACTGACGTAAATAGGTGAATCAGATCCACCAAATCCCAGATGGCGAGTCGACAGGTTGCGCTTTACCCTCCGCATGGTCAAAATGTTCTCCTTGAAGCTCTGTCTCACGAATCTCACGTGAATGGCGCCTGACTCACTGCTCGATACACTTCCCACTTTTTGCTTATAACGGTAGCAAATGTCGATGTCTTCTTCACTCAATTTAACATCCAAGTATACACCTATTTTTGCCACTAACTGCGGCAAATTTTCATTTGGCGCATAGGGAATACCACGAATTTCGACACAATTTGCTAACATGCGTTGCTCTAAATCATCGGAGCGTAGCATTTGCTCGGATAATTTCTTCCTGAGCATATTATTTTCGGACTGTAAAGCGTCAATTTTCCCATTACACTCATCTAAACTCTTACTGATAGCTTCGATTACATTCATGGACTCATCCATTCTTTCGTAAAGCTTATTTATAGATTTACCCAAATTGCACTCCGTCGATTTTAAATCATTTCTAAGTTCACTAAATAACTTCACAATGTCAACACTTTGCGATCCTTGGCTAGGCAGCTCACCAACAGTATGGTCCGAAACCATGGTTGCTCGCCTGGCTTCACAACATCGGCTGCAACTCCAAGGCTGTCCGCTGTCTTCAATTGCTTCAATATCCTCTTTCGGCAGAGCACTTTCCAGGCATGTGCCATGGAATTTTTTGTTGCAATTCACACATGACACAAATGTAGTGTTGCGAGTTGCCTTTTTACACACCAAGCAGTTAGACATTTTTGATTTCCAGAAAACTATTTGTTGAGCACAACTATATTGTTTTTATTCATAATACTGTTCTATATTTTATATTATCCATTATATCATACCTTTGCATGTAAGTATATGAGACGTTGTAACCATGTATCTTTTTTCTTATATTTTCTTATATCTACTCTTTGTAATTTTCGTTAATGATGAATATACCCTACTTTACCCTATTGGCATACCCTACCCTATTACCCTAACCATCACTGATATATTCACTTACCTCAACGCTCACCTTAATGCGTGTGCTCCTTCCTATTTTCCCGTTTACCTTGCAATAAAGGAATGTTAAAACTTAATCAAATTAAAAATCAATCAGTTTATTGATGATTAATCAATCTTAAAAATTGAAATAATTTGAATGATTTGAGCCTGCAACGTCGTACGTCTTTCGCAGCAACAAGTAGTTGTTGACCCGTCTCATTGTAGCCCATACAAATATAAACTGATATAAATGAGGTGATTGAATTACATTCCTAACGATGATGTGTTGTATGAATTACAAAGCAATTAAGATTGCATTTGTTCGACCACCCAGAGCCGAGAAAAATTCTTTTGATTATAATGATTACAGCATTATTTCTTGAACAGATTGAACAGAAAATGCTGAAATTTATAATGAAACGAATTGTTCTCTGTATTTAAAAAAAATTGGGATTTTACTAGCTGACGGGTTTTAGAGAATATTTTTTTAACTCAGCGTAATTGTTGAAAACGTAAAAAACCGTCACTTTTTGCAATTAAACTAATTAAAACAAGAAAATATAATTTTAAAATTTTAAATGTACAAGACATTTAATTTAGCTTTAAGTTACATATTTAATTTTCTGTAGGTCTTTTGGTTACTTCATAAACACCCTTCAAATTCGAGTGCACATAATATTTTGGCCAACCATAGTAGCTATGATGAAGTCCATTTGTTAAAGAGAGTCCATTAATTCTGTTGAATTAAAACTATAATGCCCACTGGCATATCTAAATCGATAATACGCCCGTCTACTCTCCTGGCAGCGAAAGTTTATAGTTCCTCTTGCTTGGGTTTGGTCTACTATTTTTGGCTCTCCGGGAACGTGATTACCGAGAACCAAATGAATGAGAATCGCTGGGGTCTGAGTTGCTGTTCAACAGTACCCTCCTTGAGTATTAGAGGCCCTTAGACCGTCAGATATGACACCAGAGAGATGTATGTCGATGTATTGCCTTGATGACTGAACCAAATCTCTTTTCCTTTCGAGTAGGTGGTTTTGCCCTATACAAAATCTCTATGTCAATTAGTTTAGTTGTTTAACCAAAAATATAATTGTTTTGTTAATGTATTTATTTTGCCAAGTCAGTTTATCATGAAATGGCGAATCCCTATGCGAAACAACACTGAAAAAAATTTCGATTGAATTTATCATATTTTGAAAAATTTTATCGAAAAGTTCAGTTCATATGGAACATTCATTTGCACAGTTATTTCTATCAAGAGTGTTCGGTAAAAATATTTGGTGAAAGTTATCAAAATTACGATAAAATTGATCAAGAAACTTGTTCGGTATTATGGAGGGTATGATTAATTTTATCGAACAAAATTTAGCCTTTTTCGTTTCTTTTACCAAACTATTTGATAGTCAAGAAAGGTGATACGGTTAAATTTATCGAACAGAATAGTCATCGTGATTTATCACACCTAATTAATATCTAAACTAATCAAACATATTTAATGCTCACACATCAAATGTTAAGCAGTGAATGGTAATTAAATTTTATGACATCATTATAATATAAGATACCAAATATTAATAACCTAAGAAAGACTCCGCCAAGTTCGGGGAACCCTAGGACTCCAGCAGGCTTCGCAGCTCTTCTTCCATCGTTCACAACTTCGCAGACTCCTAACAAACACACAACACACGCTGGAAATTCACGATAGATAGATTTCACGATAGATAAAACGATTTAAGCCCTCTTTCTCCAGCCCTAGTTTTGGTTCACCATTATCCGAATGACCGTGAAATAAATGCTCTCCTGAAATTACAACGTCATCGGGCGAAATTGCCGACATCGCAAATCCATGGGCGATATTGGATGGGATTCCCACTCGCAGAATGCTGCAATTTTCGAGGTGAAGCGGTAAAAATCGCTCTGGAAGGGCAATCGACCCGGGGGCAAATGCCGATACTCGCCCTATGCCCCTCGCCCTTAAGACGCGGCCTGACCACCCCTCCTTCGACCGAATTGCCGTTGCCTTGGGTCGCGGTTACCGTCGCTCACTTGTCGTCATGCAGTATGCATTTCGGGAATATGATCATGTGAGACACGCTATTAGTTCCCACAACCGTATGCACGACATTGGACTTCCGTTCAGTGACTCGAAGACTTTTAGCTACGATATTATTGATATTCGGCCAAGGAATTGTGCACCAGGGAGAATGAGGAAATGAAGGAATCAAGGGGGAAATGAAAGAATCGATAAGAGAATGAAAGAATCAATGAGGGAATGAGAGAAATTATGACAGTGAAAATGGAAATAGGAGGCAAACGCATCAATTGAGGGGATCAGGTTGGTGTGTAGCCTAGAGTAGTTTAAAGTAAAGATTAACTCTATTGCAGAAATTTAAATTGAATAGCTTTGCTGAAGATGTAGATATATATTAAATACACCTGCGCATAATTCCAGATTCGACTAGATAAATAAGATTAGAGAGATAGATTTTCGTTCTGATATATTAAAAATTTCATTTTTCCCTCGTACTATAAGTGTACCTACACAATAGGCAGGTTAGCAAAGGGATAGGAGAAACGTTGTAGAGTAGTCTGTGGTGCATGATGCATGCATTAACAGCCAATCCCTTTATTACTATGTAGATACTAATCATCTAGCTGCATGTGACCCTATATCTAGCATGTTTCCATACAGTAGCCTAGTTGCATGTCAATAGTGCATGTTAGGTGATCTTCACCCCCTGCCACACACCCTCTTGGTGGTTCGCATATGTACATTTAGATGTAGAGCACTGGATTTCCGTTCCGAGGGCAAGGTTTTAAATCCCTGCAGTATAAGAGCTTATTTGAGTACCTACTCCATATCATTCCAAGTTTTTTTTACGTCTGTCAGATTGGACGCTAAACCGTGTTTATTTTGGTGTTTTTTGTGAACAGTAGGCTAATACCGACGCCCGGTTTTACTCCACCTTTCCAATCTTCCTTGGAAAACTCATACCTCAGCCCAACTGCATCCTGCCTGAATCTTAATTGGTGCAAATGACCTTAGCTGTCGGTCGCCTCCCCAGACTAACTACCGTAACTACTACCGATTGATTGATTGTCTTCTGTTGGTTAGGGTAGGTTTTTAATAAATGTCCATAAACGTTAATTTTTTCATCCAGCGGATTCTGTAAAATCTCTTTCTTCAGATCGGCGTTTTTCCCGCTTCTCTTTGCACAATTTAAAATACCTTTTTTCTTCGTCCACGCTCACCTAGTTGCACTGTACTTTTAATAACGGCTTTCAGCACTCAGTTGTACGGGAAAGTGTTCCATCCAAAAGTGAAACTTGTTAACTTCCGAAAGTTCTTTATTAACCTGTATAAACATTAGTTGCTTGTGAAAACCATTTACGTCCAAATTTTGGCTGGGTTGAGTGCTTGTAAACGATTCCTTGGGTTTAGTCAGCTTGGTTGCAAAAATATGGCTTTCGTTATGTACTAAAGCTGAATAATATGGAATTAACGCCAATAACAGTGGGGAATTTTCTGTTCGCAACTATTAACTAAATACTGAATAATAAAATTTACTTAAAAGATAATAGATTATGTTTTTCACGGTTCTCCTAACTTCCATGCTCAATATTGCCATCATTTTGCAGCGATTCCTCTTATCTAGGAATACGTTTGGTGGTACAAATTAGTGGCATTGCACTATTTCCATAGTATAACTGGTATAAGCAGTTCAGTTCAAATTTGCGCTGTTTACCCTCAATCTCGATTACTTTTATGTCTCGTGACTCTAACCAATACGAGCATGATTCAAAGGATTCCAATTGTTCTCCTCCGTCCTCGTTCATGACGAATCAAAAGATTTTTCCAATCAAATCACTCATGTGGTTCTTTGTGAACCACTTGATCGAACAACATGATTCAATTCATCTGGTTCATGCCAATGAATCGTTCATATTGAACGATTCACTCATGAACGACACAGCTCTAGCATTTACCCTTTTGTCATTTCTCTGATATATTGCTACCTTACATGGTTTCTATTGTAAGGCCTTCAGTTCCCTATCGCCGGTATTAACGCCCTTCGTCCCCCTACTCCTCCTATTTTCCGACTGCAACTGCCCCACCATCCCACATACTTCATTACTCCTCTGTATTTCCGCCCATAGCTCCTCCTTCGCTGAAAATAGCGAATGCTTTCATAATATCGCGTAATGTTTTATAAATGAGTCATATTTGCCTTTATGTGGTCCAGGATGCCTATTGCAGGACGGACTCGGGAAGAATGCAGTGAAATCGCGTGGAAAAATATGTAAAATTCGGTCGTTTCTGTTTGTACATATAATATTACGTAGGTCGTATCATCCTAGAATATAAATAAAATATCATGGGGAACCATATAAGTTACGAATGTATATTTCCCCTCTTTCCGGAAGGAAAATAGGCATTCGCTAAACTGGATATTTTAAATCATTTATTAAGCGCGATTTTAAGTCAGTGTTTACTGAATACGTAATTGAATATGATTACTCTTCTGATTTTACTCCTAATATTTGACATGTTTGCCACAAAGGCAGAACGCTAAATTTAATAGAAAATTTGTCCTATTTTAATGTTTATAAAGAAGATATTTTGAATAACCTAGTCCGTTCTAAATTCTCCCCTTTATATGCAGTACTTCTTCACCCCACCACCATATCCAGTAGTCCGATAATTTACCTATGAACAATTGTTTGGCAATATCCTCCCTCCCATGGCCTTGCCATCCGCCCAATGTATTCTCCTTAGTTACTCCTCATTCCTCGCCTTTTTTGTATTTCCTAATCCCCCCCTACTCTTGTGCTCCATACTTATATATACCCTCAAGTTTGCATTCCACGTCATTCAGCTCTCGTTAATGACCTGAAGAGGTCGAAACTGGTTGAGCAGTATTTAACAGTAATTGCGTGGGATTAACAAGCAAACTTTTATTTATATAATGCCGGAATTCAACATTGTTGATTTTATTGCAAGTACGATAAAAAGCATCCTATAATATTATTTCTGTACGTAATATTGGAAGCTTGGTGCACTGTTTTATCGTCAAAAATACAAACCTGTCTCTTGAACTTGTGATATCACACAAAGGAAAAATGTTTGTATTAGCACGTGGAATGACCGCAGAGCCCGTGCATAGCTGGTTTGTCCCCGTTGCATAGCATATCTAGTTAGTCCAAAATCTCTAGAGCAGTAAAGAAGCAAATTTTATGCCACTACTTAGACGCTGAACCACCTGTGCTGGGTCCTTAGCGGGAATTCAGGATAGGTCCGTATTCCGTATCTTTCATTCAAGAATGGAGAATGAAGCGAGTCACGTCGAAACGTAATTGTTCTCGGTGTTTTCGGAGGTCTAATGTGTGGCGGATACTAGGTCGATAATATTTGAATTGGTGTGATATTTTGCGACCGAGCCTCCATTTTGCGTTCCAAGAGTTGAAAAATATTGCATGAGGTGCAGTCCCAATTTACTTTTCTTTCCGAATAGTATGAGGTACTTAGCCCTAATTACAAAATTAACTCTTTGGGAAAAACTACCCCAAAAACCGAGAAATTGCCCTAACTCTCCTTGCAAAGGACTTCTATATGTAAATGTGTACTTAACTGGTTCGCTCCCAGTGCACACATTCTAATGGTCGTTGCAAGTTGCAGGGTACGTAGATGTAGATGAACTCTTATCGGAGCTCAGTAACTCTGGTACCTACCGGGGTAAAGTCTCTTTATTCTGAGATTCGAATAATGCCCGGGTAGCACTTTAGCTATCCGAGGCATGAGTACTTGTGGTGGTTTGGGTCGATTTCAAGAGAAGCCTACATAGCTTTTAATTCCTTCGTTAAATAAAGGTTTATTGATTATAGTTGATATCGTCATTTGAACTATCCTGGATGCAAATTTAAATCATCACTATAAGTTATTAATCCTCAGATTGGTTTCACGCAGCTCCTTACTGAGTTCTTCTATCGCCTAATCTCTTCATATTTAGGGACGTAATTCTTCTCTTTCACATCCTTTATCACTTGTTCCATATATCTTGTACGGGGTCTTCCTTTGCCATTCTTCCCTTCCACTTGTCCCTCGATGATTGTCTTCATCAGGCCATCATGTCTCACAATGTGGCCGATCAAGTTGTCCCGTCTTCTTCTTAGGGTATTCAGAAGACTCAAAAGTAAATAGTACTTCATAAAGCTGAGAGTTCAAATTTCACACTAATGCATCGTTGGAACAGACTTTTGGGGTAATGGGGGCGTTTACTCGGAACCGAAATCGCAATTTTGTACATGAAATCGTTAGATGGAAACGAAAAAATAATTTTAGTGAAAAAATTAATCTTCTAACCACAACCATTCACTCATAAATCAAAAATTAAAATAAGCAAAAGGTGACGCCTACCGAAAATGCGTCTGTGATAACATTGACGTCATTTTCCTCCCGTCCTTGACTGCTTTCAGGGGAGAGGAAGGGAGTGGAGGGGGATTCTCGGAAGGTCTGCTCGCACAGATGCTGTCGAAATCGCTCCCATTGGCCGAGTCAGCTTTGTCCCCCCCATTGCGATAAGGCGAAGTAGCTTCGCGGGCTCGGTTCTGATTCGACGAAGTCGATATACGTCAGAGGTTGCACCACGCCCACTTTTCCGAAAGGGTTAAAAACATCAGTTTTTCGCCGCTTATAACTCGGGAAATAATTGTCGGATCAAAAAACGGAAAAATACGGGTCTTTTTATTTTACAAACTCTATCAGATTCGGCAATAAAAAAATATGGTAAACGACCCCATTCTGGTGTGATCAAGCCTGTTTATGTCACAAAGTGTTTACCATGATTGAAATAAACCGAGGAATATGTATATTTTATGAAAACATTTTGCATAAATTAATTATTATAGAGTGTGTACGTTAGTGCACACATCACATATGTCATATTTCCTTGGAGATATGAAGGATTTTGTGTGCGTATATTCAATTTACATTCCAAAAATAACTTGCCAGATTAAGATTACTGCTTGCGGTTATTCTTGTGTGTATGTGAGATAAATGGTTTTTATTATTTACTGCAGATAACCTCAAGGTCATTGGATTGAATAACTCACATTATACGACAGATTTTCAGAAGCATAAAATCATCTCTTTGAGCAAAAATCAGTTTTATAGCCCTTATATCCTTTAAAAATGAGCTTATTTAATATTTTAGATGTTTTTAAAAGCCATTTATGGTGTATGAAAGTTGGAATAACGTTTCAGCTAGAAATTTTTATTCAGGTCAACTGCTAACTTCTGTTATATTTTAAATAAACATTTTTTAAAGCTGTTTTTTTGCGCTAAGGATTAACGAAGTGTACTTTTCCGCAGCTGTGAACACCTTTGCCTGCAGCCTCGTGCACTTAACTCGAGATTTTGCTGGTACAAGGTGCCAAATCTGGGCGAAGATGTGCCGTATCTCTGCCTAACTTAACTCAGGATGTTGGATTTTAGGTGAGGTTTTCAGAGAAACTTCAGTCAGCTACCTCCGGTGCTCACGGTGGTGATTTGGTACATTTTCGTGCAATCCTTTCTATTATGTATGGAGTAGGTATGATGTGAGCTCTTTCGTTACTAAGAAAGCTTAGGTTCAGAGTACTGATGACTATTCGTAATGAATATCGACATAATCCTTAAACCTATGAAATAAACTATGCGAGGAATTAATTATTAATATTAAATTCAACAACCATGCCTCCTGCCGTCAATTATCTTTCTTATTCGTTGTTCATTTACGTCTTTATGGGAGTATTCTTGGTTTTTTTTGCTAATATATCATTATTATTATTTTAATATAAATTATGAACACACTATTACCTATTAACGTAAAATAACTATATATATGCGCTATAAGAAGCCGATAAAAATCCCATTCTCCTCTACCTTAACCATAGAAATAGGCATTTTTATCATGCATTATATGTGTAATTTTCAGTGTAGGAAGCAATCGGAAATGTAATCTTAGTGCGAGAAGAGGTAGATTATTAAAATGGTTCTTGGAATCAATGTATTTGGAAAGTATTTATTCATCATTACGAAAGTAACAAACTAAGTATAAAACATATCCAAAACCACACTCGTGTAGCCTTAGAAGCAATTCTTGTTATGGTGTGCCAAAGCCCTGCTTAACGTTATACAAACATTGTTACCTTTATATAGGGCCAAAGTCATTTAATATGCTACCGGGTAATGTCAAAAATGCAAAGAGCTTGGGTATATTCTTAAGATGTTTAAAACAATGGCTACGGAACATAGAAAATGCTAATTGTTTCTTATCTTAAAATAGGTTGTTGTTGCTATTCATATTGAATGTATATTTTCGTACTGAGTTATATTGAAAACCTATCCTATAGTTATATATTTTTGTGTATGGTGTAATGTGCAAGATATCTATGTCTATGTATTATGTTGAAATCTGGGTCAGAAGTATTGCGTTTTTGTTTTTTAAAAGTGTCCCCACCTTCAGGCCGATTTCCTTGGGGGACACTTACTTAGTTCCAAACTAATCTCAATGTGCGAGTTTGTTATAAAAATTATTCTTTATTACGGACCAATAAATTTATATATATACATCTATAATTTTCAGAATGTACCTGTAAATGAAACACCCACTGCGTTTTCAAAACACCACCGGCATAGCGAAGGAGTACCCTGCAGCCAGTAACGAATTGAGTGATAGTCCTTGCGCGTAATAAAATTTCACGCCATGTAGCCGCCGATTAAAGTAGCCATGAATGCTATTTATAAACTGCTACTCAAGTGCCTCCATGGAACAGGAATGAGGATTAAGTATTCATGAGTAAAGACCTCGAATGATTTGTTGACGGTGCACGCTTTAGATACTTATGGTTAGGCGCGGAATCATAAAATACTCATGGGATTCAAGGATTGGGATACCTCTGTTAAGGGTCCATATCTGTTAGAGACACCCTTAAGTGAAACATTTCCGCAATTATTTGAACCTTCTGGCGAGGACTATATGTGTTCCACCGAGATATTTTTATTTTAGCTTTCACTTAATTTTGGTTATTTATATTTTGTTGGAGGGCTGGTGACGTTTTTGCCTTCTCAAATAAATTAGCATAATGCATCCTTGAGTTTTCATCCTCCAATTTTCGTGGTATTTTAAAATACGAAGGTTGCGGTGTTAATTACTTGTTTTTACACTCCTCATCCTAATTTCCGGTATTAAATTAAGCCGTGAAACGGGAGTAATCTTCCCCTATACTAGGAAAACTGAAGGCGCCTGAGCAAACTGACCTTAAAGCTGATATCCCGAGAGAACGGTTAGAAATGTACATTGAGGACCCTCAAATTTACTTTTTATACAGCTTCGAATTAACTCAGTTTTCCCACGACAAAAAAATAGAGAGCGTGTCAACAACAAAATATCATCTTACCCTGATGAATTTTCTCACCTTTGCCGTGCAATTTGCACGCCATAGACAACGCTATCTATTAAAATTTAACACAAACAAAAAGAAATAGTATTTAGCACAATATAGAGAAAGTGGGATGTAGAAAAAGTTGTGAGAGGTTTGAACGCCCCTGGCATGGTTGCGGAAATGTATTGATGAAAGAATGAAACCACCTAAGTGTAATTAATAATAACCACCATTAATATGCAATTTACTTGACTTATGATGTGAATGAAGGAGAAAGACATTTCCCGGTCTCGGTTTTTCGCTAGCATGCTTAGAAATTTGATTTTGTCCAATCGTACCGAATCAAGTGGCGTGCTATGTATTGAATGCCAATAGCATTTGACTAAAACTGGTATCAGTACTTTATTTAACCAAATAACAGAACGATTGAGCGCTCTTTTTGCTTTATCAAAGAGCAGTATTTTTTTAACAGGAGAAGTTTTTGTTCACTAGAAAAAAGGACTTCATTTTGCAAGCTAAAAGAGAACGTGTGTGTTGTGTGTATATGAGAGAAATAGCCGAAGACGGGAGACATGAATTCATTCAGTACGTCCTTTCATCCGCAACATTTATAAATAGAATGGGGAGATGAGAGAATGGTAGATATTGGCGAAAGGTGGCGTTCTCAAATGCAATCAAGGGCCACGCGTAGACAATGTTTTTAATTCGTGGAACTCGGGCTTGAAGCGTGAATTGAACAGAATTCTGCAGGGAAAATGCGGAGTCCATTAATGCTTTTAATCCTTTTTTATCCCACCGGAACAGATGGTAGTTCAACGTGAGGTGATCGTTAATAAACTGTTGGTGTAAGGCTGGAAAGAGCTTCCCTTCCGAAAAAAGTTTCCCTTTAGGGACGCACAGAATCGATAGCTAGCGAATCCAACAAACTTAGACCACGTGTCTTTGAGAATAATAGTTTAAGCGAGCGTGGACTGTTTTTCCTCATCCTGATTACAATGTGTTATTTACTCTTGATGTTGGATTAAATGGCGGTGTAGAATCAAAACGTAAATTGTACCCCATCAGGAAGTCAAGTTTTTTCTCTACCCTAGATTTATACCGGACAAGTTGTCCTTACTAAACTCTTCTATACCCTAACTTTGCTCATTTATTCCAATCCCCCCTTTCTTTTCTCCGTCTCGCCCTAATGCCGAACATTTTACCTAATTTCCAACCTAAAGGTTTATGCTTATCAGTACTGCCTCCACCGACTTTTTCTGCCTGCTTCGATATTGCCCCGTACATAGTACACTGGAAGTTTAATTGATTTATTAGCACTTTCATTAACTTCCTATTAATTTTATTACTCTTATTAGTGCATGTTCAGTGATTATTCACCCCCTGCCACACATCCTCGAGGTAGCTCGAGGGGACTCCGTGCATACAGATGTAAAAGTATCCATTCTAAGTTTCTGCTTTGGATTTAACCCGTGCTTCAACCTGTGATCGGAGAGTGGTTCCCGACCTAATATCTCCAACATGCTGGACGCACTGCTCCTCTGATAGCATATTTTTAAAACCCTCGCTGATCTCCGCTATCTTAATTCCGCAATCAAATCTATTTAATATGGTTATATATATAGGTATAATAGTACCTATATGGATGTACTAGCTACCTTTTCTAGGAGGAAATGGAGTTAGTTATTCAGTGTAGGCGACCGACAGCTGAGGTCATTTGCGCCATTTAGGATAGATGGATAATCGGGTAATGGTAGGAGTTATAGGGAACAGAGGAAGGGTGGGGAGAAACCCAGCTTCGGCATTAGCCTGCTCTTAGTGAAAGGCACCAAAGGAACCAAGGCTTGACGTCTCATCCGACGGACCAAGTGCTGGATACTAGGTGCTCTCCACAAGCCACTCAAGTAGGGACCGGTGGACCAATGAATAATCTGCCAATTCGAACCCGAGCCCTCTGGATGGGAGGCAAGTACTCTAGCCACCACACCAATCCGATCCCCGGCTTAAATTGTGTACTGTAAAAACGAGTGTACAATATTGCAATGAGTCTTATTTTTCATGGTAAGTAATGAGTCTCTCCCGTGTATTTTATTTAATTGGGAAAATAAAAAAATATTTCGACTGATGATTATGAAAAAGTGAAAAAAAGGATGGCTTTTTGCAGTGATAATTATAAAATTATAATTATCACTTCAAAAAATTATGATGCACATTTATCCTTTAGTTGCAACAAAGTTGCAGTTTTAGGTATCGAGTTAATGCTTCGAATTAATCTTCTGAATTTTTTTCGTTTTCTGTCTCCATGTTTTCCCTCAGTTTACAATTTAAGAGTCTTTTCCCACATTACCCAACCAATTAACCACTTTGTCTCTCATGAAACTTATTATTTGATACTATTGTATATCATATGAGTCTCATTTTTTGTCGCATGTATTATTCCTTTCACCTTTAGGAATTCGTCTCTCCTCTTTAATCCGATATTCTTTTCTGTTCACTGCACTGAAAGTATTCCTCAATGCCGCGGTTCTTTTGTGTCTTTATTTTGAAATATAAATTACTTAATTTTGTGGGGAAATCATGCCCCAAAGAAGATAATTTTATTCGATTGAGTTCGTGGGGAGTGTGTTAGTTTTGCCTCAAAATGATGCTGGGTGCCAAAAGCGCTGTTATCAAGTTATGAAAAGGTTCAATTCCATAAGCCCTTGTGGAAAAAATATTACGTTGATAAAAAAATACGTATTGGAAAGCGTTGGAAACGAACCTCACGAGAGTTTTATCAAACATTACGTTAAAGGTCAGTGGGATATTACTCCATTCTCAATCCAGGTTTCAGGGTAAGTTATCCGATAAGATCCTTATATAATGTGTCAGCTGCAGTAGAACCGATGAAAATACAAAAGTGAAGTCGGACGTTTGCGCTATATTTCGAAGGAAACGATGAGGTTGAGCTCAGAAGCGGTCATTTTTACTGGTCGGAAATGTTGACCTCGTTCCTAGAAACTAGGAATTTGCGAAAAAAAGTCTGAGGAGTTAAAACAAACACGGATTTTTTGCAGGTAATATGGGAATATATCGAGAAAAGACTCAATTGGGGCAGTGCAATTACGAAATTAAGCATTAAAATGTCTATTTTTTTCTCTGGATCTTGATATTTACAAATGGTTGGGTGAGAAGGTAAATCTAATGCTTCTCATTGATAGGTTAGTGAATGTGCTTGCTTCCCATCATTAGAGCCGGTGTTAGACTCCTGAAATGTATTTAATTGTACTTCCGGCTTGGAGTTAGTTTGGAGAGTAATTTAAGTTCAATATTTATTCAGTTTAGTGCGGCACCTTTAAGCGGGCGAGAAACTTGGAGCCAGCGAATAGTAGTTGTCTTAGATGTGACTTCTTCAAAGAAACTTATGAAGAAGTCAAATGGACTTTTACGGAGGGACTGGTTTTTGGGGGATGACCGACAGCTAGTATTACTTGCATCATTACGTATCGGTAGGTTTTAGGGAACGATTAGGAATTTATGGAATGGAGGAAGTGTGGCGGGAAACTCGGCGTCGATATTAGCTTCTCTTAGAAAAAGGCACCTTGGGGTCAAACTTTGACGTCCCATACGACGGACGGAGTATTGAATTAAAGTGCTCCTCACTTGGCACTCGTATAGGGACCGTTATACCATCGAAAAAATCCACCGCTGCCAGGATTCGAACTTGGTCCTCGTGCTGGGAAATATGTAACTTATACAAGGTCTGTTCACTTTTCAAATACTTCTTCCTATTATTAAAACACGTTCGCCCGTACATGAATTCACTGCCAACCAGAGTTCTACCAAAGGTTAGACTAATTAGGTAGAGGTCACCTATGAAAAGAAAGATTGCAATTAATCTTTTTACTGGATGTTTCTGGGTAGAGGAACAAAATTGCGAAATCATTTTATCATTCCTTAGTCTCTACTTTTATGATTTTACTATGTTGTGTTGACACGTTTCGAGGGATTAGCTGACATGTAGATCGATATGTTTGGTGAGGCAAGACCTTGGCAAGAGTTTGGTGAGTGAAGCCCAAGGTGTGTGCAATACACGCATCTAGTTAGGGAGCCCAAATAATTCTCTTGTGCCGTCTGTGGTATCGCGGGAAGATCTGATTTTTCAAATCTCATACAGAAAAAGATTGGCACTAGATAGACGTTTCCAGAAACGTGACTCGGACTCGTGACCTCCAGTTTGTTTCGCAACACTCTACCCACTGCACTATTCGCCATCATAGCCATAGCATGGTTAGTAAACTCGTTCCTGCAAATCATGTATAGGCGCTTGGGTAACATTTACGAACTACAGCTTGAGTGGAAAGCTTTAATATGATAGCATCCACTGAAAACGCTAAAAGGTGACAAGGGGAGCGAGTGAAAGCTGAGTACTCGGAGGAAAAAAGAAAACAGCTGATGAATTCGCAAGAGGTAAGGCAATAACTCGGCACTTGAGAACCGAAGCTCGGCGTTATTAAAGGGTGACGGAATCAGGTCGGGTCGTCGGTCCCGAATCGATCAAGGGCCTGGTGGGTTATTATAAGAGAGTTTAATGGTGTTGTTTACGCAGCGAGGGAGTTTGAAAGGAGGGGGGTAGGAGAGAGGGTGGATGGAGGAGGAGGGATGAAGAGAAGCGGGGAATTATTTGTCGGGAGGTTGAAGGGACAGAGGAGAGGTGGTAGGGGATCGAGAGGCAGGTATGGAAAGTGATAAGGGAAGGAAGGCGATAGCTTTTGAGGGAGGGGTGCGGTAAGGGGGAGAAAGAGAACTGAGGAAATGAGGGAAGAGCGAACAGCGAGTGTTGGGGGGATAAAGTTGCAGATGGAAGAGACACGTTGAGGAGGCTGAGCGAGGAGAGTTGGCGGTGATAAAGTTGCAGATGGAAGAGAAGGGTGGAGAACGGGAGACTTGCGGTGTAGGAAGGGGAAGTGAGGGAAAGGAAGGCATTATGAGAGAACAACTTATCCTGAGACAAAGTACGTCCAGCAGAAATTCCACATCAGTGTGCTTATATCATCCCCCTCAAATAAGATCCTGTACCTAAGTCTTTCAGTTTCAACTGTTGGTGCCCACCCCCATTTTCGAGAAATAATAGGAAAATTTTTTCCCGCTGTCGTAAAGAGCTTTAACACATAATAGGCGCAACGTTGATAATGCTTTAGATCTTCTCGTGCTATTTATCTCGAAAGGTAGCATTTTTTGTTTGGGACCTCCAGCACTTTAACTCCGGAAAAATTGCCTCATTAAAGCAAGATGCTGGACTTAAGGAATTTGTTGACTAAGGCAAAGAATCAGGAAAAAATTACTAATTAAGATGATCATTCATTTTGTACAGGTATTTTTCACTCATTATTTGGCGTAACTGTACCGCAGCTGATTTATTAAATTTGACTTACTGTTGCACGTAATTTTACTACAATGCTTCATAAAAACAATTGGGAAGGTATGGTTTGGAACTCAAAATGTTATTGATTCACGTGTAAAATTGGAGGCGTGGTATTTTATATTGACTTGATTCACTGGGGAAAGGCATGATGATTGGTGCTGATTGATGTATTGTAGCCATTGGTGAAACCACCCACATCAATTTCAGAGTATATGTCATCATGAATCCCTGATCATTGTACTGTGACGAGGTAGTTGGTAGACATGGACTTATTCATGATGGTTCTTAGAACACATTACAACTATTTGGATATTTGTATAGACAAGTGGGGCGTTCCATTGCGGTTTATTTCCTAGAAGCATTCCAATATTATGGGAGCGACGAATTTGCTTTTTAAGACGATAGAAACACTAATCTCGATGATTTTCAAATTGAATGATTGACGTGGTTTTGGCAAGGCTTTGTGTTAATTTCTCGGTTAGGATTAAATTTATATAGGCAATATTGTATCATATTAGGCTTAGCTTAAGAAGTTTCATTGCAATTGAGATTCTATGCCAAAAGCATAGTGACGCAATTAGAGAATATTATACTTTACCGGAACAGTAAATATCGATCGTTATTTTCCTTGTCCATACAAACACACTATTTTTCTGATTGTAATTGTTTTCTCAAAGGGTGTTCTACCATCATTATGTGGTGTTGAATGCCAAAATCCGGGTCGTTTCTTCATAAAGTTTTGTGGAATTACAAGGTACAGTTTTACATTATAACTGTATTTGGTCAAAATTTCTGCTTTTGAAACACCTTCACAATGATCATGCTTAAGAGCATTTATTGTATTTTAATTTTAATTGAGGTATTATTAATACTATTAGTTGTCATGATATTACTTTAAATTTACATTTATTTCTAAAATATTATATGGCATACGAAAAAATATTATTATGTCATTGTATGGAACAGATTAGGATCTTCCGTCTCCTAAGTATGCCGATCCCTCTGCAAGGCGATAAGAAGTGGGTAAATGGGAAAAAGAAGAAGAGGGATTCATGAAGACAGGGGTGTGTGGTGGGAGGATGGTCGGTCTGTGCAGGGCCAGCACAAAATGAAGCCTTCAGAATGGCGATGATGGAGCTAGTGAGGGGAAGAGGCTGTGAGGGAAGATCTTTGGAAAAAGTTTTCGGCAGTGCTGGCAATGCGTTTATTTTTCCATCTCGGGGTGAAAAAATCCACGGTAATGATCAAAAGATGGAATTCTCGTATATTCTCCGAAGTCGCTTACGGTGACTCAAAGGCGTCCTCTCATCTCTAAGCCATTTATTGGCTTCCAACCTCCTACTGAGATTGCTATCTATATTGTTGTCGTAGTTATTCGAGGGTTGCGGCCGACTTCTAAGGGAATTTAAGGTCATTATGTGTGTAATTTTTGGATGCAGGAAAAATGTAGGCGAAGAAGGTAGAGTGGTGTGAAATCCTTCATCGGAATAAGTCTACTATTGACAAAATCCACCAAGGGGTCACCTATTTAACGTCCTATCCAACGGATGGAGTACTGAATTTAAAGGGATCTCCACGTAAATCTCTAGCAGGGACTGGTATGCCTCTGAAAAATATTTGCCATAGCATGGATTCAAACCCTGGTCTTCTCTAACTCAGTAATCTAGCCACCATACCCAATCGATCTCTGCTTCCTCCCACCTATCCTTAATGGCACAAATGACCTCAGCTTTCGGTCACCTGCCCTTAATAACTTATGGCAGTTAAGAGTCTCATGTAAGTGGCTCTTCTGGAAATATTTGCTAGGCTATCAGAGACTGCCTATTTATTCAAGTCAAAATTTCCATTAATTTGTTAGTATTAGTTTTTCACTCCTACTAATAGCCCCTGGTAGTGGGCATATTGTTGTTTACCTGCTATCCTTTTCCTCAGTTTTTGGGAGAACCTCACCATTTGGCTATTTCATGATTCTACCATTTTTTTTACGCTGCAACGTGCTATGGAAATATCTGGGAGTTCATATAGATGTTTGATGAGCATTTTTCTATTAGTTTCATATTTAATAGCGCTTTATTTATTCCTTTATTCTTCGCTAGGTGTAGGTTAAGTATTTTCTCATTGAATTTCCCAGATTTTTCGCCATTAGGTTTTCGGCGTTAAAGCGTTGCATGTTATATCTTCTCTCCCTATTAATTAGTCAAACTTTAACATGGGCCCAGCGTATGGTTCGTTACCTCCACGTTTGAGTTTTCCTGGAGAAAACTTTCTCGTCTCAGCTGCTGAAAAAATTATTTCCAGTAGTTGCTGCAACTGCTGCGATACCGGTACTGGTACGATTCGCACTTGTAATGGGTAAAATGGTGGTTTCCGCCACATTCCTCAAGGAAATGAAAAATAATGCGTAAATAATGGCATTTATTCTTGTGATGTGGCTATAATACTTCATTCGATCATACACCTCTCTTACACAAATTTCGTGTAACTGATGTCATGGATCACTCTTTGAAAATCAACATAAGCCTTATGTTTTAGAAAATGAATATAAAAAAGAAAGAGTAGGTACATTCAGAAAATCAGTTTTTGCTTTCAGAAAGTTTTTTCTTTACTTTTTATCATTAGCTGTGGACTTTATTTTATAAGCTGATATTTCCTTTATTAACTCATTTGGTGGCGGTTTTTGCAATTACTTGTGGTATGCCTAACTGATATTTTCTCGTGATGGGTAGTGAATGCCTAAACCAATTTGAATTAAAACCTTTGCTTTAACCTTGTTAGGATTGTGTT
The DNA here is from genome assembly GCA_933228895.1 of Platycnemis pennipes. Classification (NCBI taxonomy): domain Eukaryota; kingdom Metazoa; phylum Arthropoda; class Insecta; order Odonata; family Platycnemididae; genus Platycnemis; species Platycnemis pennipes. The sequence continues at coordinate 102,991,166 of OW121852.1, read as the reverse complement.
GTGATTTTTGTCTTCTCATATCGTATTTCAAAGGATTCTTGGCAGCAATATACGACATGAATTAATTCTTAAGAAGTCTTGTTGCCAACGGTTGCTGCTAAGCTTAGGAGATAACGTAGCGGATATGAAAGCAGTAACATCCATCGCCTTGCCCCTGTCGCTTAGTGCTGATAGCTGTAAGCTTTGGTATATTGTAGCCAGTAGTGGAATCATCATGAAGCCCTAATCGTTGTACTGTGACGAACTGGTTGGCAGACATGGACTCATTGGTGATGGTTCTTCTTCGTGCCGTCCCAAATGAAAGGAGTATTGAAATAGTTTCCCCATGCTACTGCTTGGCACTATAAGAACTTGAATACTTCAGTAGACCATTTGAGGTATTCAATTGCGGTTTTATTTCCTAGAAGCACTCTGATAATATGCTAGCGATGAGGCAATAGAAACCCTAAGCTCGGATATTTTTTTAAATTGAATGCTTGACAAGGTATTGTTAAAGATTCATTTGTCGGCGAGGATTAAATTGATGTAGGTAAAATTGCGTCGTATTAGGTTTAGCTTAAGAAGTTTGGGTGTTGTAGAGATATGTGGTTTATTTTGAGAATATTCTAAATATGCCGGAACAGTAAATATCGATCCTCATTTTCCTTGCCCATACAAACATTCTCTTTTTCCGGGTGTATTTATTCCCTCAAAGTGTGTTCTATCCTCTTTGCGGCTTTCGTAATTCCCAATTCCCATGGAAATGTTGGACTAATTAATTTTCTTTAAAGAAAGGGAGTTGAGAAAGCTTTTAAAATATTCATTGAATTCCTTGTTGAAATCCCTATTTTTTATATTCTCTCTCATTTTTTTTGCTTCGAAACCCAGAAGCAAGGTGTGTGTGAAGTCATTTAGTAAAAAACCACGGAAACTGAGGTGAAAACAGCTAACAAAAGCTTCCTCCATCTATCGCTCATGATCCCAAGAGGGCATGTCATTCAGTTTTTTCATTGGCTTAAAATAAAAATCTCATAATACGTATTCATATAGTGTTCATTTACTGTGGCATAAACAATAAAATGAATTGGAAAAATGGAGAAAATGTGCTTGTTTCTTTGTCATCAGACTTAAATTTAAGTTTGTAAGCCAAACAATACCAATAATAACCGGCTAAGTAAAGACAAAGACCACCATGTGGTTGATAACTGAAGAAATCTATCCTCAGCGTTTTCATCCTAAGATATTCAGGGATGAGGAAAGTTCTGGCTCCAGGGAAAAGCGATTAAAGGCTTATTTTATGCCTTGAATTTATTTAATGTGTAAATTCGGTTACTATGCCCGTGGCGTTGTGACAAGAACAGAGGTCAAAGGAATAAAGTTTTTGTACGAACGAATAATTTTTTTTAATCAGAAGGTTCCAGGGAACAAACAGCTTGTTAGATACTGTACGCAACTTCCCCGTAATTAAATAATAACCTTGTTGCCTCTAAAGTTTCTTAGCAGTGGGTATCAACTTGATATCCTAATTCTGTGGCTGTTTTGATTGTTCAAAGTTAAATTCAATTAATAACAAAAGTAACAAATAATAACGTGTGCACCTCTCTGTAGAAATTTATTCTAAATTTAATAGAGCCTAGAAAACCGAGCAATAATACTTGTTTCTGTCCTTAAGAATAGTTGTGTGCGACAAGTAACAGGGGTCTACTCCGTGCTAATTAGGTTAGATACTTATTTCTTAAAGAATTTGGCAACGTATTAAAGCAATTTGAAAATGGCAAATTATAAGTTTACCCGAATACCACCGGCTTCTTTTTGACCAGTAGCAAAATCTTCTAAAATATAATGGCACACCTTTACTCTTGTACTAAAACGCAATGTTCATAGACCAGGGTAGCCTGGTCGATAACGCTCCGGTTTGACATCCAAAGATTCGCAGGTCCAAGAACCCACAGGCATGGTTTAGTGAAACACCGTTACCTACCCCTCGTGCGTCGCACGCACTGTAGTGTCTTAAGATTAAGATTAATAATAAGTCAGGCTAGTCGGTGAGCTATAACCTCACGGTTTTAGAACCTTAAAACCTAATTCTACTACTGTAATATGTGCGTTCACTGCTGTTAGGCCTGCTTAGTCGTAAAGTGTCAATTTTGAGAGTTAACCATTCCAAGAATAGAAAATTCCGGAAGAATATTCTAACGACATAAGTAAAACTACAGCGAAATGTTTCTTCTTTATTATTAAACGCGTGCAGCATGGTCAGTATTGAACTAGATTTACCTGTAAATGTAATATGGGATGCTGGCATACAATTATCTAACCATAATTATAGAAAATAGATGGTAAAAGAGACATTGTTGTAATAGAATTCTTAAGTTCTTCAGTTCCATCCTCACTTCGAGATATTACCAAATGAAAATAAGCCGTGTCTTACCAAAATTAAAAAAGAACATTTTCGCATAAACAAGCACTAAAACAAACAAAATGCTTCGCGCTAGTTACCCGTTAATAACTCCGAGAAGAAGCAACGCGAAGTAAATGTAATTAAAGCAAGTTTCGCTCACTCATTTTCCCGGTTTAGTGAATCATCACTACCTACCCATCGTGCATGGCATGCACTCATGCATCCAGGGTTGGGGAGGAAATGGCACCATTTGCTCATGAATTAGATTACCATTATTGGCCGTAAATTATATTACTCGAGTAATCTTATTTATGGCCCATCCAAAATGTCCTATGCGTTACACCTATACTCAGAGTGTAGCTCTAATGCTACTTATCTATTGTAGCACAATTATTCTTGGAAATCGCGGAGGGTTGGAGGGATTGATTCATGTTGAGAACATATTTCTGAACCCCCCGACATGATGTAGCTCTCGTAGATTTGTACTTTATTTTCAAGAACAACCAATTACTCAACAAATATGGTAAACATAGAATGTTCATGTCCTGGAGTGACATTAGGATGAAATCTCGTCAATACAGGAGGAGGAAGGCTTAAAAAATTGCTCTCTAATTACGGAAGTCTTTCTAAGGATCCAAGGACCCTACTTGTGGAGCATATTGTAAGCTTACGGGCGTTATAAACTTCGTGAAGGAATCACTCGTCACATACACGCAAAGAAGCCAGTGTTTTGTAGCCTCAATGACCTATCTAAAGAAATTGTAGTGTGCATTAGAGCACGAACCTAAATCAATAGATAAGAGCTGTAATATTTTCCTGATATAAGGTTTGAACGATTAAAAATATTTCTGTAAACAATATCTTTTCCAATCACAGATGAGATTTGTAAAGGGACGATACGATAATTATATAAGCGTAACCAGTCTATTAAATGACTTAAATTGGGAATAATTGTCAGATCGCAGGTTGAAATTAAGACTTATTCTCTTAAACAAATTCCAAGACCATATTTTCAGTGATGATGTTAAAAATATTTTGCGGACCCCAACTTACTAAGGTAGACTGGACCATAATCACAAAATTAGAGAAATTGATTGCCAAACTGACAGATTCAAAATGTCCTTTTTTCCTCGTACTATTAGGGATATGAATAACGGTAAATATATCCAGTACGAGTGTAGCAATGGATAACATTGGTAGCTGCATGTTGGTATAAGGACTTATAACTAACCCAACTATCGGCATGTTTTTGCATGTATGTTTTGCTTTTTTATCTTTTTTTAAATAGCGTAGTTTTGAACAGTGCCTATACAAGTACTAATCCTTTTTTATACATGATATGTAGTGCATGTTTGGTGAGAGTTCACCCCCTGCCACACACCTTTATGGTGGCTTGCAGGGTATTATGTAGATGCAGATGTTTTTATAATGCGTTTAAAAGATATTAATGCCGCAATATAAAAAAAGTCACCTATTCAAACGATATGGCTAATGTAAATCTTATTTCCCTTGTCAGGGATTAATGGATTATCACAGCGATGCATGAATATGAAGAAAGATTTCACTTTTAGGCGAATTAGCTAGTAAAGTGACTTAAAATGTATCTAGTCTGGTTTTCACGACGTCATGTTAAAATTTAAACTGGTAACCCTCTAGACATAATATGTATTATGGTATCGCGGTAATTAATTTTATTTCAGTGATATGAGTAATCAATATAGACAGCTATACTAAATTAAGGCTAAGGCTACACTTAATGTAACTGTATATTATTTAAACAGCATTCAATGTATTTTTAAGTCTACAGCTTTTGATGAACTGGAAGCCCTAGTGTTTCATGCCATAGGCTACTGCATTTTATTGTTTTATCTGACCTGCATACCTGAAGTAATGTGAGAATGAGATAGGTGATCTGGGCTTGGCTCGTCTTTTCTGTGCCGCATACCACAGGTGACGATATTCTTCATTGGTCCCATGTCCAGGCATGAAGATTAGGCAAATGAGTATATGCACATTTTCCCTGCCTATCTCCATCCCTTTAATTTCTTCCGAAAACTGTAATTAACGTGCAAATGACCTGTGTAGTTACCGAACTCCTATAATCAACTCTATTTCGGGCGAGAACTTAAGCCTGGTGAGAATAGTTCCTGCTGCTCATCAAACTGCATTGCTCGCTCTTGGAATTTCTAGAGATAGTCTTTATATTCCTTTTCTTGTTCTACGAAATGAGTTGCGATGAGAGGATAATGATATCCTACTGACAACGGCAAAGCGGATGAAAATCTCTTTAGATGGCGTGAACTGAAATATGCCTAAACTATATGCATTATTTACCGATTCGTACCCGATCGATTTCTAATTTTCCAAATTTTTTAAGAAGGGAATCTTTTAATTTCACTTTCTGATTATTATCAACTCTTCTGGATCGTTTTCTGCTTTCTTTATGCGTTTTACCCATCTATATTACTGCATAAAAGGTGAGGCTCGATTAGTAATATGGATATTGTTGGGCAGGGAAGTGAAGTTAAAAAAATAGTCAATAACGCCGTCGATCATTTTCTAACTTTTCCTTTCTGGAATAAATCTCATTCCGAAACGATATTTTGTGAAATGCACTTTCCTCTTGTTTGTAACAGGTATTATTTGCTTCTTTTCAAAAGGCGAAGATTTCATATCTTCTTAATGTTATCCTATAAATTTTTATTCTAAAGAAATGCCAGGGTAATCACTCGGCGTCCTTATATATCATCATAGACACCACTCCGAAAGTCATGGTTTCTAAACTTTATTTCCGCTTAATAAAAAAAATTATTAATTAATGCAGCTTAGTCTATTTTCGTAGTTATTTGGGGGAGGGGTCCGACAACTAAGGCCATTTGCGACAGAAAGAATAGGTGAGTAAAGGTAGGGTGTTTTCAGGGAACGTAGTTGGAGTGGAAAGAAACCCGGCGTTAAACTTTTAACGTAAGGCACCTAGGGGACCACGGCTTAACGCCCCATCCAACGGACTGAGTACTGGACTCGAAGTGTTCTCCAACATTCACTCAAGTAGTGACCGGTGTACCAACGAAAAATCCGCCAGTTTCGGGATTCGAACCCTGGCCCTAGGGATGGTACTCTGAGTATTTTAGCCATCACACGAATCTGATATCTTTAGTCTATTTTCTAATACTGTTAAAGTCATTCATTCCTCACTCAGATCTCTAATGCTTATATTTTGAAATAAGCCCTTCTCAGCCATGTAAAAAAATATATGGACCATTATGAAATTAGAGAGTAATAGGAGTAGTTTCTATAGAAGCAGAAAGCTTAGTTTTAGTGAAACAATACCAACGTATCGGAAATATGGTCGAAAATGTGTCACTGTTTCTCCAGCTAACGCTTCGTTTTTAGCTCAAGGAGAACGGAAAACATTTTACCCAAAAATATACGAAACGATCTTGCTTTAGAAAAAACATCATGCCATTATTGCAACTAGATGTATTGGAACTAAAACTGGTACTTGGATATTTAATGATGAATGATTGTCAAATGATAAAACGCTTTATTATACAGTAGCAATAAACCGTCAGCAATAAAAGAGGGCCTCTTTCCTCCCTGATTGCAAAAACTGGTACACAATGTATATGCAGATACCGGTGAAAATAATGATGTAATTGTATTATCATCACTCATAGGAGCAACCCAAAATTCAAAGCTATCCATGCCAACTTTAGCATTGATGGTGTTTCTAAATTATGCGCTTTTTGAACTACAGTAATATTTAATCCTTGCTTGGACAGTACATTTATATAGTATTTTAGAGTAATTTATGTAAAGTATTTTTATTCAAATTATTTTTTATAGTTTTTTATAGTAATTTGTAGCTTATACAGCAATATTTAATCCGGAGCCTGGGTAAGGCGATTGCAAAAATCAACCATGCCTCGCAGTTCAAACTTCCGAGTTAAATCTTAACATTTTTGTGATAGTATATTCTAGTGTATGCGTCAAAGTTTGTACGCTAGATTGTTTGTTTCTTAATCATGAGGTCCTTAATGCTCAAAAAAGGACGCGTTAATAAGCTCCATCAGGTCAGACCATACACGAGGTCAGCAGCGTAAGGAAGAGAGGCGAGAGGTGGTGGAGGTATTTGCGAGGGATGGGGAAATGTGGGGAAGGCAGGTGGCTGCCGGGGTCATCTCGGCGGCGCACAAGCCTTTTACGATTCCGACGTGACCAACCAGCTCTCCCCACATTGGCGAGCCCTTGGGGGCCACCTCTTATGTGGCTGGGTCGCGAGCACCAGGTTCGCGGGAGGGTCTCGAGGTGGAATGGACGTGGGAATGAGGGAGGAAGTTTTGGAGAGGGAAAATTTCACCACGGGAATTTTTGTCCGTCTCTTTTTGCGGCGAGAACGAGGTCTTCTTATCAAAAGCCTGACAGGTAGCTCCCCACCTGAATGCAACCTTGCAGAAGTCCTCGCCCTGGCGTGTGGAAAACGGTGATAAGATGAAATGGGACCACCGCGAGGAAGAACATTATTTATCTGGCCCGGGATACGAAAGAATGTTGGGTTAATGTTGTCATTATAATTAATTTAAGAATTTCATTATCGCGCAGAAGAGTTTTAGTATTATTTTACTGACTTTTCATCCTACAATTGCACTTCACTTCCTGCAATATCCAGAAAAAACTAGTTTTTTTCTCAATGATTTCTGGCGCAATAGTGTGAAAATTAATGGTCACGTAAAGAACCAAGCTAAATATATTTATTCTACTTTGGTACAAATAATTTCTACGCATGGACGTCATGTTCAGGTACCTGAAGATGACTGCTATGCATTTGTATACACCAGTTGTACCGAAACAAATTTTATGTGGACTGGAATTTTCCCTTTAGTTCTCGAGAGCAAAAAATGAACAACATTATAATTAATCACTCTTTTTGTGGAAAAAGAGATTGTGTGAGAGCCAAAATGTTCATTTCAAGTAGACTTAAGGCTTGAGATTATTTTCTTTGCCAATTTAAATTTAGTCAAGTTGCTGCTGTTTTTTTATTAACGGAGGAAGAAGAAGTTATTCATTAATGGTGAAGTTGAAGATTAAATCAAAATTATACGGGAAGCCATTCAAATGCCGTTTTATTCAGTGAAATAGTTCATTACGATACTCGTATTTTTGAGTTGTTAATGTATGGACCCGAATGGAATAAAATAATTATGATCAAATTAAAAATGTCATATGCTGAAGGTAAATTTATTTTCATTCTTTTCCTACTATTCTTCATACGCGGTGCTTAATTGTGTTATCGTTAAAACCGTTGTAACTGGTTGTGATTGTTCACCCTCGTAGCACGGAATTATTTCCACCCTCTCTCGGCTTTGTCTATTTTATCCTTTGAAAATGATTTGGAGCCCCTATCGTGCCCTATTTCAGCTACTGTTCCTTAAAATCTACGTAATATATACAGTTAAGTAAGCAGAGTTATGTTTCTACCCTGTGAGGGACGTTTATGGAGAAGTGAGAAACTAACTGACAAGTAATTGTTCTCTGAATTACTGCATCTGTTATGATCAAGACGAAAAACTATCATTAAAGTAGTCAAAAGACAACTATCTATCTTTCTATTTAATCAGTCAGATTTTTCTATCTAATATAAGTTTAAAATTCTCAGCTATAAAATTCAAACAATAGGCAGGCATTTATATTTACGTAATTGAGCAGTTTAAGCGCGAATTGAATATCATTTCCGAAAATTAAATTATGAACCGATGCCATATCAATTCAAGGAGTGAGCATTTTAGGTTTCTTCCCATTTCCTTGCCTGCTGTAACTTCAAATTCCCAGCTGTAATTTATTGAAAGTTAGAGGAAATCGTCGAAAAAAATATAAGGGGGAATTAGGTTGGTGAGTCGCTTTGAGTTCTGGCTTCCTATTCTTAGGGCACAGGTTTGAATAGCCCAGGCATTGAGGGCATTATCCGTGAAGAAGAATCTACTTGCAGCTGGAAAAAAAAATGTTTGGAAGAATGGAAATCTCTTACTAGAACTTACGATTGGAGTAAAAGTTGCAGATAAATTAACGATAGAATCATTTGAAATCAGGTACTACTGAAGAATGATGAAGATCACTCTATTGGCCCAGGACAAGCAAAGCTTCTCAGAACAAGTGAGAAGTTCTAAAAGGAGAAGAAGGAACGAGGAAATTGCTGAAAACTTTAAAGAAACGACGTGACCACCTAATTGGCGGCATCGTAAGATTCAAGGCCCGAGAAAGGCAGTCGTTGAGGGAAACGTGAGCGGGAGGAATGGAAAAAGTAGGTCTCTATGAGATATGTGGAGCATATTGTGAATTGTTTTATAGGAAAGACGTTTTTTAAAAATGAAGAGATCAACACAAATGAGAATTGAGTTAAGGGCTTTGTTAAACCAGTTCTAGGATTGATCACTTGTGATGATGTGTGACAATGAGAGCGTATTAATTTATTTGTAATGACATGGCTATGCTCATTTTTTTACGTAATTCATGTTAATACAAATTGATTGAATTCATAATCATTGATTTGGAAAAATTTCATACACAATCACGCGGTGGAAAATCGGCAGTTTGTTTTCCTGAATCAGGGAATGGATTCAGGAATCTGAAACCTGTAAATTCACGGCTTTTGTTAATAATCTTTTTACTTACATGCATGGTAGATTTTCGCAGAACAAAGATTTATAGCTAAAGAAATAGATGTTGCGGTGATTTCATAGTACATAATTATATTGACGATCCTAGGTCTGGGTGGTGAACTGCCTCATATTTCTCGGGGTTTTAGATAAACAACCAATCAATCAAATGATTTAAAACCAAACGATACTACGATTAGTGCCAAGAAAGGTTAACTGATCTTTCGGCAAGACAGACCAAAAGCTGACCAGAGTCCTTTTTGACCATATACATCTATTAGTGAAGAAAAGTAAACTGAACCCATATAGTATGGCGTCTTAAAACTTCCTCATTTGTGTTACTAACATGGTTAATGTTTTTTAAATATCATTCGCCGAGAAAGAACGAGATCATATATTGCATAATGTCTTTCTTGCCTTGCTAAATTATTTAATTATTGACTATGAAGCATCCTTTAAAGTCATATTCAAACCGTTTACAATGCAGATAACAGTTTTAAGATAGTAATAAATTAATTCTATTGAATTACCTTAAAAGAAATTTTGTATCGTTACATTTGAATATATCTCATCAGAATAGGAAGAGAAATTTTGATTTTGATTCAAGAAAAGTGAAATGAAGAATACGTAAAATGGAATAGTTTTTGTGCTCGTCGTTTTTTCCCTGAGATCCAGGCACTTAACTGAGACTTAATATCCGTCATATACTTATTTTTTCGTTAAACCTAAGATTTTAGAGAAAATTTCAACTGTCTTGCCTGTTTAGTCTAAGATGTTTTTTCTCAGACAAAAGCTACTTCAGTGTCCGAGGCTGGATTTGAACCCTCAACCTTTGGCTTGTCTGGCCTGTCCGTGAGACCAACTTGACTCCTGGCAGCCGGCGAGAAATTTTTATCCACCCTTCCTCACACCCCCCAAATCCTACCTAAGCCCATTTTCCCACATACCCTTCGTAGTGCAAAGGAACTCGGCTATCAGCCATCACTCCTGTAAATAACATGTCTCTGGTTTAGTTTAGGAGCATCTTTTGAATAGTCTTAAGTGTGTACGTTTTTAGTTGTATTAACCCAATTGTAGAGATATTTTTTAATTTTCCTCCCCCAGTATTTAAATTTACAAGTTTTATGAATCACACGGAACAGAAGAGGAAAAAAAGATAACCACAGTTTAGCTGCGTCGCAACCAGATGAACAATTCCGAATTACCTTCTCATCAGCGCATGAGATCTGCAACTTTCCCGACCTCTCTCGAGGGACGGTTTGATCCGCGACTGGATTGGAATTTATTCCTAGGAGGTTCGGTGGGAAAAAATTGCGAAGCGCGCCGCGGTTAAAAAAAGCATGGAGAAGCGGCTCCATTTTGTATTCCTCTCGCCGCGCTATTCATTCGTTCGGATCTCCCAGACCTCCCCTGAGCCTTTCAACTTTCCTCCCAGCAAACCTTTCCCCTGCCCCACCATCCCCCAACCCTGAGGCTATCTCCCCACACCAGTGTGCCCGGCCAACCTTATTCCCCCTGTTCCCCGCCTCGTTTTACAGAACGCTGCCTCTTTCTCGCAGCTTATGGTATCAGGTGTGAGTGTGATGTTTTGGGGAAGAACAGGGTGGTTCGTTGGCTAAGGTTGTTTGTTTTTATAACGCGAGGGAGCTGAGTAGGCAAAAGTCTCGTCACTCGAAAATATAACTTCTAGAGTGGATTCTTCGGTCGCAAATTTTGTTTAGCAAAAAAATAGCTATTCAATCTATAAACAACCATTACTGTTATTCAATGCAAAAGAGGTTATTGTTAATTCTCTTCATTTTTTCTTTATTCTTGTTTTCGACAGTGAGCTGAAATATCTCACAAATATCGTTTTAATAGTAATTTTATTTATTTCATTGCAGTTCTGTCGTGTAATTATACTTAAAATCTTAATATATATTTCGAGATCCAAAGTTTATGCCTTCCTGGTGGAACCATCGACGATTTAGTTAACGTGAATGTATATGTATTTTACGGAATAAAAAAGCTATTTTGGAACTAAACTTTTGAACTCTTTAACAATATTAGCATGGCTTTAACGAAAATTTCAAATGGCCTCTTGGTTTTCTCGTGTTTTCTTCTCCATTGATCCTCCTTGTCCATCAGTAAACGCTTGGCGATTTACTTCCGTGAAGGCCGAAGGGAGCGATGATATCAATTCCATCAATGCTTATCAAATCATATAAAAATATCAATATTTATAAATAAGGTGACTTATTTGAATTTCAAGTGAGAAGAAGTTCTAATAATAGCTTAGAAGTATTTTTGTCACATTGAGACAGAAATATCACAGATTTATCAAATACCTTCTCACCTTTGGTCAAGGAGGAAGCAATCTTTCATAGGAAGTTCACTTTGGTCATAAGGTTAGCCGAATTCATTGCTCACTGTGGTTGTTACGCTTATGCTTCGAAGAAGAAAGGCATGAGTGAAAGGCATATTGGGAGTTAAATATTTTCCTTGCCGGAAATGGAAAGTGATCATTTTCAAATCATTATAGTAATTAAACATAATTAGGCTGTTGTAAAATTCAACGAAGATCATAGCAATAATGATGTACTGATTCCGGAAAGTATATTATAATTTATTTAAACCAAGGTAAATTTGTAAAAATTAAGACATGGAACCGAAAAAATTAAACAATTCATAAAACTAGTGGAATAAACGTTTAATGCCATCAATTCCATCAAGAAATTCAAAGCCAGGAGTCTTAACTTACATATTTTGCTGAGGATGTAATTTAGGTAGTTTGTCCTCATCGCCTCTCTTTTTTCCCTAGTGATATTTTACTTTGAGTATCTTCATTGATCATTATTCTCAGTTTCTTTCATTCATACCATTACCGATCGATGCGAAAAATTTCCTTTAAAATTTATTTGTTTTGCACCGTTGTAAGATTGTGGGAGTATCCAGCAAAGAACTTGGCATGGTTTAAATAATGTTTTCACTGATGACGTTAAAAATGTTTTGCGAACCCCAACTTACTATGGTAGACAGGACATTAATCACAAAATTAGAGAAAGTGATTGTCGAACTGACAGATTCAAAATGTCCTTTTTCCCTTGTACAATTAGGGATATGAATAGCGGTAAATATATCCAATGCGAGTGTATTAATGGGTAGCGTAGGTAGTCGCATGTTGGTATGAAGACGTTAAGCTAACCACCAGTAGCATGATATTGTATTCCTGCTTAACTATTTTTATATTGTATAAATTGTGAAGGCTTGTATATTATTAATTATCCTTTTTTATGCATGATATGCTGATACATGATATATGATGATACATGTTTGGTGTGATTTTACCCCCTGCCACACACATTTATGGTGGCTTGCTTGGTATTATGTAGATGTAGATGAAAAAATGTCTAAAATGGGAGTCGTAATGAGAAAGAATGACCCTTTATTTAGAGGCATTAGGGATGAGTCATGGTAAGGACATAGCATTCCACGTTTGGTTCGAGATAGGGATAATGAGAGATCAATGTATTCAGGGGCATGATAATCACGTCTAGCATTTCTCCCATTTAAATATTCGTATTGCGTGTCTATTCTCCATTGAAAAAACGTGAAAAGTGTAAGTATTTCGGAGTGATTTTAGATTATTTGAGTGACTTTAGATTCTTATTTATGGAATAACATGTTTTCTGAGAATAATATTGCTCATGCAGAATTTGTTTACCTTTAATTGGACGTTGGCACTCCGTGGAGAAATCACTTAATTATCTCGGTATTTGAACAGCAACATATTTGATGAGCACAAAGTTAGGTGTGTGTCTTAGTTGCAGGAGAGGAACTGAAGAAAGTAAGAGAAAATTTAACTGTCTGATTAGATGGAGGTGTTTCTGATTATGAATTGAACGAGCAAATGCAGTTATGCTCTTGACAGCAGTGTAGCAGTGTATGCTTTTACCCCGACGCAGGATATGCAGGAAATCTTATCCTGGTGGATCTCCCGAGAATTCTTTCTTAATATCGAGAATAGGATACATTTCAAAATAATGATGTTTTTTGGCAGCTTTGGGACTTTAAATTTAAATTGGCACTGCTGGACAAGTATTTAAGGATGTAAAAGAGAAGAATATATAAATAAGTTGCGATAAGCTGACAGGAGAATCAAGTGGAGAGGTGCGTCAAGCCAATCTAAAGATTTTTGACTTAATGTTGAAAAATTTGCGCTTTCAAAGAAATCAGAAAGTAATATCGTTTAATAAATCCGTGTTCCAATGTATATATCCCGAACTCGCGATTGTTAGATTGCGAGTCAGGTATGTCATCGGCTTGGCTACAGCAGTTGAAATGTCTCGTAAGAGACACTCTTATTCCTTCCCATTAGAGTTAATATGCATAGGTATTTGCTAGTTTGATTTTAGATATTTACTTGCATAAAATGCTAAAATACTGCTAAGTTGAGATAAACCAACCACCAGGTTTTTGACATTTTGTGTCACTATGGCCTTGGTTCTCGACGTTGATAGTTTCTACATTTTCAGGGAAATTGTTTTTTTTTTGTTTTCATTTTATGTCTCTCCAAAGAAAGATTATCGTGCGGGCCAAGCGACGGTACAAGGAGGTATCGTACGGCGCAGAAGCGATGAAAATCATCCCAAGAATTCGTTGCCTGAGGCGGACGAAGAAGTAAAGATGGCGAATGAGCGGTGAGTCTTTCTATTAGTTTTCTCCTCCCTAAAAAGCTATTCTCCACAAAATGCTGACTTGTATCTTGTTGAGAATATTCATTAACCACTGGCTTGCTTGTGTTTAATTACTCTTTTGTTTTTGTAAAGCTGCGAGTTTTATGTGAATAAAGATTCAATTCTTGGGTCAAAGTCAACCGGTATGCATCGAGCTCTTCTCCTAAGTCATATTCTCGAATTACTGGTAGAAAATATACCCAAGTGAAAATGTCAGGAATCTACAAGAGCAGATAATTCTATCGGTGCAAGTAGCAGTAAAGTGGTTTTTTTGGTTAGGCGACTGACGGAGAACGTAATTCTCGCCGTTTAGGATAAGTGAATTGTGCAGGGGTATGAGTTTTTCTGGAAATGGTGGAGCAAAACCTGGCGTAGGTATTACTCTACTCAAAGCGAAAGTCCGCAAGAATTCAAGGTCCCTCTCAGATGGAGCAACTCGAAGTCCTCTCAACATATTTTTCCGGTTGGGACCAGTTCGCTAATGAAAAGTCTCGTCCATCCCCGGGATTTGAACCTGGGAGCTCGGGATGCAAGGTCAATGCATTTTTTTGCCGATGCCATTGCACAAACTCAGTACCTTAATTTCAGGCAACCAATAGCGGGTTTAACCACTCCTCGGTTATGAGGTTTTGTGTTTATCATGGAATTTAGGATTACGATTAAATTTGGTGAGATCAGTAGTTCTTAACTTCATAAGCTGGTGACACCCTTTGAATTGTCAAAAATGTCTTTTCACACCCCTATCAAAAATATTGATTTTTTTATTTACCATGGATAAGAATAATAGTAAACTCTGCACTATAAATTCTTTTTACTTTATGACAATAATTTTCTGCCATAGAGATGAACAAAAAAATCTCCAGAAACTACTAAAAAAATCATTTGAATGTTGATTTCTGCAATTGTATAATGTGCAATTCATTTTTATCGTAGCCTCTCGCACCCCCTGAAGAACTTTATTGCATCGCTAGGGGCGCGTTTACCTCTGGTAACGAACCATCGAGTTTGAGGGTGATATTTAATAGTAGCAGTTGAAGAAATCTGGAGGATCGAGTTCTGACCTTCCATTCCGAGGTATGAATCTCGGTAGCGATAGATTTAACCTATATTATACCTTTCATAGCTTGAATGTCGTGTGGAGAGTACTCAAGCAAAGTATGCTGTTCGTGGAATTGGACATATCTTGGTCACTTCATTTTTAAGAAGGCTGATGCCGGAATTCTCTCCACTAGGTTCCTTAGAAAATCCCTACTCTTATCCAATGACCCACCTATCCTTAATGGTTCAAGTAACCTTAGCTATCGGCCGCCTCTTTCGAATGACCACTGCTACTACTTGTGGAGACTTAAAACCTGATTCGAATACGGTAATGTGCCTACCTATCCTTAATGGTTCAAGTGACCTTAGCTATCGGCTGCCTCTTTCGAATAACCACTGCTAGTACTTGTGGACACTTAAAACCTGATACGAATACGGTAATGTGCCTACCTATCCATAATGGTTCAAATGACCTTAGCAATAGGCCGCCTCTTTCGAATAACCACTGCTATTGCTATTGGAGACTTAAAACCTGATTCGAATACGGTAATGTGAGAAAAAATGCCTTACTTGCAAAATTGGCCTTCCTCGCCCGGGTTACGAAATTATTTTGATTTCGTGCTCATTGCGTAACCTTTAAACGCGGATCCACTTCCCTTAAACGGCTCATACATTGACGGATGGCCATTATTTCGTATTATCGGAATGCTTCGCTCTTCGCCGAGCTAGAAATCAAAGGGATGTTGCGAAATGGAAGAAAGAAGGTCGAACTGCGAAGGTGAAAGAGACTAATGGTCCGATGGGAATTTTTTTTTTCGCCTCTAGATTTCTGAATTGGGGGTTATTAGAGGTAATGGGCTCCGAAATGGAACCGTGCAGTGCATGATAATGGAATGGAAAGGAATGATGGTAGTGTGAAAGGAGGGGATGGGCCTGGATGAGAGGAGTGGTTGAGGAATGGAATATAATATGACTAAGTCTTTGTTTCGAGGTGGTGTGGGACGTTGTAGGTTACCGGGTTCTTCAAGCTTCATATTCTAAAATCTGGAGACATTTCAAATGTAACCCTCCTCTGGGCATCCCTGGTATATTAATAAGCGAGGCAATGAATATGTTTCATTCCTAAGGACCACTATCCATCCAGGTTAGTTGAGCTTTCATCCTCCCATAATTGGCTCCCAATCCCCGAGAAGTAACATTAAGAATTAAATTCTTTTAAGAGCTGATATTTTCAAAAGAATAGCTATCTTCGATCCTCATTAATATTCAGATTTCGAGCCGATGCTAATAATAAAAATCAACGTCCTGCTCCTTCGTTTAGTGGGAGAAATAGGTTTCTGAAGGTTTTAGTGGACAAAATACGGATCTCAAATAAAGATTGTAGATACTTGCTATGGAATTTTGAATGCAATAAGGCAAAAGCTCCAATTAATATAGTAAACCCCCTGGAACAGCCGTTTTGCCCTTTTCCCCTGGGATCTATAGAATTATAAATGAAGTTTAATCACTCATCCATCATGCTGGATCCTTATTTAATCACCTTCTAATATAATATTTTGAAGAAGTATAATCACCCATTCATGCTAATCATCCATGTTGAAGAATCAACCCCGGCGGAATTCGAACCCGTGACCTTAGAGATGTAAGAATGTCTGTGCCCTGTAAATATAGTGGACCTTCTAATTTTGTCTCCAGGGTCAGTTTTTTTAGATCTAACTTGACGTTTTTACAGCTTAAGTCTATCTCTCCGAGCTATCTCTCAGTTGCTTTTTTTAAATTGTACCTTGATTTTAAAGAATAAATAGGAGTTTTGGGACCTTGCAATTTTTTTGCCCATTTTTGAACGCTTAGCCACATACTTATGTCAAATTTAAAGTTAACAAGACCAAAAAATTGCTGCATCAAAATGCAGTCAGGAATAATTCAATTTTTAAAATTTCTTTTCTTTTGAGCATTCAATCCATCGTAAATAGAAGTCCCAATCGGTACTTCAATGGTTTTATATAAGTTGTTGAGGACAAAATTATCGAAATGCTGTCTCGGTAAAGTAATGCTCTCTTGAAATATGATCACAGTTTATTTGTGTTTATCTTTTCTAAAGCCCGTGGAGGAATTATAAATAAAGTTGCCAGTTGGAACGCAGATTATAAATGATAGTGTTTTTTCCTCTCTCACTGTATGGAAGGAAATAAACCTAAGTAGGCAGCGACCCGTAAATTATGTAGCACCGGGAAACAGAGAGAAAATTATTGGAAAAAACATTGATCTACAATTGTAGCCCTCAAATATAAAATTGTGCATTGTGGAAATCGAATTTTTAACAAAATATTAGATTCCCGAAGTTACATCGCCGAAGGCGAACAGAATATTTCTTCTTCCTTTTACCCATTTTTGAAATTTGCTCATGATGGCAATATGTACCTATATATTTCATGTTATAGTTTTATAGGGCCTTAGGGGAAGAAATACTAATATGTTTTTATTGATTTTCAATAGTTTTAATCATTTGGAAATGCATATTTTATATATTTGCTGTAGAACTAATAATTGTGAAAATTATCGTTTTTTTCGGAAATATATTGAAATAAAATCCTATTGCCTAGAAGAGTTATTGTTAGTGCCAACCTAATTCGAAGGAAGTCACCAGTGTCTAATGCTGTTTTCATGCTATCTAAGATTGCGGTGATGCATTTTTATCATGCAAAACATAAGAAAAAGCACTGTTTTGCACTCCAAAGTTATGTGATATAAATTTTTGAGCGATGTAATTGCGATATAGCCAAGCCAGTAACGCGTCAACCCGGCAATCCAAGAGTCGTTGATGTTGAATTTACCTGTATGATTTAAAATTAGATCATCTTGCCTAATTTTAAATCTAGGCAAGACGGCCTAATGCCAATCCTAGGGTAGCCTGGTGTAGCCTAATATTTAGTGCATCTGAAAAACAAAATCCACTTTCACTTGTGATTGAGTGATGCATTTCACGCTGCTACGAACACTCCGTAGGTAATATTGTGTAGATCGGGTTAATGTGGTGGCTAAAGTACTTCCCATCCCAAGGGTTAGGACCTGAATCCCGGTAGAGGACGAAATGTTTTTTTTTGCATGAAGAGAACCTCAAACTCAGTACCTCTACCGTCAGATGGAAATTTAAATAGTGGCCTCTTTCCTTAGGGGTAGACTAATGTCGACGAACACATTCTCCTATCCTTAATGGCCTATGTGGCCTTAGTGGTCAAAAGCCTCCCAGAAGTAACTATTAACTAAGAAAACATTTGGGGTAAGATAACATCGCAGCTGAAATATCATACTGCATTGAATAAAATACAAATATTTAGTTGAAAATTGCCTCTGTCAAATTAGTCATCAGAAATATGAAAATACTGGCAGTAGTGCCTTCGGTACTCCAACGTGAGCTGAAATTGCTACAGGTGGAGTGGGTACAACAAGTGGAGTATGAGTGCTTATCGAATCGTTATTGGAGTAGACCTTGAGAACAGCTCAAGATGATATTAAAGAAGGATGGTGGACTAGGGGGAAGAAGGATGCGTGATAGCGCGCTAATAATTCAAATAATACTAACTGAAGGTGTATCCCTAGATAGGATATGAGATGGATGATATTTATTCCTCAGAGAAAAACGTAATTTTCGATTCGTATATTTTTGCTTTAAAGTCTGTGAGTAATGGCAAGCTAGCAGTGTGATAAGTACCGAATCTTGGCAGGGAAAAATGCAACAAGGCTATAGTACTGTGCCTTTCGAAAGGTATCGCGGGGGATTTGGCATGCCATTGCAATGGAAACTACTGCCGTTTTCAAGGAGGGAAGAGTTTTATATATGTGGGGAAATATGTGGGAATTGACGCCTACAAACCTTTATCCACCTTATTCCGGTTTTCCTTCGCCAAAAATTAGTAGATACTCTTGTCTTCCCTCACATAGACTACAGCTGTGTTGTATACTCCGACACAACAAAAGAACTAATCTAAAACCTCAGAGGATTCAGAACTATTATATGAGATACATTGCATATTATGAGAACGTGACACCATATTTTGAAAAACTAGGATGGCTAAAAATAGAAAATAGGCTCTTACATAATAAGGAAATATTCAATACAAGATAATAAAGACAGAATTTCCTACATATCTATGCCAGAATGTAAAATAATATGTTGAAACAAATAAACGTCCAACACGTCACATGGAAGAACTCTTTTTTCCTCATTACCGAACATCTATTTACGCTGGGTCTTTCCATGTTACTTGTTTTAAGATATGGATTCGTATGCCACAGGATATTAAGAAATCCAAAAAATGCCAAGATATTGTAATGCATATGCCTCAAAATACCGTCCCAATTTAATTGAATATTGTATTATTTTCTGCACTACCTATGAGGTGTATTTTCATTTTCTTATTTTTACTTTTCCATGGAAACTGCGAAAAGTGTAGTATTATTTTTGCGTCCCATTCATTGATATGATATATTCCTTGTAATAGAAGATCTGACTCTAAAATATGCTGACCAATTATGTTCCTAAGGGACACTTTTTCCCAGAATAATAAATCTCATTTCATTTTCATTTTTTTACAAACCAATTTGAAGAGCTTCTGACGGAAGAAATATTAGCGTCTGTTATATTTCACATTTATCACCCTGGGCGAAAAAGTTTCTGATGAAGCTTTGGATAAGAATTCAGGGGCTTCTCTTATGGATTTAATTTTGCTCAATCCACTTTCTTTTACGATTATAACTGAAGTTACGCGATCAGACTATTCTTATCGCTTCAACGGTTTGTACTAGCTGATAACTAGTAAAACGTATCAATTCCACAAAATTATTTGTAACGAAAACATTACCGTAGTTTCTATGTGAGTATTATTATTGGATGGCATATTTACAGACTAGAAGTCATGTAGACGTGCATCGTTATTTTATAATACCTAGCATCGAAACCGACGTATTTAAAATAAAATTTTCCGAATAATTGATTTGATTCCTTTTTTTTTAATTATCATGAATACACTCAACCGAGTAAAGCCCGAGACAGTATCGTTCTCCTTGTGTCTGTCTTTAATCAATGGGAAATTGATTTATTTTCACTAGCCATTAACCTGAAAAAATGGTTGATGTGTATTTAGGAAGCCCAGAAATTCGAAGAATTATTCAGTATGAAGTAAAGCTTTTTTTTTTTTTTTAAATCGTAAGCTCTATCGAGCAGAAGATATTAATCTTGGCACTCCTAGTTGTGGAAGGTCTTCTTATGATCTGACATTGATTGTTAGAATTTACGTTGGCACTAAACTCACAAAGTTTGTACAACAGCACAAGTCGTATAAGTTTGAGTGGATTCTTAATCTTTTAAGTTTAAGCCTTACCTAAGTGTTTTAAAGCTCTGTCCCCTATCGACAGAACTTTGTAACCGAAATTTTTGGCTTTTATTTTCAATGATTTATCCTCATAATCCTTAGAATTGAACATAAATGTTCGTTTTTATCAAGGCGTGAAATGACCATCGGCGCAGATAGTGTACGAATTTTGCTCTGGAATTTTTTAGAAGCCCGCGGCGCACAGTATCAAATGCTACACATTTTCAAGTATCAATTTTTTGTGATGTATGCAGTTTTTATTGACAGTTTTGTAGCTGCTGTTCAATTCTCTGTGACTTGGGGTAAATATAAAAAGCTGAAGCTATATGGCTCATTGAGGTTGAAACTCCGTTGAATCAACAAAAATAAAATATTCTGCTTTTGGAAATTCAATATGCATCTCCAAACTCACTGAATGTCAAATTATCCCTCGACGTTGAGTCTCTTGTACCGAATTTCTATGAGTGGAATAATGTGGCTGAGTTAACAATGAACGAATGCGAATACACGGACGGTTAATACCTGTATGAAACAGAAGATAATAGAACATTGATAGTGAATTTTCAAGTGTGCCAGAAAATATGAGTAAAAAACGGGGTGGGTATATAAAAATAGCAAGAAATAAAGAATCGGGCATATTCATCCCTTTTTGGGGGAATATGGCAATAATTAAGTTTGTGGTAGAATTCATACATTTGGCACCTTGACATCGACTAACACAAGAAAAGCGTTGTCTTCCATATCCTATTTATTACTCGAGTATTTTTCAGGGAAAATTGAAAGTGGACGCAGTGTGTAATGGTGTAAGATGGAATTTTTTTCAAAGGGTTTTTAAATGTATACATAATTGTAAAAGAAATAAAGACATTTGACGATGGCTAAGGTATTTTTATGTTTATATGGTATCCATAACGTAGGATCGTAGTTCGAGTCCCTGTCAAGGTGGATAAATATTCCACCGCGGAAAACTTTACTCTTGATAATGGTGATCCACGGGATGGGTTAGTATTGTTTTTACCTTATATTTTATACTTTATACTTCTCTACCATTGAATTGAAATGCAATTCTAATCATTACTACCCCATGCATAAGATGGGATAGGGGAGTATGGTGGGCATATGATTTATTTCTTTGACTACAAATGATTCTCTAACATTTGTACACAGTTTTATGGGCCAGGTTTGGCTCTTTCATCTGAAACGTTTGCCAATGCCGGCCTTTTAGGAACGGGTAACTTTTATAGAGACCGGCTAATAGAGAGGTAGCATCGTTATCTGACTTAACATCCCATTTACCCGCAACAATCACATTATATCCCAAAACGGGGTTACTTTTCCAATTATTTACATATTTAAATATATTTAGTGTGTTACTATCAATGAGGCAATGAGCTAATAAGGTTCCTGAGGAAAAATATTGGGATCTTTCTGGAACGAAGATGTAACTGATGGATAAACGTAGCAAAAACATATTTTAGTGGTTACCCAGAGAAGCCGTCGAGGGCAAAGTACGAGGGAAGATTGGCAAAGAAAATCCTCGTATTAGATAAATAGAGGGATATTATTGGGACGAGTAGTTTAGGATGAAAAAGAGAATCAAGTTAATAAAAAGTGATTATCTGATCGAATACTGACTGTGTTTAGTGAAGGTAAACTTAATAGTTAACCAGTGATGATGTTTATTTTGATTTATTTGTCCTTTTCTTGTTAACCCTCCTAATTTAAAAAAATCACCCCGAGGTGTGAGCAACGAAGGTTGCATTTCCGCAGCAATTGAACTTATAAAGGATACCTAAGGTTCGAATTAATTTCTCGATGGAGGCCAAACATTACACACAATAAGTATGGATGGCATGGGGAAAATTTATGAGCATTAATTTGGGAAATTTATGGCCATTTTCATATGCATAAATATTTTAGAGTAGTCTGTAGCGCATGATGCATGTATTGATCTCTTAAATACTATAGATACTAATAATCTTGTTGCATGCGACCCTGTAGTTGCTTGTTTGCATGTCAAAAGTGCATGCTTGGTGATTTTCACCCCCTTACCCCACACCGTCACGGTGGCTTGCACGGTTTCGCGTATTTGTAGACGTAGATGCATTTACAGCGCACATAGACCATGGTGAGTGCGGTCATTGCCGTAGGAGAGGGGCGAAAAACGAAAGAGAAGGTTGTTGGGCAGCACGGGAGATTAGGGAAACCGAATATACCCCCGGTGTGGATGGGCAGAAAAAGGACGGACTCTGGTAGTGACCTCGTGAATCTTTCAACGCAAGAAGAAAAATCCATTTCACTTTTTCACTCCCGTGCTCTCCCTCAACGGTCAAACGGGTACGCGAGATCTTTCGGGGGTCTTCCCAAGCTATAAGCTACCACGCGGTCGGTGGCGAGGGGGTGGAGGGGGAGGAGGAGGGAGGGAGAAGAGGTCATACGTTTGGGACCTCTCCGTTCCAACCCTTTCTATCTGTATGGAAAGGGAGAAGCGAGAATGGGATACGAAGAGAAGAGAGGGAAAAAATAAAGAGTAAAGAGGAAAAGACTGTAGGGGAAACAGGAAGCGAGGACTCAGAGAAAGGGAGACGTGCTATGAGAACGTAGTGGGGAATGTAAGAGCATTTTGGAGTTAGAAGTAGTGGCGTTGCTGAGGTAGGATTTTGGGTATCTTACACCTTGAGAATGCAAATTAATTCTTTTCAAATGATAACTCAGTGAGGTAGAGACCACAGTTCGAGAGGAGAATTAAATGTTGCAATCAATTCAGGTAGAGCTTCAAATAAAATAGGGCACATTCTGGAGGCTAGCAGTTACTTAAGGCTGCTACTAGTTAGCTATTTTTTTCTTTACATAATATGCTACAATCGTTCATGCTCATACTGAATACGCAACAAAGAGTATTAAAATTTAAAATGAAAACAGTTTCAAGCACGCTTAAGATAAATGGCAATGTTTTCATAAGCAGAAACCACAGCGCATAATAAAATTAACAGTTTCAGGCGTAAATTTATGGAAATTCAACTTCACAAGGTGGTAAACTTTGTATTTCCACACAAGCTTATTGCAACGGCACGATCGGTTTCACCTGCTTTGGCATCATAGCGGTATATGGCTTCAGGTACATCATACATGATGTACCTGAACTTGTATCATGTAGGTGACGGGCCAGTATGATAACCATAAGGTTACAACTCCATTAAAAGCTTTCCTGTTTGGGAAATGTGCGGAATGAGGGGATTGAAAAGAATTGGGTGGGGCTAAGTGGGTGAAAGGAAAGGCCTTGTATAAGAAAAGTGAGACCCCAAGGTTACGGGGTTGAATTCCTGCCTGGGAATCTACATCTATGCAATTCCCTGCAAATCACCGTGAGGGTGTGTGGCAGGGAAAAATATATGACCCCGACGTGATTTGTACACGCAACCTTCTGATCTGGAGTCAGACGCACTATCCTTGCGCCACGGAGTCGGTTACTGTACGAATTTTTTGTCTTTGGGTTTAGATTATTTGAAGTAGTTCCCGATTCGGAAGTGTTGACTGATAGCTTAGGTCATTTGCGTCATTAATAAAGGGTGGAGTTTTTTTTGTAGAGATAGTAGTCCGGAGAGAGGTCGTAAAAGTGGTTAAACTTTCCATCTAACCGATTAAGTGCTCAACTTGAAGTGTTTCACATGCAAAACTCAAATTAGGGACCGGTATTCTGAAGGAAAATATCTGTCATTGCCTGGATTCATAACTGGTACTTCTGAATGGGAAGCCAGCTCTCTAGCCATCACGCCCGCCCGATTCCCGCTTAATATTAAGTTAGGTTTGACGGCGGCAAAGGGCGCAGAAGATTTAAACTCAGTTGGAGCAACTACTACTCCTGCGGTCTCATCGATTAATCTACATCTACATATAATCTGCCTGCCACCACAAGGGCGTGTGGTAGGGGGTAGTAGGAGACTGCAGTAAAGTTGAGTTTAGCGAAAAAAATTACTTTCTAGGTTAATAATGTGGCGTTTATTTGAAAGAATAATGCCTACCTTATTTGCATTGTAGTATATTGTGCGTGGGAAAAACAAATTCTTGTAATGCTCGGGCCGACAATTGATTTGTCTCTTCTTCTTTTTGTCACTTCTGTCTACCCTCCTGATATTGTGTCTGGGAAGAAATGTATATGCAGTGTCGGGTTCGAATTCGTTAGATTTGAAATTTTTGAGTAACTTAATCTGGCGAACAAACTTCTAGATTCTAGGAATTACCCTAACAAGCTCTTCTAATTCCAGCCAAGTGACACTTTTTGTTCATTCATATGATTTTTTTATAAAACGCGCTGTTTTCTAGTGTACCTTATTTAGTTCCCGAATTAATCTTTATTCTTTGGATAAAAAATGCTTAATGTCCAGGTGAGGCCATACAAATAACATTTTTATTTTATTATTCACTTGGATACTCTGCCAGAGTTCATTTGACAAATCTCTTCAGGTCTGGCTTGATTAGAACAGAACCATGCAAATAATAATCCTTACGGCGAATGAAAATCCTCCATTGAGGGAGGAAAGGGAGCCTTTCCGAGTGCCGCATGTGGTTTCCCAATAAAAATCTGCCAGCCATTAAATCACCCAGATTGTGTTTAGCTGGATGAGTTTAAAAATGTTACTCCGGGTTGAAACCCAGGATCTTTGGCCAATTGCCAATTAATCCCATTGGGGTACCTCGTCATGCGGATCGGACTAAAAACAAAATATAAAAAGGAAGATTACTAAGTCGCATAATCGATGCCTCTTAATGTTGCAATTAATCATATTTATTGTACGATCATTTTCTATATACTCTCAATATGCATGTAAATATTTATTCTAAAATTATGCTCAACTATTGTGGTAGGAAATAACTATTCCATAATCTTTTAGCATATTTTAGAATGTGAAGCATATAGCATATATACTTCATTGTGAAATTTATATAAACTACTATGATAGGAACTATCTATTCCACCATCAATATTTGGTAACACAATTGCAAGATATACCGTGAACTGAAATAACTGCATAGTTATAGATGAAAGTTTGATGAAAGCAATTATGTCTCGGAATTCATGATTTTTACAATAAAATTATCTGCACAGTAAAGGGATTATATTTGAGCAGGATTCTATGCTGTACTCACTCGGCTAGGCGATAATGTTTACAAGTTGTTGCTCCGAATACTGTGTAAAATAATGCATTGATTTCCAAAATGGATCCAGCCGCAGTTTGATGTCACTTTTTTGTCACGTTTGATTGTTTTTTGATGTTTCGTTTTCCATTTGCTATCAATTTTCTTTTTGTTCCTTCCTGCGTTTCTCTGTTGTACAGACATTACTGTAAAACGGGGAGTTTATTTCTGGAATAGTCTGCATAAATCCCTTTCAAAAATATTCTCGATATCGTGAAGTTAAATTTTGGCCACCCCTGGTCAAAGAATGAGCTGTTTGAAAGGGGAAAAATCCGCGAGTTATGACAGCTGGTTGGGGTCAGGCGGCGGCGGCGGATTTAAAGTGAAAAAACTGTGATAAGTTGAGTTGGAAACAAAATGAGGAACAAACTTTTGCTGCCAAAACTAATGTAGGCCAAAAATTCCGGATTAGAATCTTTCACATTATATATTCTCTGCTCGCATTGATAGGTGATACAGGTATGTACACTGGAAATAGAAGTATTATGGTTGTGACGTGTATGAGTTCGTTACTTACAGAAACAGCTGTAGGATAAAAAACGATTTTTAACGAGTATGTGGGAGATAAGAATCAATAAGTCGCTATCTTTTTTCTTCCGATCCCCTTTGCAAGTATTTAGAATAAATCAGAACGACATCACCTTCCCTTTCCAAACTAACATTCATGTATGCCCTAGAAATTTATGAATGGATATATTTTTAAACATTCAACTTTCATATTAATGATATTTATTCATAAAAGTAGGAGGTTTAGAATTATATGAAGGAAATTTTTTGAAAAAAAATACGCAAAATTACTATGATGCTATTTCATACAATTCTGGTTTGAAGGTCTTGATTTCTACAGAAAAAAATCATCCCTTCGATCAGGGATTTTTCTTTGTGGAAAGTTTGCTATCGTACTTGCCAATGAGTCTGTTACAGTGACTCTGTTAAGATTTTTCGTGGATCGCTTGCATTATATGAATATTTAAAAAAATCATTGTAGCTTGAGCGTGATGAAGTCGAGGAGGATTAACGCCAGTACGACGATAATATTGGAATGAATCAATTAAGTAAATGGAAGGTAGAGCATCGAGAATAGCGTTATTTTGAAATAGTGAACAATTCTAATTGAGCGAAGGAATTAATAATTAGAATTGAATGAAATGACCCTTAATAATGATTCGCACCAAAAGTGACAATGAAAACAATAGCTATCGCTAAAGCAATGATACACTGCTATACATATTCTACCAGTTCCTGCTTTGAAAAAGTGGTATTAACGACCTTCACGCGTATTAATTCTTCTCTCACAATTGATGGTGTAGTTAGGAGTGTGGAAACCCCAGGATATCCCGTGCGTACAGATTTAAATGGTAAGCGTTTTGAAATTATGAAGCACCGCTCCGCCAGATGGTCTCCTCAGTATCGGTGTTTATAGCAGGGAAGGCGGCGCTGGAAAATGTGGGAAAAGGTGAGAATCGATTTCAAGGAAAGGAGGCAGAGAGAGAGAGGAAAATCAGATAAATTGAAATAAAAATGAAGAATGAAATGGGGAGCTGGGAGGAAATTATTTTTTGAGTAGACGACCAAAAGTGAGAGGAAAATTTATGGTAGATGAATCTACACAATAAAGTTAATAACAACGTCATTCTAACTAAGCGATTTCGCTTCTTCTATTACGTTTTTATTTCAATTAAGTGAGAAATAGAAAGGGAACACCTGAATCGAAAATTACGTCGTTATTTGCATTCACATTTTTAAGCTTCAGCCAATAAGGACGGTTATTGGCATGTTGTATTTAGAAAATAGATAACGACTTAACGATTTTTATCTCCCACATTCTCGTTAAAAATCGTTTTTTTGTCCTACAGCTGTCTCTGTAAGTAACGAACTCATACACGTCACAACCATAATACTTCTATTTCCAGTGTACATACCAGTATCACCTACCAATGCGAGCAGATAATATATAATGTGAAAGCCAGGTTGACCCATAACCCATGTTTCATCACACGAATGAAGAGTAACTTAATGCTATTTTTCGGAAATTTATGCAGATCTAGTTATATAAA
Source organism: Platycnemis pennipes (assembly GCA_933228895.1). Lineage (NCBI taxonomy): Eukaryota > Metazoa > Arthropoda > Insecta > Odonata > Platycnemididae > Platycnemis > Platycnemis pennipes. The sequence goes on along the minus strand of OW121852.1, from coordinate 102,963,755 downwards.
TGACATGTTTATTGCGTTTACGTTGATATGCGTCGAACTTTAGATAGTGGGATCTCGGCCGAGAAAAACAATTGGCTCGCAGAATAATCTAAAAATGCTTACTAGCCTTCCGGAAGTGAAAATTAAAAGACATGCGGCAAGTCGTGAACAAATACCCGCCAAGGATTTCAGCGACAGCTTTACCACAATCCTACTATTTGATCTTATGTGTAATAGCCAAGGACTTCACGTGTACTCATCCATAATCATCATCGTAGCTGAAATTCTAACCGCCAAACGCAAGTCTTCAGGGAAACTTCAGCATCGCCAGTGAGGAAAGGTGGGAAGTGGAAAAGGGGCGATAAAGGAGGAGTGAGAGAGAGAGACAGTAACTGGAGAAATTAGCGAATGGGATGTCGAGACGGGTGGGAGCAGTTCCGAGGGGGTGAGAAGCGCTTGGTGGGTTGAGCTTGCATGGGGATAGGTGAGAGGCGGGGGCGGAGGGGTGGGAGGTGGGAGGGGAGGGGGGTCGACCCGGCACTCTGTTGGGCGGGGATCGATCGTAGTGCTCGCAAGTGGGGCGGGGGGTGGGGTGGGAGAGAGTGGGAGGGGGGCGGAGGAGACGAGGGGTGGCGAGTCTGTCTTCGGATATAGGATGCGTTCAAGCACATATCTACGCACATATGTTCTCGTTATATATGTGGAAAGGTAAAGGGACCGTAGGTATGGACTTTAGGTGGGGAAACGCATTGGGGTCTGGAAGGGGGGAAGGGAGGGGGAAGTTGAGCGAGCGAAAGGGTATTGGCTCGGCATGGGAGAGAGTGACATTGCGAAAGGGTGATAAACAGACGGTGTGCCGGTCGGGCCCTGGAAGGCTTGCGAGTAGGAGAGGGAAAAGTGACGGACTACTACTGTTCAATATTTCTGTTGTTACCGTAGGCCTCCAGCTCTCCAACCCGATTGCGGATACGTCATGTGGGAGAGGGATGGGCGAGATGATCGACATTCTCCTCTCTAATTAACTTGTTTATTTTTTGTAGGCTTCGCCCTCCAGGTTGACCTCTCTAGTACCCTCCGTTATGTGCTGAAATTTTTATCTAGACAGCATTCCGGGGAGGGAAGTGATCAGGAAGATACTTTTGGGAGTGCGCTGCATCTTGGGAGGAGTCAATGAGGCTAAGTGTACCACATTGACGCCAAAGTACGCAACAGATCAAAATGCAGCGATTGAAAACCTGACGTTTTCGAGTCACTTTTTGAAAGTTTAAAGGGGATCGGGTTTGTTCTGTTATGGAATTTCTAGCTACTGACTTACCATCCGAGAGCCGGGGTTCGAATCTCAGCGCCATCATCAATAGTCAGCAATCCTGAGATTTGTTTGACATTACTCTTCACCGAATTCTTCTATCACCTAATCTATTCATATTTACGTTTTTATTCCCTCTCACATCCTTAATCACTTGTTCCATATATCTCATCGAATCCCTGAATTGGCATATTTTTATAGTGGTAATCCGGTCCCTATGTGAGTACTTTTTTTGGGTGCTTCAAGTTCGACAGTCAGTTCTTAATTGAACTGTATTATTTCTTGATTAACCCTTATCCGGCCAAGGTGGGTCCAATGGACCAGTTTCCATAAAATAAAACTCATAAAATGAGAACTATTAATTCAAAATATTTGAATTTCCATGACTTAATTAACACTAAATTACTTTACCAGAAAATTACTTTTCTATATATATAATATGTATTTCCTTAAAATAAATTTAACACAAAACTGGTCTTTATTTAATTAATTTTGTTGAGTATCCTTAGGCCTTATTATGACAACTGAACGAGTATTTTTTCATTAATAATTATTATAAAAAATTTCAAAGTGGCAAATAGACTATCAATAAGTAATAATGATGATCACTTAATATTTTAAGGTGAGGAAAGTACCGCATTGTAATGAATAAACGAAAATTAACAATATTGGTCCAATGGGCCCGGCTATCCCGGATACGTTATTCCTATAAGGTGCCCGGTTAAGGATTAAAAAATATGTATATTTACTCAAAATCACAGTGTCATTATCCGTTTAAACTGCGGAACTCCGGGCGACCCACTATGAGCTGGCTTATGCCGACACCTGTTTTCTCTTCGCCCTTCCTCCACTTTCTAAAATGCTAATACCCATCTATCTTTCATGGCAGAAATGAGTTTAATTATGGAATCCCTTCCATAATAGCTATAACAGCATGTAAAAGATTCATTCCGTTAAATAAAAAAGGGAAAGAAAAAATAAATAAAAATTTACGATTGATATCTAATGGTAGCTCTATAATAAATAAGGTGCCGAATACTGTTAAGAAGTTTGAATTTTGTGATTATCATACTGGCTAATCTCTGATTGAAATGTGTCTGCAGTGAACGAAACTGCTTAAGATAGGCAATTTCATACAGTATAGGCATACCAAACGTTAAAAAAGATTAGTTTACTTCAAGTTGAAGGAACCTTTTCCATATGTGTAGTCAAAATCATTATGTTGATTTAAGGTTATTGAGTTGCGAAAGGAATTTTGATATGCTTTGGGTAAAACTTAAAGAATAAAATTATTTCTTTGATAATCATAAGATCGGCAAATAATGCGAACAAATCTTTGCAATTCAGCCTTAACCGGAATTGAAATCCACGGTTTAATGGAGTATCTACTGAATCGGTGTCTCTCCGAAGACGTTTCCCAACTCCAAGAGATAAAAACATTTCGTTCTCCTATATGCTATTTTGTGAAATCATTCATCCATTTCCTTCGGCAAATTGTACCGTAGGGCTGGGATTTTATATTTGCAGCTGTCATGAAAAATGATTCGCTCTAGTAACATTTGCTTAGTCAGCCGCGACCTCGCCGTGTGAGACCTGCACTATTTGCATCGTGCAACAAATGATGCAGCCGTTATCCGACTGAGAAAATGATGGGAAAAGTATTGGGGAATACGGTTTCGAAGAATATTGCGTTTCTTTGTGAAGTCAGTTTGAAGCATTCACCATTTCCGTGTGCGTTGAGATAATATAGATTACTGGAAAAATTTCAGTTTTTGTTTCCCTTTTACCCTAGTTATTCCACTTCCTAATCTTCACCCATTTATTTATCGTTTTATAGCACATTAGTTGTTATCTACTTGAATTTATAAAGGAATATTTATTAAACAATTTACTCGGTCTATGCAAAAGTGGGATGAACTTTATAAGACCTGCTTACTATATTAAATCAAACTTATAGGGAAAGTAATTGGCTAGGATAATATCTAATGCGGATCCGATTCATTTTTTTTCAATTTCAATAAAAATGTAAAAGTGCAACGGATACCTGTGTATGTTTTAGACATTACCTGCTATATTTGACGTGTAAACACTTGCAATTAGTATTGCATGCGGCCAGTGTCTCTCCCGCGTAATATGGAGTTGAGAGTTGTAGTTGAAAATTGTATTTCATGTGAAGCTGCCTTATTTTCCAATTGATTTACATGACTCATCCATGAAACATTTAATGTAGTTACTTACAACAGTATCGGTCACATGAGGGTGATGATTGCCAGTAGTCATCCCTTGCAACAGACCTTTGAGGTTCCTTTAGAGGCACCACGCAGATATAGATACACTAAAAGGGCAGTTAATTTTACTGAATGTTACATGAAAACGAGCCTACTGGCATTAAGGGGCCAGCGACCAGTCCAGCGGCCAACGTCAACCGTTTCCTGAGCGACAACTTAATCGGAAATCGGCTTTCGCAGCGATGGCCTGACGCTAAGTTGGCTTCCATATGTGATTGCGTGTGGAGGTGTTGTGGCTTAACGTTTCCCTTGCGTTGCTGCGAGTGTCCACTGGAGCGGAGAAAGTATATGGTGAGTTAGTGTTTCGATTCAGATCGCAATTACCACAGATGCACTCACCAGATACCAAGCCAACCTATAATTAACGCGCTGGAATGTAAATATAAGTGTTCACTCTCGTTTTTAATCCAATTTCATTTAGATGGCGCTGTTCCCATTGGCTGATTATAAATTTAATACACCATTACATATATTCACTCAATCCAACGCGATTTTGAAAGGAATGGTGTCAGTATACTTAGCCCTTTGTTTGTATGGCCATTATGTAAATGTCCATAATACTGGCGTTGAAGATTTTTAACAGCAGAAACTCAGTTAATTGATTTACCGTTAATGGGGAAAAAAGGCATTTTAAAAAAAGCATCGTGAACGTATGAGCTGTTAATATTATGCATAGTGTGAAGAGTGAACTGAAGGAAAACTAGTGAAATATTCAAGTTAGGTGATATTTATATTATTCTCTTACCGGTTAAATATATTTTTACCTTACGTTAATCGTTAGAGTGCTTTCGTGAGACAAAACTTTCTTTTTTTTATGAGATAGACACAACAATAGGTAGTAGATTTTTTTAAACTTCAAGAACAGAGTTCTTTAGCATAATGTAAAATTGTGCACTCTCATAATCGCTGAATGTGGAACAGGTAGATATTTTCTCTTTTTCATTGCCTGAGGCATGGTCTTCGTAATTAGTTAAATTGATGCTCTTATCAAAAAATGAGCCTTGAAACCCCCTTTTTGCCGTAACGCGCCTTATATTTTCCTCTTCAAACTTTTATCTTCTAACAAGCATTACATTTTTCCAGACCTCATGTGAAGTGTTTTATGGGTATGGCTCAACAAAGTTTCTTGAAGGAAACGTTTTTATGAAATTCCCCCGCCTTCTCTTTCCGATTGTTTACGATGACATTCGTGTACCATAAAAACAATGACAACCGGAAAACTTTTTGCACTCTTGGAATTGGGTTTTAGCTCATACTTTCACCCTCTGCTTTACAGATAAGAGTGGGCTACCCCAACTTACGTTCTTGACGGTCTGATCCTCTTTTAGGGGGAAAATTACGTCTACATCGATGAATTTCTCTGCAAGCCATCTCGAGGGTGTTTGACAGGGGGTAAATGATCACTTACAATGCACCACGTACGTGAAAAGAATGTTATTTAAGTGAAATTCTATTTAATTTGTGAAAAAATCAGTTATGCAATCTAAAGGCGCGTTAAAAAATCAATAATACCTGTATTAGTATCTAAGTTGGAATATAATGCGTAGTATCGGATAAGAAATTTTTAATGGTGCTTTAATTTATAATTCTTTTTCAGCATGCATGGGTGTAGCCAGAATGAGTTCTTAGCGTTAAAATAATAAGTCAGATGAACTACTGGTCAATACATATATGTAACTACGTTATATCTACCCATAAGTTATTTTGCCACCTCATTATGAACTCTTATTGCTAGCATAAAAAAGAAATTAAAAATTTTTAAAAATCAGCCTACCCTTCTAAATTTTTCTCCTGATCCATTGAGAGCGCAATGCAGGGATAAGAGTCGTATATTTCTAACTTCGTCACAGATTAAATGTTAAGTCTAAATTTTTACCTACGGTGTACTAGGGGTTACTATCGTAGTTCATGGTCAGTACTACTTGACACTAACATAATTATCGCACTGAACATCCACAAATATCCTTTGTACAAGTTCGAACTCCTGAATCAAGCCTTTCTCTTGCAGATTCCATGTATGTAAAGTACTACAGGTGCAATCTAAATTAGATTATATGAGGGAAATTGGCGAAGCTTAAATATTTCTAAAACCATTCCGCTTTGACAGATGGTACATTTTTTTAATCTGGTAACATTTAAATTTAAAATTCAGTGCAATGAAAAAGAATAAAAATATTTCAGCGGTGATCGAGGAATCCGGCCAATTCATCGCCTATGATGATCTCTTATTGCTACAAGGGTGGGAAGGATACTTGGAATGCAGATTAGTTTTGGACTACTTACTGCCTAATTAACTTAAAGGCTCCTTTCCCGGAAATTTGTTCCGCACGCCGTTTTGGAGGGGAGAGAGGAACAGTTTTCGGCAAATATTTCTCTTTGTAAGGGGCTTTGAGTGGTGTTCTCATCATACGTCGCTGCGGAGGGTGGGTGCGTAGTGAAGGGGAGCGTTCTCATAGCATATTAGTCGGGTGCGAGGTAGTCACAGGTTGAATAACCTTCCACCGACAGAGAACTGAGAGCCGGTACCTGAGTTAAGCCATCCTTGTCAACGGCACCCCGCGCGAGTCTTGCTACGGCCTTGGTGTACTCCATTCAGCCATTCCTACGGTACGGTGGGTTTGTATGTACCATAATTATTATATAAAAATTTAACTGCTACCGCTACTGGACGTACTGCTATCAAATGTGCAATAGCCAGAAATAATAAAGGAGGTAAATATTATTCTATTATAGTTTCTAATCTGCCAGCTTCAAAACAAATTATTACAATATATAATTACTTAGTAAATTATATAAATGTAATTCGATAACAAACAAATTATATATAAAATTAAGTAATTAACTATTAATATAGAAAATTAGATAATTGAGTAATTATACATACAATTAGATAATTAACTAATTTTATATAACTAGGGGACTTTACCCCCCTTCTCCTTACGCTCGCTTCCTCATTATTATTCAACACCAAGCAATCATTCTGTTTTGGTGGTTTGTCGACACATTATTACCATTCATTTCTTATAGGCCCAAGAAGATTAGAAGGTAGAGGAAGGAGCATATGCCTCCTAGCCTAAGGGTGAAAATGAAGCCAGAAAGGAGGTGCTTGGGAAGGATTAGGCACCACCCCTTCGGCACAGAGCTTTGCGTTTTCTATTGCCTCCTATGGAGATTTCGCGTGTATTAATACATGAATTATAATTAAAACATGAATCGGATTGGCGTGGTGACCTCCACTCCGTGGATTGACTACATAATATTTTACCAAGTTTCATATGCGTGCAGCATATGGTTCTCCGAAAAATCAAGCGTTGAAATTCCGCGTAACGAATTTTTTGTATTGAAGAATAGATTAGTTAATAATCGATGAATAATTCCAGTTTCTTTTTATAAAAGTTTTATTACGCACGTTTTGTTTAGCAAGTAGTTATTTGCAAGATAACTAGACATGGGGATAATTGTAGATTTCGCTTCACATTTTATAATGACCAGCAAACCACAGATCATGCCGAGAAATCAATGGAATGTAGTATCTTTATTGAGGATCTTGCGTTGGTTGAATCAAAGACGTCACCTTCTTACCGCGAGAGTAGCACATGAGCACATTATTTCTGTATAAAACTGTATTTGAGGAGTGAGTCGATATCAATCTCTTCCAGACTTGAGTCACAGACTTGAGAGAGGAAGAAATCTATGCGTCCTACTTCAGCGCTAAATTCTGAGGACGCTAAGGTGAAGTGTTCTGGGACTGCTTTCATCGTTTCACTCTGAGATTTACCGAGCCTACCCCGAGTTTTAAGATTCTTTCCGCCCAAGAAATATGAGCGTGGATCGAACAAAAGATGCCAAGATTTATGATCACGGTTATCTCGCAGTGCTTCCGAACGATCTTATTTTACCATGAACTCCATTACCATCTCTGAAAAAATCCCTCGTTATATTTCCGGATTTTGCTCATTATTCTCCACTCTTCATTCTCTAACCCATGAGTTTATCTCATTCTTTTCGCTTGCCGTGGCTTTGTTTTCAGTTATGTCACTACTCTAAACCCTACCTGTCTCAGTCTATCATCTTGCACAAATTTACTTCAAGTTTCCTTCAAAAACATTAAATGTATCTATCCAAAAGCGAATTATTCGCAGCGCACCCCTATAATACATTTTCTAATGTTTTCGTCATTGAGTGTTTTTGCTTCTTCCATGCACCTCTGCTGTGATAATGTATCCTTCAACTTTTACGTTTCTACAAGTAGGTCATTTTGAAGTGTAGAATAAACATACTGTTAAAGTTACAGACGGAGCCAGTCAACGAGTACGTTAAAACTATATTAAAAATCCTAGTCTCCTAATCATAATGATAGCAATAGATAAGGCCGAGAGGTTTAGCATGTAATTTTTTCGCGCATAGTAAGGGGCAACAATGTATGGAATCGAATTAGCGGTAGGATAATTAAGATAGATTTAGTAAATATTAGGATATTATTCACCGCCTACTAGAGCCTTTAAAAGCGATACGAATTTTTTTGTCGTACCTATCCTTACATGCTGTTCAAAAAGCGAATGTCACCGCGCCTAACCTGCATGATTTTAATTATTAAACATAGATTTAGCTAACTAATTGAGCTGTATCATATCTATTGATGCATGTGCACAGTGCATACTCGGTGATAATTGACCTCCTGCACACAAACGAGGGGGTTTGCAAGGTACAAATTAGATGTAGATGAAATTTATGATTAAGTACCTTTAAACTTCTGCTCCAATATTTTGATGAGGAATGAACATTAATTAAACTCTCATTTCATAAATGCATGATGGTTTTTCAGTTGAGCTCGCATTTGATGGGCCCTGATTTTGCAGTAATTTATCTTTCATCGTAATTATGTACGTGCGGATTATATCAGGGATTCATACTAAATGTAATGAAAAAATGAGATTATAATCAGTTTTCAAAGTATGAACCTGGTAGATAATTATGTAAAAAATTATGTGGAGGGTATAGAATTATGTATTAGTTAAATTTTTTCTGCAGGAAAAAAGTCCTAAGAGCAATAAAGAGAGGATATGAAGGATATGAAAATAATTACTTTTGCTTAGATAACCAAGGGTTTAGGGAGGCCAGGGTATTATTTCATTTTAACTGTAACGAATATTAGAAATAGAAATAAATAGAAAAAAATGAGGACATGCTTGCTTGTTTTTGTGGATTTCCAGAGCGCGTTTGACAGAGAATCCTAGAGAAAGTTAGCAAAAGTTTTTCATCCATCCGAAATTTAATAATGTAGGCATTACTGTTGCTGGAAATTTTGAAGTCCGAGATCGCATAAGCCAGCAATGACATGGAGAATTGTTCATATTGTAAGCGGAAATTTTTGGAGGCATAACTCTGGCCTGATTTTTCCTCTACAAGTTAACTTATAGGAAAATATAGTGACAACAGAGAAACTTGATAGATAAACCGGTATCGATTTCTAAAATATTTGCTTATGACCAAGCATTCTTTGTCGGTCAATGTAAGCATAGTGCACTTCACAAATTTATTTTGAGAAGGGAAAAAATGAACAATTGGTTTTAAGTTCCTTATGAAGGAGTCAGCCTTGGATGAAATCAAAAGTTGATGGGCCTAAGGCAAAACAGTCATATAAAACTGGGGTAGATAGTTAAAAAATAATAAATTGTATTTGTAGAGAAAAAAGTGCTTTCTAAGACACCGGAATCAATATAGGAGAGTTTGCTTAAGGCGTGAAGGAAAGGCATATACAGACTTTAATATGGGGTGTTTTCAATGCAATTTTTCAAAGCTTTGTCTTTAAGATTAAGTTTTACGTGAAGTTAAAAGGGAAGGTTGTTGTTGATATGTGGTAATTAAAGCACAAAAAACCAGACGGAGGCAGTAAATATAGAAACGAATTGGCTTATTGGAGGCTGCCATAAAGTAGAGAATGTTTCACCGGGCGATCTGCAGAAAATGGAAGGGCATTTAGCGCAGTATGAAAAATGATTGAACCAAAGATAATCTTTAGAGGAACATTGTGCAAAGTACATTTAACTTAGGTGACGGAAATGACTAGCCTGTTCTGGCGAGAAGAACGTAGAATATGAAATCAAAAAGAACCTACCACGATGCTGGAGGAGCCATGAATGAAAAAAAGCTTGAATTACGTATATATTGTAAAGTATTAGCATTTATGTATTACTTTAAAAGTATGGTTCTTGATATTTATAGTTGTTAACATCCCTTGGAAGCTCATGTGTTCCCACACCATCTCGCAAAGAATTCTAGTAAGAATTGGAGTAGTAACATTTGTGCTATAAATATATAAATTCAATTTAATAATAATTTCTTACCGTAACTATGTACTTAAATAAACCACACAACACCCTGCACTAGAAAACTAATAATTGTTTGCTTGTCGGTTTCTGCATCTATGCAATAAACGATACCTTTATATCGTCATGTATCGCACCCACTGAGGAAGCTTCCCACACCCCGAGGGAAGCGTGTACCCCTGGGAACCTTTGCTTTTAAAGTGATAGCGGCAATAAAATGAAGAAGAAAGCGAGTTTTTTTCTTAGCCCATAAATGTAAAGCTCCGGTGTGAATAAAATCTGTATGGGGAGAATGATTTCATGTATGCACTGTTCAGTGTTTGGCGGATAAATTAGATCCGGCTTTGAGTCTGTTTCCTTTTAGTTGCCGGCCTAGTGGAAACTTTTTCTTACCACGTATCGTATGAAATGCATTTTGTGTATTCGCTTAATGCGCTCACTGAATTATTAATGTGTTCCCATCGAGATGTGAGAGGTCGGTGGAAGAGTTATACGAAATATATCCCAGAGACATCGGCTGGAAAAGCTGAATGAGACCAGATGGATATTAGACGTGAGAGGTAAACCAAGTGACTGGTAAGCCAGTGGGCACTCAAGCTATCCTCGAATACGAAATCCAACTGATGCTTGTGGGCGGGCTCAGGGAAACCCAATTCCTGTTTTGTTCCTCGGATTCGAAACTCATTCGTGAAACAATAGGCTTGTAAGTGAAATCGCGAACCTTTATTTTCCTCTCTTCCAGGTATGGCTCCACACAGCTCTGGTGGATAAAACCATTCTTTACGTGAATACCGTGGGATTTACGAGTACTGATGGAAGTCATGCATGCTTTTCCTGTGGTGTGGCTCAAATCGCTTACATTTTTGGACGTGAGTATTTCGTATGCAAACAAAATTGTTTGCTTCCTTTGCTTTTGCGAGAAAAAAAGGCATTTGTATTCACTGAATCCCATTGCTAGAAAGTTTGAATTTTATCTCTGTTTTGATAGGTGCCACTAACACTCCACATTTAAAGTTTTCATTATTCCGTTTGAAAATTCAGTAAAAATTATTTGGATGCTATTATGAATACGGGTTCCGATGTAATTGGGATATTTTCACTCAGATTCCTACCTTATCATTTCCACACATTTTGCGCCAAATGATGATAATCGACGGAAAAATTGCGCGCAGCCATATGCATGATTTCCCAAATAAAAAGAAATAACCTTTAAGACCCATCCCTCTGAATCTATTGTTCCCTCGACTTTATGATCAAATTACGATATGTATCATTTCCCGCCAGTGCCAAAAAATCCAGCTTATGATTTGTGTCAAAAGGATCATTTTTGTCAGGACATTGTGATAGTATTTCATCTTTAAACTCATTAATCTCTCCAAAATTTTATTTTAGCCGGACTTCGTGCACACTTCAAGCTTCTCATATTTTCACTAGTTGTACAGTCTCACCCGCCACGAGCACCCTTGATATTCAAATCGCGTGACAAGAAATTTGTTTTTTTTTGTGTCGAGTTAATCAGAGGTTTTGTTTCAGGAAATCAGGGAGAAATAGGCATCGAGGGTAATGGGCGATTCGCGCCAAGGGTAGTTCCACGCTATTGCGGGTCATGAGTGCGGCATTTTCATTTGTTTCGTAGTTGAAATTCTTGTTTCCGAAATAAAACCTCATTGCGCGAAGAAAACTAATGTTTATATGACTAAGAATTTTGCAGAACAATGGTCTATATTGTGCTTTTACTCTGTTTCTGTTTGTTTGCTGCTTTTTAACATGACTACCATAGATATTCATCACTGTAGTTGAATTTGTGACTAACGGGCTTCCGAACGTGAGGGTTTTTTCTGTAGTAGCATAGTTGCATGTCAGTAGTGTATATTTGGTGATCTTCACCTTCCTGCCACACACCCTCGCGGTGGCTTGAAGGGGATTGTGCAGGTATAGATGTAGATGTTGTCTGCTACATTAAATTATGCCGATTGTCTTTCCACGGATTGATTTCGTATAACAATATGAGTTACTGCTAATTGAGCTAGCCTAAATTATGAAATAAGCACATAATACCTTTATAACTGTAACGTGTGAGAATTATTTCAATATTTCAAATCTCAAAAAAAAACTTAGGCATGCCATGGAAGAATATTGGAAGAAATGGCCTACAAGTATACAAAAATAAAATTTCTCCTAGTGTCTATTTCCCGTCTAGTGGAAGCTTTGATAGAGCCTGAGAAACGTCGTGAATACTTTATAATGCAGGATTTTTATTTTTTTAGTGAACTCAAATGACTTGTGTCATTTGTGTCACTTTGTGTCACTTTGTGTGACTTGTGTCACTTTCAGAGTGAGATTTCAAGCTGCTATTGGACTATCCTGTGATGTTCCTGACTGCCTTGATGTGGAAAATAGTGACGCTGACACCGTTATTTACCGGTGAGTAATTTCGTTGCTGTAATAATGAAATTATTATTAATATGAATAGAAAAGTTGAGGCATAATTTGGAAGCCTTCAAAGTTAATAGTATTAGATAATTTGAGATACATATATCAAACATTGGTTAGTTAGCGAGCATTTTAGTTTTCCAATCTCGATCATTGCCAAGAGAGTACGATACAGAAATTTTATATAGCCATTATTTAACTTTAAAGCCTAGCCGACTACTTAAGGGATAACTTTATGATAACCTGGTCTTAGAGATTTGAATATTTGCCCCTATGATTCCTAAGAAAGTTGACGCGGTGGGAGAGGACAAAATATTTATGCAAATAATAGAAAAAGAAAGGCAGAGTAAATTACATGTTAAGCTTCATAGGCTTGTACTTTTATTGAAAAATGCAGTGGGGAGAGCGTTCAGAGAAAGTTGTGAAGAAGCAGAAGATTAAAACTTATGGTCGAGTTTAAACCAAGAGACGTTAAATTAGGAAATAAAACAGTGGAAAGAATTTTGGTTCCAAGACCCCTTATGCCAATCATTATGACAGAGAACTTAATCCCAGTGAGGATACATATGTTTGCAGCTTAAGCTCCCTTGAAGTCCGAAGTTATCGAGAATCGGTCATCGGAAGGGATAAATGACGATTGAGGGCAAGGGGGAAGGTGCAAATGCTACCACGACTCCGTCTCGTCGGGGGACAACCTATTTTCCTCCGCGATCGGTGATAGCTAGTTTCGGGTGCAGTCAAACGATGCAGACCCTCGTCCACACCCCACAGCCTTCGCCCCATTGGGGGGTGAGACACCCGCACCCCCACCCCACCACCCTCTCCTTCGGGTCGCGAATCGTCTGCACTCGGGGGATGGGGCGTCCTCGGGGGTGAAGAAGGCTTCCTGGAGAAGGGGAGGCATTGTTGGTGGGAGTAAAAGGGTTTAGATCAAATTGGGTGAGGGTCGGGAGGGGGTGTGTGCAGGGGAGGTTAGCATGTTTTTTTTTCCCCCGAGGGGTAGGGCGGTGGATGAGGCGTTTTGAAGGAGGATTTAGTTCGGTGGCTCCACCCTCTTCCCCTCCGACCTTTCCCGCACCCCTCCCCCCTCCACCCCCCCCTCCACCGGCGTCTCCTTCCCCTACTTTCCCTCAGTCCTTCCCATGTGAGGCGCGGGAGAGGCGATCGGCTGTGGGGAGCAGACAAGCCAAGAAGGTCGGACCGCTCGCATCGAGCCAATGCCTGCACCGCCCTTGCCGCAGAGCCGAACGCGTGCCGTCGCGAGTGTCCTCTGGGTTTGCAGTGACAGAGAGAGCGAGCCTGGTTGAGTGCCTGCACCCTTCGTGTGTTCCCGCGACGAGAGACTCGGGCCGACGTGTTCTCACCCCCTCCCGTGTTCTCCGCTGTGAGCAAACTCCTCGCTGGGTAGAAGCGCGCTCCTCGTCCTCCCGTTACCTGACTGAAGCTTCCGTCCGGCGACTTCGCGGTGAGAGCAAGAAGGAGGGAAGAGAAAACTTTTGGGGAAGGTTCCCATCTTCCCGGTGGCCTTCCTCCCGTTTTACATCGGAGTTGAAACGCTTTCGAGGAATCCGGCGACGGACAAAGCGCTTACCATCAGCTTTGTTTGAGTTCAACGGAACTTTTTTCGGCGGGGAGAGGAAAGATAGTGGACGCCTAGTCGTCTGCGACAAGCGGAGGGGCGACAGGCAGTTTTTTTCCCGCCGTCTCTCGGGACTAGTGTGTTCTGGTTCGCGGAGGAGCCGCTTCTTAAGCTCGCATATCCGACGGTAGAGGATTGACAGACTTTTTCACCACCCCTGTTTTCCAATGTGTTCCGAATCGAGGTGTGAAGGGATGAACGGGTGTTTCGCATAGGAGAAGCGGGAGAGGAAACTGTTCATTCGCGAGCTCACGTTGATCGCGCCTCGATTTGTTTCCCGCCCTCTTCGGATTTTTTCCCCTCGAAGCCATATTATCGATCGGGGATATTCGATCGACAGCGCCCCTTCGCTGCTCCCCACTGCGGCCTGCTTACTACTTTCGTCGTTCTCCCTCAGTCGCGGTCGTGGCAGTTGTTTACATCGTGAGGGAAGGAGAAGGGTTGAAGTGCGCCCCGCGACAATCTCTCCCCCGTTTGCCGTCTCTTCGTGTGTCCACCCCTCCTCCCAGATACCGTTTCGTCCTCACTCCGCCAGCCGACCGCCCGTACGAACGTTCCCTCCTCCTCCGGAGACGGATGCGTGAGTCAGCTCCTGTGTGCGCCAGTACTACGTGCGTACTACGACCCCTAACTCCTTTTTCCGCCTCTAGGGCCGCGTTGTGGGGGGATTTCCGATGCGCCATCCGTACCGCATACGTCCCCTAGTTGAGCTCAGCGCATTGTCGGTCTGTTCACGAGTGACCGCTAATCCGGGTCGGAGCAACCGACTCACGTCCTTCTACGAAACCACCGAACTATCCAGCGCCTACTTACATCTTCACCGTCGACATCCGTAAACTCTTCTTCAATCCGTCTTACCTGTGATTCGCCTTCTTCCCAATCTCCGCCTCCTATCTTTGTGTACCTCCGCCATCTCCTAAAACTTATCCAGTGCTTCGTATTCGTGTATCGTCCATGGATCCAGGAAATCGATACTATTTTGTTATCCCGTTCCGACGTGACCACGTGACCCAAATTTAGAGAAAAGGGGAGAGAGTAAAGCGAGTGAAGTGTCGCGGAGAGTCGTTTCAGTCGGTTTGATTGATCCGAGAACCGTCTCGAAAGCTTGATTTCCTCTTCTCCCTTTTGGACGATTTTCCCTCCATCTAAAGCTCGAATTGCTCGTCTTTCAAGTGTTCCACCCCTCACTAAAAGTGATTTTACAGGCGTAGAATTGAGTTTCATGGAATCCCGTCTTCAATCCGATTCTACCCCATGAATATTCTTTTTTTTAAATATGTCATTGAGAACATAGTAGCCGTGTATTCGTAAATTAATACCTATTTAAGTCATAAACCATCAGAATTTTCACGAAAACAACATTTCCCCAAAAACTGTCAAAGTAAACAGGAACCAAAAACGATAATAGTATTAGACGGCGGTGGCATTAAAAACTTAAGCAGCAAGTCAGTTCTAAAATCAGGTTTACATAATATTGTATGAATTGTCGAAGCTCAAGAGGTAGTTAATTTACCTCGCGCTATTGAAGAAGCCTAAAAAAATTTACGCTACAGCAATCTGGACCTTATCTGCTCTCTACATGTCAATAACATTATTTTAATTTTCTTGTGTTTGCTACACATGATAACAACGACACTTTCACTTAATCCATCCATTTTTCAATTGTCCTTGAAAGGTATTTTGTATGTAGTTCACTGTACTTATGTGCTTAATTTAGTTACAAAGGAGCTTCGTTTGACTTCGAAAGTTTTTGGTAACACTAAACTACAATTTCCTAAAGCCTGATAAAATTATTTTTGCTACCTCTCAGTCAATCTTAATACTTATCGGACGCCCCAATTACCACGACAGATCGATTATCTCATTAGAGTGACCTGCTTACTATAGGCGCCTCCGTTTTTTCTTTTAGGTGAATCGCTTTAATATTGATATACTTCTTCATCCAGGATTTCCACTTGATAATTTAGAGACAGAACTATATATTTTCTTGTTGCAACACGTTTTGAAGCTAATTGTTCCATTCATACATCTTAATATCCATAATTGTTCAAGTCTACATTGTTGTTGTTACTGTTTTGTTGTTATCCATTCCGCCCTTGCAATTTTAAAAAAGGTGCTGCTTACGCCTTTCATAATGGTGAGAAGATAGGGGAGTTGGAGCAGGTGTTGTCTTCTCTTGAGCTGCCCTAAAATGTCTGAGGAACCCGCACTGAGGAGGAAATAAAAGTGAGGGGAGACGTGTGAAAAATAAACGAAGAGCAATATTTAGGAGCTTTTCTGTCTCTATGTTTTCTGCGGAAGACAAAAAAAACAATTGAAATGAGGGAGACATGTTTAACTGTTCAATATTTCTAGCTGTTGGATTATAGGCGACATATCTAGCCCAAACCTTACACGACGCAAAAAAAGGCATTTCGACGTGAGGTAGTTTGTCATAGAAACGATATCCACTTCGCAGCAAGTGTGAATAACTCATGTAATTATTCAAACTATTAATGCTTAATACGTGTTGATTGTTTCTTTTTTCATAAAGAAAGAGATTTTTCTAAATGGTATCTGTGTCTTTGATTTTGTCACTCTACGTCCTCTGATGTGAGCAGAAATCTGATATCATTACTTTCACCGTAGGAGAATATGAGTCGTTGCTTTTTTGAGTGTGATGAAAAGAGAAAGGTATTATAAAATAATTGCCGAAAGGTTTTGCTTGCAGTGTTGCCGTTGGTAGTATTGGTAGCTCGCAATTTCGCGAAATGAAATCTATTGTTCTTCTGATGATTCCTCGAATATATTAATGTATTCGAATGCATGGACCTTGCGTGCTTGTGTTCAGTAAATAGGTCATAGTCCAATTAAGTGGAGCCAAGAGTTTCTTCCTCTTAATTCGTGTATTCTATTTTCCTATATCGTCGAGAGTGATTGTTTTTAATGGGAGCTGTATCGGCCAGAATTCATTCAGCCTCCTGCTAAGAATTTTCGTTATGGCGCAACAAACGCCCCTCCCTCCCGGTGAATAAGTAAGAAAGAAACTTTTATGAGAGGCCGTGCGGGTGAGGGAATGGTGTCCCACGGCAATGTTTTCGTGCGAGGGTGCGGAATGATGACTGCGGGAGATGATGCTGTCTATTCGCGGGCAGCTGGCGCTTCGACACCCGGTGACCGCTCGGGTTTTGAATCGAGAGGAAACCGCAGTTTTGCTGGATTGTCCGGCAAGGGGAGCTCACTCACCCGAGGGGGTTGGATTCATGGTCGTATCCCAATATATCTTAATCGAACCGCTCGGCCATATCGTAGCAAAATCGCGAGGACGATTGAGACAGCCTCTCCCTCGAGTGATCCGAGTGTTGGCGGTCCGATGGACCGCGTGAAGACGGACTGTTCAGGATTTGACGCGGGTGTTGGACTGGAGGGGGTTTTTGCGGGATGTCGCAAAGATAATTCCGCTGACTTAAATCTGGTGATGGAGGCAAGAGAAGTGTCTGGGACTTCTTCCGTGTTTATGTTTGCGAGACTCTACCCGTGTTCCCCCGCTGAACTTCGGGGTGGTGTGGCCCGTAGGAGGTCGCGAGGTGTCCCGTCTTGGGGCCATCGGCAGGGCTTTAACTGTAGAGATTGGGGGAGGCTCTGGGTGTCGGATATCCTGATGGCTTTCCTCTTCCTTCTCCCCTTCCTATCCGCTGGGACCTTCGCCTCCCTCTCCGTGTCCATTCCTCCGCCTATAGATTCCGCTTTATTCTCTCCATCCTCCTCTTCCCCCCGGGCCCACTTCCCTTCCTCTTCGCCCCTTCCAAGGCCCTTACCGCCTTCCTCCTCGCGCCCACCCTTCTCTCTGCCGCCCACGCTGAGGCCCCGGGCGTCGTCCTCCGAGGGCCCTCCACCGCCTCCATGGGAAGACGAGCCCTGCGGGGGCGGGCCCGCTTCTTCTCCGGCGAAGGAGCAGGTCGCCGCGCCGCGGGACCCTATGGCCGGGAACGGCGCCCGCTGGCTGAGGGTTGAAGTGACGCACGACTTGTTCACAACTGACACCCTCGTCCCCGGCATCGTCTACAAGGGTGAGTGTACCACGTTCAAGTCTCTTTTAAGCCGAAAGGAAGATTTAGATATGAGAATAGTAATACATGTGGCAGGGGAAAGGAAAATGCTTGTGGCATTGCACTCCTTTAGTCTCTGTAAGGGACCTCGGCTTTAACGCTGTTTTATTGTATTGAACCGCCTCTAATGAGAATAATATTTTAGAGAGAAAATGGTGTCGAATTTACTAATGTGTCTTTATCCTTTCCCAAATTTATGTCAGGGCTTACAATTAGAGATGTTTCCAAATTTATCTTCTTTATCGTTGGTTTATAAACTTGTCGTCATTCCACATTGTTATATTCTCATTTTTACCAGATTCATGATTTTTATACTATTATTAAGGCGTTCTTAATGATGGTGAGTAGAGGCTGAACCCGGTCGAGGGGCAAATAAATGGTTGGGAATATTTATTAATTTTTATTCATTTTCAATTCCATCATTCCACCTAGTAAGTGCGTTTACTACCTGGTAGGCATATATTACCACGGTTTCATATTGCGTACTTCTCGCCGAATGCTCGATATGACCGTTGTGTAAGAAATGA
Source organism: Platycnemis pennipes (assembly GCA_933228895.1). NCBI lineage: Eukaryota > Metazoa > Arthropoda > Insecta > Odonata > Platycnemididae > Platycnemis > Platycnemis pennipes. The sequence continues at coordinate 102,945,166 of OW121852.1, read as the reverse complement.
AGAAATCACTCGCATGAACGACGCCTTTCATCGCAAAGCGTCTCTATCATATGAATGTAATTTATGTAATAAAATTTAGTGAGAAGCCTCGTGATGAATACATTTGTGTATAGTTGTTTAGTCCGTTTATTATAATCTAATTTTCAATTCTACGGTATAACCTGATTGCATTGTATTTAATTCATTTAATCTAGATGGGAATTCAGTGCACATTATCGAATAGGCGCCACAGGGTAAAGGTGTGAAAAACATGACGCACGCTAGTTCAGGTCCCTTGCATCATGAATACTTCCAACTTGGTTAATGAATTAACGAATCTTAAATAGTCATGTGAATCATTGGTAGGCAAGAAGTATTTGAACATGATTCGTGCTGATTGAATAGCGCCAGGTGAATAGATGCTCTTCTTTACTGCGTCAGTATATGTAAAATTAGAAGTATAAGTCAACGAATTTCGTTATATCATACTGAAATTAGTTGACTTGGACCACAGAAGTTCGGAAGCTTATCTACGCAAATTTTCATGCCATATAAAATGCGTAACCGGAAGTGATGACACCGGGTCTAAGTGAATGTGACACGCGTTGACAGACATCTCAAAAAAGTTATTCGTTATCGAACAGTGCGACAAATTTTCAGTGGTTTTCACGCAGATTCACGGGGTGGATGGGGTGGCTGGCAAAGTTCTCCCTGTTGCCTTTGTGACTCTCGAACGTACAAGTGTTCCGTGAAATAGGGTTTAGAAAGGTAGCAAAAACATCACAGCCACCGTCCCGGAAACGCATTCCTGATTTATTTTTCTTACCAAATCCTCCTGCTACTTCAATCTCGACCCGGAGAGGGGAGAGGTGGGTTTGGAGGTTGAAAGAGAGCCGTGTGTCCGTTTGGCTTTCGTACCCGGACGGCCGAGCCTTGTATCCGATTTGTTTGAGGCCTTGCGCGCCAGGGATCGGGTGTCGGCGGATGAAGGGGAGAGTATGTGCCCCCTCGCGGCACGCCGGGAAGTGGTCCGGAGAGGGCGGAGAGAGGGGAGAGTAAAGGGCACGGAGGGTCTATGGGGATCAAGGAGGAAGATGAGCGTAAGTGGAGGGGGTGGTTGAAGGGATAGCGACCGCGGGTGCGAAGCGGGGCAAAAAGCAAGAGGGTAGTGCTGAGGGGCAAGGGAGGGTAAAGCGGCAGGCAGTTTGACAGCGGAGTGGATAAGGCAGCAGCGGTCGGGCGGGCAAAGAGAGAGAGAGAGGGGGAGGTCAGAGGGAAGGCTAGAAGGAGGGGGAGCGTTTAGTGCCCGTGGCAGAGAAGTGGGGGGGAAGGAAAATCGATACCCCCCTCGGTCACGAGCCTGGTTTTGTTTCCAAGTGGTTTACAGTATGTATGCACGCTTTCCTTCGTAAAAACGCTGGGGGGAACGAAAAAATGAAAAAAGTGACGTCTCCAGTTTTAAAAAAAAATTCCGCTCACAGTAAAAAAGTTACTGTCGGTCACGTCATTTTCAATTTATGTTTTGCGCGCCTTCGTTAATGGAATCATCATGAGAAGAGAGAAGGGTGATTGAGACAGGACGAGTGTGAAAGATGATTGATGGGTTGATGCGAATGGATTTTTAGGTCAAAGAACCAGCTTTTGATTCACTTAACGCTTAGGTTCACGTGAAAAGTATCCATTGGGCTTTATTCCAGAGTTTTAGTTAATTAACACCAGTCCTATTTTTGTTTGATTATTTATACGTGGCTTTCCACGCATTCTTTTACCTTAATCATATGAACACTAATCTTCACTTTCTCATTATTCACTACACGGGGAAAATATTTCTCCAAATAACAAATATCTTACCTATATTCAAAGATCCGGCATTTGATTTTCCTCGACAAGTAGTTTGCCAGTGGTAGGTTAGTAACGCGGCGGCCTGGTGACTCAATTGTCGTAATTTCGATTTCCACCTCGGACATACATGACGTTTTACCGAGCTTTAAGGTTAGGTTTATATTAGGTTAGTTGCCTTCATCAGTCAACAATTCTAAGATTGGTTTGCCGTAGCACTTTCCTCCGTTACCTATCAGCTAACCTCTTCTTTTTTGTTTAATTCTTCTCTTTCTTATTCTTAAAGACTTGCGACACATATTCCATGTGATGCTGTTCTCTTCCATTCATTCACTTGTCCCTCGGCGATCGTCTTCATGAGGGCATCATATCTCAAGGTATGGCTGATTAAGTTGTTTCGTCTTCTTTTCAATGATTTCATTAGGCATCTTATTTCTCCCACTCACCTTTGAACTTCTTTGTTGGTCTTTTGTTCATTCCATTTGATCTTCATCTCTCTCTTTAGCACCATATTTCAAAAGCTTCCAGCCTTGACGTTTCTGCTGCTCTTATCATCCATACCTCACTGCCATAAAGAAACATGCTCCAAATTATGCTCTGATGAACTCTTTCCTTGCATCCACGCATGCATTTTAAGGTGTTAGGTTAGGCACTGCGATGTAACATTGGTAGTAAGAGTACCTTATTAACTATATCTATTCCCTGCACTATGACTGCCTTCATCAGAACTAGTCTCAAGATTTGTCCAAATAGTTTGCTCTGAATCCTTGATAAATTATCATCAGATTTTCAATTTTATTTTCTCTCAATTGTTTTCATAATTTCTTCGTTATCGAATCAGCCTATTCATTATTTTTTCATTAATATTCATTATTATACTGTTATTCCACTTTTAAAAATGTTTAGAGTCTAATATTTACCGTGCTGTTATCATCCAATATGACAAGGGGATGGCTCAGTTGCATGGTTTGATGAAGTGTGTCCTTATTTCCAGGCTTGAATCTCCAGGTGGAAGGAGATTCTTCATTTGGCGGGATTCTCCTTTTTTTTAGCTATTCTACTATTTTGTGGAGAAATGTTCTATTTGTGGGAAGGAGTTCAATTAACAATCTGCGATAAGTAAAAGAATGTTATTCGACGAATAGCAATACAGTTGAAGCTGATTCAGAATCGATAAAACTTTTACCACCTGTCTTTGTTGCCATTACCTCTGGATTTCTGTGGAAACTCAAAACCCCCTTTCTATTTCATAAACGTTATAAAAGTCTCTGTTATCTTTTCATAATTGAATACACTAGTTTGCTTTTGGCCCGCGATATTTTATAGTAATGAGTGTCAAAGCGGTGACAAAATCAATGCGTCATCATCTAAAGTGGACCTGAATTGGGTGATATACTAATTGACGGTACCTTTTGATTCTAGTGCTTTTAATTAAATTTCAAATGGCATCAAACCCGTGCTCATTCTAGAATATTATCTCAAGATCCATAACTGCAGTGTGGGAAATTAGAATGTTATGATCCGCTTAGTAGTATTGCTACTAAAAATAATTTTCATGTTTTCCTGGATTGATGTTGATGAATACCATGTCTTTTTTTTATCTTTTTCTAGCATTAGGTTTAAGACCTGGTCCCTTTTTTGCAACAGAATGTCATTTCATACGCTTAAAAAGCATTTGTTGTGGAAGGGCGTGCATATTTCTTTGGTATAACATTAAATTGTTTGATAGATTTTTACAAGGAGTTATATTATTCAACGCGTGTATCGTTTAACTCCCTAATTGCAACTATCTTTTCCTTTCAAATATATAATAAAATGCATTGTTATTTTATGTTATTCAGCTGCTGGTGTTGGGGCAAACATGAACACTTTGAGAATAATTATTTTTAATAATCCATTTATTTTATCAAATCTTGTTGTTTTGTAATGGTTGCATTTAAATGCTGGGCTTGATGGCCGAACTTATTAGATCGGTTAGCGATGGTCGTCGACATTAGAATGGAGGTAAATTGTATGAAGAGGCACTACGTAGCTCGGCTTCGATATCATTTTCCTTCTAGCTGGGAGTGATTGGCGTGACATCCGGTGTGTGGCCCGTGCGGTTTCTGGGAGATGGATTTCCAGAGGAAATCCATTCCGACACTCGAATTGGATAAAATCTTCTAGGTTGAAACGAGTCAAGCTTTAGAACTCTCTCACATTTCGACGTTTAGTTAATTCAAGAAACATTAGGCGATCAATCTGCGGATCTTGAAATCCCACTTTGCGTGGTTGATTTACACGGAGTGCGGTAATGTATGTTCTTCAACTATAAAGTTTCACTGGTAATCGAGTTGGTATGGAGGTTAATGTGATAGTTTATCATTTGCCAGTAAATTTGGTGGCTGGGTAAACAGCGCACTGCCAGGCAATCATGAGTTTGAATCCTGTGTATTTGTATCCAGACTGATATCACTTCGTTTCCATGCGATGACAACTTCCTCTACGCCAACTCGGCAATGAAACGAATTGCGAGTTTAGAAGTAACACAACAGAAACAGAAATGTGAGAACGTCTATTGAATTGCATTGGATGAATTCCAAGAAGGCGCTGGCATACTTTCTTATTCTCCCTCATCTCATACTCAGCTCTTCCATTTGTCTTTCACCATTCATCTTCCCTCTTGGCTATTTTCTTAACTCTTTCCTTGCTCTTTTGCGCTAACGTCCGAGCCACGAAAATCCTTACACTCCTGCCCCTTCACTATTTTCATTCCCTCATTTGCTAGGGCATACATTTTGTTTTGCTCATTCCTCCTTTCTCGTGAGAACAGAATGTGCTCTCATATCATCAACCATTTTTATTGTTTCTCACTTTCTCTCTCTCTTGAGGTTTCGCTTGAATTAATTTTCAAAATGTATAGAAAACCCCATTCGCCCATTCTCAAGATTTCTTAAGCTCGTAGTGGAGGGACGGACGCTAATTCAAAATTAGGGTTACTCTGAGGGGGGGAAGGGGAGGAGAAATTATCCCTTTCATAAGGGCTATTAATGTGGGCACTCTCGAAACCCTTTTCAGTCCGTTCGCTCCAATTAGGCCGACCTCTCGCCTGGAGGAAAAGTGACAAAATATCGGACGCATCAACTGGGAAATTAATATGCTCCTTTTCGTTCAATTCTACCCGCGGAGAATATCGTGGACCCCGCCAAGCTCAATTTTTAGCGCGGAGATCTCAGCTCTTGCAAATTCACATTCATGAAGACTATCTGCCTAGAATCACTCTCCGGCACTTAGTGTCTTAATTCGCGTTGGAAATTTACTTCGTAATGTTTTATGGTGTATGAAATGTTGAAAATGAGAAAAAAAATTCAAAAGATGTTTTTGTATTTTTTTATGCATAAACATATCCGATCCTATTATTTTAGTTGACTGTTGAGTGATTTTCGTTATTTTATTACCAAGTGTACTGGAAAATCATACTTATATGCTTTGCGTAGTGATCAGTATTCACATAGAATGTTATTTGCATTAACACAGGTAAGTCGTATTTTACTCTTTTACTTGCGTCCTCATTGCAGTTGTACAGTCGTATAATAGTTTAATCCTTATGTTTACTCTTTTACTTTAGTAATTAGGTGCAATGCAGTGTTCTATATGAAATTAAAAAAAATCTTTTCATTGTATTCCGGCCTACGAACGACGTTCATACGTGCGAATACATTGACTTATACTGTATATTATGTACATCTACATCTTAATATACATAATACACTGCAAGCCACCATAAGGGTGTGTGGCAGGGGGTGAATTCACACCCATTACATATCATTCATAACAAAGAGTTATGCAAGATAAAAATCTTATTATATTTTAGTCTAAACTCCAGAACGTAAAAAGAGGTAAAAATAGCAAAGCGAGCATACAAAACATGCTATTAGTTGGGTTACCTTAAAGTCCTTATACTAACATGCAACTGCCTACGCCAACCATTAATACACTTGTATTTTACTTCTGGATGTATATACAGATATTCATATCCCTCATTGTACGAGGAAAGAAGGGAATTTTGAATCTGTCAGTTCGGCAATCAGTTTCTCTAATTTTTTGATCATGGTCCCATCTGCCATTATAGCCATCTGTTACGCCAATATAGTTATCATGCCATCCATTTACAAATCTTATCTATCTTCGCTGCCCACATTCAAATTCATTATTTAAGTTTATTTCGTAAGGATGCCGTGTACTGGGATCCCATGGACACTATATTACTGTATATACTTCCTCATGTTGGGAAAATTGAGGAGTAAAAGTATCACTTTTTATTAAACCTTTCTCGTGTTGGAGCCTTAAGGTACACTTTCAACCAACGGACGGTTTACACCCTTCACCTTCAATCGGGGAGAAAATTCTTGAATGTCAGAAATACCAACTTAAGTACGGAAGCTGCTACATAGTGATGGACGAAGAATAAATTAACCGCAGTAAAGGTCTATGTATTATTCATGTGGGTCATTGTATGGATTTCCATATCTCTATATCCTCTTGTGAAGGTGGAGGACTATAATCACACGCACAGCAGTATATTCAGCACGACAGGTTCAAGGCTGTTAGTAATGGCGCCGTTTTTTTCCAGAGGGAATTTTTGTGATAACCGGGGCAGTGAAATGAAGGAAATATTGGTTATTCACTCACTCACTCAGTGTTTGACTCGAAGGTCGGTTTGATTGATTAGGATAGAATTCACCCCATACTAAGCCGTATGCTGGCGTTCTTAGCGTGACGAAGTTCTGAGAGAAAATTGCATTGCGAGGATTTTAGTTGGGGGTGTACAAAGAGGTCTCACTAGTATTTAAACCTAGTACCATCCGTAGTCCTGCGTTCTACCCAATAGGCCACCATGGTCTCGTTTGGGTAGTAATCAAAAGACCATTTTGAAAACCTTAATATTCCTTTATGGCCTGAAACTGAAACGTAGTCTCTATGTCATATTTTTTTGCGATAGAACTACCGGATCAATATTTCAGAGAAATGACATTGAACCTCTTATTTCATTGGCCGCTAGATTTTCGTAAAGATTTATGTCCGTCTGATTGTTTAATAGCCCAACTGTGTATTCATCCTTGCACGTGCACTCAAGCGTTTATATAACTTTTCTTTAATTATTTTTTTAACTTTAATTATTTATTTCGCACCCTTTTTTTGCCTGGCTCATTATCCACTTCAGCTAGTCGCTGCGGCTATCCTTTCCTCTCGATTACCTGAATGCATAAGAAATTGCACTCCACATTAAGGTAATTTACGTGCCCTAATTCAATACCTACTTCTTTCTTTGAATGCATTTCAAATTATGTAATGTATATAAAGTTTTGTTGAAATGACGATAAAAGGTGGAAAAATTCGGCTGCCCCCTGAACTTACTCATATGGACAGCAAGTCGTTACTTATGATGAAAATATTCATGTGTAATGGATATGTACTAATTTCATAAGAATCAAGGTAGTTTGATGGATAGAATTGTGGGTTCCAGTACTAAGGGCCCGAATTCCTGCAGTTTCAAAGATTTTTCCGTAGGATACCGTTCCGCACTTGAGTGCCGTGAGGAGAGCCATTAAGTTAATTACTTCGGTAAGGGTAGTTTGGCACATATCGTACTAGTATCCATTTGGAAGGATGTGATCCCTTCTCCTGTGGCATTTTCAGTGATTGGTTACCAATGGTCTTAACAGGATGCGGTGGGGACGGAGCGTGTTGCATGGTAAGCCAGTCGTTGACTCCTGCGGATCCTGTGACGTTCTTTGTCCGAAGTTGCTAACAGTTTGCGGTGTCAGATTTTGGTTCTAATTCCCCCATTCTCCGCAAAACGATAGCTGCCGTTTCTCTCTACCGAACTCAGCCTCTATCTTGTACACATGCTTTCATCACAATAGTTACCCGTGAGCAAATTTTCACGCGGGAAGCAGGACATTATAGTTTAGCGGACGTGAACTAAATTAGGATTAATTTGCCACTGTCCTTTCCTCATCATGTAGTGGTGCTGCAAAATTTCAGGAGTAGTGTATATGAGAGCGGAATTCTAGAGGCAGAAAATGTATGAGATCCATATTTATTATAACTACTCACGCGCCATTTGTGAAAGACACTATGAATAATTGAACGTTGGAAATGATATTTTTTCTCTCTATTCATTCTCGGCTCAAATTTGGAACTTTACCTCCGGGCTACTGCTGTTGTGGCAACTGCTAATCTTCTTCGGAGATAATGGCCTTTCAAACTACCGCCTTTAAGTAGATCGTAACATTGGTTCCGCGAGCGCAAAATGATTCAGGCGGGGTCATTTGGGGAAATGAGCTGTTGCCACGAGCGAGGTGGATGCAGGCCTCTAATGATCCTTATGTACCTGAAGCCAAACGAGGTATGTAAAGGCCGAGAAAGAAGCTCATTGTCGCTCATCACCTGCCCTAATGGCAGACGATAGGTTGTTGCGGTTGTCTTCAGTGGTTTTCTGCCCTCTGGGCCCGGATTAAACCGCTTAAGCATTCTCTATTCTGAACACGAGCGTAATGAGAAGACGAAGTGTACGTGGGAAACGAATGTTCAGTTTAAAGTGTGTTAACTCGCCGCCCTGGTTAATTAACCGCTGCCCTAAGAGAACACTTCGGTTTAAAATGTTTTCCTCTTTCCAGGGCTGGATTTCAGTTGCTATTAATGGATTTTTTGCTTAGCGATATTCCATTTATCCGTCATCCAAAGGGCTAGGGAAAAGGATTCAAGTGGCCAAGAATCTTGATGACTGATAGTAAAGAAAAACGCTCGCGCTGCGTTAAGAGCTTTGCCCATGAATATTTTATTTCTTTATTATTTTCGAAAACAGCTTTTTCATTCAAATGAACTTGGGGCTTTAATGGTGAAATTTTTTTGCGGTCACACGCGTTGTTTACCATTCATGCATATATTCATAGCTGTATGTGCGGTCAACGATAGATATTCCTGTTTAAATACGACAATTTGCATTTCAATGGTTGGACTGTCACTTGCCCTGAGGTGATGCACATGGGGCCCCTTAATTTGGAATTTTTGTTCGAGACATGAAATGCCAGAACCTTTTCAATGGGTGCAGTATTGCGATGCAGGCACCCGTGTAATCGCTGTATCTACATAATACCTTGCAAGGTACCGCGAGGGTGTGTGCCAGGGAGCGAAGATCACCAAACATGCACTATTGACATGCAACCAGGCTACTACATGGAAAGATGTTTAGATAATTCTGTACTGTCTGAAAAAAAATGAAGGCACAATTTACATATAGGCTTTGACCTATTGCGTTTTATGCTTGGTCTGCAGGATCCTTTTAACAAAGGTGTAGACTCTTTGTCCTTAAATCTTCAGGAAGATGTATTACTCAGAAAATTCCGAGATATTGCGTGAACATTATATGCGTCGGAGGTTTATTAAAACATTTGCGTTAAAACATAAAACATTAATTATTCTGAACTCAAACTTTGGATTGAGCGAGAACAGTTTTTCTGCCACATGTAGAAAGACAATGAAAGTATATAATTATTTTTTAACTAACATACCATTTAGTACCGTTTTTTTTTGTTTGGTTTGTTTAGTAATCTAATAACAAAGAAAGGCCATGTATGAGGTAGAAGCAAGTAGTAAAGGAGACAAAAGAGAAGAATTATGTCAATATGAAGAGGCTAGCCGATTGAAGAAACAAGTGAAGGGCTGCGTATAACCAAAATCTAGTTTTATAACTAGCTACGATAATGAAAGTGAAACACCAGGTGGCGTTGACATGATGTAAACACTTCAGTTTGGGAAATTTCTGGTACTATGAAGGTCATCAAACCGTTGGTTTGCTGAGGAATGCGTTGGCACGGTAGTAGAGTGTTACCGTGGAGTAATAATGTTACATTCATTACAAATTCCACTTGAAATTACCTCTCCCGCTGAGGCAAATGTATAATTTTTATTACTCTTCTCGTTTTCATTAACGTTTCAGTCCACATAATCGCTTTTGGGAGTCGGGTGTAAGCACTCGGCCATGGAAAAGTTTTTGCTACGACCTGAATCAGTTTTTCGGTATTTCAGTAATGCTACTGGATTTAATGATAAGGTTTCTCATTTAAGTAAATGCTTATCTTCTTAAAGGATAATTTCAGGAAATAAGTTTTTATCTCATAGGTTTTCCATTCATCCCATCGTGCGTAAGATTGGAATGCTGTGTCGTAAAATTTAATAAGCAAATAAGTTTTACTGTGCCGTGCTTAAGGCGATGGAATTCCTCCAACGGGAACGAGAGAGATAGAATGTAAAGTAATTTGGTGGATTCCCATTTCAAAAATTATTTAAATTTCAGGCCCGGGTTATGGCAGTTATTAGTTCAATCCGTATAGAATTAGAAGCAGTACAGAAAAAGTATTTTAAGCTTCCTCTTGAATGTGAAATAAAATGCAAAACATGGGTTTTAACCGTGATGAGTTTTGCCGAAGTGTAATTTAAAAATTTCTTTTGTTTCACGTTTCTGTAATCCTCGGATTAAACCAATATCACTTTCTCTTAAGGAAGAGGACATATAAATTGAATTTAAGCTTAACGTGAACACTTTAGTACATTACCAATGTTTTCATTGAAGAAAAGTCACCCACCTTGACCGGATCATGTTTTCTATGTGGAAATCTTGCTCTTGTGCATTTCACCGGGTAACTCCATTAAGATATTTGGGCCTGGATATTTTAATCCTTGAATATACTTTACCACATATTAATTTTTTTGCAGCAATCCAGATAGCCAGGTTTTTCCACAACATAAGACTTTGAACAAAAATTTTATTTAAACTAAGAATATTTATTATTCATTATATCTAATTCAGTACATAGTATCTTCAACACCTGATTATGAATCTATTTATTGAAGACCAGGCGGCGCGATTAAAATTCAAAACTGGAATGAACAAAGATTGTATGGAGAATTAACGAAGTTAATTCTCCATACAATGGATGCATCCAGCAAAGTATAGCCTAAAACTATTAGTTATCATGTAAAACACAAATATTTACTCAAAATATGAATACGTAATGAAAAAATATCAAAAGCCAACAAAAAATCTACCTTGTAAATGACAATCAGTGGACTAAAGCCGTGAAGGAAATATTAAATAAGATAATAACCGATACAGTAAAAATAGAAAATAGGGCGGAACCTAAACGGTTTGAGAATGACAAGTTATGCATCCACAAGACACGTGCAGCGAAATAATTACTATGGAATAAGGATTATAACGTCTGTTTATGGGTTAGGCGTTCGTTGGATGCATTACTTCATAATTCCCACTCGGCAGGTAAAATTGATGGTAAACGAGCGATAGAAGGGGCGCCATCGGGGTTGTGGACGCTCTGAGAAGTGTTGGATCCGCGTCGGTAGCAGACTAATAGTCAGTCGCGCGTCGAGTTGAGGCCTGCTTGATGTCAGATTGACGCGCGGCGTCCCATTGTGCCGAGATGTGGACACCCCTCTCGACCCGCCCCCGTCCCGCTTCCTCGTGAACACTTCCTCTCCCGCCCGCCACATCAATCTCTCGTCCTCACTCTCCCAAAGCTCCCCTCTTAAACCCATCCGACCAGCCGTCTGTCCCTCTAGACTATGTGCTATCGATTTCCACGAGAAATCGGGGTGGTGCCCCTGGTTGGACTGGGAGTGGTGGCTGAGGTGCCGGCGTGGTTTAGTCGACGGTGGGCCAGGGAGGCGTCGCCGCCGGCTGGTTGGTTTTGAGGCGCCGCCGTCGGAAAGTTTACGTCCCACATGATTTGCCTTTGTCGGTTGGTATCTATGGACGAGCTCATCCACCTTTGTTCCCAGTTTATTCCCACCTCAGGGTAGGTTTCCCTTCGTAGGTGCACCTTTATACTCGTTACTATGATTTATTTTTCTCCTGCATAGGAATTCAGTGATTTTAGAATATCCACAAGACTTGCTATACCATTCCCTCGGGGACTTGTGTCCCATTCTGTTCAAAAGCTCTCTTCGTGAGAACTCTTCGTTAACACTCGATGTGATTGGGAGATAATGTTTCTCCCTTGATCATATGCTTTCATCTTACCTCTCATTTCCATCAGCTTATCAGCTTCCCCTTCAATTTAACTCCTCGGTGATATATTCGACGGCCAAGAGCCTTTCTGGACACTCCCATCTAAAATTCTCGCGATTCGATTTTCTGCGTGTCAACTTCGTAAGAAATCGCAGGTGGCCCAGGGAAAGAAACAGGCCCCCCTACCCTGACTCTGTGAATTTCACACGCCATTGGCTTAGTACGGGGTGAGTTCTACCCTCACCTATCAAAACCAACCTTCCGGTTGAATCACTGAGTGAGTTCTGAGTGATATTATTAGCATGAATATTTGTCAAATTTCAACGAATTATTACTTTTTCCAAGTTCTTTTATATAATACTCACGAGAGGTCAGATGAGAGAAGTCTGTGGAGGCAACATTTTTAAATACTCTTTAAGAAAATAAATAGTATGTACACTTAGTGAAATAAATTAGTAATAAAAACGTTGTTTCTGCAAGATGGAAAAATAATGCTGTATGAAAATTTTATTCTCCGAATTGAGGTTCTGCTTTTGAATTTTCTGTGGTGGTGTGTTTCAGTTCTTATGTCATTTCCCATATATTTTGATTTGAGTTTGTTTATTTTTTCTCTAAATAAGCAATTTTTGTAAAGAAAAGTCTTGAGGTAGATAGTACGTATCATCACCATTGAATGCAAGATTACGCATACTTTTGTCCGTATTCTGTATCCCTGTGAAAAGCAGGGAACTTCTTCGAATGTCTGAAAAATGGGTTAAGAATAAATTTCCATAAAATGTGGGCGTAGAATTTCATGGAAATCTCAGCGACGGGATGAATACTTTCTTGCAGGTTTATTTTTTCCTTGATTTATGTTGAAAATATGAGTAATGGAGAGGGGAAGTCATCAATCTTGGTTAGAAAAGAATTGGAAATATACTATTGGAAATGTGTATTCAAGGCTGACCCAGAGATCGATGTTGTTAAAAGGTCATGCATATTCTAATTAAATATATGGTATTATTGAAAAGTGTATGAATATTACATGCTGAAGTCAAGTGCAATTACATTAGGTTATCAAGCTGCCCCGAGGTTGAAGAATAGAGATACCTACCCAATAATAAAGTCCTTTGAGGTTTCGTTATTCAGAGTACGATACTTATTCAGGGTACAAAGAAGTTGTCATTTTCGGAAAGCAATATTCTGAATGTGTGGGCAATCAATGTGACTGGTTTATACATTTTAGCAAAACAATTCACGAAGTTGAATTTAGGGAAGCTTTGCTTCAAAATTTGATTCGCAAGTGATGACAATCGTGTACACCTCCATTTGCATAATTGTGCTGCTTCTCCAGTTAAGTACCACTTAATCTTGTTCCAATAGGTGCCTTTGAATGCAAGTAACTTTAGTGTGATTAAAGAAAATAGCCTTAATAAGCTAATATTATTGTAATAACTCCTATTTAATTATTCTTTTCTATTCAGCATAAAGAAAATGAAGCGTGAAGCTACTATTTTGGCATCGCATTAAACTAGAACACTGATAATGTTTTCAGTGTAGAAGTGCCATTTTCAAGTAACCTTTATAATGGCTCTTATATATTAAAAATAGTCGGTGTGAAAATAACACGTGCTTATAGTATGTTGTGAATATTAAATATTTTCAAAAAATGACTCCTAATAATATTAATTTCATTGTTATATTGATTATTCATCGTTTTTCAGGTAAAACGTTGAGTTCAGATATCGATTATCGGTCTTTGTATACTTCGTCAAATTTCCCTAGTTTAAGACCCAGCTTTAGAGGCAGGGCATCCCTTGAGACTAACGGGGGGACCGTGTGAAAGTCCTTAACACTGAAAATATATTTTTATTGAGCTACCATAAGTGTGTGGGTCTAAATCAGTAGGTATATCTAACCTATATTGTACGTCCGGACCTAGAAAATTTATGGAGATAGAAAATCATTGGTTTTCAGAGTAACCTTCAGGGTATTTCTAGTTGGGCGTTGATGTGAATGCCTGAAATAAAATTGGTTTTTATATGATACGAAATTATTTTGTGGGGTAGATATTTTTGGGTCATTTTTGTATTGGTATCACACTGAATAGAAATCTTTGATAGAACTTTGATGAGTATGATTACTTTACATAATTCACATATAAGTTGCATGTTTAAATTTACATTTGAAAATAATTACTTACTTGCAATTTAGATGAAATGAAAAGTAGGCTATTGTATTTATGGCTCTGCTATTAGAGTGATTCTGGCTTGTGATACCATAGGTACTATGGAAAATTTGTACCTAATTTATCGTCCATGTTCCGCACAAGGCAAATGATTTTTTTCTCTACGGAATATCTAATATTGTGCAATTTCAGGGCACCATACCGTTAAGGCTTTCATGGCAAGTTCGCAAGATTTGAATTTTGAATTTATTGAAGTTTATCTGGTAGCATTTGGCAGAATTGAAAAATACAAAACGAAACTTAGTGGCGAGGTTTGACAAACATGAAACTTTGATCAATTTTGTCGGACATAGCCCCAAATGTGTGATTTTTAACGGTAATTTATTACCTAGGAAATTAAATAATAGGTTTTGCATGGACTTCGAATGACCATTTAAATTAATTTTTATCGTTGAGACTTTTTGTACGTGCTACACGGTGCTAATAGGTGAGAAAAGAGCATTATAAATTTTATGAAAATATTCAGCACAATGGCGTATCAAGGCCAAGCGATAGATATTAAACAAGATAAAAACGATACATATGCGATAGATAGGGTATTATATGGAGTAAACTGCTACGAAATATAGGGGAAAGGGTTGATATGATGCCTAGAGTATGGAAATGTGCTGGTTTATGTTCCCGAGAGTCAAAGTTTGAATCCCAGAAGTGGCAGATTTGTCACAGGAACCGGGACCTGGTGGAGGGCATTTTAAGTTCAGCTCTCCGTCTGTTGAAGGGACGTAGTGTTGACCTTTAAGTGTATTTCAGCAAAAGCAGGTTAATGGCGACGTCAGGTTTCTTTCCACTTGAATAATCTCTACCCCAGCCTCAAAATCCACCTATGACCCCAAATAAATCAAATGACCTTAGTTGTTAGTCACTTCTCCTCAATGCAGTAACAAAATACCTTAGTAACGAATTATATCCTTTGCTAAATCCTACTAAATGTTCTTTCTGGTTTGTTGTACTCTCATTAATTAGTATAGTTATCTTTAGTTCAGCATTTACTCTGAAAGAGGCAAAATTTCTCTCTAATATAAATCCGTTCTTATTAACATATGGTTGTAGATGCGGAAGGAAGCATAGCAGCAGTAAACGATCACACTCATCCAGGAAGTCGAACGTAGTCCCTTTGAATGAGGAGATGGGCATGGGTGGTGAGCAAATATTATCGTATTAGAGAGCGGTGCCGAGCATGTACGTCGCAATTCATAATCACGTCATCACCGCCATTTCGCATCGACGTCAATAAATAGCATTCGAAATGACCCCTCGATGCATGCGATACGAAAAAACGTCGTGCCAACAATCTGCACTCTAGTCGCCCCGTGCCTAAAGCTAATTAAGGTCCGTGAATTCGTGTGAATCTCATCCCGGGGAACTTACCCAACTATCATTTTTTCGTTGCCCTCCCTCATTCTGCCCCACCCGCGTCAGCTCACCTCTCGCTCAACCTCCTCGAGCCTATATAATCCCTTTGGGCCGTGGTGGAACAAAGGCAGAAAACCCTTTTACGGTCTCCCTCCCCCTCCCTGCCGGTCTCCCTTGGTTTCACTGCTGGCATAATTAGCGAATACCCCTCGCTCGAACTCCGTAGTAGCGGACCTCTCGCCAAATTCGACATCTCCCTTTTCGCCTCTTTCTCCCCTCCCGATTAGCTCGTTGTTTCCTCTCTTTTCATCGTACACATCCCCGCTTACAACCGCTCCCATCCTTTCCCTTCCCTTGCAATTTCCTCTCGTCCGGTTTCCTCAGAGATGGAACCTTCCTTCAAAATAACCGCTGCCGAATTTCAACCATCTCCACCGAATTTTCAGCCCGAAGAAGTTAAATGTGTGAGATATAGGGCTCCTTAGAAATACTCTTCCCTCATCATCCTTTGGTACTATGAAATGTAAAACTACTGTCAAGTGGTGTTGCAAAGATGAAGATGAAATGAAAAAAAGATGAAGATGAAATTAGTGAGTTGGGTAACAAACGAAGAAGTTCTAAGAAGAGTGGAAGGGAAGAGAAGTTAAAGATAAGTTCACAAAGGCGAATGAACAACCCTTTGTCTTGCGAATGGGTTTTTAAATGAAAATTAATGATATTTTTCAATATTTTTATGGGTTATATACTGGCATCATCCTTTTTTCGTGTAGTTATGCTCAATTGCATATGTATCTGATGTTGTGATTATGCAAAGACTAAATAAATCTAGAGTATTTTATTGTAGCCTGCCTGATTAGGAACTTCTTCTTCTATGTTCATAAAACGCGAATGCAAATTATTATTTTGTCACAGCGCTTTGCTAGTTATCTTAGAGACTAAGGTTGCTAGGGCTTGTAAAGCTACTAATAAACATGCAGAAATTTTATTAAACCTCGTAATATGCAAATAACTTTTAAATTTAGAGGAGGATGAGTAAATGCATATAATATTTTGGGTACTTGGAAAAAGATAATCCTTTTTGCTAATAACCAAGTAATGTCTCCTCTAATATTATAGCGTAATTGGACATTTAAAATTTATCATTCTTATTGTTTATCAGGCATATTTTTTCATTCCCAAGCGTGTTATGTTGCCAGCAGTCTTACTCTCCTTCCGTACTTAGTCATTGTGTTAGTCTTGTAATTGATTTGTTTCTTTTGTGTTGTAAAATGTACCAAAACATGTGCTGGGTTTCCTTGCTTGAAGATTAATTATTTATTGACAATTCTGTGATGTAGGCTAGATTATTGGAATGAAGAACGGTGATGACATCGCTGGGTATAGGAAAAATTGTTCATTTCATCGAGATCGTCAGCGTAACTTGGCTTTAGCCAATTCAAAACTGCAGTTGACGTCCTTGTTATGAAATAAATATTCAATTGATCTGTGGCGTTTTATGAAACCGAGCCCCAATTGATAATGCTTGTCGTTAGTTGCATGAACCGGCTCCATTACAAGTCCGCTGAACAGCTCGAAAGATATTTGCGAGGAGCACATATATGAGTCGTGGACTTTGGTCTTAGGAGCTAAATGGCTAGAAATAGTATTAGAACTCGGTTTTTGGTAATCGAACTACTAATATGATATTTATTGCTCCGACTACCATAACTCTTTAACTTCGTAAAACCACAGCATCGCAACGTTGACATTTGAAGTGAAAAATAAAAATAAATCCGCGGCTGAAATTAAAAACGGATGCCTTCACAATAAGTGTTAACACTGTAAGGAGAATTACAGCGTACTATGCTAGACAATGCCATTAAGATGAAATTAGAGGGAAGACAGTGAGACGGTTCAGAATGCTATGGTTTCCGTGTAAATCCTTGGCATTTTTTCCATAGAAATCGCTAATGCATCTGCAGGGAAGTCTTACCATAGCCAATGACAGCATTGTGGATGCCATGGTTGGCAGATTAGTGGCAGTTTCAGTGAAGGAGTTAAGGCACAGTCATAAATAGATAGGAGGCATGCACGATAGCCAGGCCGATTCCGCATCGGTTTGGAAATCAAAAGGTCGCGAGTTTGTATCCCGCCTCTCGTATGGATGTCCTCTTTTTCTTAGGGTTACGTTAGCTTAAGCCTTGAAATATTTAGTAAGGGATCACCTTAAAATCTATTGCTACTCCTGCAACGAGGATATATAAATAGAAAAGAAAATTAAATTTATTGCAAATATGTCCCTTAGGAGCATAAATAATTACGTATCATTCGATTCAAATATTCAGTGTGACAACAAGATTACAAAAATATTTGTCGCAGAATGAAACAAAGCATTTAATTTAATTTTAGTACAATTTCATTAAAGCAAAAGAATTATTGCAAAAAATAACAAATAGGTTCACAAAGCATGAAAATTATTTAAACGATACACCATACCCTGCAGAATACTGCGTAATATGTAATTCGTTAAAAGTAGTATTTTGTGGCTTACTATTTAAATTCGTTGATTTTCATATTTTATAAATCTTCTGACAATCGATTCCATACTTTGCAAGAGGTGGCAAGGAAAGGCTACGCTACGTGTGTAGGTGTTCGTTTATGTTGTGCATAGAGTTTTTCCATGCGGAGTATTGAACGATTATTGATTATAGTATTGTATTGTACAATAGATACGATATTAATATATAGGAAGGACAAAGGTTAAACGGTGGATTAACGTTACTTGGAAATATCAAACGGGAGAAGTTCCAGGGTTAACTCAGCAGGCTCAGTCTTCATTACATCTGCAGCTTTGACAGAAGAGGTAATGTTAGAGAAAAATATAGTCGATTGAAAAGATTCAAACAATAATTTTCCCTTCGGGTCATTTGCGACTACGACAAAATAGCGTGCAAAAAGGTGCATTTAAGCATCTCCCTTGCATCTGATTCTCTTCCTGACTTCTTTTTCCTTTTCCTCCAACTTAAAAGATTGGGGACTTAGCACCTCCTTACACACACTTTTCAGCAGCTCGCAGGATAGATGTAGATTGATAAGAAGATCTACTCAAGATCTGCTCGATTAGCTGGAAATTTCTCTGAAGAGAACCACATCGAAAACATCATCGATTCTAAGATTGGTTTGACGCAGCCTTCTATTTAATATCTACTCCTGTCAGGTGACATCTTCACATTTATGTCTTGTTTTTTACCTCCCTCACTACTTACTTCATATATCTGACACGAGACCGTTCTCTTTCAAATCTTTCCTTCACTTTTCCATCGACGACGTTCTTTATCAGACCCTCATGTCTAATTATATTGCCGATTAGGTTGCCCCTGTATTGTCAAAAATTTGCATCAGACTTCCATTTTCGTCCACTTTTTTCATCGCTTCTTCATTTGTTACTCCATAGATCCATTTTATCACGTCCATTATATATTTTTTAAAACATTCAGTGTCAAAAAAACTTTTGTTTACTTTTATCCTACACCTCGGATTTCGAATCGCCTGACCTCGTGGTTCATAGCTAGGGCCATGCGACTTTCCAGCGGGCAAATTTGATTTTCAAGTGGGTGTTTTTTTTAAATTCTTAGCCATTTATTTCTCAGCGTTTCAACTGTCCATTCTAATTAATTAATTTATTATTCGTGGATGCCGTATGTTTTCTCCTTTAGGCTAAGTTAATTTGATATTAACAGTAGGATTTAATTATACTACTGTAATTTCCTAATTTCAGGACGA
This sequence comes from Platycnemis pennipes, assembly GCA_933228895.1. Lineage (NCBI taxonomy): Eukaryota > Metazoa > Arthropoda > Insecta > Odonata > Platycnemididae > Platycnemis > Platycnemis pennipes. The sequence continues at coordinate 102,925,937 of OW121852.1, read as the reverse complement.
CCAATTTGCGTAGCGGACTCTTAGAGAGCTAGCGATCCAAATTGCCACCCCACCGCGTTACCGACTCGGGTACTGCTGCCATCTACACTTTTATCTTTCTTCTCCAGGGTAACTATTGTGTTCTAACGGTTGGGAAAAGAAGAGCGATTAGCGAACGGGAATACCACCTACCCCGAGAGGACTCTCATTACGATCCCCGGCCGTGGGACTCTTTGAGAGCGGAATTAAAGAGTCGAGAGTGTTTGGGAGAGTGTGGACGTATCTCTCTCCTCAATCCAATCTCCGATAACCCGTGAGTTTGGCGGGACGGGGTGAAGAGAGAGATATATACCGTTCGCCCGGCCTCTCGACATGGACAGGAACGCCTCTCGCAATCCATTGAAGGCGATCAAACGTGGGAGGGGCACGCGGATCGCGCGGAAAGCCAAACAAAAGGGAAGAGCAACCTGGTGAGCGGAGGGTCCACGCTTTCATGAGATTCCCGTAACGCTACGTTCCAAGTCTTTTTTTGTCCTTTGAAATCCGCCAAGTAATTATCATGTACACGGAATGGGAGCGCCAAATTGCACTCTGCACCGTAGCAGCAGTCTTCTTCGACTTTTTTAGGGCAAGTCGACTTCATCAGTTCTTTTGTGCCATTCCTTTTGTTCCATAAATAAAACAGGTAACATGGATTGGCAACGGCGTCAGCTGAGATTAAAATACAGATGAATTAGACAACGTATCGGACGCAGAGGTATATTTTTACATCAATCTCGAAACAAAAGATACACAGCCCTCTCTACTAATAGCAAAGAAAATAATTTAAATATATACATGCATTCATATCTTAACTTAGAGAAATAGTCATATTAGGTACATCACTAAGATTGGATCCTAGAAGATATCTCAAGTTACCTCATTACCTAGCCTCCCACGTATGTCCCGGTACCTTGCACATGTTAGAAGGTGACTTCTTGTTGGAAAGTATAGAAGCAGCTAAGACGTAATGGCTGCTCTTTCTGGGGATACGGATATTGAGGTGTCTCAAATGATGACCCTCCATCCAGAGAGTCTGGATTCGAATCTTGGCATTGGAATTTTTCATCAGTGTACCAGTTCCACTGGAGTGTTGCCTGGAGAGCACTTTCAGTTCAATCCTCTGTCCGCACAAGTTAGGAACGATACATCGAAGAATACTCTTAACTCTTTGGCACCTTCTGCCATGGGTTTCCTTCGTCGATACCTTGAGAAATTCCCAATGTATCCAATTATTCAACTACATATGATGATGTAAGTGGTCTTAAATGGTCATCTTCCCTATCAACAAAAAAAGTAGTTTTCTCTGAAGACAGAGAACTGCTGAAACTGAACTACGGCTCTCTCTCGCCGCAGATGCACTCACAAAAAGCAAAAACAATGCGAAATACAAGACGGGAGTAGGAAAGGGAGGGAGGTTAAAAGAAAATAAACTTGGGAAAACCAAGGAATATAATAAAACAGGTCCGTACCGGACGAAAGAAAATCTGTCTACATCTCTTGAATACGCTGCTAGCAACTTCGAGGTTGTGTGACAAGGGGTGAGTTGTCACTAAACATGCACTATGTGCATGCCCTTAAGTTCACTTATGCTACCTACCTAAGGAGAGAATTATATACATTTTGTGCAGGGCCACACTATAAACTCTTTTTACCCAAAATGCAAAGATACATCTGGAAAGTACCTTAAACATGCATTATACATATTAGTATTTCATGCAGACATCCTTAAAACTCTAAAAAATTATCATCTTAATTTCATCTTTGTTTGCTTCTTTAATCCATATCATTTTAATATGTGCTATTTCATTTTCGTGTCAAGGTAACTTTTTTTAACGAAGGAATCAATTTTTCATAACAAGGAGCGAATCTTAATGTCCCAGGTAATCCACACGTCAACAAGGAACCTTTTTCTCGAGAATTGAGGGATAATTTGAAATCAGAAAGTGCATTGTATCTGGAGCTGTTTCTTTATCCAGGTGCCGCACACTTCTCTCATGGCTTGCAATAGAGACAAAAAGAAATATGGACGTAAACTCTTCTTGATTATTAGCCCGCTCAAAATAAAAAAAATACGTCCGCTATTCCACGGTTTAATGTCCCATCCAAAACGTCCCATATACCGAATAACCCCTTCACCATTATATTTTGATCCCTCTCCCACGATGTGGGATGCCAGAACTCTAAACCCATTTGATCCTCGATTTTGGAACCCTGGTGGTTTATATGCGCTCTGAGGCATTCAGCATAGCAGCTTACGTACCCTAAGAGAGACCGAATGACACATTCTCTCCTTTAAATTGGTGCAAGCATATGGAATGAATCTCTTTAAAAATTATATCTTTCTCCATAAGATTAATATTAATACCATATGAATATACAGGTCTTTTTTAAATATCTGTCCTTATGTTAAGGAATTCATTTTGATTGGCTCATTTAAATGTCAGAGCTGCCGTTTATAGGCTACAGTTTATTAAATAGAATTATCTTGGGTTCAGCTTGGTTGTTTTTCCTCAAATTCCAGTGGTCTGAAGGATTCATATAACTTTGCTGTATTTAGCCTTCTACTTGTCATTCGGTTATGCAGATAATTTTTTTTATAGGCTATGAGCATCATTTTTCCTGGAGGAGATAGCCTCTGTGCTTGAAGTTTATCTTATTTTAGTGTAAACGAATAATAGCCATTCTAGTGCCACATTCATGTTTTGAGAAACTGGGGAAAGATTTGTTTGTTCGGTCGTAAACAGTTGTGAAATACCGGGGCGAGAGAGTTTATCAGCTATATTGCTTACGGATATGAATAGGAAGTCTAGCTGGAAAAATACCTGAAAAAGCTAAAGGGTCACTGCTCGCTCATTTTCGGGCGTTGGCTCGGTCAGTAACCTCAGTTTGTCTCAAACGGAAGAGCGGGGTAATCCTCTTTTTTTTTAAGCCTAATGAACTGATGACTGTTTTTTCTTCTATCTTTAGTAGTAAATATACATCATTTTCTATAGATGACCTCGAGTTGGCTTTTCTTCTTACTCCATCGTGTGGCGCAGCTCAATTTTGTTGGAAGGTGCGGTATTGATTGAATGATCGATCGTGCTGGTTGGGTCTTATTGGTAGTACATTTCGGTATACAAGTTCTCCGACAACTATGGTTATATTACACCATAAAGCCTGTGCTATTGAACTGTGAAAACACGAACCCGCGTTCTTTGGGTTGAAATTCCATAGTGTTTTGCTCATACGTGGCTTCCGCAGCATGTGATCGATTCAAATATCTTCGCCATCATTCAAAACCTTTTCGAGGATATCAAAAGACTTTTAACTTTGATTTTTTTCGGCAAAATATTTCCTTTCTATCAATTCCATGTTATTTTTCTTGAAAATAAAATAATTGTGCCATAGAAAAATCAAACAATTGAAGGAAGAATTTGACATTAGTTCGTGGTTGAAACAAGTGAGGATAATTTTGAAAACATTAAAAGTTTAATAATTATTCGAAAGTGTAGCTTTGTAAGTTTTTGATTGAGCATTTATTTTGTTTTCTCATCCCTTTAGTAAATTCTTGTTATTTGATTTTTAACTTTAAATAACGAATTCTTCTACAAACTGACCTGTGGCTTTTCCGCAACCTTTCACTATCATTTAATATGTATCATTCACCAGGAGAATGTTAGCTCAGTACGCATGCAAAATTTTATTTTTGGCTTTATCGAACTTTATTTTAACAGCCTTTTACTACTACCTGGCCAATGGATTTAATCCCTCCAAACATATTTTTTTTTACTGGGTGTAGAGTTGGAAAAAAATACCAGTGAATTTGATGTGCTATGTATTATTCAATTGGATGGAGGCGTTTATTTTTTCCTCCTGTTTCAGTTAAAGTTTTCACTCTGTGTAGTCCTGAGTAATATTAATTTTCGTTCTGCCGCAACCGAATTTCATTGTCGTGCGTATATTCCAGATTCCTTTCATAATCATTAGTATTTCAATCCTAGGATTGGTTTACTGCAACCCTCCATTCTGCCCTATTCAATGTTAATTCCCTCACGCCCTGGGATGTTTTCTCTTTCACGTCCTTCTTTATTTGCCCTATATATTCGTCCCTTGGTCTTCCTCGTGGGACCTTCCCTTCAGTCTTCCCTTCTATTATATTTCTAACTAATTCATTGTGCCTCAAGGTATGTCCAATCCATCTGGCTCTTCTTTGCCGTAGGGTTTTCCGTATTGTCGTCTCTTCATCTGCTCTTCGGTACACCTCTTCCTTCCTCACTTTATCTGTTCTATTTAATATTCAGCATTCTCCTCCAGCACCATGTTTCGAAAGCTGCAATTCTTCGTTGGTCTGCTCTCCCGATGTTCTACGTCTCTTCTTCATAAACTCCTCCTTAGCTTGTGCTATTCTTCGCTTGATGTCCGTTGAGCTTCTTTCAGATGCCTTTATGGGAAACTATTGCATGTAGTTTCAACAATAAGGGTGCGTAAACCCATACGTTTTTTGAGTCTTCTTCATTGGACGAGAAAACGTCGAAGGGAAAGGTATTTGGAGGTGTCGGGCACGACTCCTCAGCTGGTTGGATCAATCTTATTCGGCGAATCAATGGCACTTGGGTGAGGGTTGGTGGAAGCAGCCTGGCATGGCTGTCTTTTATAAGCCGACCATCGAGTATCGATCGACCCTTTGTTAAGAGGGTGGCCGTAGTTTGATAGGTTCTGAGCCGCAAAAAAGTCTTTTTTCGTAAAGAACAAATCACAAAATCGTGTACAGCAACATCTATGCGGTAACCCAGGAGCCATTTTCTGCTGTGTTGTAAGTCCTGCGTTGAGCAACAATTACCAAACATACCATTCAGGTGCTAATATTTATTATTTTACATCATAATGTGATTGTTGGATATGTACCGGGCACTTGCTTCTAATTGATCGGCAACTACGGAAGATAATAAGTTTTTTCTGATGCTTGCACATTTATTTGAATTCTCAAAACATATTTTTACATTAAGAGTTATGGAGTGCATGAATTGACAGGTGTTAACGAGGAAAGGAGCACTTTCAAATGCACTTCATTCTAGGCTACATTAATTGAATACGACTGGTTATTATGTAGCCTCTTATGCTCTCATATTTTTAAGCGAGATATTTTAAATATGTCTGTTTGGCAGTTAAATTTCAAATTTTATGTTTCGTGACGATTTGAGCATTATAAGGTCTCCTCAATGACTTTCTTCGCCATCAAAACATGCAGTACCGTCCAAAATCTTTGTAAAAATCTGCATTTATGTTTACCAGCGGTATAATAGTTTATCCTTTCAGAGTGCTTCCAATAAGCTCGAAATATATTTCAGATGCTTGTTATGTTATATTTGAGTGAGTATTAATTGCCTTAATTCGATGACTTATTAATTTTAACAATGTGGTAATAGCTACCTGATAATGCAATTGGTAATTCCTGCAGTGTATTATTGTTTTGTCGCAATCATAATGATGCTTTTGTTCAGCCCCAGAAGTCAGTTCTGCGTAACAACCCAAAGGTCATGGTTCGAATCCCACCTGTGGAATGGGTTGTGTTCTCTCTAGTATTAGACGAAGGATAATTTAAGAGGTTTTATTGGGTAAGATTAAATAAAACGTAAGGGTTAATCAAGGTTCACCTACGCATACGCATGGTTTTTCTGGTAGCAATAGAAATGTTTTGTTCATTTCGTTAACTATCTTGATATTGGTTCCTTGCCAAAAAAATTCTGTCCGTCTAAATTCAATATTAATCGAGTGCTCACTAAATGGGTTACCGATTAGCATCTACCATTAGTAGAGTTCCTTATCTTTACTAAAATTATCAGTAATTTCACCTTAAACTCATGTGACGGAGAATGCCGCATTTAGTTTTAAACATTTATATAATTTAGTTTTTGTCAGCTCATTCTCAACCACAACGCTATACTGGCTTTAGCCCTTTAGATCCTGCAAAATGTCTACAAAATAAACTTGCTATTAAAATAAATACCAATCATAGGTCCATGTAAACGTCTTGGCTGGAATCTGGCAATGCTACGGCGTCATATCCTCTTCATCGGCCATTTTGTTTGTGCGAAATAATACTTCTTCTAGGAGTTTTGAATCCCAAATTTCATAGCTAAAACTGGAGAATGACATCAAATGCTCAGTGTTCCCAGTAGGAACCCTTTTAGTAATGAATTTTACCGACGTTGTTCTGTTTCAGAATTATTATCTTTTAACGGCATAAGAATTTTTTTTTTTCATTTTGGCACTCTTAAATTTTTAGGAAGGATTAAGAAAAAAGGTAGAATTTGAAAGTTTGTCAATTGTGTTATTTTGACATTTATTTGAAATACGCGGTTAACAATAATCAAATGCATAAATTTCTCTTCCCCTTGGTTTCAATACAACAGCGTATGTTATCATTTAGACACCTTGTAAAGTTTTCTTCCGGTTTCCCTGTGCGGGCACATCTTAATGATACATGTATGGATTTATTGAGCTGTTAATGCCGGTGTCTAATGTGCATTCACCCTGTGATGGTCTCCTTTCCTTTACTCATGATAGAGAAAGTCTGGCGGTTCTTTCTCTTCGAAGAGATCCGCTTTTATCTCCTTGCTCGTCGCCCGTAATACAATTTGAGGATTGGCTTTCCCTTCATGTCAGAACCAAAGGGAATGGATTAGGAAATAATGGGCTTACGACTCCCGCATGAAATATAATGCATATAAGAAGATAGAAGGATTGCTAAGACTCTACGAAAAATACTGTGTTTTCCTGTTGAGGCCTTAGTCCTGGACGTAAAGAATTATGTAGTATCAAGGTTGATTGCTCTCCATTGGTGATAAATCCGTCAAATATTTTTAAGTGGCTGAGGTATTTTCGATAAGTTTCTCCTTGGATTGGATAAAATTATATGACCGATCAATGTCTTGATGGAATGTGAATTCAGTATCAGGAGTTAACTTTTAGTACTTAATGAATACAAAATAAACATATACCATTTGAATAACTGGAACTGGAATGATGGAGTAGGCTGTTTTTAAATCCAACGGATAAGAATAGGCCTAAAACTCACAATGAAAGGGAAGTATCCCAGTACTAAACCCCTTTTTTCGTCTTCCTAGAAGAGGGGACTACTTAATCGGTCATATCTTAAGACACGATGGCCTGATAAAGACAATCGATGAGGGAAAAATTAACGGGAAGAATGGAAAAGGCAGGCCTCGTATGAGTTATATGGAACAGTCGTCAAGGATGTGAAAGAGAGGTATTACGTTAATATGAAGAGGTTGGCCGATAGAAGAATTGAGTGATGGGCTGCGTCAAACCAATCTTAGAATTGTGACTGATGGTGATGCCCTTCCGAGGTTCAGTTTGTGAAGTGTAAAAAATTGCGATACAAAAGTTGGAAAAAACTAAAGAAGTGTATCTGATCCAAGTGCGGAGACAAAGATATCACTTTATGAATTTAGTCGCTCACTCCAATCATTGGTATGGCAAATAAGGGTGTACTTCACCTCTTACTAGGGTCGAAGGCGTCTCAAGTCAGATCTTCACGGTAGGTGGAGAACCAGTGTCCGGTTTAAGTAATTAATCATTAATAAAATAATCTGTGCTTATAATGTAACACAAGTTGGGTTAATTAATCTGAAATAAAAATAAAAATCCTGCAACATTGGCAGGAAATTTTTTTAAACTAAAGCCTAAAGGCTCCAATTACTCGAACAGAATAATATTGCAAAGGGAATGTTATGTAATTAGGCAGTACCATATCTTCAATCAATTTCTATGCTCTAAACCTGAATTTATTCCTTCATGATAAACTGCTTCTTTTTTAAACGACCTTTTTATAAATTTAGATGACATTATTACAGTAGGTACAGAGAGAGTAGCTGGTTACATTGGTGATGTGTGAATTTCACAGTGGGCTCTAGATACCTAGTGCCTGGTAAACTCCGCCCTAGCCATTTAGAACAACCTTTGAGTTGAACACAACTTTGCATTATTTAAGTATGGAAACAACTATTGAAACACATACTTATTCTTAAATGTTATTATTTAGCTATGACGTCCATGTTTCATCGCAAACACGGTTTGGGATATTATCTACAATAAATAACGTTTGCAGCAGCCTCCACGTGCCAGTCATTAAGTACCGATAATAAGCCACCGATAATACCTTACTCCGGTTAATTCCCCTCGTAGGAACTTACTCGACCTCGCTTTATGAGCGATGATCGTGATTTTAGAGCCTTCAACCCATTCATAAGTCTTTGAAGAATACCTCTATCTGGCGCGTTCACCTCCTGGCACTGGCCCATCTTAAGGTGGACGAATTACCTTAAAAACGTTCGCTCCGAAGAGACGCAAGGAGGTGGAGTGTTGCGGCGGGCGAGGTGGGAGGTAATAAGTGGGAGAGGAAAAGGAGGAAGGATGGGGAGGTCGTAAAACGATCGATAGGGCCCCCAACCCCCGCTTCTCAACCCTCCCTCCCCCGTAACCTTCCCCCCTCACACCCTCCACCAACCCAACTCGGACCTCCTTCGCAACCCCTTCGGAGAAATCCCTTTGTTCCCACATTCTTGCCTCTCTCTCTCTGCCTTACACCCTCTCTCTCTAAACCTCACCCCACGCTGTCTCGCATTCCCTCTTAGGACCCACACCCGACCGTCTCAGCAATTCAAAGTCGTTTCCCCTCGGTCATCAGAATTTTTTCTTCCCCACGGCCCTGTTTCTCTCGCTTTCTTTCTCTCACTCCCTGTTTTTAGGCATTTGAATATCTTACGGATCTTCCCCATTGGAATAAATTCGGACCGTTCCTTTTCCCTTAGACTTCAGTTGCGATGTGAGTTTGGTGTGATGAAATGGGTGTTTTTTCCTGTTTGTTTTCGCGCGGAGATGACAATATTCGGGTGTGTTGGCCGTATTTTGTGCCTGGGAGGCGTGTATAAAGTAAAACGGCCATGATGAAAGTTGGGGAGAGCGATACATCATGTGCAGGCGTAAAGTTTATTTATTATTTTTATATTATTCGAGTTGATATTGAATGGCTTCCTAGGAACTATACCATCTTGCTGTCTCAGTATAAATTCTGCTTTCAGGTGCTTTCACTTCTAAGGTAGCGTTAAACATGTTTTGAGCTTCAAAATATTTTTCTTTGCGCTTAAAAAGAAAAAAATCATCATCAACCTGATTATAAGTTAATATCTCTCCTCGGGGGTAGATTTGATGTAGTGGCTATCTAATGTGCATAACAAGCGCGGAATATCTATTAAAATATTGAGTTAAATGTACACACTGGATCCAATTGTACTGGATAATTAATTTTCTGGGAATCCGAATGGCTTGTTGGCTTGATCACTGGCTATCCACCCAGATGGCCGGGGTTCAAGTCGAAGCAGTAGCTGATTTGGTCCTCACCTGAGTATTGTGAAGAGAGTGCATAGAGTTCAGCTCACCGTCCGTCAAATAGAACGTTAAACCATGGAATTCTTTGCCAGTAAATTGATTCCGGCGCTAAATTTCTCCCGAAATTCTCTATCGTACTCCCGGAAACGTTGAAAGTATGTTATTACTACATAATTACCCACCTATCCTAAATTGCGCACGTATCTTTAGCTCTCTATTACCTCCCCCAACCAATTGGTACAATATCGCCCTCTTTAAGCTATAAACGGAACTAGGGAAAACTAAACATCCTCCCAAGAGGTGGGATTCGAACCCATGATCTTTTGATCGCCATTCTGGAACGTTACACGTGTTAACCGATATGGGAAATATGGCTATGAAGATAACAGCTCCATCGTAAATTATCGTCCTCATAGCCTCGTTAATTCTAGTGTGCTTTGTTTTGAATTCATTATTTGAGCTTGTACATCTTCTTAGTTAGTATCGATTTTTTACCATCTGTAGCATTGAGGGGCAGAGTTTTATGTGAAACTTCTCATAAGAAGTGATTTCTCCCTCTCTATGCGGTAACACCTTTTCTTGTTCCTACAGCTCTCACCGGAAATTAGTTAGTGTAAAATCTAGTTAAGCTGGCTTCCGGATCTTTCGCTATCTCTCTTTTGAGGAGTTCATCGAGCACCTCATCTTGGCCTTAAATGAAATATTTCTCTTCGCCCTACCACCCACTCTGTTTCATTCCCTTTCTCCCTTATGAGTAACGGGGCGCAGCTACGAATACGTGGTTCAAGAATTCGCTCCCGGCGGAAATATCTAGCAGTCGTGTGAGTTAGGCAAATCTATGCACCGTTCCGCTCAGGGTGGAGGTGAGTGAATGAGCGAGTGGTTCGGGAAAAAAACTCGTGAAGGATATTTTGTTGACATCGTATGGACCCCAAGTTCCCCCCATTCTCACTCTTTCCTCTTTCTTCCCAGTCCAAGAATTCCTTTTCATCTTCCTTCCCACACCTCACTCTTCTCTTTCTGTCTTTTTTTTTTAAAAAGAAGTATTCATTTTTTTTTCAAATAGTTTTTTTTTTAATCTTTCCGGCTTCGCGCCATTTCACCTTCAAAGCTGCCGCTTGCTTTTGCATTCTCTCATTCTTATTCCGGCGACCCCTTGTTCCCATTTTTGTTTGTGCTGCCAAAAATTCAGTACCTAAACTCTTCTTTTCTTTCGTTTCCTTTTCACTTCCTTTGTTTTTATCTCCCTTTTCTGTTTTCTTTCCTCCCCATTGTCTAAGTTTCTATCGTTTTCCATACCTATATTTTATCTGTTTCTTCTTCCCGGATTGTGTTTCTTTTTCTGCCTCTATTCCCAGCCATTCGTAATGCGGGTTTCCTGCCCATTACTCTCTGGGGATCGTAATCTTTCCTCTTTTTCCGCTGCCTTCTGCCCCTTCGAGATCATCATCTGAGCTCAGTGCACTATCACACAATCCTCTCAACCCAACCATGTTGCGCTTTAGATTTCTTATTCTTTCTCTTTATGAAACGGCGGAGATGGTTTCTGAGTTCTCTGCGGACCCGAAAATCCCAAAAATCTTTTAATTCGTGGACATAGCAATGGCCCCCTCGTCTTTCCTGCCATATCTTTTGTGAATTGAAAATGCCGGCCCATTAGTCCTTTTTTGCCATCTCTGTCCATTTTATCCTCCATTAACATATGAATGGTGGATTCGGACATTTCAAAGAAGTTTTATTAAAGCGTGCCCTCCATACTTTTCAAGTCTTCTCATATGTAGTTGTAAGTATCTACCCGCACTTCTATGCACTTCTTATGACGAGAATAGGCAAAAGGATGGGATTGTAAGTTTAAGGGGAGAAAGAAATCCGGCGCCGGCGTTAACCTGCTAGCAAACGGGTCCATGGGGACCATAGTTGACACCACAATCCCATCTAGCGGACGGAAGCTCATTTTAAATGTATGTTAGTGTGAAAGTCCACCTTCTTCAGTCTTCTTCTTCTCCTTCTTCCAGTTCTTCAGTCATTTGTACTCTTTTCTTATTGGCAACTGGACATTCTGGCGATTTATTTAAGTAAGCCAATCACTAACTCACCATTTTTCCGAACTTATCTGCAAGAGTTGTCTTTGCAGCCGTAGACAAATTACGTGATTTTGTTATACCTTTATAATGAACTCAACGGTAGCATTGACTCTTGTACCGAGAAAACTACGAGTGGAGTTACGTTATTCGGTGATTTATCTTGTGAGGCTGTAAACCACCTTCCTACACTAACTAACTTCTAAGAAAAACGCATACTTCCATGTTCCTCTGGAATCTGACCCGCAGCCTTTGGGTTGTCAGGCTTGCGCGTAAATGACATGGCTACTGTGGCACCCCCCCAGAAATCTTGACCCTTGTGATAAGTGAATTTCTCATGGAGCGTAAGCTAAAACCCTAGCGTAGTTTTATTCGTATTGCATCTGTACGTACGCGACACATTTTGAATTTCATGATCCAATTTGTCTGATGGGTATTGCAGTCATTATTTTGAATCTCTTTAGACACGACATAATCTCAGGTTATATGTTAAATATACTTTATTGACTAGTGTACCGCTATGCCCTCGAGCATGGGCCCTCATGAAAAATAATGTAATATTCATGAGGGCACCTGCATTCTTGGTGAAATACTGAATGAGTATTCCTTCATCAATTGTTACTCTATAAGTTCTTTTTCTTAATATCCGACTAGCGCCAGCACGTAGTTTATGTGTAGCATGAAATTAAGCTCCTTGCCACCTTCGTTGAGAACATGAGCAAATAATATTTTCGTGCATGATTTGTTTAGTAATACGGGTCTTTAAATCAAATCGGTCACCCGTACGGAAAAAATTGGGCTGACTCTATTTTTTTTAATCTCTCCGATTCTACCTCCATTAATTTTTTTCCTCTCTCCTACCACAGCCATTCAATCCCATTCAGCCCCTTTACCTCTCTCGTCATCTCCTCACCTCTTCCTACCCTACCCTTTCTCCTTCGGGTCCACTATTTTCTCCTTCGGAAGCCTGCTCTTCGTAGCCCTCCCGCCCCCTCCCGCCTTCTCTACGGCAGACCCTGCATACCTCCTCGTCCATTTCTTATTGATGCACGGAGGACGCGAAACTATGCATCTGGCGCAAGGATCATCACAAGGAGGCGGTGGAAGGTATATATTCGCCGGGAATTGTGGCCATCTTGTCAGCAGCGGGCTCATTATATTCATCTCATCTTCCCCAGGTGGGCACATGTTTTCATGCAACTGTACTCAAAACGAAAAGGACCAGCAAGTCAAGTTTAAGAGGCATTTAGCTGCACATTGCTTGGAAGTTTTTGAACTCGACTCCGTTCTGGCATATGATTAAATAAAATTGATTTTTTCAAAACGTGATTTTGGTATCAGATCGAGTTTGTAGGTACATGTGCAGTTACTCGCTATATTGAAAATCGAATAGAGGGCTATTAAAGATCTTATTTAAAAGATGTACTTCACTGAAAAAAAGACCATGACGCCTCTCGCCAAATAGAGCGAGGGAGTACACTTTTAGTTGTAAACTGGCACATATAATGAATATATAAACTGGTACATATAATGAATATATGAACTGGCACATATAATGAATACAAAGGTGGAGGATGAAAAGTTTTGTAATATGTTTGGCCTCCTATCTTGATGGGTTGGGCTCAAATCCCGAAAGTGGCAGACATTTTTCTGTAGTGTATCGGGCCCTTAATAAGGTTTGCTAGTTGAGCACTTCAAGTTCAGCGTTCAGTACGTCGGATGGCTCGATAAACCGTGGACCGCTAGGCATCTTTCGTCAAGAGTAGGTCACTGTGGACGTCGGGTTTCTCTCCACCCTGCCTGCATTCTCTAAATTCCTTCTCCTGTCAAAATACTCACCCATCATTGATAGAACAAATGACCAAAAGCTGTCGGTCATCTACGCCGAATAATAGCAATGACATGAATTAGGTGCTGAAATTTGCTGCTGTTGACATATACGGGGTATTTCTTCTCCCTACAGACACAAAATAAAAATCATTCATTAAGATGATGCGCATTCGAAATGTGATGAGCATTCAAAATGTTGTGCTATAGAAGGATGATAAAGATTAAATGGATCGACCGATTAAGAAACGAGGAAGTCCTGAGAAGAATGGGAGAAAAGAGGAGCCTGCTGAAAAGTCTAAAAATAAGACTGGGCAACTTCTTCGGCCATATCTTCAGACACGATGGCTTAATGAAGACAATCTTCCAGGGAAAAGTGAACAGGAAGATTTGAAACGGCAGGCCTCGTATGAGGTATATGGAACAGGTTGTGAAGGATGTAAAAGAGAGGAATTACGTCAATATGAAGAGGTTGGCCGATAGAAGAATCAAGTGGAGGGCTGAGTCAAACCAATTCTAGGATTGTTGACCAATGATGATGACGATGATGAAAGACAATTCTTTCCTACGCTTGTCGTTGTGAAAGGTATTTGAAATAAAGAACGTATTGAACTACGTATGCTACAGAAACGACTGATGCTGAATTGTTTTGGAGTCAATCAGGAAGTGGGGAGTGATGAAAAAGGAGAAACTTTTGCGTGATAATTAGACAAATCAGAGGACTAAATTTGACGGGACTTCCAATTTAATGGTTTGAATGTTTTTTTTTTAAAGAATTTCGCATTTTCATTATAATTTTTAGCGTGATACGTGGATTTTTGGCTACTTTATCATTCTTTTTGATATGAAAGAAGAAATTAATTTATTTTAGGTAAGGTGATTATTTTTCCTACGAAGTCCCTCATATACTACTTCCATTTAACGTAAATAAGATTTAAAGGGATGAGTTAAGAGTCGTTACTTCGTTACCAAGGTCATTATGAGTGCTCATTGCAAGATTAACTGAGTGGTGTGCTTATGCCCTGTGCTCGAGTGGTCATTACTTGTTCAGTGACTCTCCTTTGAGACTGCCAATGACCATCTTCAGATGGAAGGGCAAGAGTGGATCTTAGTTTCTGGAATATTTCTTTTAGTTTATCACTTCAAAATTCAAGACATCTGCTGATATGTATCATGTAATTGCGAAAACATTGTAATCCCGTATTATACTTCAACTGGGACTCGAAAAAGTGAGAAAGTTCGATAGTTAAATGCGAGGAGAAAGTTCGATATGAATGCTACCTTTCCCTCGTCATATCTCATTTTGAATCCGACGCTAACCTGCGGAATCCATATGATGCATGTTTTATGTAAGAGTTGGAATCATTATAGAGAAAATCCGTGAGATTTGTAATATATCATTATTATATAATTCTCAGAGTGCCAAGCTAACCAGATTTTCTCGGATACTTATCGCTAAATGACCGCTATGTAATATTAAGACAGGACGTTTTAAGTAAATTTTAAGCTACTCTGTTTGCGATTTGCGTTGGAAATATGTTAAGAACACACTTATATTACAGTTAAACCGGTCGGAAGAAAAAAATAAGAAAGATTTTTCATGTGTTTCTCTCCGTAAACAATTAGAGATTTTATTGGGCATATATAAGTCATATTACCTAAATAAACAGGTAAAATATAGGTAGTGGGGTATGTATTCCACCTGATGATTTTAAGTAATCACAGAAGTAAGGTAAAGAAAAATAAATGCCAAAACACGTCACTGCAGGCTTATATGACTAATTCCGGCTTTAAGGAGTGACTTATTGGAAATGTCCTGTACAAGTATCACTACCAGGTTTCTCGTATTAGGTTTCATGTTATGTGTTGGGGCATTTACTTAGTGTTTGTTGTTTATACACCGCGTCTCAAAGGATCGAAGTGTCTTTAATGGTACTCAGTAAATGAATACAGAATTTGTACACGAATTAATATTTTTGTCGTTCCAAGAAATATTTGAGCTGTTCTGTTGCTCCAGCGTGAATGTTAACCTAAAGTTAAGCTTAAGACTACACCCAAGCTCGAGGCGGAATACAAATGCGCGTTCTTCGCATTACCAACACAGGTACCACGGCAGTTTCGGTAAGAGATATGGACGAGTTGGTTCTGAATTGTTCATCATCAACGAATTTTGGGTAAAGTGAATTTGTCCCAGTCTTCAAAAAATTTAAATTTGCAAATCATTGCTAGATAACTTTTATGTTACGCCATTATATTTCCATCGTATTTCTGTCGTATCACTGATGACGTGTCTAGTGGACATAGTCTACTTTGATACCACTCGGTTACCATTAATCCTTCCTCCCCCCGTGTACTAATCGGATATTGCCGCTGTCCGAAACCCTCTTACCCCTTACCTCTTGTCGAATGTTACGCGGATAGAACAGAATTTTGTCACCTTTTAGTTTTGAGGCTCCTAAGAAAATCATTGTTATGCTTCGGAGCGGTGTAACTATTGCATGATAATTTTGCTCCTTTTAAAGAACTTTAAATATGATTTCTTCAGCAAGTCGATACGTATGAGTCAAGTGCGATCGACCCCCAAAATTTGCTGAGTTTACGTTTCTAGTGCCATTTCTAGTAAATTGTGGAAAGCATTTTATTTGGGATAATTTCAAAAATGCTTATACATTTACATTTTTTACCATAATTATGTCTCCAGCACTTTTTCATTTTGTTTCAAACCCACCTTATATACACAAACATAAAAAAATTCAATGGTAGTCTACTGAAGGCTCACACTGTGCTGTATACTTATCTCAGTGGTATAGTGTAAAATGCCGATGACACCCGTATATGTACTATTATTCAGTAAGTCATGCAAGTGAGTTTTATCAATAATTTAGGGGTAGACCGCGTGAAAAATTATTAATGGCTACGAAAGAGATAATTTGCGGTTTCCCCGAACAATTATTCTAAGCAAAAATCCGCCAACACTGAACCGTTGCTGGGGTTGACTGTTCATTTCTTTCACGTGTTAGCCGAATCGATTTTATCAATCTTACCGCTGGTACATGTTTCCAAAAACACAGTGGATGGACACTCTTATGTGAACTATCAACGGTTTTTTCTAATGCCATCTAATGGTGCTGTTAGTAGTGTAATGTACTTTATTAGTGGCCTCATGTATTTAAATTGGGTTACCTAGCCGTAATATTATTTTCTTCGACTGCTAAACAAATCGCCCTGTTGAGAAAAACAAGCTGTTTTATCTACTTCAGCTCGTGCGAGGAGTCATGCTTTCCATAATTATTTTCATCACACACGATGACGTGTATGTATTACACTTTTTGTATACATGTGGTTATTTTTGTTGTTTAATGCCTGAAAGAATTAAAGTGATTTACGTTTTAAATTTTTAACTTATCCATTTCTGATGAGAGAGAGAGAAGAAACAGGCATGAGCCTTCCTGTCAAAACAGTTCTTCCGGATTTTTCGCATGTGTTTTCTAACAAGTATGATTTTCTATAGCAGCAGGAATGTCTAAAAGTGTAAAGAAAAAGTTTGCCCGGCGATCACCGCACATCAAATGCTTCCCACTTCAGGTTCACGTCCGCGAAGTTATTCGAAGCCGTTTCCAGCCAAGGTGTGAAGGAAGAAACCCTGTGTGGAGTAATATCAACGTTTTTGAAGCGCTCTTCCATAGTGTACACGTGTGTTCGTGGCCCGTCAACTACAAAAAATAACAATTCGACCCAATTTCACAGACGTTCTGTCTGGGACTCGGAGTGCGTGTGTGCCCAATTGGTTTAGGAAGCGTCTGCTCCGATACCACTAAGGGAACGGAGGGATGGGAACTGGTCGGTGGCAACTGAATTGGTTATCTGGCGACCTGGTGAGTAGGAAAGAGAGGCAAGGGAGAGGGGAAGTATCCCCCACACTCATATAATCCAGTTACATCCATCGGGTCAATGATTATCAGAAATTCATTACTGCTGTCTCTTCCTCATACTCAATGTCCATGTCCTCCTCCATGTCCTGGCCTGATTCTGACTACTGATTCATTATAAACATCTTACTTTTATAGGAAAGACTTTTAATATAATACGCGACTGAAAATTTGTGCGTCCGCAATACTATGTAGAAAAGCCAATCTTTGAGAAACTAAAGAGACTTTTAGTAACTCGGGATCCCAATGGCGGATCCCAGTGCTTGGGTTGGGTTGGAAATGATAGTTTTAAAATATGTTAAAGCCTTGAGCCTACACCCTATTGAGTCTATTTTCCCGCATTTATGATGCGTTCAACGTTTAACATTGAAGATATCTTGTTAATTTTTCCATTGCCTGAATATATTATAATGGATCTTTCTCTTGAAAAATGAGGGCACAATGGCTTGAATCTAAGTAACATTTCTTTTAGTTCCTTATTTTTTGTGAATTAGTGTGCTGCTGACTGAGAAGAGAAATTGGGTCAACTTTCTCTCTGTCCTTTTTTTACATGTCTCTACCAGTTAATAATGCTTCAAGGTCAAGGAGTCCAGACTGTATGCTTTAGCTCTGAGATTTCTTCCGTTATTAACTCCTTTTAAAAGTAGTACACTGACCCCTCATTCGTTATGTGCGCTCAACATTGACGAAAAATGACTGCTGAATATTTATACCTAATATTTGAACATATTATCTTAAACATGAAAAATAATGAGAAATTTTATTTGTACGCATTTGTATGTAATGTGTTGTAATTACGTTTTTGTGATATATATGTTTTGTATGTTAATGATGATGTGAGATAATGCGGAAGTTGTTATAGATTCCATATGTAGGATACTGGGTAGTCACATGGAATTAATTTTGTTTCCTGTCAGAAAAGTTGTGAGCTGCAAGAAAAACAATTGTACAGAATATTTAAAATTCCAATAGGCACGTGAAATACATTAATATTACTACGTTGTAAATTGTTAGGAGAGCGTAAATGTCTTTATTTTATTAGATTTTAAATAAGATATTGGATCATTTTCAAGCGTACTTTGATTACTTTATCAGAATTTTTCATTTATTTATTAAGATTTTTCTAATAATTTTTACTATTTCACGATTTCATTCGGGAGCTGAATGCCTTTTTACTCCATTCAATCTAATTATAAGCTAGCAACATTTCGATTTTAAGTACGTCAAAATTAACAATACAATTTTTATTCTATTCTTCCACAAATTGAAATAATTGTGTCATCATCAAGAGTAGTTAAATAAATTGAAAATTCTGTCCATGTATACCCATTGTTTTTACGGGGACTCAGTAATTCACTATCCAGGTAATTCTCTTTGAAATATTTTTTTGCAAAGGAAATATATAGAAATTATCACTTCTTGATAGGATTTATTTTCATCAGAGTCTCCGATCCGATATTTTATGGCGTTTTGAGCACTTTGTTCCCATAGGCCCAAGATGTTTAAGTTAAAGAGAACAAACCAGAGATGTGCTGATAACTATACTTATCAGTTTGATTGGTAGTTCTGCGTAAACTTTCACATGTACTTATATCATTTCGTAAGGGTAGATTCGCATTGCCTATTGCCCTGGTTTTGGTTGCGTCCATCTAAGAAACTTCTATGACAGCTACTTGTAGTACACAGTTCATCTGCATGTAATTGTCAATCTGAGATTCCCCGAAATGTTGTTTAGCAGGAGGTAAAAGGTTAGCAACCATAAGGAAGATTTTTTTCTTAAAATGAAAGGAAGTTTATCTACATGTAATTGTCAATCTGAGATCCGCTGAAATGCTGTTTGGGGGAGGTAAAAGGTTAGCAACCATAAGAAAGATATTTTGTTGAAAATGAAAGGAAGAAAGTAGAACTTTGTTAAGCTATGATAAAATATGATTAGCCTTTATCTAGTAATAGACCATTTGCGCTGCAGTTAGTATAATTAAGTTTGCAGCGGTGTCCGTCAGTCAGTCAGTCCATCAGTACAGTCGATTTTATTTTTTTTTCTCGCGGTGGTTGAGAGCTCTGGAGGTGGAGAAATGTGCGGTCAATGCAGAACGTGTCCGCGTACAACATATCAGTAGTTTTAGATTTCCTTTGTACCTCCTTCCCGCCAAAAAAATATTATATAAATGTTTGCGGGTTGCAAACATCCCAGGATGTTTTAACGCTCGACCTCGATGCATCAATTTGAGGTAAACTCCGAAGACACTTATCCGATCGATGCGGGAGTGGTGGCGTTTTAAAGAAGAAGTATGGGCACATGGAACATATGTATTTAAATATTTGTCAACAAATCAGAAAATGTGAAAATGTAAGTGTTTTCACTATTTTTTAACCTGGGATAAGAGTTGCTATGCAAATTCGTACACGTTGCTATGTATGTTTGTTTACGTGTTTATTTACGTGCGGGTTAGAGTTTATTTATAAGGTGGATCAAGTGTTTTCTCCCGAGTTCCCATCACCCAGCGAGCATCAAGCACTTCACGAGTTGGTCAAGCAGCACATGTTGCACGGTCCTTTACGTGTTAAATAAACACGCTCTAAAGGTTACCCTTTGCGTGTTCTAATAGTTGAAAGAAGGTAAGAAAACGTTTATTATGTATTAATGTTTGTTGCTAAATCAGCAGGTTAATTCGAATATATTAACTTTGTACTGTGTCAGTCATTCAGTCAGTCATTCTGTATCCGTTTTGTTTTGTTCTCTCCCAAGTTTTGAGCTAATAGAGTGAGGTTTGGTGCGTTGAGTGTGGATTCTCTCTCTGTATAATTTGGCAGTAGTTTTGGAATTTTAGCAGTTTGTGGTGCAGAGAAAATTGCAAAAACGTGGTTTTTGAGAGTGAGAGACAACATGTAATGAAAATATGTTGTAGAAAAAAGCACAAAAACATATAGGGTAATTAGAGTTGGACGCATTCCTCTATTTATAAAATAGCCATTTCCTTCTCTCTGCATACGAAGTGCGTATGAAAAGTGCCTGCAAAGCAGGCAGCAGGCCTGCTAGTCATTATTTAAGATAGTAAAAATTAGCGTTGATGTCATTTCCCAAATAAATTGGAACTTAGTCGCTATGGGAGCCGAAAATATGCTTAATACGTAATAAAGTCTTTCAGTCAAAATATTTATCAGTTTAGCATTAGGGCCTTTGCAACTAGTGCTTTATCCTTTTGACATTGAACTTTTGTACTAGGATCACTATCTAGTCATATCCGTCATGTTCTATCATAGTACCTGATGTAGTTGCAAGTATAGGTGTTTCGGATGATAATATTTTCCTCTAAATGAAGTTATTTCCTTAATCTACAATACCAAAATTAGTTGTGCAATTTGATTTTCAATAACATATAAACTTTTAAAAGTTTTCCTATGCAATGCATAAAATATTTCGTGAATTCTCAATCATTAATTCGGTGAATTGTATAAAAATTTTTATAACCTTTTGACATTGTAGGTATGTATTGCGGTTTTACGAATCAATAGTAACTTCTTTTCTTTCAGCAAACTTTTCTCAAATGGCCAAGCAATAAATATGGAATGTTAGGCTTCGAAAATTAAGCATAACTAATGCCCCAAAATAGTCTTGAAATCAGTATCACAAATTTCCCCTTCATAGTATTTTAATTATGGTGAAAAACCATCAGCAATGAATTGAAACATTATTAATGAACAAATACATTCTCAGCAGATCTTGAATTGACTTTTCCATAGATTTAATTTGAGTTTCCACGATAAGAATAGGATAGGAAGATCGGCTTGATTCTGGCACGGTTAGGTTCCCGAACTTTTTAAGAGAAAAACATAGGCGACAAGAACTTTTATTTTCATCTTTTGGCGGCGAGTCGTGCTTTTTGCAAACCCCTATAAAAGTTGATGCGCGGGATGAAATTGCTTTTGTTGGGGACGTAAGAAAAGTTTTCGGTAGTGAACCACGTGTCCCACTTACTCAAAAAAGACTTCGCGAGTCGAATTATGAGTTCCTGTCTAGAGCTACACTTCCTCGAATATTTTTTCCTTCCTCCCTCAGCCTCCGCTGTGGGTTTTCCGCATCTTCTCTCCACATTCCTTTTCTAGTCCATTTCTCTTTTCTCATCGTTCTCCTCACTTTACTCCCACATCTTTCTCTCCTTCTGCTACGTCACCTGCTTCTCCTCTCTGCACACCTCCCTCATTATCCCTTAGCCACTCTCCATCCTCCATTCCAACTTCTCTTTCATTAACCCCCTTCCCATCCTAAAGATCTCTCTCTCTCCTCTTATCACTCTCCCTCTCCTTCCCTCGTACGTACGGTTCTTCCCTACCTGACCTTCCTCCATTACCAAGACCGCCGGTGCCACAGGATGATTAAGTGGAGCCACGGCACGGAGTGCTTTTCCTCCCAACCTTTTTTTTATTTCAACTTCTTCGCCCTTGCAAGGTAGAAAGGTCCTGCCTCCCTCCAATCTTTCGCTCCTTCGACAGAGTCCCCCTTTCCATCCCTAGTCCTACTTTTACATCACACTTCACCTGATTACTAATCTCTTTCAGCAGGGGATGGCGAACGGCCTGAATTCCCCCTTGTGGGGAGCTTGCATGGGAGTCCGCAAAGGTCCATTAGGGAGAATATATGTTTTAGACGAGAGGAGTGCTGTTGCTAATTTGCATAGTGGCTTTGAAGAAATGTGTAAGAGCCTTCGCGGTGGCAATTCACTTTATCACGAAGAGTTGGCTGGAGAAAAAGTTTTAAATTTATTCTAATCATTTCCTTTCCACCGTGTAATTTTTAAAATCAAAATGTTAGGGGTTATCGATGAAAATAAAAAAAATCTTCTATGTAGTTGAAGAGGTACGATTATTCTTTTCCCCGGTTATATAGATGATACTATTTATTACTTCCGAAATAGCTTATCAAGCATGTAAAAATATTGGTTTCAGAATGACAGGAGAGTCAATTTTTAATATAAATCTAAACTTCTCTCTTCTCTTCCATAGCTTTGTTTCCCATTGCCTTCTCTGTCACCTTTTTTACTAGGTATATCGTTTTCTTTAATATACTTTTGTTTACCTATTGTAGTCCGTTCGTTTTTCTATCTGTAAGTTTAATAAGATGATGTAGCCCCAATTCATCTTTTTCAGTCTTTCTCCTCTGTAAAACAGCACGGAAGTTCAATATCCCGTTTCCTGAATATAATTTTGTTTAGGCGTTCATGTCAGAATCAGTTTTGTGGTTTTATATGGTTTTCAAGTTTCTTCCCGCACTTATAGGCGCTTCAGAACGGGAGGAAATATACAAGGATGGGATTGGAAGGGTGAGACTAAAGGGTGGAGAGAAAACCGGCGTTGACATTAGTCTTTTGCTCTTAACGATAGGTGCCAAGGTGATCACGCCTTAGCGTACCTTTCAACGGACGGAGTACTGAACTCGAGTGCCCATCACAAAGCACTCTAGACGGGGTTGGTATGCCAATGAAGTATATCATCCTCTGCCGGTATTCGTAACCACTACGTAAACCCGACCACAATTCTTTCAAAGTATCTCTATTTCAAGGACCTCTCATTCTTTCAACGCATCAAGTATCATTTCACAGGTATTTTTTATCGTTCCTCGGAGACTGAATTCATGAATGAATGTGGTCCATTTCATATTAAATCACTCTCCAAATTTGTAATTTTATTGCATAATTATTAATGACAACAGTAAAATTTTTATGCTAAGGCTTTCGGGCCTAATTGGGCTAATATTTTAGTTTGTCCAAGTTGCAAAGGGTTGCTTGCCCTCGTGTGTTATATTTAAATTGAATTTCTAAATCGTAGGGGTATACGCTTAGGAGTTTTGTTATGTTATTTCCGGGATATCTAATAGATAAATTACTTTTTTTAAGTATTTGCTTTATTTTTCCATTTCTCCATTATATCATGTAACTTTATTACTTTATTCTGAAATAATGTTTCCGTTGTGCATTCCATATCAAGTTGTTGTCAGTTTACAAGCTTTTCCATTCATTTCACAAGTGTCACTTACAATATGAATACTTGAATTGATTTTCATGCAAATTTTTTCCCGTGTTTTCTATTGTGGAATCGGTTTCACCATATAGCGGAAGCATACTCCTTTAGCTAAATATATTTCATACTTTGCGCTGTTCCACCGTGAAGTGAAAATCTCCGAATCCTCTTCACGGAATCAAATCCGGTATAACTGAATTTGGAACGGTTTTATAAGAACGCTGATTAATGTAGGTATTTATTCAGAGGGACACGGCTGACGTAGGTACATACATACATCAGCCGTCATGCGTAGAGGCCCTAGAATTCGGCTCAGATAGTTGGAAATGGAAATGAGCCAGGTAGAAAGGAATTATCCATGAAAGGCAAGGAGATTTTGAATCGGGTTCTAATACTTGGCAGAAGAATGGCTACAAGGAAAGCATTTGGAAAGTGAAAGGATCGGTGACGGAATGATTAAATAGAAGTTGGAGTGAGGAGTGAAATATTGAGTAAGATTTGTCAAAATAAGAGTACCTCTCGTGAGCTTGCCTTAAAGTGCAAATAAAAGCGGTGGAAAAGGGAATCAGCTGATAAGATCGAATGCAACACTTTAACAAATGGGCATGGTTTTTCATTTATCCTCTAATGCAGGAAGACAATGGCGTAGCGCTTCTTTTATCCAAAGAGGCTTGCAATAATCCTCAGGAAATGTGAAGACGTAAATGTAGCTATCAAAGGCCACCGTAATTTTTTAAGCTAAGTTTTTATAATTCTTGCATCCACTTTCCCTTATGATGGTCGACAGCAAATGCATATGCACCATAACTGAGAACAGATAAATCTTCATGTCATTTGCACGAATCGTCTTAGCAAAGTCCTTCACAGTTCGAGAGAACACATTTGGTTGCTCACAAAGTCATTTGGCCTTGACGCGTGGCATCTACAGATTAGGTTCAGGTCGGTAATATCGGAGTTCCGATCTGATTTGAATTTCAAGGTTTATCGAACGGAGGTGGCGGCGTATTTTGTTTCGATGGAAATGCAATTTTTAATATTTTCTAAAAATATTCAGCAGCAAGGTACAGTGTCACCGATTTTCAAAACTCGCGTCTCCTCGGACCCCATTACCTTTCCACCGCAGGCTTTCACGGCTTAGAAGGTGAGATATATTTTTATCTAATTCTGCTCGCAAGTTTTCCAGGAAGTTCGTAGAAAATGAGATTGCAAATGGTGTAAAGGATAAAATACTTACCTGACTCTGGCTCAAACTTTTATAAGTCCCGTGAAAATATACGGTACAATGCTCAATATTATTTCGGCTCTCCCTATGGGTTTATGGCCTTCAGAACTTGGATGTGTGTTAAAAACCACGGGGAGACGCCTGAGAAAGAACGCAGGCGTCTCCCCGTCCCCATAAATGGGCAGAATGCATGACGGGATAAAGTTTTCAGGGTGGCATTATCAAGTTTCTTGCTTAAACACTGATGTTTTGCTCGAGAAAACGCATCCTGAGAGTAAATGACCATAGTTGCCCAGTAACTAGACATTCTCTAAAAGGCCGTGGAGAGCTTTCCAGTCCAGATATTATGGGTAAATGGTTTTCCATGTTTTCCCATTTCTTTGCAAATGATTTGGACTCTCGTATTAGGCATTGTTTTTTTGCTGTGTCACTAATGATTTTGGTGTTTTTAGGCTCCTATTTACGCTTTTGAGTGCGGAAGCGTTGAAATGGAGTTGTTGCTGTGGCAAGACACCTTCGCAGTTAGCTAGTCTTGTGACCTCGATGTACGTCCGAGATAGTGGAAATGTTCAGTATCTTGGAAGTATCTCTCTTTACTATCCAAGTAATGTGAGAGCCCTGTCCCGGCCAAGTGATCAGAAATCCAAGTTCAAGCGTCTTTAAGGAGATTATTCTAATTGACCAACGTGGTAATTAAAGACTTAAACTATAAATTTAAGCCAGGCTTAGGGCAATTTACGCAATGATTTGCTTTGATAAATTCATCCCTTAGAAGAAAATTCGTCTTAGTTTTGAATTTAATATGGAAAATGCTTTCATTTAATTGATGGATTTGAAATGTTTATGTTGTGTATTCTGTTTTTATGGACGATTTTGGCAACTTAAGTGTACAAAATTTAGGTTTGAAGAGCTCTAAGGGCTAAGGTTATAACACACCATCTAATATAAGTTCTTAAACTAAATACCATATATTAAATTAAGACTAACCAACAATTATCTTGAAAAAATTTCATTCTATCATTAATTAGTTGATTATGAGAGACTCTGTCATTGTAAACATAATGGGTTCGGGCGCAGTTGAAATAGTGACTTACGATTCTATTAGTTTATTTTAAGTAAATCAGTAGGGTATTAATTATTTGCTCACTATTAACACGTAATAGCAGAGAAGTAGAAATTGTGGGATTTGCTTTTTCACAAGACAGCCGAATAAAAGAAGTATCCTTGTGAATATAAAATTTGATGTTACGATTCGTTGGTAGCCTCCTATTCTAAAATCAAACGAAGTTCTCTAATAATGAATTATAATTATGGATCAGTCTAGTGATGGAAAAATCGATTTCGATTAAAATCGAAAATCGAGTTTTAAAAGTCAAAGATCGAGGAAATCGAGATCGAGCCATGATCTTCGAGTTTCGATCCAAACTCGATTTTTCATCTTTGATCTTGACCATTTCGTTTGATCTCAGCAGCGCGTAGTAGTCAGTAGAGGTCGTCGATGAACTGCCACTGAGGTCACTTCTTGTTAGAAGTAGATGCCAGTAGAAGTTGGACAATACCTCAACAGGCCACCCGTGGATAGGAAAGTCAACCGCAATCCTGTGAAAGTCTGGGAGGAGATAAAGGGTGAATATCCCAACACGTACCGTTTCGCGATCAGAGTGCTGAGTAAGATAACGTCATCCGTCCCATGTGAAAGACTTTTCTCTAAGGCCGATAAAATTGGAAAGGCACGCCCTAGATCATTAAGAAAGCATCTCAATCCGTTGATCTTTCTTAAAAATTTTAGTGAAGCCGAATGGTTCCAAGCGGTGATCCACATTAAAGTGAATTGTAAATTTTTACGACTAATAATTCAAGAATGTTTTCTAAGGAAATTTTTAGGGATATTTTATATCATTAAAATATGCATTATGAGCGTTTTTCAAGTGAATAATAAACATGTTTTTGTACCAACTGCATTTTTTTTCAAAAATGAGCGGTAGATTTTTTCGATTAATCGATCTTTTGGTTCAAATTTCGATTTTTGCTGAAAAGTAGAGCTTTTCATTTCGATTAAAAATCGATTATTCGAAAAATCGATTTTGACCGACATTTTTCCATTACTAGATTAGTCCACTTCTACGAAACCTTATAAACTGTTTGGCATCGGATCAATACCTATTTTACCGATCTTTATCTATTACTGTGAAACCACCATATAGTTCAATGAGTCAACGAATGCAGTTGCTTCGAAAAAATGAACTTGTGTTTTTTTTTCGTTCAGGAGAAGGCTGGCGACTATAAAAAGAGACGAGGAAGTTGCTCGAATTTCTGCCTCAGCGTATTTGTTAGGTTGAGGTTGTTTTGTCCGTGGAAATATTGGCGCGAATGGGGAAAACCCATTAGTGGCATTTCTCCAGGCCTGAGTCACAGGAGTAGGCAGTCGGCATTATACGATAGATAGATTTGTATTTTTGGTGAGCTTCGAAGGCAGTGGTCATTTCACACCTCCTACATACCCTATAAAACATAAGTTATTAGAATGCTGAATAGGTATGTTAATGTTTGCCGAATTTTTATACCTTAGATAGTGATTAGCTTTATAATAATTTCATCAAGTCACTTTCATTCAGAAATTTAGTTAAATTATTCGTCCTTTCCAAACAGTTACCTAAAGCATCAGGTAGTTCTCCTCATATGTTGCAGATTTCCCGCGTTTCCCGATATTTGTTACACTCCGTCAGGAGGTGCTTTACGTTCAGAGGACGGTCGCAATCGTCGCAGAACGGGGGATTTTTTTCCCCTGTAAAAAGGAACGAGTGTGTCAGGGTACAGTGCCCTATCCTCAAGCGTGCAATTGTGACCTCTTCCCTGCGGTGGGCCCTGACGGAGGTTAGCCACGCTTGTATGCCGGCCTTAATGGACCTGAGTTTATTATTGTTAGTAGTGCGCTATTCTTCACGCCACTGGCCCAAGGCTGGCTCTCAGGGCACATTTTCGGTCATCGACGGGGACGAGCGCAGACACAATTTCAGCGTCTTTGAGGGATTCTCTTGCTGCAGCACCCGCTTCCTCATTTCCCGCTATATTAACGTGTCCAGGGGCCCATGCAAAATTGGTTGTCACATCCCGCTTCCTAAGGCTAATCAAAGAAGAGTGTATTTCCTGAATGAGAGGGTGTAGGGGAGATGTAAAGGAGATATGGAGGATATTTCCGGGCGTAATACGGTGTAACACCATCGACTGTCTTGAGTCTAGTCTATTACAGTTGCGGAAGGGAATTATATTTGGCCTGAATAACTTGATGCTTATTTTTCAGCTATAAAGGAATAATTCTGTACGGTTAATGCACTCGATGCAGTTGGCAATGAATGTTGTCAGTGTTGCATACGTATACGCAAGTTGAAACTTTAATTTTAATAATGTTGACTATAATGGAATGGGGTGGTTGTAGTGGCCTAGTGGATATATTCCTGGGATACAGACAGTTCTCTGGTTCTAATCCTGGGCAAAAGTCTTTGTGGACACCCCCACCTAAAATCTTTCAATTTTCTGTGTCAGAATTTCGGAGGAAATCATCGGTGACCGGGGAAAAGGAACTGGCCGCTATCATGAATTTGTAAATTTCACACGCATGACCTAGTGCAGGTTGAGCTCTACCGTCTCCTATCATACCAACCTTATGGGTTGAACACTGGGTGAGTGGTAATAGAATGGGCCAAAGAATAATTCTGTGACTATCCCGTGGCATGTCTCAAGTGGCGAGCTCGTATTTCTGAAAAGAAACGCCTAGGATGTTATGGACAGCTTGCTTCTTCACCAATATTTACGGAACATTACGTATACTTTTACTCAAAAAAGATAGTTTTACTGAATTATTTGACCTTCTTCATACTTATTACTAATCATGATAATTCTACATTTTATCACCTTATTCTGATTTAGAGGACGTAAGGTAGTGGAAAGTGTTAACAAAACTCGATTGAGATTTGTCTTTCACGCCAGGTGCTATAGGCTTCTAGATTGAGGAAGCGTTACAAGTGAACATTAGATGATATTTATGAGTCGTTGGGAAAGTTCTGTGAATATCCTTGTTGGCGTTGTATGGGTGCGTGTAAGCCATTCTGACTAAGCTAAGTGAAATAATATTTGCATAGTAATTAACGAATAAGCGATAACATTGTGTAAGAATGTCTTATATTTATCTTGAATATTCCCGATTAAGTGATTACAATGGGCATAACTACGTCTTACACATTATTTTTTTAAGAAAATTTGTTTTCTGATGCGCAGAAACCGGAAGAAACTTAATACCATGCCTCATTGCAGCTGCAACAGTTTTCATTTGTTTGATTTTTGCTTATTTGATCATCGGGCAGCCTATCATCGCCCATCTTGTGGTTAAATCAACTGATGCATAGAGGTACAAGAGAAGTTTACAGACACTTGAGAATTAACGATCGCTGTGCGTGGAACACTGTTGCCTAATCGATTTGTTGTGTCAGCTCAATCCACGGCGTAGTTGAGGCAGAGCGTCGCGCTGTGCTACATTTGGACGTGAGGCGGACGGCCAGTCTTGGACTTAGGGGAGGGTGAGTGGGGTAGGCCCTAGCCGTAGCAGAAAAGAAAGCATAGGGCATCGCCTCGGAGGGTGACGCTCGGGATCAACCTCCAAGGCTTCCTGTGTTGGTTTTTGTTGAGGAGGAGAGGTGGGACAAGCCATTGGGTGGAGGCGATGAATGTGGGCCAAGGGAATGATTGGCTCCTTCTTTTGCCTTCAAGGTTCACATCGCCTCTGGCGCCTATTCAATTGCCGTAACTCTTTGTGCTTCATGTGTACTCAGTGCCTATCTACACCATTAAGGCCTTTTTAACTTGATACTGTGGTTATATTTGTGCTACAAAACAAAAATACATAAATTTTGGGTTAAAGCGGTGGAGAAAGGTTATTCAGCACACCACAAAAATTTATTCAGCACAATAATATGCCGCCTCGATTAATTTACACGCGACGAACATTAATGTTTACATTTATGCATCTTGGTCTGCTCCTCACAATTTGAAATGTTTACAGTTTATTTGATTACTGATATCGTTTGCCTTTTAAACGATAACTAAAATTTTTAAGGTATATCCTTAAAATATTAAATGTACTTTTCATCGGTCAATTTTCTTGAAATTGTAATAAATTTTGAATTTACACTATACGCAGCCCAATTTCTTGCCTACGGTTGATCAACAAAACTTACGATTCCCATTTTTGCTTGTAGACTGAAGGAAAAGTTGAAGGGAGTGTATCAGCTCATCCAAAAGTATTCGTTATTTTAAGTTAACCGATGTGTATGAGAAAACACTTCTGTATTCCTTTCGACTTCTGTGACAAGGATAAAACGAAAATAAAATTTCAAATAATAGGGAGGAAAAAAGTGAAGTCTCTTGTACACCTATTTCGTTCAACATATCTTCTGTCTCTCTGTAAGTCTTTAATTTCATGAAGATATGCTAACAAAAATTTATTTTTATCGAAGAGTTCATTTAATTTAATTAAAACGTTGCCCTCCTTCAGAAGTGCCGTAGAAAGATGGAAAAATATGTTTTCTAAGCCATGATACCAAAATATTTTCTGGCAACTTGCCATGAATTATGACATTTAATGCATTCTTATTTATAGCGTGAATATCTTGTCATTATTTCTCCCACTGCCTTCATTTTCCCTTGCTTAATCTAAAATATACCTATTTTAATTCAATCAAAACCCTTTATTGTGGCTGAAACATTTCCCCGAAAATGCACGGAATTTTCTATCCCCATGAATCTCATCTTCTTTGGAGAAAACAATACCCATTGTTTTCACTTCCGGCAACATTTTCCTCTCGACCCAATTTCTTTTCCCCACTACTTGCAGCTTTTTATTTTTGGCTTCATATTTTCCTTTGAACGAATATTTTTAACGAATCTCTTTTGTCCTAAAAAAACTATTGCTGCATGTTTGCATTGTGATGCTTTATGCTTCATGGCTTCGTTTTCTCTTATAAGATTCTCTTATCGGAAGGGAAGATTATCCGCAAATATTTATGCAATAACCCCATGCTGTTCGGAAGAGTATCAATGCAATTATTCATGCTTGATATAATTTTGTTCACTGAAGTTGGGGCATTGAGGTATGATAAAAGAATTTATTTATGGTAACTTCTACTAACTGATGAGTTATTTTAACGAGGCTATAAATTGGAGGGTAAAAAACTTGTGTTAACTAAAACTGGCACATGCCAGTAAATTTTTCCACCTAAATTTACCATGGAAGGAAAACCTTGGTTCTCACAATCTATATGCAAACGTAAATTCGGTTCAGGATTAAGCATTTAATATAAAGCAAATGAAGGGTTGAATCATATGTTTAGTTGCCTAAGCACCGTGGGATATTTTAAACTGTTAGCTTAAATTTATTTTGATTATAATCATGTATTCGGTAACCAAATAGAATCGTGGAGCCAAACTTTGGATGGAAAAACTTGAGGAAACCTACAGGAAGAGTTTGTGGTTGTTGAGAGCTGAGATTATCTCATACCAAGCCCAGCAAAATGCTCTAGAATCCTGGAATATCACTGGATTTGGTGAATAAATTTTGACTTCCCTGAGAGGAATAGCTTTGAGTTATTATTTCAGAGGCTTGCTCTCTGATTTTAAATTGGCTCTACCGATTGAACTGCACTCAGCCGAGAAATTAATGTTAATGCCTATGATTTGTCATGAACCATATTTCTTTTCGCATGTTTCAGACTTTGATGATATTTTTAAGCCGTGCAATTAACAAACGGAAGCTCTTTCGACAATAACGATTTATTTACGTAAAACTCATTTTCATTACGTAAAACTCATTTTCATTACGTAAAACTCAAAGAAGTTCATGCTCATACCGATATTAAAATAATAATTTCGTTACCTTGCAAAGGATTCCCATACCTTTAAGTTTTCATTTCCTTAAGTGCGTAATTTAATTGTTAATAAATTTTTATTTTTTCACGCCATCAGAAAAATAGGGCATTGCGATAAAGTACACGACTGATGTGCAAAACTATTTTGTACTTCTTTCGGAAATATAATAAATTCCTAGGGCCCTGTCAATAAATACATCAAATGGATCTCCATGCCGTTATGTATACGTTATTACGAGAGGGGATACAGGGGAAAGTTTACCTTCTGTCCTTGTGGGTCGTCGATATGCTACGTGATTCGAGAAGGAGGCGGGGGTCGGATAAACTGTTACGATGCGCTATCCATATGGAGAGGAAGTGCTGCCTACCGTTTCTTTGGGAGAGAGATACAATAGATATTTATTTCTTGCTCAATTAATAATGATAACACATTTTAATTATGAAGCAATTGACATAAATATGAAGTTTGAGTAAGAATGTACATAATAAATAATAGTATGAATACATGGGAAAGAATATGAATAGAATGCCTGTTTTATCATTCACAAAAAATAGAATACATACTTATCATTACATTATTTAATGAGGGAGTTCTTAATGAATTTTACTAAGCGTTTTAGTTGGGGAGGGTGAAATATTGGAAAATCAAGGTAATGTAATATAAGGAAGACCCTTTAGCATGGCATCAACGACATACCCCTTTTTCTCTTAATGACCACCGTCTCTGGCCAACAATGCAGTGCTATTGTGTACTCTTCTTGGAATCTTAGTCTTAGTGGGAGAAAGGTTTCAGAACGTTATTTATACGAAATAATTATTTGTAGTTTTACGTGTAAGGTTACTTAAATGCGCGACCGGTTTTGATGCCTTTTAGTTGGCCCTTTATCTGAAACTTTTCTCTCTCTCTATCTCTCCACACGCCCGCCATTTGCCTACCACTTCGGAAAAGTCACCCCTACTCCTCCCCTTCTTTTACCGTCCCCCCACCCTCCGCCCCGACCCACCCCCTCGGTCTCACATTATTCTCCCCATATCCATAGCCAATGAGATTTTTCGAAGCCACACCTGTGCCACGACTTCCCCGTGTCGTCCTTTGCGTTCCCCTTCCCCTCCCCTGCCCGCCCCCCTTCGATAGCGTCGTCGGTCGGCACTCTCCGGGCAGGGGGGTGACTAAGAGCGGGGATCTGGTGTGCGTGTTTTCCCATGTGTGCCTGTATGTGTGCGCATGTGAACGGAGAGGGGTCGTGCGGGTATACGAGTGGGACTATAGGGACCTGTGTGGACTGGGGGAACGGTAGTAGGCCGATTGTGGGGGCGTGAATAACAGGGGGTATTATAAGCCATCCCGTTGCACTGCAAAGGGATGAAAGTAAAGGGCAAGATCATGTTTCCTGAACAGATTATGCTGTCCCTCGTGTATAGAAGGAAGACGGGAAGGGTTTTCGTGAGAGTGAATAATACTGGTGGGGAAGAAGAGGGCATAAGTAAAGGCATCGACTTCCCCATTTATGATTGGTCTTAATCGGATTATTTTATTCCCCGGAGGCATTATTTGTCGAATAGTGGATGGAATTTGGTTACTAAAGCGGAAAAATGGAACCCTAATTATCCCTCTCATTTTGGTTGCTTCGAATTGCGTTGTTTCTATTCAGGGATATGTAATGGCTCTAATTATTCCAGGGATATGTAATGCCTCTAATTATTCCATATTCAAACACCAATATCAGTCATCAAATACGGTAGGCTCTCTTACTTATCTCAATTAGTATCGAATAATTAGCGTGGCGTTCGGATTAATAGGCCTCATGCTGTTAGATTCATTTTGTCAGTGTAATTCAGGGTATTATCATGGATTCTATTGGCCTGTTGTTGCTTTTCTTACACAAATCTATCGACTATGAACTAAAATAATTGAAATTGAGACTTGAAAGAAGCTAAAATTATTGTTTCAGAACGAAATTTAGAAAAAAGGTTATTCAAAGAAATGTTCCATATCTCTTAATACAAAAAAGAGTTGTAGTAAGAGGACAGTATATCAAATTTAAGTAACATTTATAGTAAATTAATAAATGAAACAAATTTTCAACGATGAACTAAGTAGTAATGAAATTACAAATGTATATTAAATACCAAAAACATGAAGGTAATGTAATCTGAAAATTGTCTTCACATATTTTTCTTTTTGATAACTGTTCATTGTAATTTTTCAACCATGTTGTTTTAAAAATTGGATTGTTAAATGTTGTTAATTATTTTACAATCATTACAACCATGATAATTGATGCATAAATATCCGAAACGTTGGCTAAGGGTTTTGATTTTTTTATTCTATTGACCTAGACACCTGATTAAAAAAAAATATTTATATTAAAAGAAGAGTTCGAGAAAATAGATGAATGATTGAGATAGTTGTACTATACGTACTTAATATAGCATTCCAACTCCATTAGGTGTTTTTTTTAATGAGCCTTGCTTTTTCCATTTTTTCTTTACAAAAGAAATTTATCTTTGAGTTTGGATGAAGACGAATGGTACAGGGATGTGTGTGTTGCCAATTGTAACTTGTGTAACTCACAAGATAATCGAGTATCCTGTTAGTTATACTCAACGCAGACCTATTTGTGTGGCGTGTCGTCTACTCACACGGCGCTCTTTTTGCAAAATTAAGTACCTTGAAGTGCAGTCCGGGATTCGTGACCGTATGTATGATAAATTCATGGTGAAACAAGGTGGTATTGATAAACGGAGTGTTAAATATTAACCAAGCAAGGAGTGAAAGTGTGTTTTATTGATAACTCACGTACCTAGTAATTACTCCAAATCACCTAGTAATTACGTGTGGGAAATTGTTTTGATAACACAGATTTCTGCATGAAATGCTCATTTCTATTCTAGATTTCTTGTTTCATTAATCACCAAAATATTTTACATTTACTATGCTATTGTCAATTTTTCTAAACTTTTTGGTTATGAACGGCGAAAAATAAACGAACGATGAAATCAGCTGCGGTGGAATCGTATTGAATATACCAAGGTTTATTTTAAAATATTAATGTGATTGCCATCGTGTTTAAAAAGTAGCCGAAACTTTTAGAATTCAATTTTTATTTAGGGTGATGTACATTTTCATTATTACAATGATTATCTAATTTTTTACTAATACATTAGCGTAATAGACGATCAGAATCAATGACAGGTTATTTTTTTACTCTCGTGTGTAAGAAAATTTGACAGAGGTTATAGGGATTTGCGGTGAGGGAAAGTGATACCAATATGAGGTAGCTAAACTGGTTTGTATTTCAGCTTTTGTTTGGCTTCATGCCTCAAGTCTCTCTTGAAAACTCACTTTCTCGGGCATTCTCACACTCTGCCCAAAGGTAACTTCTCCTTCAACCCACTCAAAGGTATTATTTTCATTTTAAAGTGTTTTTTCTCCCTTTTTATCTTCCTTTCCTGTTTACATTAGAAAACGTCTTTTCACTGCATTATATTTGGATCAGGTGGGTTTTAAAGGGTGATACGCTATGCAAGATCGCCGTTCCGGACTGACCTCTTCAAGAAAGGAATGTATTTACTTAGGAATATTTTATGATTCGCTGTCTCAATTTCTCCGCTTAAAAGATGAATGTTGGAAGTGGAATTTTTTTCTCCTACGCGCTATATCGCCTCTACATTTACGCTCCTCACTATTACATTTACTCGCCAGGGCAATAGAGACTCTTTCCGGGAAGCGAAGATCATGTGTAATTATGAATACCACGGTCTTGCATTGCATACGCTCTCTCTCCAGTTTGGCTTTGAACGGGATTTGAACACTTTTAGCTGGAGTACTGGCCTCTGATTCCTAGAACCCGGGTTCGATTTCCGGCATTAGCGTATATTTCAGAGGAAAACCGGTCCCTACTTGAGTGCCTAGTGGAGGACATTTCGGGTTCAGTGCTCCGTCCGTCGGGTGGGAAGTTAAGCCGCGGTCCCCTTGTCGTCTGTTGTTAAAGAGTCGGCTAATGCCGACGCCGGGTTCTCTCCAACCTTCCTCCGTTCCCTGAAAACTCGTACCATTACCCAATTACCCACCTATCCTAAATGGTGCCAATTACCTCAGCTGTCGGTCGCTTCACCTGAATGACATAACATAAAATACCATAGCGTGAAAATTTCTCTGAGCACCTTCGTTAGCTGTAGTTACTTATTCCAATATGGATCTCAGATTATTATCATTTTTTTGATACATATATTTATGCTCTTGTGAATGGCTGAAATATATTTGCTTTTAAGTACGTTCATATTATGTTTGAATGCATATAAATCAACGCAAATACCATTTAAAAGGCAAAACCTTTTGCCAGATTATTTATTAAATCGATTGCAAAATTTATCAATTATTTTATTAACCGCAATCAATAAATTTTATAAAGTTAAGAATGATGGTATTTTTAAATCTCCATATAAGGACAAATTGGTTTATTTTCTAAATTTCCCATATATTTTGTCCTATATTTCCACGTTAATCCAATGTTTAATCTTGTTCATTATCTGCTTGTATGTTTTAACAATCATACTTTTCTCGCGATGCATGCAGGAGAAATTAAGGCCATTTTTAATAAGACGAACCTTTGAATTTCGAACCTTTGAACCGTTGAATGAGTTATGTAACTTATATATGAATCTGGCGATTCTCTAGTTCATTTTAGACGGTGAAATTAATTCATTTCTGGTGTGTATTGAATATAATAATCCTGCTTGTTTTAAAGCTAAGTATGTGATTATTTACGTTATATGTCGCATAGAAATCACATTTAGGTTAACATTACACATTTGCTGGTTACTTTTCAATATAAAATACATAGGATAGTTTCGCTTGATCAATTACATAGTAACGAACTTGTGTAATCTGAATCTCAAAGAATTATTTAATAAGTCGTTAATGTAAGCATTATTTGTATTAAATATCTTGCCTTTGTAATAGATGAAATAAATGGTCTCTCAAAAGACCTTTTATTCCGCGGTATAACGTCAGAATAAACATTCAGTAAGCTTTTTCTTTCTCGAAATATGAGGTTATGCCTTGGGTATCGTGAGACTGAAAGTCACTTTTTTCCATTCGACTTCTCTACGGTCCAAAGTATAAAGGCAGATCGTTCACGTCAGGGGCTAAAAAAAAGCACGAAATTCTTTCATTGTGGGGATAATACCAGGATTTCCGGCTTTTGGAATTTTGCTTAAAAACTTGGAACTGGGGAGCAGTGTTCTAGACTTCACGGTGTCTTCAATTGGCAGAGTAACTTTCTGGCGCCGAGTATATCAGTCTTTACGAAGGTCATAGAATGAACCAAGAGAGGGAATCATGCGTGAGGGCGCGGTGATTTTTTAATACGAGATGGTATGAAAATCCACAAACTTCTCTTTTGGCAAAAGTCCCACATCTCTTAATATCGACCTAAAGTAAGCAAAGAAAATTCGTGTGTACTTGCAGTTTTGAGTTTTATTGACTCATAATTATCACTCCAAGGATGGATTAAGCACCAATGCAAGTATCTTATTTATAATTTAACCTCTTAACTTCCACCTTTTCAAATGTCTCTACGCTTTATATTCAAAGAATAAGATGCTCAACTAGATTATGGGTAGCCTAGATTGTGATGAAAAGACTCCTGCTATTAAGGGGTGATATATAGCCTCAAAATTTTTAAGGCAACCAATGATATAAGAGGACATTTAGATAACAGGTAGTAGGTACGTTAGCAATGATGGGTAAAAATCTGGTTAAAAGTAATTTTAAATTACAAAAAACTTTCATACTTCTAGAGTTTTACCCTTCATATAATATGTATAGTTTAGAGTAATATCGTCTACTTTTACAGCTTTGGATACTGTTTAACATTATTTTTCCATTGTTGAGATATTATTATCATTACTTGTGTTTAAATATTGCATTTCTCCATTATATTGCCCAAGAAAATGATATTTTGTTCACGAAAAAGAATTAAAATCAAACTTCGATCAGCCCCTTGGATGT
The DNA here is from genome assembly GCA_933228895.1 of Platycnemis pennipes. NCBI lineage: Eukaryota > Metazoa > Arthropoda > Insecta > Odonata > Platycnemididae > Platycnemis > Platycnemis pennipes. The sequence continues at coordinate 102,888,513 of OW121852.1, read as the reverse complement.
AGGAAATGACATTTTTCAACTTCGTCGCACTCATACGGAAATTAAAATTGAGATAAGAGGCGACAAGCAAATATCGTAGCCTGTTGTTCAGAATACTCGACTATCGATCGTGAAAACGGTATTCATTTTCAGCTAAAGCCCTCTCGGATGAGTCCAGCTAAAGCAAGTTAGGGATGTTTTTCAGGCATATGGGTGCGCATTGTCGGTAAAGAGAAAGTATATCACCCTTGGACTTGACCGGTTTCAATATATTGCTATCCTTTACAGAGAGGAATTATTTTTCCACCAATGCCACAGCTTATAATTTTTGTGCGGCATTTTTTAAAAAACGTGAATACTTCATTCTTATTATCATATAAAAAGTCAAATGCAATGCTCATCAAAACATCAGCTCTATTTCCATTTTATTGCATAATATCTTCATGCCAAAGTGTGCATAAGCCTCAAAGTGATGTGCATAAGTAACTTGGCACTTTCTGAGCCGAGTGTTGAGGTAGATTAGCGGAAAGAAAGTTGCGGTTACCTCACTTGATAGCTATGGACATCGTAAATAGTGCAATACCTATTCAATAATTAATAGTGTATGTTTGGATGGACGTGTTTTGGCCAATCTAAGCTCTTTATTTACATACTTTTAAATTTTACTCGCCGCTTAGCACTTAGCTACTGCTACCCTCCCTTATAATCGCCTCTTTGTACTCAGAAGCCTTCTCCTCCTCGAGACTCCTGAGTTCCGTAAATGTTCTAACGCTAAAAACCTATCGTGTACTTAATAACGATGGGATTTTTCACTTTCTTTTAAGCAGTATTCAGAGTTTCTAAGCTGTGATATCACTTCCTCTCAGACACCTATAGAGAAGTTGAATGGCACTATGTACCACGTATAGATAATGGTCGAATATCTTCAAAAGAAGAAAGTAGTGCGGTGAGGATAAGAGGATCTAAGAAGTAGCGTAAAGTGCCATATACTAAAAAATAGATGGAACACTTTGTTTATAGATAAGTCGAATACGGAGACTAATTACGCTAGGTGTTACTGGGGAACTGAGCATAAACTCTAATAGTATTATCATGTTTATGAGGAACTATCTATTTTCTCGCTTCACTTATGTAAGCCTGGCTATAGTTGCAATGCTGATCATTCCATAGTTTCTCAGTGTATCTTATGTATGCTCATCGAGTAGGTGAACTATGCAAGCGGCGGCTCTTTTTCATATTTTAATGACTTTAATTCGCGCAACTCACACTTTACCTATTCCTACAGATAAAAAAACTTCCTCAGAGGACCTAATCTCCGAGAAAATAATACTGTAGGAATTTAATTTGTTGAGGATTTTTTAAAACTTTATTCGCACGGAATGGTCTCCGCTTCCATCTGTGTGAGAGGTTTTCACTCCTGAATTCACTTCCTAGAGCAGATCTTCATCTCTCTCCTCTTCTCGTAAGTGAAATCCTATGTTTTTTTTGGGTGGCTTACTCATTCCAATCCTTTATATTCGTATTTTTCTCTCTACGGCACATTCACTCATCGCTGCTCAACTCAATTTCGTCCTTCGTTTACCGCGTGACTTTCACATCTCACATTTGCTGTTCATACTCTTTCAAATCTTAACCTTTTATTTTATGTTATGACTTATCATTTCAAACATTTCTCGCTATTTGATCATTTTATATCTTCCTTATAGTTTTTTATCTCTATTTTCTGACATGTGGAACGTTTTTGACGCATTCTAGGATATTGAAAAAATTACTAAAACTTTGTATTTCCACAGAATATTCTGTGGAATATATTCTGTGGAAATACAAAGTTTTAGTAATTTTTTCAATATGTCTAGTAAATTCCACAAAGTTACGCCGGAAACCATCATTTGCATTCTAGGATAAAAAAAGCTTGCAAGGACCCTTTTTATGATCCGTTCGAATTTCACTGTTATCAATTAGATTACGCCGTCTGTTTGTATTATATTTAAAATAAAAATTCTGCCACTGCTCATATTTACTGGTTAAAAATTAAATGTTTTTATTTGATAAAAATAATTAAATTATTTCAATTCGTAAGCTGTGTTGTTTGATGCCGTACTTCTTTTCTGTTCCAATATCTCCCTCCATTCAAGGCTGATCACAATAATATATACATTTCATAGGTTATCAGGTGTAATATTATATTCTACAGAGAAAATAACTAATTTTATGATATTTAAACAATGTTATTTAAAAGAGCTATGCATTTTTTTCCTAAACCTAAATTTTATTACAAATTTTCTGCCTACTCTGATTACGCCGTCTTCCTTTCTCATGAAAGCAATCTTATTGAAAGTTCTTTAAACTAGCTGTTAATAATAATTTATAATATTAACAGCTTAATAGTAATAAATAGCTGACTAAGGGCGATTAAAACTGACAGACACTGCTATCTTCAGGCCTATTGGATGGAAATAATATTGAATCATAATCCCCAATAAAACTTGTACTTCCCTTGGGAAGTAGTTTGAAACTTATCAGCAGTGTTGCATCTGGCATAGTTACTTTCAAGATTTTGAATGAAACTCCTTAAAGAAAACTTGTTGACTGATTTGGAATTTAATAAAATAGATTTGAGCCTTAGTATTTTGTTCCATCTAGAAAAAAGGTATGAACCGAATATTTTGGCTGGATTATCCGAAGCAATCTTGTCAGGAGCAATCGTTGCTTTCCACGTATTCGTCTACTTCCAATTTCACGAATACTTCTTGTTCACGTGTGTTTTTGCTTGCGTTCTCTTACCTTTTGGTAAGGTAAAGTAGTGATGAAAGTAAAGTGAGTAAAATAGTAGCGTGAAATTGCTGATGTATTTTCATTTTAAGCAAAATATAATAATTGAACTCCTTCATAAACTACTGAAATGTGGATCGGGCTTCCACTAAAAATATTCTATGAATTTGAATTTCCAACTCGGGTATTTTTCAATTCAATCGTTTCTGTTACAAAGAGACAATGTTCCCAATTCCAGTCATTTATCTAGATCGGTCACTAGTCAGGACTGTCATTGCCTGTCTTATATCTTCTCAGCTACCTTATAAATAAGCTTTACGTAACTTGATCCCTTCATGAATTGATAACATTTATTTGTGATATATTATGCAAGCAATTTCATTCTAATATTTAAATACTTGCCTAAAGACATCATTATAATGCTAATTCACATAGAAATAGAATTATTTCATTGGAGTTTCCAGCCTTATTGTTGTTGAGTGGCATTACATAAAAATTGGTTTATTCTTTACTTTATAATTTAAAATTGCTAATAAAAACATCCATTCTATTTCCATATCTTTCGAGATTATTTCTTCCATTGTGCATATCTCATGATGCTTTACTTCTCGAATACATTGGAACTCATTATTAGTTAAATTTTCTAAGACAATATTTTTGAGGGCTCTGTTTCTCGCCAAATATATAGGATAGATATTGTTCCGATTAATGTACCGTACGTGGATTTATTGGATAAAACTCTTTTTGTACGGGAAACGCCCGATCAGATGTCATAGTACTTTATCCATTGACTTGCTCATTAATAGTTTTCGTAAACGAAAGATGCCCTTTGGAAAGGAATTAATTTGAATATAAACCTGTGGTCCAATTGTGTATAAGTCTTGAGATTTTCGGTGGTATGGTGGCAGAGTGAATCGTGTTCCCTCATGAGGAAAGAGTTGTACGTAGAACACATCCAAACTCGATTGAACTTAATAAATGGTTGCGGAGAGCCTTTTGGTGCTGGAATAGACACCCGTGTTCCCATTTGGCAAATAGGTTCCTCATAGGGATAAATTGAGCTCAGTGGATGCTTCCTATGTGACCTTGCAGTATGAGGCAAAGAGTGAAATCGGTGGCCACGTGAGGCACTGCTCGGAAGATAGGTGGCGGTGATCCGGTGGACGGGGGAGCTTTTGTGCTCCGGCGAGATTCCCAACATTAGAACTCCCCTGCAAAAGGCTCCGAAGAAAATTTATCGATATACCTTGAAAGGGGGAATGAGGGATATGGTCTGGCGACACACAAGAAGACCGACGCTCTATTTCAGATGGAATGAAAGTGGTCGTGGAAGAGAAGAAAAGGTATTATAGTCACATAATCCGGATGGCCCCGGAATGCGTATTGATTTTCTGTAGTAGGAAGGGAGCATTTTAATATTTTTAAATAGATATTTTTGCATCATAAAACGCAATTGTGCTTTTGAAAATATTTAAAAACATTACAACAATGCTTCTTGGTTGCTAAGAGAGGCTATCGACGACTTACGCCACCAGTGCCGGTAGTTAGATGTAGATATATAGTTGATCGAGGAAAATTTTCATTAGCAAGGTGAGGTAGGGTGGAGATAAGCTCGTGTGGGTTTCTCTTTCACCCAAAGACGCCAAGCGGTCGACGGTTGAACGTCACATATGACGGTCGGAGTCCTAAACTCGAAGTTCTCGACACAAAGCACTCACAGAGGTACCGGTGTATTGTGGAGAATCTCTGTCACGTCCGGGATTTGAACTGAGAACTTTGAGATTCTAGTACATTTATCTTACACCAACCCAATATTTATAAATTTCGGCTTCCATATGGACATATTAAGTGATGTTAAGTATACAAAAACCACCAAGACTTAAGCTGTCTGTAATTTTCTGTACTTTTTATTCTGAGTACTCACTTGAAAATACAAATCATGTATTTTTTAATTGAATTTATGGTTCACATATGTGTTCCCATTTGTAGATTAAATAGCATTTGAAGTTATCAGTTTTCTCGAGCATGTATTCTCAAAATTCTCGTATTTTTGAGGCTAAGCCTTTTGTAACCGTAGAGATAAACTTGATGTTTTTAAAGAGTCAAGGAAATCTGCGGTCATTCACTCCCTCACTGCAGAGGAAAGCCACAAGATGGGTAGCAGTGTTAGCACGCAGCCTTGCATGTTTATCTTGTTACTGCGGTGAGGAAAGTGAGGGATAAATATATGCATGATTATAATCCTTCGGCACATGAACATTTTAAGTGGCAATCGATGCACGTATGATGAGTTGGAAAAAATTCACTCTGCGTGTTGTCAAAGGATTCCCTAATTGAGATGAAACGATGGAAATAATGTTCGGTGTGAGGCGGCTGTTGAGATTTTTTAGTCTCCAAGGTAAAGAAACGTTTCCCCATTCTATGGCAAATGGATTAACATCACGAGAAGTGCTTTTTGCGTCGCATGAATTAATTAGGCAATCACTCTGTGGATGTTCGCCTTTGAGACGAAATAACACTTTTTTGTTGAGTTTGCACGTGGCGCAGCAATTAGGTTTTTGATAATTAAAAATCAGTGCAAGGAATCTCTCATTTGAATAATCTTTTAATAATTACCTTCCTTCTGGAAACAGGTAAAAGCCAAATCGTTTCTCATTTAAATAATGACGAATCAATGACTCCACCACTTTAAGATTATTCCATTTCTCTGGAACTTTAAAATATAGTAGGCATCCTATGCATGTCTTTATTTATGCGATTTTGTAAAGTACATTTGGTAATTTTTCATTTCGTATTGCCCTTTATATGGATTGCATCCGTGAGTGGCTGTTGACTTGATCACGGAGGGGTATTAAGGATCAAACAGCTAAATAACAAGTAGAAACACAACTTTATTGCATTCATTTGCAACTATTATCTAATACATGAAGATAAACCAGAAATAAACGGAAGTAATGCAATTTTCAAGAACAAAAAAGCTAAGTTTAACTTTAAAAATAGGAAGTCAAGAGCTAGAACAGGTGGCACAATTTAGCTATCTAGGAAGAGTGTTGGAGGAAAAAGGGTAGCAAAAGAAGCTTTTACTCGTAGGCGTGATATAATGACAGGGGCATTGAGTATAAGAGCAAAGAAAAGACTATTGAAAAGTTTAATATAGAGTGCTGCATAATATAGGGCAGAAACGTGGGATTTGCGAAAAGAATATGAAACTAGACATGGGACTTTTCAGATGTGGGTGTGGAGAAGAATGAATAGTATGGAATGGAAGTATAATGAATAATAAAAAAATAGGAGTCAATCGAAAGGCTGAATGATCTTCAGGAAAAGGGAAAGACGGTGAAAGGCTATAGTGGGTCAAGGTTACTGATATTCTTCGCGTAAATAGAGACAGTGTGAGGTGTGTGTAATGGTTTCATTTCGCGGGTAAATTAGTAAAAATTGAAATACTACTCTGCGGAGACTACCAAGGTTGTGGCCAGGCACTTAGATAGGGGGGGCTTCTGAGGCTTTAGCCCCCCGAAATATTTTGCTAGTAATTATGTTATTCTGATTTAACTGGGCATGATAATCCGGATTACACTGCATATAATTCAACTGTTAATTGTCTTTAAACGTGATGCACTAGTTTTATGCATGTGTGTGGTTAATAATTGTTCTTTTCAATCTGATATGTATTTATGCATTGAACTTCTGCTATGGGGCCTATCAAATAAGCTACTTCATAACAAGATAAGCATTGAACTTTTGCCAGTGAGAAGAGATAAGAATGGGCACTTTGAAAGTAAATATCAAGCACTGAAATTTAAGGGAAGGGATTTGTAACAAGTCGACACTGAACTGGCAAGGCTGATTTGATTCGAGTTACGCTGCACTAGACTAAGCCCCCCGGGGCAAATTTATGGCTACGTGCCTGGTTGAAGCCCTCATCACTTTGTTCGCAATAATGGCCGGAATTAACAGTCATCGATCCCTTTCCAGGATTTTCAATTGGCAGAGATGGAGGAATATCCCAGGAAGCGAACATTTTGTTGGAAGGACCGGGTCAAAAAAAAAAACTTTTCTAAGGAAATCCCGACGGAAAATATGATTCGCCACGCATCCTCGTTTATGTTCTTTTGTTTTAAAGAGAGGGAAAATTAAGTTTTTCGATACGAGAGCATGCGTCCACCCTGCTTCGTCCACCCTACCCCCTTCCCCGTCCGTCCATGCGTTCTCTCCTTCAACCCACGCCCGCCGCTCATCCCCGGACGACAAATATACCCTTCATGCTCACCCCGCCGATATACCCGACCTCTCTCGCACCGACTCACACGAGCCGTTCTCCCTCTCCTCCGGGACACGTGTCGCTGGCGTCGATGCGCTGGCGGTGGACGGGGAATAGTGAGGAGGTGGAAACGGGCGTGAATTGTGTTTGCGCCCCGATATACGGCCGAGGGAGAGGCGGCGTGTGTTTTTTCCTGTCCTCCATTACCGTGCGAGAGGTGGAAGCTTATGGCATGGAGGGAGTTCACGTTTTATTATCAGAGAGGCAATGGGCTCTAGTGAGGTCTTACTGATTTCTATTCGTTGACTTGGAATTGATAACTAGAGTTCATATTGGTAGTGAGCTTCGGTTATTACATTTGTCATCTCTGGAGGTGACCTACATTTGCGTCATGTCCGATGTCATTATTAGTCTACCCGTTAAAAAATTCGTCGAGTGGTCAGTAGTAAAACGTCCGATGGACGGAGTCCGACGGAAGGAGCATTGAGAGTATGCAAGTAGGCAGCAGATTACTGCTAAAAATATCTTATACCGTAGAGATTCGTACCAATGCCTTTTAGATGGTAGGTCACCAATCTAGCTACGAATTGAAAAAACCGAGTGTCCGTTTTTTTTTTGGAATCAGTAGGTACGCGACTTAACATTTTTTTCCTATGTCTTCCGGAAAAGAAGAGAAGGTTTTCAGCAGTATTTTGACCGGCTGAATCCGCTTTTCCAATAGAGTACAATACTCCTATAGGATTTGGGCGTTATAAATGGAACTGCGCTCCCAACTGTGAACGAGACGATACCACTCCCGATGGAAATCGCACGGAGCGCTACGGGACTGTGTGGAGTACACTTCGCTTCTATGTCTCCACTCCGTTCGACGTAGAAGAACAGGTTTACAAATGGTATTGAAGTGGGGTTGGATGGCAGGTGACTGTGGCGGAACCAGCGTGCTCAAACTGAGAACGGGGACGAGGGGGATTCTTTCTTCATTTCGCTTGGAAACGGCGTTGGCGTGGGAATTGAAGCGGGACTGTGATGTGCATGGACGAGAATGCCGGACGCAACGTAACACAAACCCAATGGATGCCAGCGTCTCTCTAATCTTGTTCCGCCGACAGAATTCAGCGTAATACGTGGGTTTATGACATGAATTTCAAGCGTCCGTGGCAAATAGATAAAGCGTCTACATACTTGTGAGATTCGGACTGAATTTTTACCCACGGTATGTGAGCAATGCCGATCCGAGTATTGCTTGTAATATTTTCACTCAATTATGAAAGAGAATTCTGAAACCACTAGTTGCATACAACGAAACGATTCTTATATGCGTCGGAATGTAGTAATTATTAATTGGTAAAGCATTTATTAAAATGCTTGCTTCCCATCAGGCATGCAAAGGTGTTGAAGTTGTGAATTAGCGATGTTTAGAACGTATTTCAAATGCACTAATACTACGTTCATTTCATCTACTTAACTGTTAATATACTGCCTCTTATTATCTCTATTTGTTCGTGGGAAGTTTGACATTTTAATTCTATCCGTACGACAGTCCACCTTTGTAGTAATGCTCTGATCAATTTTAACGTGATGCGCCGGTGGCGTCTACGTAGTTTTTGACTGATCAGGAAAAAGAAAGGATTCAAATAAGCTTAAAAGATACACAAATAACATTAAAAATCTCCAATGTCCGTAAAAATTGGCAACCCTCGTCAAGGTACACAACAGCAAATGGCTGTGTTGGTTTGCGGGAGTGTCAATTCCACAGCAGTGATCAACCACAGCCTCTCAACCAAAAAACCCTTCTGTGGTGGTTTTCGGGAATGTTACTTCCTCGCCAGTGACACAACCACAGACACACACACTCAACCCAATTGGGATCATTCACAGGGCTGATGGGACCCTGATCAGAAAGCCTGGCTTATGATCGCAAACACAGTCACAAGCACTCAGAAAAACACTCACTCACACACTCAAATGGGCACACCTTCTGGGAGAATCGAGCTCAAAATGAGCGTAGTCAAGGTGCAAGGACAAGACGAGGATATTCATCGCTGTGTCTGATAGCTACTTATCTATATCGTCGCTGTGTCTACCCAGTGCCTGAATGCTGCTTCCATCCGAGTTTTTCTTGTAAAAATGTAACGCTAACACAAAAATTAAACACCTTTCAAGAATGGCCGATCTTTCGTATTCTTCGAAATGGCCTTCGTACTCTTTTTTTAATTTTGTCAGTAAAATCCCGCTAACGGATGCTACTTAGGTGCTAAGTATTGTAAACGAGACTTGACGGGAAGAATATCATCTTTCTCTTCGAATTTAATTAGAACCCTTTTTAAGGATCCTAATCCACGGTTTGCTGGGCGATCAAATTCTGCTATCCACAGAACGATCAAATTCGTTAATTGAGCCAATTGGAATAATCGAGATCCTACGCTACGCTATAAGCTTCAACACTACACGTAATATTCGTGAGATAGATGCAGAGGGTTTTAAATTTAAATACAACAAAACTATGGTGACGGGGGATCACATTATTGGTATAGTGGATGTGAAAATTGAGATTACTGACCTCCGCTCTCGAGGCCAGAGTTCGAGTCCCAGAATTTTTGATTTGTATACTAGTCATAACTACCTCACTGAGTGCTATGTAAACATAACTTCAAGCTTTGTGGGGAGGACTTGAGTTCAGTACTCCGGCAGTCGGATAGGAGGTTTAACCGCGGAACCATGGTGCCATTCTTAAGAGCAGGCTGATGCCGACGTCAGTTTTCTCCTCAGCCTTCCCTTTCTTCTGTTTTTAATATATTTCTAACGCTGTCCTTTTATCTGTTTATTCTAAATGGTACAAATGACCTAAACTATTGGTTGCTCTCCCGCATAACAGTAACTATAACATCTATAGTGACTCCTATTCTTTGGTTGAAATCTAGGCTTAATCCTTAAAATTAATTCCAAGACAATATATTTTCACTGATGACGCTAAAAACATTTTGCGAACTCCAACTTACTATGGTAGACTGCACCATGATAGCAAAATTAGATAAATTGATTGCTGACCTGACATATTCAAAATTCCCTTATTCTATCGTACAATTAGCGATGTGGATAGCTGTAAATACGTTCAATAGTAAATATGTATTCACATATGTGTATCAACGGATAACATAAGTAGTTGCATGTTGGTATAAGGAATTGAAACGAACCTAACTAACAGCATGTTTTTACATGCTTGCTTTGCTATTTATACCTTTTTTAAGTTGTAAAGTTTAGACTAGAATATAATCACTAATACTTGTTATTCAAGATATGTAATGTGTGGGAATTCACCCTCTGCCACACACCCTTATGGTGTCTTGCAGTGTATTAAGTACTTAGATGTAGGCTTATTCAACCAGTGGGTTATAATATCTTGTGGCACATGAGGATCTATTCGTAAATGAAGGCGTATGTGCTTACACCCCTAGCCGTACGTCCTTGCAGTGGCTCACCAGGCATTATGCAGGTGTAGATATCCACCCCCTTCCCCTGGGATCCTGACAGTCGCGTGTTTCCGCCAGTCAACCCTCCCGCAACCCTAGCTAACTCCATCTTTTTCATCCCTGATTTTTCTGCTCTCCGCGCGCCGGAAAGAAAAAAAGAGCACATCCCTGCACAGTTGATAGAATACGTCCTTCGTCTTTTTGTGTCCCTGACGGTCGGGAGCGCAATTATATTCTCCTCGCTACTAATTCCATACTCACGTGATCAAAAAGAGGCGTATGTTTTTGAATGGCGATTCACGTTTAATTATCTCGTCAGAGACACTTTGGTTGGCATATAAAAACATATAATAAATAATTTCCTCAGAATCCCTCTCGGGAATGACGACATATTACCCACCATTAAAACTGGCCGGTTTTATGTGACCCGGAGCCCTAGGATGCTAGTTTTATGAGAAATTTTATGGCATCGATTTACATACCTGCTAGAGTTTTGAATATAATGTTGATAGTAACTGCTTTGAAGGTCATACTCTTCTCGCCCAGATTATTTATCTGAACTGTATGATAGAGCTCCTGCTAGAGCAAGCGTTTTTCCATGGTTATTGCATATTCTGTAAGGCTGGTGAAGTCCAGCAAAAGCCTCAGTAGGAAATAGGTTTTCTGGTTTCCATCTCTGCCATAGAAGGGGAAACCGATTGCATTTTTCATGCTAAAAGCTTCGAATACAATTAAATCCTGTGAAAATACGTAGAATACTGCAGATTTTGCTAAACAAAATTCTCAAAAAGCATCTCAGTTATTTTTATTCGGAGATAGGCATGTATTACCTATATTGTTTAATGAAAGAATTAAGTTTTAACCTTTACTTCGTGAAAATATTATTAATTGGAATATTTTTAAAGAAGCCGTATGTTCAAAATGAGATCGTTTATTATCTCTTTGCCAGCTAGAATTTGAAGTAGGTACATAGTGGTTTCCCGTTATACGAGAAGTAATTATTTAAATTACATTAGTACAGTACACATTAGTGAATGTTCTTATATGCGCACGTTTTAAGCATAAAATGATAAATGAATATTTCAGAATCTGAAATGATGTTATTTTTTTAATTATCAGGTGAAGTTTAAGCTGGACGATTTTTTGCTTGTTCCAATTTAAAAATCTGTCGGTTTTAAACATTATATCTATAATTTTACATCAAGTTGAATATGCCTACCCGAACATTATCCAGACCTCAATCGCTAGAGGTATTTTTTTCCAGAAGTTTCAGTGTTATTCATTTGTTGATATGTGCTATGACGCATGCAAAATTTCTGTTTACGATATATTCTGGTTACATGAGGCCTGGAGAGCTTTTAGAATTAAAATTAAATTTTGAAATTCATAACTCATGCAGAAATTCTGGTAGAGTTAAAGGCCTGGAACTATGAGAAATAGTTGTTTTTTTATCAATTGTAGGGAGGAACGTGAGTCATGTTTTGTTCAATAAAATAATTCTGTTTCGTGTCGCTTGCTTGCGTCTCTTGAGCGATCAATTGCTTGGACATTTTAGGCCATACATCCCTGTGATGCGTGGTATGTCAAAGCTTTTGTTTACCCGACGTTCCTTCCATTGGAGCTGTTTATCTGCCACTCGTTAACGGCTGTTAATTCCGAATCTCGCTCTATTCCAAGAATAGAAGCGTGGATTTTTACTATTGAAAGCGAAAAAAAATACGAGGCAGCGCTAACAAGCAGTCTTCTCTGATGCTGTCAAGTGGCAACCACGGAGAAGCGCGACAGCCTCATTTAGGCGTTTCCTGCAGTCGACCTATCCGCCTCAGAATTCCTCTCTTCCACTTCCTCTCTCTCACTTCCTCTTTCCTTCCTCTTTGCGCTCTTCCACCAGTTATTTTGCCCTCCTCCTATCCCGCTTTTCATTTTCACTTCATTTCTTTTTCACCTCCTTTTCTTGCCTCACTTTTTTACGGTCAAGCGCCTAACTTTGGGGGTGGAACGAATCTCTTAATTAAGCTTTAAGCCGTCGGCGCCAGAGCTGTTCCATAATACTGGATTTGCTCGTGGGGGAGGGATAACATTGAGGAGCGGAGTGGTACAGAGAGTATGAGGCTATGGGAGGAAATTACTATGGTGAGTTAAAGCGTTACGCCATTGCATTTTTTCTTAATTTAACGCTCTGCGGTTTTCATTACCTTTCATGTTATACACCCAGTTGTTATGGGTCCTATTAATAACGCTTATAATTTTGATCCCTTTACCAAGCGTCTAAGAGTTGTTGTGGACTAAATTCCATTTTACTTCTTTTTAATATTATTTTATAATACTTCGTAATCTGATTATGTGTAGTTGTTTTGGCCGACATCCTTGATAGAGTAATTCTTTTTTGTTGAGATTATTTTGTAATCACGTACTCTCGGTCCATATAGATTCATTGTTTTGTTCATTTCTGGGCAGTCTTTGCCTGCTGCACACGGTAAAACCTAATATTTTTATGCAATTAAATTTTTTAGATCTGAAAATAAATATATCATTCCCATTTCATCCAGTGAATCGCCGTCATGGAATTCTTGGTTACACTTAAATTCTCTATTATGAGGTAGTACTGAGACAGAAGATTTGATTGAGTGAATGTGACTGTAAATTTACATTGACATAGGCAAAGTTATTTTACACTCTCGCTCGGTACTGTATTATCTACTACCTTCGTGCTGCCTTATCGAATTTTCATTCCCGTTTGTATTTTGGAGGGGCGGGAAGCAGAGGGAGTATTTCTTTGGAAAAAGAAATGGGAGGACGTTTTCAGAAGATATCGACGACATTTAATAGTTTTTAATGGAAGGAAATCAGTCTGAGGAAGTTATAAAATTAATGGAAATGAATAATAGTACACACGTTAGCTTTTCAATTTATGCAGTAACAATTATTTCTGTAACTGCAGTTCCAACCTCTTAAATCTTATAATTATTCCCCCGGCATTTTAGTAATCAATCTTAGTCGAGGCCAATGTGTAGCCGAAGTGTTTGGGTCTTAGCCAAATTAACATCTCAGCTGGCGCCACGTCTGTAGATCATTTAAAAAAATCTTTTCGAGAAATTACTGAACTCACGTCTGACGATAACTCATGCCTTGGAAAAAAGTAGGTGAGGTACCTACGTTATTGCTATATGAGATTCCCGAAAAGGTTTTATTGCTAAATATTTTTCTCCATTCAACTCACTATCATCAACATGTTAAAAATAACGATTTCTAATTGATTTGACAAATATAGTGACCTGGCTTGTCAAATTTAATATTTTGCGTAAGAGAAAAAAGAACAAAAAAACATTTCCCCAGAGTTTATTGTGCGCTGATTCAATGGCAGCGTGAGCCTAACTCGAGATCCGTTTACGCTTCCAAGCTTCCTCCCGAAGTCAATCCTTTCGTGAGCCTGCGAACGGAGTGATTTTATGAAAATGGAGTAATAAATCCCCTCAGGTCCCCCGTCAAGTCTGCTCTCTCTAAATACATGAGCGTCGCTCCAATTAGTTCTTGCGTGAAACATTCGCTCGTACTTTTCAACCTCCCTCTCCCCCAGGCATCCTCCGCCTTCCGCTTACGACCCCATTCTCCTCTGCGTCGTCTGCTTCTTCACCTTTATCCCTTTTCCCGTACCTCCCTCCACCGCTCACCCACGCTCATTCCGGCTAGGAAATCTTTTGTCCGTAAGATCTCGCGTCAACGGCCGGCGTTACAATTCGTGGAAATTATACCCTGAAGCATTCAGATGCCCGTGCGTCTCCCAAGAGGCGTGCCAGCTTGATAATTGTCACCGTTATTTTTCAAAGGCCTTGTGATGTCGCGCTTGCGTAGAGCACGGGAATTAGAGATGAAAATGGGCCGAGATGTGAAGTATGACCGAGTGAGGATCATTAGTACCCTACATTATGTGGGTCGTGCTGTGGGAATTCCATAGCAGGAATAGAATACGTATATCCACAAAGTCGTATTATTTATTCCTCGAAAATTTTAGGAATGTTGGCATGAAATTGATCTGGTTCTAGTGGTCGCAGTGCTAATATCTCGTTAATAACGTGCAGGTAGAACTAATTGTTTATTTTATTTGGACCCAAAGAATGAAGTGGCTATTATTATCATTATAATAATTATAATGGTATTCTTACGATAAGCATCGTCAGTATATCTGACTCCTTGACACCGTTGTGAAATATGTTGAATGCATGGAATGCTATCGTGTTCGCTTCAAGAGTCCTGGTTAATTAGAAGAAACTGTAAAAAACGAGTTTATATGGCGTGAACTGGGTGCTTGTCACAGAAACATTCAAGTTTTAACGTCACAAGTACTTGATTCTAGCCCACTTTATGCACATTCTCAGTTATACACAGTTGTAATATTAGAAATCTGGGGAAATGTATGCGTTCTGTAAAAATGTGCCCTCCAGTTCTCGTAAAACAAGATAATTAGATAGGTCATTGAGGCTCCAGGCTTAGCAGAAAACGGTTACTGCTTTAGCACGAAATAAATTTTAATTAGTACTAGGTACTATCTATACCTTTCTCTGGTGTCTCCGTTTACAAGTAATATATGCGTAGAATGCACGTTTTAACGTATTTTCATTTTTATTATACAAATATTATTTATTATCTGTATATCATTCCGGTTTTATCTGTATCCATTTGTAGTAAAGGCATATTATTATTATTTAAATAGAAACCATCCAATTCGGTCGTAAGTATCTGGATGTCATAAGTTTCGAAAAATAATAAATTACCATTCATTTTACCGATTTCATCCTCTGGACTTATACATATTGTTTGGAAAATAGGTATAGCAGATCACATTAATATGGTGGTACTACGTAATTAAATACTGCAAATAAATATTTTCTTCACAATTAAAATTGGCATTCTGCAATGCTGCTTTAATTACTTTAATTTAAACGCTGTAAACGTTTAAAAATTGGCATTTAAAAGGATTGGTTTATGTATAACTTTTTAAAGTTATGTTTCAAGTAGCACTTTATTTTTCATTTTATTTAATAACGAAAAATAATTAATAGAGACAGGTAGGTCCCTGAAGTTTTTGTACTCGTTCCTTTTTTCAAAAGCATGAAATTGTCATTAGACAATTGTCAATCAACCCTTTATTACCATGAAGCCTGACACCTTCAATTTCAATGATAAATTGAAAAAGTTTCTGCTCTAATGTTGGTGGCAAATCAACGTTTAGAGGAATTAACAAGGTTCCAATCGAGTTAATTCGTTAACTCCACGAATTTCCCAGTTGATAGAATCCATTTCCTTAATTTGTTTTACTCGTCCTCTGGCGTTCCTATTTCTCTGGCTCAAACGTAATTGTGATGATTTAAATGCACGTACGCAGCAGTAGTAAAAAGAGTTCTGGATCTGAATTTAAAAGTCCCAATAGACTTAGGCACCGTGAATTTAACAACCGAATAAATGCCTAGAATGGTGCATAGATTGAATGTAAATCTCCTAAGCATTGTTGGAAAAGACCTTAATAAAGATCTAATTCTATGCTAACAAACAAAAATAACTGTGGGTCACTGTTTTGAGTGCCTATTTACCATTTTGCTTCTGTTTCCTTCGGTAAACTTTAATTGAACTTTACTAGCCGTACACTAAGTTTCTACCGAAAATTGGTTTGCGTCTGTGTGTATTCTTAAGATTATATTATGCGAAGAAAAAAGGGTGAACTTTGTAAAGCTTACTCATAAGAAGCCCTTGAGGAAACTTCCATCGCAATATCAAGGCATTGGAATGTCTGTGGGAATCGTACTTAGTCTATCACCTGCCTCAGTGCTGTGGTATTATACTGGTTGCCTTCAAGCGGTCAATGTTGCAGCTAATTTTATAAACTTTGTTTGACTATTGAAAAGCCTAAAAAATAAATGTGTTCATGGAAAAATACATTGGTGTGATCGAATATGCAACACGGTGTCTTAATTAATATATATATACTCCAAATATTTTTTCTTTGCCGTGTTTTATACAGTCCCTTTCAAGAAAGTACTAGTAGTCATTTCAATTCTTCCATAACATAAAATGTTTTAAATCTACGAGACACGTACTCTAAATGTATTACTAGGCATTAAATAGTTATTATTTTCTCACATTAGTAATCACTGTTATCAGCACGAGCTTGAAAAGCATTATGACAACCGGCGATTATTAACTCTAGCGAATAGTTCCATCTATAAACACTCCGTTTTACGGACAGATCTTTTTTTCCTTTTAGATTAAAGTCTTGTATTGGTGTGTGTTTTCATGCATAGGCTAGTCAGACGAAAGTGACACCAATATTCCTCGAAGAATGATGTTACAAAAAGAAATCATATGGAAGCGGAGATTGCGTTTACAATATGAGTAACAACGTCGCATCACCACCCATAAAATTGAATTAAATAAGTCAAATTGAATTAGCACAAGTTGCTGGCTACACTCTTACGTGCTTCATCTGAGGACCGATATATTCAAAACATTAATTGTTTTTGCTGGCATTCATTCTCATGCTTCTATTGGGCAGGAGAAATTAGTGCATCTCTTCTAAGGATAAAGTGGTGAGGAAACATAAGGATACACTTTATGCATTCATGGCAGAAGGTTACATTGAACCGGCTCTAATCGCCCATATGCATTCCTCTTATCTTTCATCCCCATCGCCCCGGAGAGAGTCTTTTGTATTCAGAGATCCCCCGCCCTCGCGGAGAGTGTAATGGTGTTCGCCAGCACTTTGCCAAACAGTGTAGGTAGCAGCTAGATGTCGCCGCGAGGGATAGGATCTTCCCCTCTTCCCATTTCCATTCGCACGCCTATTGTTTCACATTCTCCCCCGAAATGCGCAACGCAATGTCGTCTCTCTCCCTCTTCGCATTCTCGCGTCAACGCTATCTCCATTTCGCATCGATCCTTTGCGCCTCTCCTGTCTCCGTACTCCTCTTTGTTCGGCATCCTCTATCGCACCCCCGACATGCACGACGCCGAATTCGGTTATAGCCCCAGAGGGAGAATGCTCTTCGTCCCTCCCAGGGTGCAATGCGCGTGCCTTTTCCCTCCAAAACACCCAATGTCCGGGTGAACATGCACGCGCGCGCAGTCGACCTTCTTTCGGGCTCGCCTTCCTCTCGTATGTGCGCGGACTGCGTCTGTCTGGGGAGGGGGATGGAGGGAAGAGACTCCCACTTCATTTCCCACCCAATCCACCCCCACTCCTCCCCAAACCCTTTTCCCGCCTCCCGCACACACACCAAAACGTGATGTGGACCGGCTCTGCGAAATACCTTCCTCTTCGTCCCATTGTGTACACCCGTAATTGTTTCGTCCGGGAAATTAACTAATGCGCTTTCCCGTTTGGAGTGGTTCCAACCTTGCGTCCCCGAGTGTTTGATGCGTTTCGCCTTCCACTCATCGTCCGGTCCGTCCGCTTCGGACGAAGCATTGCTACTATTCTCATTTTCGTACCCTCTTGAAGCGGTCATTGGTTTCCTCTGGATTAGGACTAACCGGTTCTAATTACGCGTTCAATTGTAAAGAGATTGTGGGCAGTTCCACGCGGCATATGCGGAAGAAACCTCGTCAAATAACCCGGGTTCATTTTATTGCGGGGTTAAATTTGAAAATGGGTCAAATATGAGTGTGGCCTTCAATTAATAGTGCTCAAAGGATGCGTTGAACTGTGAACTAGACCCCATTTCACCTTCACCGTGGCCGTTGTGCTCTTCCAAGCAAATAAAAAAAACCTTTGGGGGCAGATATTCGTCTACAATAGAGTAATGATCATTTATCTTATATTAAAGATGGGGCATGTCTCTTTATAGAAGGCATTTACTTAGTTAAGTGTTGTTTCTGACAGACATCAAAGAGGTGGACTAATACTTTTGGGATTTAATGTAAACATATGTGAAATTTCAAAAGGCTGTATTTTTTTAGAAAAAGATAGCTGTATTTCATTTAAAATTCATTTGCGTGAGCGTATTACTTAAACATTACCTCAAATGCTAAATAGCACGGATTAAATCATAATTTGGCATATTAACAGCTATTCTATGCTATGAATTGTATAGTTACAGTAACCAACTTCGTATCGCAAAAATTTAAGGAACGGAGTTTTTAATGTAAATCAATATGAATCATGCCTCAAACTATGATGAAGTTATTTTTCCATGAAAACATGTTGAAGCACTTTGAAATGAATTTGTCCATCGTGAAAGATATATTTTCGGCTGTTACTATTTATTTAATTGCGGTGTAAGTGACATTGACAAAAAAATAATTTGGGCATTAAGAATCAAACTTTGAATGCATAGTATGAAATACGTTGTGCATGAATCTTAGGTTTAAGCCTTAAGATTTAACATGAATCCTCCGGGGGAAAAAACGTAGAGCACTCAGCCTTTACCCACGAAAGGCTTCTGCTTCTGTCTTTTAAAAGTGCCTAGATAAATTATAGTTACATTTTGATGAACTATGTACATACCTGCAGAAATTTGTGGTATCCTCTTAATAGATCTTGGTTCAGGGAAATTTTGTGTCAACGCTTGCAAAAGTTCTGAAACACTGGTGTGTATTTGACAGAAATAAACCGATTATAGCACTATAGAAAAAAGTTGTATTTGTTGTTTTCCCGATCGAACAGAAATAGTAAGGCAAAATTATTAATTCTAAGTAATGGCTACAAATAATAACCCAGTAATAGTGCCAATGGAGAGTCAATACAATGGTTATTTTATCAAAAATACCTTGATTTCATCCAAAGCTCTTAATCCCAGCATTAACATTCACAACTACAGTATATAATATCGTATCTGGAGTGCTTTCTTCATCATGCACTGCCGGTTGGTTACTTCATTTCTTACGCTATGGAATTGATACTATTTCAGTTCTCGTATCCTGGTAATATGGAATATCCTAATGCAAAAATGGTATCGGGAACGAGAAGCCAGAGCAAATAACCAGAGGGAAATGAATGAACATCAATGGAATGTACATTATTATTGAAATTAGAACGTGTAACTGACGGTGGCTCGTCAAAATGCTTGGGTGTTCCGACGTGAAGTATCCCCGGTGGCGGTAATCACCATTATTGCAGCGACCCCACTCATCCCTCGAGCGATGAAAATGGGAAATTAGACTACGATACCCTTAATTGCACCTCATGTGTTGCTCAACTTTGTGTACGGCAGTATCGTTTCACACTCTTTATTTATGCCTCCCTTTTCGTCATTCAATTGTGTGCTCCGAGTTTGAATGTGGGGTGGTAAGGATGATGAGAAAAAGGATAAAAACATTCAGGGTAGCGTAAAATAATTTGGGAATAATTATCATAAATTGGCTTCTTTATGAATTGCTGAATCAAATCTGCATAAAATATGATTTAAGTATTCTTATTTTCTAAGCTGTGTATTCTAATGTATTACGTTTTTTATCTTTTAACTAACATTTTCCGGAATTATTAATTCTAAAATTGCCAGAAAGAGTAAACTATTATGGCATTCCATATCGAGAATTTATGCTGTGACACTTATCGTAATAAATGTGGTCAATTTCAAAAGGTGTTGTGATTGAAAAACTAAATTTTTGTTATGCAATTAGTTTTTTAAATGAATTTTTTCTGAAATTATTTGGTTTAACACAGAAGCCGCACATTTTTGCGACGCAAATAGGAACTTTGGGCCTTGAATGTGTCATCAGGTCTCAAAGCTGATGCTGATCGCCCGCATTTGCATATGTATTAACACGTGTATGGGACTTGTATGATTAGTGGACACACCTCCGAATATGCGCTCGCTCCTGTAGGCGTTGCGCGGATGGGTTTCGAGGTCATGTCGGCGGACGAGAACAGTCTGTTGGGATCGAGGGAGGCTGTGAGCGTGAGAGAGGCTAATGCAACCGTTTGGCTACAAATAGACACCACGCGAAAGCGCTGCGGGAGGGTTGTCTGGGTCATAGCTCTCGTCCAGACTCTTCGCGTGTTAGCCTTCTCCCTCTCTCCACGCGGACCGTACCTGGGATCATCACCGAAATGTCTCCCTCGGGACAAGAGTCCCTTCCCCAACCGCTTGACACGCGCTTATTAATGCCAGACATCGACGTCGCAGATTCCTAATCCCTCATTCCCTTCTCGAAAAAACCCACGTGGGAAGATGCGTGCTCCCTCTTACGTAGCCACGGACTTTATCACCTCCAAGCCGACCGCATCTCTAATGCTCCCCTCTCGACCCTCGTGCCCCTAAGACCCCACGAAAGCCTTTATCAATAACTAACTCTCCTGCTGCCCATCCATCCAACATTCCCCATCCCGCTTCCACTTTCTCGCATACCTCGCTCTATTTCTTTTTCCTTCCAACGACGATTTATGTGTCTGGCGTGGGATCTAGCTCCCCTTATCTCGATCCCTTGGTCGCTTTCTTCCATATCCCGCTTCGTCTGTCCTCTCTCGGCCAAGTTTTCCGGAAGGTTCAGGCCGGGACGGTTTTTCACTGCTGGGTAGTATTAGCAGAATCCGATTGTCATCAACTTTACATTTTGCCCAGCGGGCTACCTCAAAGGCATTTGTCAGATGGTGAATAATCAACTTATATGCACCACGTATATGCACTCATACCGTGTCTACGAAGGTGATGAAGGATTTGAAAGAGATATAATACGTAATAACCGATGAATGATGTGAAAGAGAGGATAATGACCGTAATAACCGATAGAAGAATTCAGTGGAGAGCTGCGTCAAATCAACCCAGGATTGCTGGCTAATGATGATGATGAGAGTGAAGTGTGTGCAACTCCATTAGAGAAACCCTTTAATTACTCTTAAGGATTCCGTGTCTAATAAGTACTACCTTAATTTCACACCTCATTCTAAGGGCATCTTAAAGTAAAAGAGACAATTACATTTACAAAAATGTCTTACGCCCGCCCCCGGATTAAGGGGTGAAAAAAACTACGAACGCGACGAAAGTTCCTGGAAATATTATTAAGCAATTATACCTCTTAGTTATTTGTCCTGCATGCCATTGAAACAAAATTATCTGTATCTAAGAAAGAATACAATATTTGTAATTAAGTACACATTCATTAACATGCAGTGATTCATAAATACCATTAGAAATGTAATGGTGCAGTTATCATGAATTTTAGTAGTATTAATAACATTTTTGATTCACTGCAGACTATTATATGGGCAT
Organism: Platycnemis pennipes; assembly: GCA_933228895.1. Taxonomy (NCBI): domain Eukaryota; kingdom Metazoa; phylum Arthropoda; class Insecta; order Odonata; family Platycnemididae; genus Platycnemis; species Platycnemis pennipes. The sequence continues at coordinate 102,866,827 of OW121852.1, read as the reverse complement.
GATACTACCCATCCGACTACTATGTTTCCTATTATGATCATTTTTATTATTGGGAAAATGTAAACATTTATCTAGGCCGTAAAGGATAAATATGAAGAGGATAAGCAGATAGAAGAGTTGAGTGCAAGGATGAATCAAGCCGATCTTAGGATTGATGACGTGCGTTGGATATGAAACACTACATCCATACCAGAGGTAGTTTTCAAATCCGTGAACTTTAATTGAAGAGACAGGTTTTTCTGCTCTTGTTTCTACGGTTCGCTTCACCGTCAAGTCACAGCGCTGTTGTGTTGTCTATTCTCCTGAATGCCACTCTCAGCTATTGACTCGATGCTCTGAGGTATTGACCGGAATTATTCGCCGCGGTAAAAGAATACAAGCCTACGGAAAGCTGCGAGTGCTCTTTAATGAATTCCTTATTAAGAATTAAGTCCTGATGGAATTTATCATAATGCGTCTCCTGGTATATTATAATGTTTTCAGAGTCCTTCTTGGAATATATTGAGTTGGAATTAAAATATCTATACATAATGGCTGAAGCAATAATTTTATGCTAAATTTAGTAACTAAAATATTTTCTGTTCCAATGGAAAGAATGGCGTAAAAGATTCTCTCTATGATTTAAACCCTTTAGAGAATATTGGGGAAATTCTTTTTATTAGTTCGTGCAATGCATAGATGAAAAATATATCCTATTAAAATACTTTCTATTTGTATTAAATTTACTGATAATCTCATCCTTGCAATCGAAAAGTTGCCATTTTATTCCCGGCTTTCAGTATATACATTAGGGTGGAGTGAAAAAAGTCAATAATTTTTTTTCGGAAACGGGTACCCTTCAATGACTGTGTATGAGACCTAGTAACAATTCTGTAAAATATTTATTTTTTACGACGTCATCTTGAGTCTGCACATTTGGCTTAAAGTTTGAAAATTTTTGAAGACGTATCATCAAGGCTCGATCTAGAGAACAAGCCAGTAAACCACTAACAAAGTTTGAAATCCCGAAAATAAATTTTGGAGCATCAGAGTATGTCGATATGATTGTTTGCAATGATGTGGAAGTGACAGAACCACCTCTCACAAGTCATTTGACAAATCAGGATTTGCAAAGGTTACTGGAAACCGAGAGTGTTAACATAGCTTCTGAGTGCACTCTTTTTGAACTCCCATCACATGCTCAAGCGGTAGAAAGAGCCGTCAAAGAAGTCACTACTTCCTCAAAATTGGTCTGTGATCAAAAGAAAAGAGAAAGCTTAATCAAAACTAGAATTTTTGATAGAAATATCCGTCCAATATATGACACAAAGAAACAATTTACCTGTTGAAGACCTTTCTTAAAGATGTAAATACATGCTCTCATGGTTGGGTGGTTGGGAGGGCGTGGATGGGACTCGAAGTGCAACCACCTCCCCGTGGTGAGTCGTGGGTAGTTTAATATGAACTAGCGAAGAGTTGCACAAGGCAAAGTTGATTAACGAAAGCGATATAAACAAGTTTTGATAACATCATAAGAGGATATCAGAAATTATAAAACGTTGAAAATATCAGAAATTTACGAATATTTGGATAAGTTTAAGCCTCAGGTGCTGGCTAAAACCACCGCCTATCCCTTAATTCTATTAATTCAGTTTCTTATCCTCCTTATTTTACTTTGCGTGAATATAGCGGTAAAAAATCAGCCAAGCTAGTTAGCGCGCTAGTGCTTATTTGTTTTTCCTTGTTTGCTACTACGCTAGTGTTAATTTATATCGCTCCCTTTGCTCAATGTCAAAAAATGACATTGTTTTAATACTTTTGATGAAATCCAAAACGTGATGTAGTCAAATACATTAGCTAAGCCAGCATTTTGAAATGGTATTTATATTTTATAGTGTACATCATTCTCAAAGATGTTGCCTATGATGTCAAACATGAACCATGAATTATAGGGATAAATGCGGTAAATACTTTTCCCATGTCTATTATGGCGCAGTGCCTTTTTGCGTTATAATTTGATTCAATCATTCGGATTTGAAAAGTTTATTATGCATTTAAAGTAGCCTGTGTTTTAATAGCGGGAGTGGAATTTTACTGCGACTAACATTGATGTGTCACACTATGCGAATGCGATTTTATATTGTTTTCCTCCTGGGAGGAAGTAACTTGCAACTTTTCATTGTCCTTGGCCTTGCACTTACCGGGTAACTGTATTTATTTTCTCCTTAGCGCCCATACATAATTTATAGAATTGACGTACCTCAGTGAACTTCCTCAGTGCCGTGAATAAAGTGGAATTTAAAATCCGCTATTTCTTAGAGTGCCTACCGTGCGCCTCTCTGCCGTTATTAGCCAGAAACATTTCGAAACACTTAAACCCACATTTTAAAAGCGTCTCCCCCTCCAAATGTTGCCGCACAGGCGACCAACTTTGCGAATTGAATTTATCCACGTAATTCGCCGAAATGCGGTAATGAAATCGAATAGTTATCGAGTTGGGTGTAGCTATCCCTGTACCTCTATTTTTCCCATTTATGGAATTCCTGGGGTTAAGTAAAACACCAAACAATGTAGCAGAAAACCATTCCTAATTGGATTAGGAATTAGGAACGGCTTTATTTGTTACAGCTTTCTTAACCAGAGTTATATCATTAAAAAGAGCATTGAGTCAAAGCAGGCAACCGAGGTCTTACGTTTGTCAGACTGGTGATTGCTTACCGTCACCAGCATTTCCCGAACGTGGAGATGTGTTTCTGCCATGAAATGTACGTAGAGTTTATGCTTATGAGTTTATGCTTATGAATTATGTTATTTTATGTTTTATGAGTTATAACTTCGTGTTGATAGAAATAATAAATGAGCAGAGATTTCGTCGTGGAAATGTAGCCCTCGCGGTTGGCTTGATGGGAGCCTTAGAATGAATAATCTTTGTTGAATGCGAGTAAAAAATTGGCATTCTCTACCGAGGCGGTTTTGGCCTCTCCCCATGGCAGATGCACATCAATCATTCCCTCCCACTCAGAATTATTTATTCCCCCTCTTTTCCATCTCAAAACCCAACTCTTACATCTCCCTAGTCTTCTCTCTTCTCTCCATTTACCAGTCGTCCACTTGGGCCAGGCCCTTAATCCAACACTTACCATCGATTGTAGCCCCTCAAGGTCCCAAAAGTGGCTTCTCCTTCTCAGCATGAAATGTAAGCATTCATTTGGGGTATATCTTAGTAACTAAGGTTTCTTATTCCCGCTGTGTCTTTATACCCCTTCTAATAGTAATTCTAATGACACATAGTTCAGTTGACACTTAGGAAGGTGGTTCAAAAAGAACGAAAACCGAATCCAAATGTACGTAATTGAGGATTTTTGTTTCTCGCCCTTTCACAAATATTCATGTTGCACAATAAGGGACAATTAGATTACAGCGAAGGTGCATGGGGCAACCAGAATGGATATTGTGCATTTTGATATTCAAATAATAATGCAGTGATTTTCTTCTTTAAAATCTGTAAATGTTCTAACACTACGAACTCATGCATTCCCTTAGAAATATTGGTTTATAATTGAATTCATTTATAGAAATAGCCTGCTAATCGAAACCTATTACATAAATTTGCATTACTGGTAATACTGTGTTCATAGCCAACATTTCACGTTTCTCGTAATTACTTGCGATTTATCGTTCATGTTTCTAAGTTTTTCTAGGTTGGAAAAAGTTTCTTCATCGTTTTACATTGAAATAAGCTTTAATTTCACATTAAATGAAACGTTTCTTCATTTTTATTGAAAACTTATGAATCAACCTTTTTTCCGTTTGTAGATGTTAAAAGCTAGGTATTCTTGATTTAAATTGTCTAAATTGCGAATATTCGTACTAAGTACGGGTATCAATAAGGAAAAAGGTTTAGAATTTCACACTCAAGGCTTTTACCGCTTGAATTATTTAATATTATTTTATCAAAGTAAAATAGTCAGAAGGAAATTCATGGTTACATTGTTTAAGCTTAATTGGTCTATCTATATAAAGATATGCCTATTAATTTCAAATATATATATTAACAGGTTTTTGTTCTCTTATTTTCAACGTTCCCATGCCTCTAGTAAAGATGAATTTCCTTTGATTGTTAATGAACTGGGGTTGATTAACCTAGTTGAATCTCTTTCGAGGAAATCTTAACTATCGGACTATTTAGAATAAAGTAGATACTTATTCCAGTAGAGTGAACTCTAAGGACGAAGTAATTACTGTGTGGAACACTGCTGGCGTTCACGTTGAGGATGAACTAAGCTATTTTGATCTGTGTTCACTGTGTTCTTTTAACAAAGCCACCAACATCAGCCAAAAAGCCATAGATTGGTTTGTACGACAAGTAATTTAAATTTTCCTCTTCAATGTGCGAAAGTAATGAGTTCACAGATAAATGAGATTTGAAATGGCTATATGAAAAATATCACTTTTTTTAGTGACCACTAATCAACAAACATTAAATAGCTGATTCGTTTTAGGCAATTAGGATGAAAGCATTGGCTGGATGGTGAAGTTACGATAGCAAAATATAATTCAAATGAATTGGATGAAGATATTGAATCACGAAAGGATCTAGTTAAAGGTTGAATAGCCACCAAATTATGCTAAGGATGGCCTGGTAACCAAAAATCCGCGGGTTCGAATTCCGTCCAGGGCATGAATATTGTTTTTGACTTAGTATTAAGGTACTAGACTAGACTGTGTGATATACTATTGCCGTTGGATCACCTAAAACCTGTCCGTGAGCTATTGGTAAAATAGATATATTTTTGTTCACGACGAGGTTCTTAGTGTTTCTCCCTCACAGGGGATAAGAGGAGGTATAGGATACTTCGAAGGATTGTGACAGTTCGCTCTTTAAATCCTTGAGGAGGCTTAGTTCGTTAGGTTATTTAGGGGAGGCGACGGACAGCTGAGGTCATGTGCGCCATTTAGGATTGGTGGGTAATTGGGTAACGGTAGGAGTTTTCAGGAAACAGAGGAAGTGTGGAGAGAAACCCGGCGTCGGCATTAGCTTACTCTTAAGGAGGTTGATCCGAAAAGTAAAAGTCATGCCATTTTTTTATATTTTCAGCACTTATAGAACTAAAGTTCCTCTGTTTAATAAAGTAAAGATAATTATACCAATCCATACTCCTTTTTGCACAAATTGCATTTGAAATTACATTAACGGCGAGAATGGCCATTACATGGGAATATAACGTTTAAAAATACCATAGTGACATGTCATTTTTGCAAAAAACTGATATTTTATGTGTAGTTTCTCAAGAAATAAAATGACACGGAAAGAAAGGCATCAACCCACCGTATTTTTCGCTAAATCTACCAATTTCTGCGCTTATAGCAGACGAAATGCGTTAGTTGTCTTCAAGTGAAATAATATCATTACTAATGAGATATTAAAGCATATTTCAGAAAAAATATTATAATATAACATTTGATAGTAATATTATTGTGTTATAAATTATTAAATTCATTGAGTACATGAATTTATTTATTTAAAGTAAATGCTGAATTGACTCCATAGTCGACCTGATTAAAATTATCATAAAAAAGAAATCCTTCCACTTAACATCGTATTTATTGTGATACTTATGACTTTCAATAGCTTAGTTAATTTTCTTTGTGAAGTAAGGATCACTTAGCATGCATATACTCGTACTTAAATTAATAAGATTCCTCAGACAACTTGACTCAAGCAGTCGCGAGCCAACCTCCTTAACGAAAGGCGACAAGGGGACCACGGCTTAACATCCCATCCGACGGACGGAGTACTGAACTTGAAATGCCATCCACTAGGCATTAAAGTGGGGACCGGTTTTCCACTGAAAAAATCCGCGACTGGCGGAAATCGAACCCGGGCCCTCGGGATGGGAGCCAGAACTCTAGCCACCACATCAACTTGATCCGCAGGAGGCCTAGTTACGTCCCATTGGTGACATCGTTTCATGTCTTTGTCATTGTATAAGATGATATTCGTGCGGGCCTCGCCAAACCTAATGCAAACAACCAATTTTCATATTATTACATGGACTGTTGTTTCCATCACAATTAATATAGCACGTTAATGAATTCTTGAATGAGTTCTACAGGATACTTTACGAATAGAATATAATCTCCTGATGGTGACGGTATTTGACAGCAATTATTATGGCTTATTCTCTATTTTTACACAATGTGCAGCACAGCTTAGCTGCTCGTCCATCATAGGGTTTACTTCGATGTGTAATTGTAAGGCCATATTTGGAACTAACGTTCTGTTGAATTGGAATCCAGTTTCCTAATGCCATTTCATGTTCTGTCTAGTATTTTTTTATCTGAAGACTTAAAAAGTTTGTGGGATCTCTTTCTTCTACTGGACTATCTAAACATTATGTTTTATACGCAAAGATCTAAAATGTCAGCGTGAAGTCACATGCGAAGGTATTAAATGCGTGCATGGCTGAATGGGCCTCCAAGGGTTGCATCGGAAGTGCCAAAATTGATCAAGGAGTCACTTACTCACTTAGGCACCGTTCCTCGCCGTGATTTGGGCACGGGGTAAAAAAGAAAATCTCCTCCCCTTTTCTTCCGTGGGTCAACATTTTCGGAGACCCTCATTTTTTGGAAGGTCTGTGGGAGAGTCAACAACCAGCGTCGGGAAGGATTCGTGCGCCGACCGGAGACCCTTTGAGGAGGGCGTAGGGGAGAAAGTAGGGAAGGGGTCACAGGGTAGGAGGAGAAGTTGGAGGGAATGGTTAGGATCACGGAGGAGGACAGGAGACATTTGGCCGTCGAAGGAGAGTAGCCAGGACGGGAGATAGGAAAGGGAATGGGAGGGGAGAAGGAAATATGGGCTATAGGGGGGGAGGGTGGGCTGGGACACAGGCCCTTCCAAGGGGTTGGAGGGGACGTAATGGGTAGGGCAGCACTGGAACGGGGCCATGGGGTCAAGGCGGATGGGTCGAAAGCCCGCGGACGAATTGAATCGATCGCCCTCAACCATTCAAACCATCGCTGGGTCCGGCTACAACGCCCTTGATTGGCGGACAACGTGGATCGCCGCTCAGTGACATGCGCCTTTCGCCACGCGCTGCTCTTTTTTCCTACCATCGAGCCCTTTTGTGATAACACCTCCTCATTAGTCCTTCTCCGGTCATCAAATCAAGGGAAATATCTGTAGGAAAAATTTAGGATGAGGATAATCGGGGAAATATCTTGTGAATTACTGTGGGAGCACGAATGATGGGACGATAAAATCATGGTAAAGCAACACGAATATACTTCGCTCAAGCGCTCTTTTGCCCATCCACACACCGTCAGATCGGATCGCAGCGGAGATAAAAACAGCCGCAGTGTATATTTACGTCGCAGAATGACTGTCGATGGCAAGAAACCTAACTCACTCAAAATAATTTCTACGTGTTTTCTCGTTCATGAAGTCATCACCGGAGGTGTGTAAAAACTATGCCTCGGCTGAAAAAGGTTCACATCCTGGGAAGTCGTTTTCCATGTGTCTATCAATTCGCTGGTGTTTCCTGTTCCTCACATGCACACCACGTCCATTGTCGAGTGAGGCTTGGATAGTTCAATGAGTGATTTGATTTGACATTTTGTTTCTGTTTTTATGTTGAGAAATATTGGCCCCAATCTATTTTCAAGAAATATATTCATGCAACATTTGATTTTCAATGGTTGAAAACCAGACAATTTGAAATATTCTTATTTATTTGAATTAAGCATCAGTTGCGTCATTTCTTGGTGGCCCTAGTTATCAATGAGAACGCTTCATCTCAAGTTAGGGATTCCGGTATCTTTGAATTTTTTAGCACAGCCTTACTAAACATTTACTAAGCCTCGCTTCCTTTAAAAATTGCGTTATCGCAAGTTTTGGTGCAATTTAATTTATTCTTCACTCGTAGAGCGTTGATAATTCTATGTGAAAGGTCCCATATCTGTTGCTTGTTTATTTATGAAATTAACTTTTCTGCCTTTAGTTTACCGACAAAAACTTTGCTGTTGGAAAATGTTTCAGTTATATCGGTTTTGGTGAGTCAAGAGAGTCGTAATTTAAATTTATGAATTGCGATTGTTTTACTTTTACAAAATAAATGTGAAACGCGTGTACAATTTATTCGCGAGGCTGAGATATCGTCACCCAGGACAAAAATGTGAACCTTTCGTTGTCCAGAACACATTGGTGAGAGGGATTGGAAAAACAAACGCTTACACGCCATAATTTTTCCTTTCACTCCTAATTACGGTATGTATGAAATATTTTTGAGTCAGCCGGGTGGAATACATTCAGAGGAAACATATCTGGCAGGTATTCACTCGCTTGTTTCGTCTTCTCTCTTCCCAAGTCCCTAGCCATCATTTGATTTATTTTCCCTTTTTGCAGAATTTCACGCCACGTACGTACGTTGCTGCTTATAAATTCTCGCGGTGCATGCTAGTATTAACTAGAGCGGGACTGCATTACGCAAGCAAAATGGGGGATTTGGAATGCTGAAGGAGAAAACAAGAATAATATTTTTGTTTCTCAGCCGGCACGTAATGTTTCGTGGACTACGTAGGTTCTTTACTGGAGCAATAGCTATATTTAAGTTTTTCAAACATATTATGTCCTAACCATTTGAAATGACGTGCAAAATTCAGAGTTATTGCAGAATTTTGGTAATAAATAGTGTAGGTAATCTAATATCATCATCAATTGTTGGTGGACTCTTTGCTTCCTGGCTGTCGTAATTGTAATATTTCACATTTTTATATTTAAATGGGATCACATATTCATTTTTTTACTCAAAAAATATTTTTTCGATCCCGAGGGCCCGGGTTCGATTCCCGGGAGTGGTGGATATTTTCAGTGGCAAACAGTTCCCCACTTGAGTGCCTAGTGGAGGGCATTTCGGGTTCAGTGCTCCGTCCGTCGAGTGGGAAGTTAAGCCGCGGTCCCCTTGTCGCCTGTTGTTAAGAGTAGGCTAATGCCTACGCCGGTTTTCTATCCACCCTTCCTCCGTTCCCTGAAAACTCCTATCATTACCCAATTACCCACCTATCCTAAATGGCACAAATTACCTCAGCTGGCGGTCGCCTCCACTGTATAAACAACCAATTTTTTCTTCGATTTTATAAATTAGCATATAACTACAAAAGGGCTGTGAAGTGTAAACGTCTCAGGAATGTTTCTACTTTTTATTTTCTTAAAATGCTTTAGTAAGGAAATGTTAGTAACCAGGTACGTGAGGACGGTTTTGATCTTGTTGTGACATAGCATAAGCATCGGATTCTTAGATCGTTGCCATTAAATGGTGCCCAAACAAAGAAAGAAATGTTGCCATTGGGAAAAAGTAATTTTCGTACGCATGTTAATGTAAGTGAGGAAAAAATATTAATTTTACTGGGCTTCAGTGATGCTATCAGAATTAATTGTTGCGGCTTTGAGATAGCAAGCGTAAGGTAGTTCAATAAAAATTTCTAAAATATGAATATCTCAAACTGTGAGAAATATGTCAGGATTTTACCCTTTACATCGCTTATCCTCGTATGTGGAGTCGAAGTAGTAGTGCGTGGAGCTCTAAAATATCCAATAAACAACTTTTTAGCTAACGTATCGGAATGCGAGGGAAAATTTAAATATGTGTCCAATTTTCTCTCTTTTAACGAAAATAATACATTGCTTACTGCTTTGATTATAATAGTTTCCACTTATTAGCGTTCAAATCGTGAAGATATTCCGGTGATTTACCTTTTTTGTTCTTTCTTTATGGAACTCATTCCTCTTACTTGCCATCATTCCGAAAGTCGATGAAATACTCGAATCCAAGGTGATAGAATCCTCCAATTATGCATTGGGAGGTCATCGAGAAAAAATAATATTTTCATGAAACGAATTATCATTCTATTTGGTTAATGCAATATGGTATCAGTGATGACAGGGAAATCATGTTTACTTAAAGCATTTCTTCATTTAAATTTTAAAGGAAATGTACACCTCATACCATTTAATCTTTGTTTTGAAAAATGGTTTCTGGTATTTAACTTCGCATTACCCCTGAAACAACTTTGGAGTCATATTTTAAAATGAATTTTTGAAAAAAATAGCTTCAAAAACCAGAATAATTTCGGGTGTGTGGTAGTAGGATGTCTTCATTATTAATAGTAGACTAATATAAGTTCTGTGAAACATAAATTATTCCATTAAAAAAATATTTTCTCCATTTGTTACTGTGACTGCTTCTGTTACACGACCGTGTTGCCTTCTTCCTTCTCCCATTATTTTAAAATCTCTTCTTCCCTCGACCATTGACGTACTTTTTTGGGAATTTCTTAATATTTTATGTTCTTTACTGTTTTTCTTTTTGAAACTAGCAATCATTAAAATTCATCCTAGAACGTCAATGTCAGTGACGTCAATGTCAGTGACGGTCGGAAAGCATCCAATACTGCTCCTGCTGCGGAAAATCCAAACTCACATCCAACATGAATATTCTAACATATTAATCCCAATATTAAGTTGATTCTTGGTAAAAATCTATTTAACCAATCTATGACGAGTCCAATATTACAAATTTGTTTGTATGCTTCGCAGTATGAGTATTTTTGTGGTAAAAGGGTCCTTAAATTCCTACGTAATATTTGAAACTCATTATTGCTACCTCCTGCTTCACTCCACAAGAGTTTACATTCCGGTGTTCCTATGGAAAAAGTGTCTCCAGTATCTCCAGTCTGGACTCTCCAGTTGATACCTTAGATAACTGCTTCATTTACCCTCTCTTGCGTTGGGGGTCAAAAGAGAAATTTAAGTTCTCCTATATTTAGTTTATAAACCGACCATATTTAACGTCCTATTCAACATTAAGTGGATGGAGAGAATACTAACAAGTGACTGGAAGAGTATATTTGCTGGCGATCGTTGAGGGTGCGTTTTGTATTTCGTCAAAATTTTTGCCTGAGCTCTTGATCACCCGTGTTTGTCCCGTAGAATTTATGAGAGGAAGTAATTTTTGTTAAAAATTGCGGATGCTCTTTAATTAAACTTGGTTATTTCTTGGGTAAATTCAAGCTCGGAAGTGCTGTGAAAGTCAAGAGTTTGTGAGTAGTTTTAAACTTCCCAAACGTGGAGCAATTAGAAGCGATTCTTCGACAAAAACTTGTCGGCTTCATTTGATTACGAGCCAGACGTTAAACGCTACTTTGGAACAATCGCCAATAAACATCAGTCTGCTTTGATGTTTGAAAGATTTATAAAGCGTGAAATTTCATATTTTGAATCGATTTTAGAATAGAATAGAAATAAATTTATTATCCTTGGGCGTCTTTGTCCACTAAGAGCATAAAACAAACTACATATACGTTTGGGCTCGATAACACATTGATTTTCAAAGCAGTTACATTATTTAGTATAGAAATAAAGCAGCTCCTTCCTTCAATGAGGTTTTGCATACATTATATTTAAACCCTTCTTGGTTGAATATATACGAAAAAATCTTTTTTAAAAACAAATACTGAACTGGAATTTTTTATGTTGGTAGGAATATTATTCCACAACCTGGCCCCAGCAACACAGAAAGATTTTTGGTTAAGTGGTAGTCCTGCGTAGAGGAGGAATAAAATAATCAGGAGTCATTCGGGTGGTAACATTAGCCATGTTTTCTCTACGAGGAAAAATTTGCTTCAAATAGCCTGGTTGCTGATTTTGAAAAAGACTATACATATATGGACCAAGCAAGTATTTTCTTCTTGTTTTGGCCTTCAGCCGTGTAAGCCTGGTAAAATAGGGGGAAATATGATCATCTTTCTTGAGGTTAAAGATAAATCTTACACTCATATTCAGTAGACGTTCTATCTTAACATTGAGCTCTTCAGTAATGTCATGGTACAGAAGACAGCAATAGTCAAAGTGGGGGAAAATAAGTGAGGAGATAAGTTGCTTTCGTGCATGAAGGGGTAGGAGATTTTTCTGAATTTTAAGCTGATGGAGGATCATATTAACCTTGTTGCTTATGGCTAGTACATGATTTTGGCAAGACAAGTTGCATACCATGGCGACCCCAAGGTTTTTAAAATTATTTGAGTATAATATTTCCGCATCGCCAACTGAATTTTATTGAAAGAAGAAAACGCTAAAGCATTAGCAATGACAGAGGTAACCTCGGACCTCGGCCGTCCCATGATAATCCACCTTCCTCTTCATCTTCCTTCCCTATGACACTTTGTATTGTGTACAAACATAAACCATCATCATGAACGTTATTGGTCACAAAAAATGTTTTTTTCCCAGTAATATTGCCTCTGCGACAGTGCATCAGTTACTTATTAATTTCAAGCAGGCTTTGGAGGTTAGCATCCATTAGGAGTCAAGTGGCGGAACATTTTTTTTTTCACGGGACACGGGAGGCCGACCACACTCGGTTCAAAGGAGTGAACGCACGAGGAGACAAATCAATATTAAGTTGGGTCTTTCCGCCGCCGCGGGTACGTGGGCACGACTGCCTCCGTGAGGCGCGAAGGGCTCCTCGCGCGTGGGAGAGCGGAGTGGCTCACCTCTGCGCGAAAGCCCCTCACCCCACCAGACCAGACGAACCGAAACATTCGCTGCAATTTTTCCCTGGGGATCAAAACCTTGTCCGCCAACGGAGAGAGCCAAAGTTTTTGTCCAGAGTTTAATCGCATTTACGCAGCGTCCTCCCACCTTTCTGGTACACGCCTATCATACCCTCCTCCTCCCACTCAGACCCCCTCTTCGTCGCTGGGATCCCCGACTCACGCTATTTCTGGATGTGGAAGGGAAGGACGGAGTGACTTCTCTGCGGAATCGATGTCCCACGACGGAGGAGGCAGCGGGGGGCTGGCGGGAGACGAGGAGGCGACCCAACGCTGTCAAAAAAGAGGACGGAGAGATGGGAGGGGGGAGACGGCGAGGTCCCTGGTTTGGGAGGAGAGTTTTGCCTTTGCGGCCAACTTGCCACCGCAGAGGCGTGTGAGGGGATCCAGTCAACGAATATTCTGGGGTGCGCGGAGGGTTTGGCTCCGTGAAAGGGCTTGGGGTGGCGATGGTAAAGGGGTGATGAGGACTGGGGGAGGAGTTATGGAAAAGGGAAATGGATATAGGGGGGGGTAAAAGGAGTGTGGTGGGATTCGTGAGGAGAGGGTGCCGCCATAACCGGGTTGCTCCGTTCGGAAACATTCCTATTTTTTTTATTCCTCTCGCTGATGGAAAAAAAGATTGTCAGGGTGAAAGGTTTCGGAGCTCCGTGTGACGGAGAGTTCCCTGGGATATAGTTTTTCGGGGGAAAAAATTAGCAAAAGGAAAAGAACCGTTTCGCTAGTTCACGGCAAACTTCGAAAATCGGGATGATTTGTGTTTTCAAGCCGGAGTTTTCGTTCCCTCTTTAAGGTCGGACTTCAGTCCATGCGTCAGTAGCATGCATACCTGTGCTCTGTTTGCTTCGAAGATTCTATGCATATCTAAGTGGGTCGTTTTCTTTAATTCACCCTTTTTCCCTCAAAAAGTTCTTCACTGTACGTTCATTAAAGGCGTCGCTCTGTCAAAATTTTACATCAAGGACAAGTCGATTGCACTAGGCACTTTTGTCTAGCTTCTCTAAAAGAAAGGTTATTAGTGCAGAAAGTCGATAACGTACTTTAGGTGTGATGTTTTTGAATGGTTTAAATCAAACTAACCAATGTAATATTAAATTGTTGGTTGGTATTATAATTCAGGCAAAGTAAACAAGCACTTCATGCAGTGACAAGTTTTTAAATGGAAGCACCAATGAAAAACTCACACTTTTATGAAAAGTTGCGCTATTGTTTAGGCATGTATCTTGAACTGTTTTTTAATCATGGTTTAACAGTTACCCTTTTAGTGTAATATTAGGATTATTCCCTTCAGATATATAGCAAAATGTAAAATGTAGACGTATTGTGGGTAGATACATGTGGATTGGACCTGAAGTGCGTTATATTGAAACAATATGGAGGATAGAGTCAAGGAAGTGAAGAAGAGTAGATTGTAAGTAGAATAATCGTAGTACCTAGTACGATTTAGTTATTGATGCAAGTTTGGATGAGATCAAGTTCGTAAAAAGTATCGCATCTAGACGGATAGACAAGGTGTACTTTTGAGAGCACATGAAATCATAAAATGTATAGAATGCCAAATATGAATCCATCACTGATACTATTGGATTGCCCAGAGTTAGAATTATTCCTGAATGTGGTTCAGTAATCAGAATTGAAAGAGAAAACATTGGCTTCAGCTCAGAAGGACACAGTAATTATCATATTAGCTTGAGATTTAAGGTTAAAGTAGTTTTCTCTCCCCTCTCTCGTTGAAAGAGTTACAAGTTTGCTTAAGTGCGGTGAGCACTCAAAAATTCATTTCCATATGCACTCAAAGATTTCGTGAAATCATTTTCACATCAAATGTCTAGTTTCATCTGTAGTGAATATATTAGTAAATGCTATAAACATGCGGATCTTCCCCCCAATCTATTGAGTAGTGTTTGTGGCGTTTGTGGGTGTGAAGCAGCACAAACCGCTTGGCATGGCACCAAATAATTTTCTTTTCCAATCCTGCGGCTATGAATTGGCGGCAGCTCAATGAAGCTTCAACGTTAGTATTAAAATAAGTGCTGGAAAGAGGGCATTAAAAGCGTGGATTCGAGAAATTCAAGGGTGGGAGGATATTGACAGGTACGCTCCATCGTTCGTGTCGTAAACCGATAGAGAATTGTGGGAAAGGTGCGCCGTGAGAGGATGTATGAAATAGTGAATACGTTTCAATAAAATTTTCATGCGCGTGAAGTCGCTCACTGATTTAATCGTCACAGACAAGTGCCGTGCATAATATTAAACATATAAAGCATATTCACCAGAATATTCAACATATAAAGAATATCCAATACAAATAATGGTTTTGTAATAGTTCTTTTCTAATGAATAAGTCTTAATACTACAGTGTTACGAAAAGCAATTTTAGAACATAATTTACTTTAAAAATTATGTTACATGATCATCTACTGACAAGGATACCCTTTTACGAAAATGACTATTGTGGTATAATAGGTGGCGTCTTTAAAGATTATATTATCGATTTTCCATAAGCATAAATTCTTTCAATTTGAATACGTGAGGACATTTTCTCTCTCATTTAATGCAATTTAGTAAAACATAGTGTATTATGGTTCTCTGATTATTTCTCATTGGGATACACTATCAAATCCATGCTGCCGGATTCTTCATTACGACCGACTTCTCATTACCATCTATGTTTGGACTTGTTCAAGATAAGTTTCCAGAAATTGTTAAGGCCTTATTTTATTACTTCTACATCCTATATTTAACCGTCACGAACATGATTTGTTGCCCGTCATTAGTAAGGCATTGCTGCTGTACGGGTTTGTGAAACGTGGATAATACATATTTCGGGAATTGGTCAAAACGTATATGTAGTTCAAAATAATTATTTTAATAGGCAACTGTATAGGTTACTATAGGCATACATATATAAATAGAAGAGGTTTATTTAATGCTCTGTGTACATACCACTAAAAGCAACAGATGTATAATGTGCATGACATTTGAATAGATATTAAATAAAAACAAAATGAAAACGTAATGCAAAAATTACAATGAAACAAACATATTAACAGATGCATAAAGTACATGAACTTTTGAATTGATATTAAATAAGAACAAAATGAAAACGTTATGCAGAAATTACATGGAATCAAACATATCGATTTCATGCTAAAAAAAGAAAATAGTTGTAACATTTAAGTAAAAATAAGTTGTTTGATTGCTGCTGGATCATGTAAGTATAACATTTTAACTTGAAGATTCCACTGTCTATTCCAGTTCTATTCTATTCCACAGTCTATTCTATTCCAGTCTATTCTATAAGCATCAAAGGTATAATTTACATGACATTTTGAATTTTTAATAAGGAAAAACAAAAATAAAAACGTAATATAAAATGTATTATAAAGAACAGACAATAATTACATAGGTACTCATAAAATTATATGACTTTGATACAAAACAAATGAACAAAAGTAAATGCTCAAAAAATACATAGGTAAAAAATAACCAATACCGCCACGAACATTTGAATGTTCGTGGGGGTATAAGGCATTTGTTATAGAATATAATAATTTGTTGTACTATTTGGTATGCAATAAGGTGAAATAATCAAGGTGCAGAGCATTACATTCGGATTGCAACTTAAATGGATGCTGGCCAAAATTCTTTAGCTGCGTCAAACCAATCGTAGAATTATTGACCAAAGACTAGAGTACCATACAGTCGGCCGCTATTCGGTCGCGGCGGCGACCGGCAAGCGTTACAACTTCTCTCAAATTTTTTTTCTTTCTTAAATGAAATAATACCTTTGGAAAACTTTATAATTTGTAGAGGAGGTTTGTACCTATCTACAGCATATAAAAAAATGAGCACAGTCGATGGCTTGTGTACATCGTCAAAAATCGATTTGAAACTTTAAAATATTTATAAACTTTATAAAATTGTTTATATTTTATAATGTAGTCCTACATTAGAGTTGTCCAATTCAAGAACTTTAAAAATAAGTGCCTTTGCAAATATGTAGCTTTAATAGTCTCAGAGTTATACCTTAAATGTGTAGTAACTTTTGCAAAATTCGAATTTTGCAACGTTGTAATTGCTCGTAAACGGTTGCATGTTTTTTTACAAAACGGCTTTAAGATTTTTAGTTTGCTATCAAATGGCCAAGTTTAGTCAAAATCGGTCACCCTAAGAGTCTGACATTCAGCTCAGGGCACTCAATTACTTATAAGGATTTGAGGTATAAATGTGTATCACTATGATAAATTAACATTAATAAAATTTGCATATTAAAAAAACTTCGTCTCACATTGTCCAATAGATCTTCTCGTAAGAATACTGTCGACGTCGGTGGGAAAGAATGCTTCCTTGTTACATCAAATAGATATTTTTTACACAAAGGGATACCACGTAGCAGGGCCATGCATTGCAATGTCTACTTAAAGCTTGAAGGTTAAGCACGGGTAGAAGTTTCTTCTTCTGCAACTTCTTAACTAAAATCCTCCATCACGGTATATATTAATCAGATATACTTTCTATATGCGTCAATTGAAAAAAAAATAAATTAAATCAATGCACGTGGAAGCGCCCTAAGCCTTTTTATCATTTTAATTTTTCTATTTTTTTCATTAGAATTTCATCACCTTTCCGTATGAAGGTCTATGTATTATCTTAACTAGGAAACTTTTAAATATCCTACGGACGAAACATTCTTTGTCCTTTTATTTTCCTACAGATTCCTCACTTTATGCATTTTTCATGTATTGGACGTATTCTAATGTACTATTATCCAGACAGCAGGTGTGACTTGGAGAAAGCGCTATTTTTTATCTATGTTAACATTACATACTGCACGCCATTGCAAATGTGTAGCGCAGGGGGTGACTCAACACCAGGAATGGTATCACCTCCAACTATTTTCATGCTATAAATGTGCAAATATATCGGAAACTGCGTTGACGAATGATTTTTTTAATAATAAAAAATACTTTAAAAATACACTTACATGGCCATCAATACTCTAGGAACATTTTTGAAGTTTATAGTTATTCCTATGGGTAAATTGTGATACTTATTCATGTATTACAACGCTAAGGCAAAGGATAGTGAAAAACAATACATCTGTTAATGCGCGGTCCCAAAACGATCTAGTTAAATACTGGTGATGCTTATTTTATTCATAGGTTTGCATAATTGTAGTGACTATAAGTTCACCTTTATTTTTTTATCATAGTTACGTAGATATGCATTAGTTAAGTGCGTGAAGAATGAAAAAAATAAATTTTATGTTATGCTTTGACGTGTGTTAAGGGCGTGCGAGCTGGACGAAACTTTGTGTTTAAGAGTTTTGACTCACTGTCGTGCTGCTTACTACCCTCCGAAGTGCACCATTGCTATCTCTAAATGATCACGTTGCCTCCAAGCGTGCTGGGAAAAAATGTCCGCGCTAATGTCTCTCACGTCCTGACAGCGTGACAAACCTTAGGCAAGAGGATTTTCCCCCCTGAAAGGCAGGAAGTGGGAGGGAAATGGCGTTGGGAAGTTAGGTGGAGAAGAAGAGAAAATGGTGGCAGTGGCCTTAAGGGGGATGTGTGACCTCAAGATCGGTCATGCGTCTCTCCTGTCCCCTTTTCGAGGTCATTTGGAGTCTCCGCTCGTCCTCTCTTATGGATTTCGGGGTCACCTTGCTAGTCAAAGAGGGAGAATGGTTGGAAAAGTGTTGAGCTCTGCCAGAGCTCAATACCCAAAGAGCTTCGGGGCATAATCAATCACCTGGTCGGAGAGGAATTACAAAGAAAGCACTTAGGATTTTTTTTCCAGCGATAAAAGTCATTCCTCTTCTGCTTTCGACTTGCATACGTTTTATGCCTGTTTGTTTTTTTTTCTAGGGCGTTCGCCGCATGTTGCGTGAGGTTAAATGCGCCATTTAGACGCGGCACTCAAGCGCATGCCCCTGGAACGCCTCCCAACTCGAATAATTCCTTTTGTGATGGATCTCACCTTTCGGAGTCTTGCATGAATGATTGCTTTCTCGCAAATGCCGTATGCGGTTCAGATCACTGGTGAACACGACTCACAATTCCCTTTGAAAAGGATTATTCGTGGAAATCTTTTTCCATGCTTACATTATTAAAACACTCTCATGGAATGAATCATTGATGTAAACGCATATAATACTTTAATCCTCTTCATATTTGAGTTACGCAATTGATTTTCATTTATCACGTTCGACAAGCAAGAAACGAAGAAGTCATAGTGGGTGAAAAGAGAAGTCTGTTGGAAAATATAAATAGAAGGCTAAAGTACATCCTAATAGGGCATATCCGGAGACATGATGGTCTGTGATGAAAATAACTGTGGTGAGCAAATGGGAACCATGGACAATATTTAGACCAAGTTAAGGATGTAAGAGCTATGTTACTACGAAGTGGCTAGCTAATAGGTGAATTGAGAGGATTGTTGACTAATGCTGAGGAACCAAATAGTACCTAATCTAATTCATTTACATACTTGAGAAATTAAAAACCCAAAAAAGTAGAATACAAAGTGATCCTAATATTGTTCAATTTACAAATGTTTATAGTCGTATTTGTACAGTGATATTCTATACGCCTATATTTTTGAATTTTGTGTTTAAAATTTCAGATTAAAGATGTGTAAAATTTTAACTTAAGATATACCGAGCTATTATAGAACCTGTTTTACATTCAAGGCTCCCATTTTATGAGATTGCATGTTCAGTAATTGATTATTTTTATGTGTACCGCGCGAGAATGTAGCTTTATCTCACCGTTTTTAAGTCGTTTTATCAGATTACATATCAGTCGTATATGATTACCGGAAAACGGACTATAAATGTATTAATAGTTGATGGTTTCTAAAAGATATTGAATTGAATAATTTTTGAGCAGCAGGCCGATTTCCTTGGAGATGTACTTGGGATTTGGAAAATCGTTGGTTTTGATATTTCTATTTTTGGTACCCAAACTTTTGGAATTTTTTGGCTCAGATACGCCTATCATAGAATGCAGTCGCGGTCAAGTGACTTTATTTCAGGGAGTCAGTTGCTAAGTAAACCTTTATTTCAATGCAATTTTGGTATTACGGATATGAAAGCCATGACAATTTATTTCTTTCGTCATTTATTTCCTCGAAATTTCACTGAAAGAGGAGCGTATTCGCATAATGTATTAATCATTTAATTTCGTATTAATGTATCAACGCAAGGTGGATCATTCTGCCGTGAACAAGTATTAGTAGATGGGAAAATGAGAAGCGATCGAAATATATGGTAATTTGCGCTATTTTAGGATAGGTAGGTAATTTGGTAGGTTAAGTTTTTTTCCGGAAAGGAGTAAGAATGGAGAGATTCCCTTGAGATGAGTCGTAGGCATCAGATTGCTCTTAATGATGGGCGCGAAGGGGTCCATGGTTTAACGTCCCTTCTGATGGACGGAGTATTGCACACGCAGAACTCTCCACACTTCACTCAAATAGGGGCCGGTGTTCCAATGAAAATTCTGCCTCCGCCGGGAATCCAATCCAGGCCCTCGGGATGGGAAGCTAGTATTCTAGATACCACACCATTCAGATCTGCTGGATGTTAGTTCCCTAGTCAGATCCCCTAGAGGTTCAGGCGACTGGTCTTTGTTCATCTCCAGTTCATTTATCGACGACCGTTGGTTGCGGGTTAGAACGGTGGCCAGTAGGTAATAGTACTTGACAGGCAAGGGAAGCCAAGCGAGAAATGCATTTAGGAACCGTCTTCGCCGGAAGGTTATATCTCAGACTCCTAATTGAATCATGACTTCCCATTGTGCTCAGTCTCTCTCGCCTGAATTAGTACAGACATGTATAATGATGGTTGGTAGGTCCACCCACGAGTTTCTATAATGCCACGTATACTACAAGAGTGTAGAGACGCGTTTTCTCCAATATCCATGGTAATATATAACTCCTTAATTTAATCAAGGCAGGAGAGGTGAGGACGGTATCGAGAGAGGCGAAAGACTAGGTCCCACCCTTAGCCCCTCATGAACTTTCCTCACTGGAGTTCTCTGTTTGATGCGTTTTCTCTCTCTCTCTCTCTGCTTATCTCTGAAGCTCGTGTGTTTTCAGCCGAAATATACACGTCGGAGTCATTAGCCTGTTGTATGACATTTGTGACGTGCCTGCAAATGTGGAGAACGGCAGGCATGCCTTCATCTGATCCTCTCTCTACACCATTTGTCGCTCTCGCCCTCCGCTTACGTCTCATTTCTCTTCTTCCCTTCTCCCCCTCGCCAAATCCAGTTCAACCTTCCGGATTGTGCGAGGGTTTCCTCGTCCTCACTCCAAAATTCTTCCCCTAATCGCCATCCAAATTCTTGATTGAGTTCACACGACCTTCTGCTTCTCTAGAAGATGATGATTGTCTAATCAGGTAGTTCATCTTGAGTTAGGGATTAGAAAGTTAGTCCCGCAAACTTGCGCCTCGTCACATTTTACAATTGTCAGTGCGGTAGGCTTAATTTGTTTGCGGGTATTTTGAGGTCGAATCCCTCTTTGCCAGAATGTCGTCGACGGCGTTCCTGTATTTCATGTCCTTTTAAACATTTTCATCTTGAAGCCTTCAATAGACTGAGTAACTCAAAGATGTTTTCCAATACTTTTGGGATATAAAATATCATGCTAACTGTGGTGATTATTTTTCCCCTTTGTTTTGCAGCCTAGTAATTATAATTTATGCGATTTCGCCTAATTTTCGTATTTAATCTTCTGAACAATTATTGATCTAAAAATGGATACAGCATCGTAAATATGCCAAATAGAATCATAAAATTAAAAAAAAGCGCAGTATAACTCCCCTGGGAACCAAAAACCAGCAGTGAACATGTATATTATTATGTGCTATCTATAATTTATGCAAATGAAACCCATATTTATGGTTGCGATTGTAGATGTTTTATACAGCAAGGAATACCATCCGATTTAAATTTAATAGTTCAGTGAGCATTGTTTGGTTTTATCGATTTCCAGGAGGAACATCAACCATATTTGATTTTGATGTTAATTGAACTGTTTATATTATTTATTATAGCGAGCAGGAATTGTAAATATCAATATTTTTCCTATATACCAAGTACTTGATTTATAATTTATTACTTAATGACTTATTCATTGCCATTCATTAGAATTTTATGTGTTGCTCGGTAATAGCTTGAGGTTGGAAAAGAAAATATTGACTCGTGTATTTTTTATTTATATCCACATTGAATGGATTATTTAGTAATTCCATCCCTGAATGTGAACGGACCGGATGGAATGAACATTGCGACGATGGCGTTACTTGATATTAAATGTACGAAATTAATGAATTTATGTGGCTTAATTTTTCATTTCATCAGCTCCACAGAATTTGATTGCATTGGAAGATAATTAATGGCTGCGGTTTCTGTTTATAAGTGTATCTTTGAAATGTTGATTTGCTATGTGAGAACTTTGCATTGGTGTAATTATACATTGCGGTAGAGAGGTGCTTGACCCTAATCTCGGTCCTATAAATACCTTTTATTATTGATATTACTCACTATGATCACTACTGCTAGATAGGAATACTAAGTTCAAATACTCAGGAAGAACGAAAAATTGCTTCTTTGGTCTCCTTTTTCCAAGTACTGGGTGGAAAAGAGTTCACTAACTACAATAAAGGGTAGGTATACTTGAAATTGCAATAATCTAAAGATAAGGAGTAAATAAGGATGAAGATTAGGTTTGTAAGCCAAGACGGTTTTTAAGAGTACCTAATTTATAACTGGCATGCGAATGGAATTCTCATGGCAGCTATATTTATGTCGTAACAGAGACCTGTCACCTCATCACATCCAGAAAATGGTCGATTTTCTGTCTGTTGTATGTAGCATATACATGACAAGAAAATTATGCCTGTTTTATCTATTTCAAATGGGAGATAAACTTGGCACATATACGACTTGGCATATATATTCGTTCACGCTTTGCCATGTGCATTAAACGAGTCTAATTAAATAGGTTGACACATCGCTAAGTCATGAAGCTGGAATCGAACACGAGACTCAGAGTTGGCAGATGGGTGGATGACACACCAAGCGGTATGATGTCTCGAACAGGGGAACCTTCCGTGTTTTCCTTTGCTAATTTCTTGGAAATCCTCGTCTGTTGACTCAGCATTGCCCCGAATGAAATGTGATATCAGTTGCGACCCTTCCACTACACGCCCCCCCCTCCTGGCCTTCTCCCTGGTTAGGCCCTAGCCGCCCTCGTCCGCTCAGAAATCCCATTTCAGCCGCCGAAGGAAACTGTATCGCGTCAGTCACTGAGTTGGGTCTGCGATGAGCGCAAATACGCATTTCCATTCCGGCCGGCACTCATAAATCCACCCTCCCGACCCAGCCCCCGCCTCCCTCGCCGCTGCCCCAACACTTCTCTCGTCTCGATGGCTGTCTGCCAGTCCACCCCCTCCCTTTCCACCCCCTTGTTCCCTCCCGCTTGTCGATTCAGCCTTCGTCTCAGCCTCGAGTCTCCCTTTTCTTACCATCCCTCGGCCCCTCTCCAAAGTGCTAGTCTTGCACTCCATGCCCCACGCTACCGTCCGCAAATATATTCACTTTCCGAGGTCTGCTCAGTTGCCCGTCTGCTTCGCTCTTCCCCGCTCAATTTTCCCCCGCTTCCGCGGCCTTTGCTCCGTCTGGGTCGTGCCGGTGCGGTGCTCAAAGCATTGGACCATGTTCGAATCCTGGCGACAGCAGTGGTTTCTCATCGGTATACCGTTTCAAGTTCACTGGGAAAGAAATGCAAATCGGGTAGCGACTTAAATCGATCGAACAGTGGCAGTCCGAACTGATTTCTTTTGGGTGCATGGCTGAGATTGATGATCTCGCATCCCGAGAACCTGTTTTGAAACCCGCAAAATTCAGTTTTTTTTCAATAGCGGTACTTGCGTGTTGTGCTGTAGAACCTTTCGAATGAGTCTGGCGAATGGGACGTAAGCAGGGTTGCGATCGTCAGGGAAAACCGGGAAAACGTGAAATATTCTGGGAATTTTGCATTCCTGGAAAAGTCAGGGAATTTTAGTGACGGTCAGGGAGAAAAAAATTGAAGTTCTCGTTATACATCTGCCATTACATTTATCGGCCAGTCTTTCCCGCCCTTTATTTCACCAACTAAAACTAATATCCGTCGCGTACGTGCATGGAATAAGCCCCATCAATTTGTGGAACATTCAGTTGTGAATCTTATTAGTTGTGTCTTTTAGTTACTTAGTTATGAATCAGACGTACAATGTATCTCTTTTGTACATCTTTAATGCGATATTTGCCAGGTAGTGTTAAAATTTATAATCACATGCATTCCGCTCGTCATAAGGAATCCGAGGCTATGATGTTTGGAAAATTTTACCTCGCTTTTTTTTTTAACTTCTCAGAATCAGATCTAGAGGCAGGTGGAGCCCACAAACTCGTGGTAAATACGTTCCTTGCAGTTATAAAAATACGAGACGATGATTATTAGAATGATAATGCAAGCACGATCACACGTATAAACAAAATCTTACGTAAGATCATCTTCGATTCCCATTCCCCGCAGTAAGCGTCAGGGAAAGTTCAGGGAATTTAAAAATTGGATCTCAGTAGCCACCCTGGTAAAGCATTGGACCCCTTGGTGTCTATCGTCAAAAGTTAAGTCAACGCTGTGTTTAACTCCTCCCTTCCTGGCTTCCTGGTCAATTCCTACCCATATTAAAATCCTATTCTATGCTAAATGCTGCAAATTACGTCAGTCGTTGGTCGTCTCCCCCGAACGACTACTGCTTTACACTGTTCCGTCACCCATCGAGTTAATGACAGAAGTAAAGCAACTCTCTCTCAACAACTCTCTCTCTCTCTCAAGTACTTGCTGAAATAAGTGCGTTTGAGTGAAATGAAAGGAGTTTCCATTCGAATGGCCACTTGTTTTTCTTTTCTTCCTCCCTCCTTTATTGTCAGTCCTCAGGTTTTCCAATTTGATAATTTCACCACAAAATCGTACCCTTTCTATTCACAGTTTGACTTCGTGACGTATTTAAGGAAACTAAGGTTTTCCTCTCATTATGGCGAAGTATCGCCTACACACTCTCGTGTAAACCTCCGCGATGGTTTGTGACTTGTGACAGTTACCACTCATGCATTGCTGATTTACATAGGTGTATACAATACTACTTAATCTGAGAATCCTGTTAGCTATTCATGCACTTGGCAAGTGTAACTAAATGTTAAGTGCTAACGAAGAACTCTGATAGTCAATGGATTAAGCAATTGTTAAAATGAATAATTAAATAATATAAGGAAGGGACAAACTCGGTGGTTTAATGCTCAACTGTTTGGAAATTCATCTTCAATTAAATGAACAACTTTGTGTATTCCACAAAAGGACATCATCGGGTCTTTACCGGTCATGTTTTACTATTAAAATGTTGAATGAACAAAGCTTTTAATTTTTGCTACCAAGCAGCTACGCTTAAGGAAGGAAATCGAATCCATTACACGCTATTCTAATTATGCGCTATCGGCGGATAAATGATCATATTTCTTGCAACTAAACTTGCAGATTTCACTGTTAAAAACTAATTTACCAAAATAATTCACGCGCAATGCAATGTCCTAACCACAAGCTAACTACCTATGCTTGGGAATCTTACCAATGCGTCAAATTTCCCCTCCGATTCCTATAGATAGAAAGTTTCCAATAGCTCCGGACTGACTTGACGGCCGCGGTAGCTAGATCATTACAGCTACGGCTTGGCAACCTGAAGGTCGAGGGTTCGAATTCGGATGTTGTGTTTGGCCTAGGATTAAAATACGAAGTTAGATGGTGTGTGATAGGCGTAGCAGTTGGAGCAGTTAAAAACTCAATTTACATTCCATTGCAGTAAGATGCTGAAATATTGTGTTGCACCCATATTTCAGGAATATAACTCTCTGCTTGCCGGCATAGTGATGGTTTGAAATCTCTCTGTATCATCATTTCTTACATCATCATGTCCATTATCATTAATAAATTGTGGTAATTCCATTTTTGTAGGATTTTGGTGAAGCAATTCCATATTTTTTGCCTTATTAACGGAAGGTCTTGTTCGCAGTAGGAAGGTGCATAATTTAATCTGACACCATCGTTATTTCCTTCAATATCATAATTTTTTCATTGCTCATATTTCATTTTGTCATAGGTTTAAGTTATCAGCTGATTATAATATGAAGTTGTCATTCTGTATTTACATGTAAATAAAAGAATGCTCAGCTCACCCCCCTTTGAAGATTCTTTCTTTATGAATGGAGTCGTTTCAGGCGTGATGTGGCGAAATAACAATATTAAATGAGATAGGCAATTTTCCACGAAGAAATCTGATAATGATGTATCACACCTGATGATGATGTCTCACATGGAAACCGGCCGAAGAAAAGATTTCTCTGTGGAAAATTGCAAATTTTATTCAATCCTTGCTTACTTTACCTTCGGATTGTATTTCATGAGGCATGCCTCATTATCTCACCCGAAATTGAGGGATTCTCAGACCTAACTGACTGTCTACTCCGCGAAGGTAGTTGAATGGAAGATATTGAGCTAAGTATCCCAAATAGTACCATTAAGGCATTCAGAGCTGAAGATCAATGTTTGTGAGCCGAAATTAAATCTTTGTTTCAACGCGACAGAATTTGCTCTCATTTTATGCTGTAGAATGTAGTCTGTCTGACGGTCTTTTTTGTGTTTCGACGTACCTCCATTTCGTCTCCTTTTGTTCGTTCCTCTCAGCTTTCATCGCAGGCACCGCGCAGCTGATTTCCACCCAACTCGTTCCTTTGCGCCAGCCGTAAGGAGTACTGGCTCCGATTGCAGGGAACACGAGGCAGTGGAAGCAATGGATCATCGTTTTTTTTTCGTCCGACTTCGCTTGTCGTGTGTGAAGCTCGATGATTGAATGCGATGGCCAGATGGTGCCATGGCGGAGTGACGCTATTTCGGATTGCAAATATGTGGAGGGTTTCTCTGTTATTTTAGGGTCAGAAGACATTTTTTTTCGTCCTCCTTTACTTTGCGAAGCTGATGCAACCCGTTCAAATAGTCTGCCACGTCTCTGTAGGACAATAGAAATTCTTAGTATGTCTTGAATCAACCTGCTGGGAGAAGATGACAAGGTGGATCTATCCATAGTAAAGAAATATTAGCTTTTTTCGCCTTTGGCATTTCATTCTTGTGGTTCTGAATCATGAAAAATTCACGGAAATTTGTGATTTTGTTTACCTTCCATTAGCGTTTCAATTCTTGCTGCAGTGATTGGTAGGATGTTTATTGATCTCACGGTGTTCTAGTTCCTATTCATCTCTAGGGTATTCTATTATAGCTAGAGAAACGAAAATGGGTAAGGTAATTAATTTGCTTAATAAACCTAAAAAATAGCTAAATCTATTCCGTACCAGCTTTAAACAATCCAATTAGCGTTGACACTGATTTAAATACTGGCATTACAGAATTCGCTACAATTTTAAGCCTCACTATTATCGTCTTGCAAATAATTATGTGATGCATGAAATATTGATGCAGCCATCGCTGTAACCGGTAGCATAAGTATGGTTCTATTTAGTCAGGAGCGCTCGGAGGGAAGAAGTCACAAGCGTGAGAATAGGGCACAGCGCTCTGACCCATCATGCCTCACGGAAAAGAAGGTACCACCACGTAGTGATGATTGTGATTCTCTTCTTAGCATTCAACACATTCTGACGGAGTGTCAAATATACCGGCTTGTGCATCATAGGCTGAATATATTGGGAGACCTACATCAAATCCTAGGGGATTACCCTGTTATCATTAGCCGGGAACCTTCTTCCCTGAAGACGGCATATCCATATAGTAAAATAACTATTATAATATTTTAATTTTCATATTATAGCTAACTGATATTTTCCCATAATAATTGAATTCTTTTATGTCTTTAATGACCCAAAATATATTTTTATATATCTTTTAGTGACATGGTGCAAATGACCTTTGATGTCTACGTAACCCTCGATTCGCAACCCTACCTACATGTACGAGGAAGAACGTTTTTCTAGATTTTTTAACATTCATATTTTTTATATCCCTCTCTCTTTTACCGGATACCACCTTAAGGTTGTTAATGTTTCCTGACGTATTTAATAAAATTTAATCATTTTGTTTCACAATATAGGTAAATTTGTGATTTCATCGTAACCCTCGTTTTTCAATTTTATGTGGTAAAAATTCCTCATGATTGGTAAAGATTTTCTTAATTCTATTAACATTTATTTAGCAGGAGAAATAATAGGGATGAGATTAAGGGAATAAGGCTCTGGATGATATGTTTCTGTCACAGAAGAGTTTAGAAGCATTCGGTAGTGTTTCTACTAATGTGTTCTTAGTACCTCGTTAAAGCTGCCTCCATATTTAATGGCAACGAACAAAGGCTAAATACCTTTGTCATTAACTCCCTTTCCAAGTAAACTTTTAGTGAGAATCGTTAAGTTCTTGGCAGTTATCGTGTTACCCCGGGTTATATGTTCTATGATTGGTTTAAATGGAATGCTCATTTGAAGATTTCTTTGCTACTGGTTTTAATTTTTCGTTCTGTGACTTAACTATTGTGTACTATATTGTATTCCTTGCAGGGAAGCTTGTAAGCTACCTCTATCTCTCTTTCGTCTCTATGTTTTTCATTCTGTTGCGTATAAGCTTGGTGTGGTGGTTACATTATTGCATTCTCCTCCCGGAGAACCGGATTCAAATCCTAGCTGATATTATTCATTAATACTGGTATAATGAGGAAAAGAGGACAATGGCAACCTTTACTGAGACATAGGTAGCTCAAAATTGTATTGATATGAAGAAGAAATGGAGTAAAAAAGACTCGCTTAGAAAAAGCAAATACATGTGGTTCTAGATTTACCGAAATGAATGGAGAGCCACTAATATAGCCCAATCAGTCTAAGTTGGTATTGGTCAAAATCAATGACTACACCTCGGGCTTTTGCCAATAACAGAGGCCAGATACCAGCACACTGCCAAGTTCTCTGGCAACTTTTGAAAAACAAAATAGTTGACTTGAATTCGCGGGAAACATACTGAAAATATCGTTACGTAAAAAAATAATGCAGGGGGAATTTTTTTTTTTTTTTTAACTCTTGGCTCGAAATTCGCAATACGTTAGTCCTTTGTCCGCAAAATTATGCGAGAGCAAACAAAAGAGAGAGAAAGAGTCCCATATAGCTGGCAAGTAGCAACTTGGCATCATTGCCATCTGGTAATAATGTAAACTGTGGTAACCGATTTTCTCGAAGTTATTCACATAAACTGGTGAATGGGGCAACAGCCTTTTCGTATTTTGTCGATCATTGCGTAGCTCTTTTTTTCACTGCATGTTTTCCATGACTGAGCTTGAATTTCATTTTGTAATTACGTACATCTTCCATTTTTATTTTAATGAGCTGTCGTCTGAACCAAAATCCAAGTGATTTTTAAAGCAACCTTTTCAATTCCCCTGATATCGATTGCGACCCTTGATAGGGAGTTGCCCTTAGTTCTCACTTTGCATTATTTTGTGATTAAGAAGGAGAGACTGTACTACCTTTATTTACATCTGCGTGATAGTATAAAAAAAATATATCATGGATAAAAGACTACAAATTCTCCTCTTCCTTTCT
This sequence comes from Platycnemis pennipes, assembly GCA_933228895.1. NCBI lineage: Eukaryota > Metazoa > Arthropoda > Insecta > Odonata > Platycnemididae > Platycnemis > Platycnemis pennipes. The sequence continues at coordinate 102,837,551 of OW121852.1, read as the reverse complement.
TGCATAATTTCTATTAAGCGAAATAATTGTGTCGACTTGGATTTTGTAATTATTATATGCTCTTGTCATGAGTTTGAATTTTGAGAAACCAGAAATAAAAACAAAAATATTGGAAATCCCATCCTATCTTCTGGACACAATTAGTTTTTGATAGTGTAATTTAATAACCGACCTCTTTAAAAGCGATGATGTTGGGTTGGAAATTAGGGCATCTGCTTAATCTCTATGATCCCCTTCCACGTTCAGAGTTGAAAGCAAGGAACACGAATTTTTACGGCTATCCTTTTGCAAATAATTCATCCTTGTAGTAAAAAAACACTCGGAATTATCTAACATTCTAAGGCTTTAAGTCCACAATGGCTCAGGTGTTAGCGCCAAGAGGATAACGGCTTTTCGCATTTTCAGTGCAGGGCATAACGGACTCCTGTTTGCCATGCTACGCTGTCCTTTCGATCTCTCTTCCTCGCTTGCGAGAGATTGTGCGGCTTTAAGCTTCGCTTCTGCAGACTGGAAATATTGATAGTGGGATTCATCAGAATGGGTTTCTGAGGGATTCTCGGAGATTAGAGCTGTTGCGAGGTGTAAACAATATGTATGGATTTTGGCGTTACGAGATATAAAAATAGTCCAAGATTTTTCCGTTACCAAAAACGTCGGACATGAAATTTTTCAACCTTTACCCTTTTTCCAATTATTTCATTTGGAGCTTAACACTCAGCTGTTGCCAATGGCTGAAATTGAATTCTCTCATAAAAAAATTTCGCATAAAAATATACATATGTAACTGTTAAAAAAAAAGAAATTGATACCTAAATGCTGCGAATGGTGAAAAATCCTGAATCGCACAACAAGCAAGTCTAGTTCTGAATTGGAGAATTCAATATCCACTGGCATGATAAAAAAGATTATTCCCGTTTAACTTATATTGGCTTTTCACCGTTATCATCCTTTCACAGGACAAAGTCATACTTTCAAGCTTTAGGAATTGGAATTTAAACTAATGAAAGTGATTCAAATTCCTAGGTTAATTGGAACAAGAACTTTGCTTGTAAGTAAAAAAATCATCCAAGCTTAAAAATCTACGCTCAAGATTGAAACTGTCGACATGACATGAAATTATAAATCAATATTACCCCAAAAAATTTCGGCTATTTGGCAATCTATAATTGAGGCTTACTCTAATTTAATATTCCCATTCATCTCCTAAGCCAAGCTGAGAAAATGTTCCTCTCACCTGATAGATGGGAATGCTTCTGTTCTGCAGTGATAACTGTTCTAATCTGTGTTCTGGATTTAAATTTGTTTGTGTTCTCCCATTCTACCATCTAGGAAAACAAAATTTCTAAAACATCGCTCCCTGGTTATTTGCAAATAATTTATTGATTCAGAACGGTATTCTTTTTGTTCATTCAGGTGATTTCTCTCATTTAGTTTGGCAATAAATATATTCCCTTGTAATTTTCAGTACATATTTCCGTGATATATACATATTTACGTCATCCTCTCCTATTAGGTCCATGTTATTCGATGTCAAAGTGAAATTCTGTGCCATTTTCTGATCTAAATATCCTCACTAATTAGCTCAAATTCTGTGAATTATTTGATTATATGAAAAGTCAAGTATCGCTAATGCATTGGGAGGTATAGCTGACCTCACACTGTGCAAATATTTGAATTATTTGTATCACTGGTCTTTAAATTGTCTAAGCATTAAATTTTCAAACGAATAACTGAAGATTAAATAAATCTTGTCCCATATAGGTATGTATTTTGCCGGTGTGTTTCATGAATTTTAAGTATCACATACATATGAAAGCAGAAAATAGGGGAAAGCAGAAATTTCAAATGACAGGGTAAAAAGTCATGTAAAAACAAAAAAGTGTCGGCAGGACGGTTTTTATATCAATAAACCCTATTCGTGTAGACTTTTTTCATGTTTTACCCTAAAAATGTATATTTTCCCGTATTTTTAAATAAACTAAACTCTTGTTTCCTCTTTTGGTATAATGTCTTATCTTCTACTCCCACTTTTTCTACGCATGATTTAATAAGAAAGTATATACGGATGCAATGTTCATTTTAGTATTCCATTTCTATTGTATGGTAACTATATATCTTCTCGGCTACTGATTGGTAAGTTTAAAAGTGTTAGTGTTGTAGTAGACGTATTTATGGGCTATAATATAATTTTTGACTCGGCATAAAGTTTAATTTATTTACCACAAATTTAATGTTTATACATTTGGTTTTACCCACATTTTAGCATTACATTTTGCATTTTTGTTTTTTGCAGGTAGGTGAAACTTCCTGATTTCACGTCAAATTTTTCATCGATTCATCGAAGAAGTTATGTGAGTACATGTGCATGGCCACTGAAATTGGATACTTATTGCTTAAAGATTAAAAATGCTAATACTTTGCGCATTGTCTGTGATATATATTTGCTACGTAGCTGTAAAACGATGTTATCCAGACAAGTCTCAGCTAATACCATATTTTCAATTTATGATATTCGTTAAAAAGATGGAAAAATATGTTCCAATTACCGCGTGAATTAGGTGTGACATAAACTTGTAAAAGCTTTTATGTACGAAAGTTTATCGAGAATAACACAATATTGTTTTGTGCAAGCAAACGAGTTGAGATCGTGAGCAAATTAATAGAATCAGGAGCATGGAGAATGGTTGTGCTGAATCGGGCGCTGGAATGATATGAGCAATAGTTTGTCTCCATAAGAAACGAAAATAACTTAGGACACTATTTCTGGTAGGTAGATAAAGTTATCATAAAGAGATGGTCAAGCCTTTAGAATATTCGAGCTGTTTGGGATTGTCGGCTTAAGGCAAAATTCCATTGGGAGTGGACGTTGAAGACAAGCCAGCGTCGGCGGTAGCGTACTACGAATGAAAGATCATACGACATTCATCTAGCAAATGGACTGTACTGAACTTTTTTCTCCTCATATCGATCAAATTTGGATACCGGACGATGAATATGGCCCCTTAGAATGAAGGAAGTATCCACTACACGCTCTAGAAAAATAGAAACAAATTCGACAGTGGAAGGTAAGGGGGAGAGTAAATTATTTATGGTAATGTTTGAGAAACACAAGAAAGAAATGTGATGAAAAATTATTTTGAGTTACTCCCACAGATAAGTGGTATCGTATCCTTTATTAAAACTTAATCCCGTGACAAATGTGGCTAGGTAGGATCCGAAAATCATCTTAGGCAGGATCCGAACCCACGATCTTTGGGTTGCATAACTAGTGACGAGGAAATGGTAGGTTCATTTGTAAATATGTATTTTCTTAATCGGTTGCGGAACGAAGAACGGAAAAATAGACAAGGCCCGGTCCTTGAGGCCTCCAAGAAGGTAATACAAAAAAATAACAGGTTTTTGGAATCTAGCGAAAAATTTAGCGGTTGCTTTTTTGCAGAAAAAAGCAACCGCTTTTTTGTCTTTTTGTTGCCTATTATTTCTTCACATCACCTCGTGTTTACTATCTTACAACTTTTAATAGTAACAATGTGTATTCGGGCGGCCATTTACGGTGACCTATTATCACTGTGCTGCTGCTTTAGGTATAGCAGCCTTTCTAATGTTTTCCTTGATGTAATCAAGCAGTTTTGTCTTCTGACTCAATTCTCGTCTTGATCACTGACCTAGTTTACTTTTCAAAAACAATTGCAGAACTCCTCTTTCTTGAGTCTTTGCTTAACGTTAAATGCGAATTCTTAACTTGTTCATTATAGTGATTAATGTTTTTTTTTGCTGCCTTTTGCCTCTGCATCATATTTTTTTTCCTATTTTAGCTTAAGATATGAATTTTGTTTGGGCCAATAATCCATTCCCCTTCTAATGTAAATTCTCATATGTTGCTGCCTCTTACATTTATAAACTCAAATATATAACTATATTTGGATGCCAAAAATGCTCCATTAAAAATGATTCGAGTATATTTTACGACATTAAATGAAGCACGGATTAAATAGTACATAAGGTATTATCTTTGACGTTTTGCCATTTTTTCTGCCTTCATTATGTCAATTTATTTTTTTCGCCACCGTCAAAATGCGTAGAATGAGTGCGTACTGAATGTAGTAGAATTTAGTAGAATACTGAATGCGTAGATTTGCGCATCCTAATTTTACACGTTTCCCCATTCGATCGTACTAGCCTTGTTATATTTTAACTGATAAATCGTTCAACTTCACATAGTTCTCTTCAAAATCAACCAGGATATATAAACTTCTTCTGATAATTTTGTAATACCCTTTATTAGGTTGACGTAGTATCCTAATGGGTAAATGATTGGGGTATAAGTTGAAGCTCATGGATTGTAGGAAATGCTTAAATCAAGCTAGTGAGATTCTCTTAGTAACAGAACTTCATTTGAGACTTTCTATGGCTCAGTGAAATTAAAGAATTCATAACTAAAAGGAAATGTATGGCATCCAAAAGCTATTTATGTTTTACTAGCCCAAATCATTTGAACTAAGCGAAATCAAGCGCGAAGTAATCTACCCTATGTTGTTTACGTGGCGAATGAAGTGAGTTGCTGCTTGCTTCTCACATGTTTCTCTGTACATACAATTTATTAGAGCCCTTACAGAGAAGCGAACATTCAAAACTGCATTGTCATACAGAAAATTAAACTCTATATTTCATGTTCAAACGTTCATGTTCTCTTTTACGCCCACTGAATTGTTCTTGTCAATTTAGTTCGCTGATTCTCACGGTTCTTTTTCCTAGCTTTTTCGCTCTAGCTTCATTTGTGAAATTCTTTTATTAATGTCGTTATATGATATGCAATAATTTTTTGTCGTGATCAAAACTGTACCATTTTAATTGCAAGCACAAATCAAATTAAGTTGTTGCCACGGTTCAATACTTCACTGATTGTACAATCTATGGTCTTAAGAGTTTTAATTTTTGTCGCATTCTGTCGACCATGCGATATAATTTCCCCTTATCTCTAACTCCCTAACATCATGCTCGCATCCTAATGCATACGAGTTACCTTCGATTTCTGCGCCAAATGACCCTTGTTTACTAATCTTCGAAGCGCTCCCTTCCGTTTTGACTTCGCGCTCCCTTCCCTTAATCTCAAAGTTTCATTTTCTTCAACATCAGGTTCCCTACTTCCATCTTATTTCCATTTTCCTTGCATTACCTTATGGACTCCAAGTTTTACAAAATGAAGAGTGCATTTGGCTAATATTTGCCAGCTACACCCATCTCATATTCTGGTTGCGATGTTTTTTCTCACCCACTTTTCCCCTTATTGATGTGCAACGTAACTACTTATACAAAGGTCCGAGACCTTAGACCAAAATGTATTTGATAAAATGGATTTGAATGAATTTGGATGGTGCTGAGGAAAATTTAAGATTTGCAATTGGCGGAAAGGTGGATGAAACTGGCAGCTGGAGGCAATAAGATAAGGGAAGCCCTTATCGAATATAGAATTCTCGAGAAGTGATTAAGAGAAATGAAAAGAAAATGTTTTTGGATGTTATGAAGGGAGGGAGGATATTCGCTTATCTGAAGCTAAAAATAGCGTAGTGAAGGAGCTATGAGGTTAAAGTAATTCAAATTGAGGCACTTCATCATTAGGTAGGTACCACAACAGGTAGAAAATTAATAATCAGTCAATTGAACTTCGTCTTGTGGTGTCTTACTTTATTCGTCACGCTAAGCTGTAATTATTGTCTCATACAAACATTTCATTTCACCCTCTGCATTGTTCAATCCACGCTCACCTCATCCTCTTATATTTGAGTGCACCAAGGCATCTGTCATTACACAATTTTTTACATGCCCCACACTCTCCCGATTTTCGATTTTTCCGTCCCTTTCCCTCCATTTGAAGAAAGTAATCATACGTTCATCTCCAATCCTTACTTCATGACCAAGGGAAGTTACTATATTTAATACCTATTTTCCGTTCATATTTGCCGCTCAACTTTTCTTGTGTACGTCTCTTAATGCCACCAAATGTCACCGGAACCAGCTGTACGGGGGATCGGGTTGGTGTGGTGGCTAGAGTACTGGTCTCCCCTTCCGAGAGCACGGGTTCGAATCTTTTCTAAGGCAGATTTTTTATTGAAGCAACACTAAGTGGAGGGTGAGGGGTTGAGTCAATTGCTATGTCGAATAATATGTAGCCCTAAGGTGGATAGAGTTGGTGAGAATGCAGCTCACCAATTACTAAGCTTTACGTGAAATGCACACACTAGGGCCCTGGGGGTTAGTTCATATCCCTGAGTCACCTGTGGCTTCCCTGAAAAATTTGAGATCATGATAGTTTTTGTTTAACTGGAGACATCCAAAGGCGTGACACGGATTCGAATCTAGAACCTCGCTTCAGCAACCCAAAGCTCTACCCTCTGGGCTACTATGCTATTAAATAATAGTAATTGAATCGATAACAGCTTGTATCGAGAAATAATTGAGATATTAACTGAGAATACCTGCTTGCTGATGTTTAATAGACAGATGCTGGTCATTCTTTTTAAATCATCCCATAATGAATTTATTTTCCTTTCAATTTGTTGAAACTACTTATTTTTCGAAAATGGTTTCGGCCACTATCCATGCATTAACAAGATTTTGCCATTTGACAAATAGTGTAGATAAATAAAAAAGATAATCATTTAATCACGTCTGCTTCATTAGTCGCAAAAAAAGAGGGTTTATTGATAGTGTAGATGATGTATGCGTGTCTAGAGAATTTTACGAAAGCCTGTAGAGAGTTATGTGAGAGGGGGATGTGAGAAAAAGGAAAATTAGCGTAACATAATATGTGAATTATGGTTATGCGGGAGGTAGCTCGTGTTCGACTTGTGTCTCTTAGCGAGCGATCGCTAGAAATTTTTTCGTTTTGCATTTTAAAGTTTCAGGCTTGGTTTTATGGAACTGCTACACAGGAAAACAATTATAATTTGGCAAGTTCCACACTTTAGTATAGTTCCCTGAAATGGCATTCCAAAGAAATTTTGCATTGATAATATCACGTAAACATGGTCAGCATAATTAAAGTAGGGAACGTACAAAGTTAAGGTTATTTTCCTTTTTCCTTAACCGCTAATGTTATAATAATGAAGTTAATGGCCTATGAATGCTGCGATTTGCTGATGACATAGCACTCGTAGCAGAGACAGAGAGGGATCTGAACAAAACTCTAGAACAATCGAAAAAACAATGGCCAGATATCAGCTGAAGATAAATATGAAGAAGACTAAGACATTGGTGTACAGCAAGAAAGAAGAGGCCAATACCAATGTCAAACTATGAAAAACAAAAACTTGAAGAGGTGAAAGAGTTCTGTTACCTAGGAAGCCTAGTAACCAACGATGGACGAAGCAAGAAAGAAAAGGTTAGTAGAATAGCCCAGGCAAAGAGGGCATCTATCAAGAGAAGAATCTACTTACAGCAGGAAATACAAGCGTAAAAGTAAGGAAACAGTTCATCAGAACATACATCTGGAGCATGTTTCTTTACGGCAGTGAAGCATGGACGATGACAGCAGCGGAGAAAAAAAAGGTAGAATCATTCGAAATGTGGTGCTACAGAAGAATGCTTAAGATTAAATGGACCGACCTAGTAAGTAACGAGGAAGTGCTAAGAAGAGTAGGAGAAAAGAGAAGTCTGCTGACAACTCGAAAAAGAAGAAGGGAAAACTTAATCGGTCATATCTTGAGACACGATGGCCTGATGAAGACTATCGTCGAGGGAAAAGTGAACGGGAAGATTGGAAAAGGCAGGCCTCGTATGAGAACCATGGAACAGGTTGTGAAGGATGTAAAAGAGAAGAATTACGTCACAATGAAAAGGTTGGCCGATAGAAGAATCGAGTTGAAAGCTGCGTCAAACAAATCCTAGGTTTGTTGACCGATGATGATGATGAATGGCCTATGCAATATGTAACGCAGTTATGCTCCACGTTCTGCCAAGAAACTAAAGTGGCGGGGGGAGATCATCCGAGTGGTTTAACAGCTCCGTTGAGGCACGCTCACGCTTCGCAGTAGTCGCACGTGCATTCAGTGAGTTTCCCGGAGAAGTGCGGACGTCCAAGATAAGGGAAGAAGCGGCCGCGAAGAGAGGGGGGAGGGAGGTGGTCGTGTGAGGGTGAGACGAAGGAAGTGGAGGGGGGACAGTCACCCGCGTCACAATAATTTGCTTCTTCCCTCATCGGAGGCGGAGTTACCAACCGCACCGAGTGTTGATGTGTGTTCTCCCATTTTATAGCCACGGATTATGTGCCGTAGCACGCATGACCTTGACTCCGTTTGATTCACCCAAGGTTCACGTGGAGGCGATCACATTGCTGGCCGAGGGAGGGAAGAGAGTCTGGCGTATAAGATTGGGTGGGTGTACGAAGAAGCAGTGAACGTGGTGGACGGAAGAAGGGCTGAGGAACCGTCGAAAGGAAATCCTAGAAAAGGAATGATTCGTTGGAAAACGTCTTTGCCATTTTTTTCTGTTCCAAATTAATCTTTTTCAATCATGCAATGCTTCTACTTTGGCAAAATTTCTATACCATTACTCCGAAGAATTTTTTTTTTAAATAAGAACTGAAAACCAGTTCAGGGGGATTCCTGTGACGCTTACATTCTTCCTCCCCGACCAGCGTCTGTCAACAGTGTTATAACCAGCAGAGCCCACATCGACGAAATTTTATGAAGGCCGGGGCTACGGTCGCTCTCTCCAAAACCTTCTTTTTTACCTTCCACCCTATCTCCTATCCTCCTCTCTCCCACTAACTGACGTCCACTAACCACCCCCCCTCTCTTATGGCAATAAAACTCATGTTTCTACACAAATTGGTGTCTGATGATGTTGCTATGCAAAGAAACCCGGGCGATACGTAATAAGTAAGTGTGAGAAATAAACTCATTGATTCTGTCATTTTGATTCCTGTTCAATTTTGCAATAGATTGGAATAAAAGGGAGATTTGTAAGTAAAAGAGGTAAACGAGTTGTTGGCTTATTGTGTATTGATTTATCTCAACCAGACTGCATTGTTGATCGAGCAATGTGGACCTATGCGGGAGATATTTCGGAAGAAATTCGAGATCAGTGGAATAGGTTATTATTCACTAATGTTCCAACTTTTCAAAACACAATGCTTTGAAAAAACTGTATTAAAAAGTTTTTGAACTTTGGCTTGAAAACTTTATTTTTTCATTTACATCCTTCTAATGTATCACTTTAATATTCTAGGTTATTAACTTTTGATGAAATATTTATGATAGTTCCACTTTCATGGATATTAATGTCACAAATGGTATGAGAATTAGGAGTAAGAGCAGTGACTTTGCACATTCTGATCTTAGCTTAACGAGCCAATAAATTCATTTCATGTTACACTAAAGTACAAAATTCATAATTGTCAGTGCACATCTTCTACACTATTTTAGCTTCATACAAAATATTTGTTATTTATCCGACAATGTTTGTTTGGAAATATACTACCTATTAATCATCTGAAAGAGATTTATTACCACATAAAATGTATCAGAATCAGAAATGTATCAGAAATGTATATAATCAATGCCTTAAATTATTCTACTGTGCAAATCTAATTTGAGATTATTTTAGATCAAAAGAAACTCTAGGGACTAGTTCAGATATTGTTGCATTTTGTATACGCGGTCAGATTTTTAAAATACAACCATAAAATTTTGCTGGTTCAAAGTATATCAATGCAATTAGTTCATAAATTAGTTATTTTCTGCATAAAACCAATTATTTTGTTCATAAAACTAATTATTTTGTTCATAAACTTTGTCCATAAAACTAGGTATTTAGAGTTCAAAATCTTTTTATTTCTCCTTGAATACATCCCACCCATGTTTAAATATTAATTTTTATTCTACTCTCAACCGGAGAGTAGAATCAGAGTTTAAAAGTGCCATTTAGAACTGTACTGCATGTGAATCCGCCACGTTCCAGTCATGTATATAGTAGACTCAATTGCAGAGTCAGTGGCTTGTGAAAGTTTCCTTGGTGAATTGTTCAATATGGAATTCGCCTCGGGATATCACCCTGTACAGGGCATATTTATCAACGACCAACGCACAGTGTTCATTTCAAGGGAGCAAACGTAAGTGTTAAAGATAGACATTAATTCCCAGGACTATAATCCAGGAAGCAATTGATATCAAAGAAAGCCTGAATAACTTTAACAGAGAGGAGAACTACGAAATGTTGAGTGCGTGGAATCGTGTGTTCAACGATAAAGCTATAGCGGCAAATGATATGGGAAACTGAGAGGACAAGAGGCCTTTATACGGCTGGCAATAATCATCTTCATAGCACTTTGGCTTGAAGACGCCTACTGCTACGCCGACGATACTGTTTATCGAGCAATGTGGGCCTATGCGGGAGATTCCGGGATGAAATTCATATTCAGTTGAACCTGTTTTTAGTCATTAAAGATGATATTGTTAACGCCGCGTTGACGGAAATGAGTGATGGTGGGTCGTGACACCCCGCAATGTACATTTTTTACGGCTTGCTGGTTACTAAGAAGTTTAGTATAATCTCAGCGGTGATAATACCCAAAGAACCCTAATCTGATCAAACCACTGAGAAATATATTTTACTCAGATTCAATTAAAGAAACGCTCAGGACTTTTTATGACTGCTACAGTTTTGTGTTACTATTGTTTTTATGCAATATTTTGTTTTCGATAAATTTTGGCTCTTATTGCGAAAGGCCTAAACTATCTATTACCGTGTGCTGCATATATTTATCTCCCTCCCGTTGAATTTCAACAGGCACGTCCGCAGGTCGAATCCAAAGGTCGCGCAATCGTATTTTACCTTGGGAAATTTGTTTTCGTCTTAGTTTTGAGATTAGGTTTGACGTTGCCATTTCACCGAAACAAATGAAGCGCCATTAAAAGAAGAATTCCGAAAGTAAGGCTAAGATAAATTTGCCCCTGTTCACTGGTCGATGCGCAGCACCATGTCATTTTGTTTACTCGTTGCCCGACAGACGCCGGATGGGTGATGGCGGTCGTTTGCTTGCCTACACTACTTCCCTTTTCGCCTTGCTTCCTGGCCTCAATCCTCCGCGGCCACGTTAGCAGTCCCTTTGCTTTTCGGCCCTCCTTCCGCGAGTATGCTTTTCGGAAACGCCAAACCGGTCGACGCCTCCTTAATGACTGTTCATCTCGAGCACTTCGCCACGGTGTCATTTGTGGGCGAGAGAGAGCTCCTGGTTCCGTTTTCGTGTTCTGTTATTTGGACCCGCGTGAATTCATCCTTCGCAGGATGCATCCACCTTTTGCCACACCCTGGCAGGAAAAGGTCAAGTCACCAGACGCGACTTGTGACGATGGATTTCGACCGCCACGAGGTGGAAGTCGGGTGGTGAATTAATTCACTTCGTTTAGCTCTCTCGCCGCTAGAAAATGAGGTTTCTACTTTACGGAAAAGGTTGCAGCCAGCTCGCGAGACTGTCTCTCCAGCCGCTATGTGTCCCAGACGACAAACACGGCGCGCGCTAACAACGGGGATAATAAGGCGGTAATCACATGAGATAATGGAGGGAACGTAAATATTTCGTACTTTCCCGACTCGGCTAAAATTACTAGGTTATGCATAGCGGTGCACAAGCCACGCGTTGCCTTCAACCCCCTACGCTAATAAGGAAAAAACAGGTGGAGATAGAATGGATCGATAAAAACCTAAATTTTATTCTTAAGAACAACGGCGCATATGGTGGGAAAATACGCGTTAGCAAAGAACATAGCATTATATAATACGTACGTATTATGGTGCGCATTTTTATTAGACGGAAAATGTTGTGCCTAATGATGTAAATAACAAAAGGAAAAAAAACTTGATAAAATTTAATTTGGAGTAACTGTTGGAAAGGTAATTTTCCTGTCGCAGGCGAACTTATCAAATCAACCTAATATTATTTTTAGTGATTTTCCTAATGCAGATCCGGCCATGCCGAACCAGGTTGCTTACACGATGATCCCAATAATCACAGGTTCAATTTTTGCCTTGGGCATGAGTGTCGTGTTTTAGGATAAAGCTTAGGAGTAAAATACGGTACACAAAGCAATATTACCTAACGACCGGAGCACCTAAAAACCTAGTTCTAGGACTATTTTCATCACAAATATGTGATATAATATTACGTCGACATTTACGTCCCTTAGAATGACGGCAATGATAATGCCTTCGTTTCGTTTTCCGCTGAGTCAATCCTTATTTTCCTTTTGGATAGAAGTCAGGTCATGGAGGGTGATGTCTTATCGATTCAAGGGCAACAGATACCAAGTCGACGACTCGGTCTCAGGAGATGAACGGGGCTAGCAATTTACTTGATCATTAATCAAATCTATCCGTCCTTGAGGATTTTTGAAAATTGTGTCGTATGCTGCTGCGTTAGACAGTTGGAATGGAAAGACGAGTAATTTTAAAACGGTATTATTAAAACAAATCCCTGGTGATGAGAAGTTCCAAATAAAAAGAATGCTTATTAACAAATACTTGATAATTATCATTGAATAGACTTTTCCTGACGAAAAATGCTGTTTTCACCTCAATCATAGGCCACGGTATTTGAATGGTGGCTGGTCCGCGTTGTGTTGGAAGAATGTCCGAAATGCTTGGTTAAAAACTTTGATTATCACTCATCAATATGTCTATATTCCTTGAGGGATCAGTGATTACAAATATTCCTTGTATCTGTGTCTCAGGTTATATATTTTTTAAGTTTTACTAAAAAATATGTAATCGTTTCCCTAAAGCGTTGAAACTATGAAATGTATTTCTGACCCGATTTCAGTGGCCCTAACTGGGAAGTTAAAAGTGTCTTAAGAAAACAGGCAACCTATACTATCCACCATTGTCCTATAAGAGGCTGAAAAAAACATTAATGATTTAATTGCAATCAAATATATATTGTGGGCTGTTATTTTCTCATGCTTCCTTACCTGATAAATGCAATGATTGCAAAGCAATTGGGTAGAATCCAGTTTTGCAAAAGTTGCGCGTTTTATTTCAACTTGAGTAAATTTAGGTTGAATGCATGTAAAAGCGATTTTTTTACAGCTTCAGTTAATATTTCTCACTTCCCAATCACCCCGTGTCTCTGTCCTAACACTGCTCTTTCTTAAGCTCTCTTTTTTTCCATATCTTTTCGTGTTTTCTTCACCCATTCTGTTCTTGGTCTTTCTTTTTTGCTTTTGGTTAGTGGCTGCGTTCGGTTCGGTTAGTGGCCTAGCCCTGCGTCAACCAGATTTTTTCTATTTCGTCAATAATATTTTTTTCTGAAGGTTAAGAAAATGAAGTACAAATTCATGATTGCTATAGTATTATTTTCTCGACGGGGCACTGATGATGAGCATGCGGAAGAGAAATCGTCACCTGGGACGGCCTGGCCTCACAGAGGTTATGGATTCGATTCGTACCCATGATCATGAATGTTGTATCCATCATAGAATTAAGATGCATCAAACCGTGCCACGTATTCTTTGCAGTTCGAGTCAAAACTTAATTCTACGATTTAGCATTTTATAATCTATACTCAATGAAAACTCTCTTTTGCTCCTAATTGCCTTGGAAATTATAAGATAATTCTATTAAATGTGACGATCTCTACTAAAGACTTGGTTATAATCCTCGGAAATAGAGCTATTTATTGTAGAAATGGCGCAAATGTTTACTATTTTTCAGTTACTGTAATGCTGATTCGGGGCAAAGGAACAAAGAGCCAAGATTGCTTGCACCATTTAAAATATATTGGTAAATAAGTACCGAGTGACAAACGAAGAAGCCTTAAGAAGAGTTGGAGAAAAGAGATGTCTACTGAAAACATTAAAAAGAAGACGGGTCAACTTAATAGGCCACATTTTAAGACACGGTGGCCTGATGAATAAAATCGCCGAAGGAAAAGTGAACGGGAAGAATGGAAAAGGCAGGCCTCGTATGAGGTATATGGAGCAAGTTGTGAAGGATGTAAAAGAGAGGAGGTACGTCTGTATGAAGAGGTTGGCTGATAGAAGAATCGAGAGGAGGGCTGCGTCAAACCAATCCTAGGATTGCTGACCTATTATGATGGTAATTAAGTAGGAGTTTAAATTCTCCAGGAAACAGAGGAGAGAGAGAAATCTGCCATAGGTATTAGTGTACTCGAAAGTATACTAGAAAGGCCATAAGAGGTTCAAGTTTCAGCAATCCATCCGACGGACGTAGCACTGAACTTGTTGTGCTCTCCACACACCACTCATGGGAATCGGTATGCCAATGAAAGATGCCATTCTCATCCGGGATTCAAACCCGGGTCCTTGGGATGTGAAGCGAGTACTCTGTTCGCCTCACTTACTGAATTTCTCGTTTAATAATGATTTGATTTCTTCGTGCAGCGTTTTTATCACCAGCTTCCATTGATCTTCCAAGAGATAGATCCTATATACGGATTCATTATTATGTGATTGGTCATTTATTTACAGCAGAATTCATTTGTGTCAGTCTTTTTCCGGGACGTGTTTTGTCCTCAGCGTGTTGAAGAGGGGAAATCAAGATGAGATGAATGGTAATGGCGCCTAGGTTAACCTTGAGAAAGCCGCGAAAGACGAGAGAATTTGGCCGAGTCACGCTCCATTGTACCTACACCATAGAGGCACCGTGACCCAGCGATTGAAATCTTCAGACTTGGCTCTTAAACTTCGGTTGTTTTCCTTCATGTGCCTGCCATCTTACGCCAGGATGTTTACCTGAGAAGTACTTTTGACTGCTGTCCCTGCGGCCCAGCTAGCGACGTGTGACAGAATATCGCAATGAGGGATTAGCGCTTTCAGTATTGTATTACTTTCAGCGAAATAAAAAAACCACTTGATCCTTTTTCTGATTTTATTATTTTAGTGGGTGACAGCTGCTTACAAATATACTCAAACTATAATACATAGCAGATCGCAGTGCAGTGATAATCGGAAACGGGCTGACTTAAGAACCCGAAGGCCACGGTTTCGACTCCCACTTTGGTCTTCTAAGTTGTTTTCTTCTTAGAATTTAGCTAGTTCAGAGCGTTTGACGTAACCTTAGCAGTTGGGCCACCTTGAAAATAATATTAATCTAGAATGTATAAGAGATTTATTTCCAAGCGTTAATGTGTATCTTCCACTAACGTTGATTTTTATCATATCGTGTTTATTAGAGCTTGAATATATCTGGCATATAAGTTTGTAGTTCATGCATTAATTTCATCCTTTTCAATTAAATGGTTAAATGTTATTTAGAATTTCAATTTGATTGTATATGTTGCACATCACATCACACGCATTTGAAAGCTTAAATATTTTATTGATACCCTTAGGTGCTATTTATAATAGATGAAACTTATTGTTCACTGATATTTTCCTTCTATCCTATATTTTTCGGCTTTCATTATTCTGTAGTAAAACGTAATGATGGAACCAAGATCGCAATGAAAACGATTTACACAATTAAATTTGTGCTTAAAATAGACAACATTTGCTAGTATGTTTTGCTAAAAAAATTGATTCCTATCCACCGTATGTAATGGCAGTGGGCGTAACTTGATGGAGATCCTTTATAGTTGGAATGGTTAAAGAAAAATCCACTTGGCTGTTTTCACATGTGTTTTTATTTTCGACCATGGTTTTGGTACAGAGTATTATTATCAAGGGCTCTTGATGATGATACTCTGATTATGATACCACTAAATCATGGTCTTAAACAAAGAAACATGGGGAAACAGCCTAGTCGATATTTCTTTAAAAGTCCGAATATATTGTAATACATGAACTTATAAATTTTGAAAATATTAGGTAATGTCGCTACTTATTGGAGGACAATGGGTGGTTGATAACTTTAAAAAAATGTTGTAAGTAAGTCATGTCCATTACTATTTCTGAATTTTAACATTTAATTTACCTAACGAAACACAAAAAACTATATAAGTTATTTTTATTCATTATATTTGAATTTACGAGCGAACGCATCTTTCTTGGCAAATAACGAGTATGGTGAAGCTCATAATTTTCTTCATTAAAAATGAATAAAAATTTGTCACTGCGGAAAAATTGTATTTTTGCTGACTAACTTTTCTCTCTTCCCTCGGATGACTTCTCGACACCCTCAGCATTATGGTTCTTCGTTCTCTGACAGTTCTGTTTCGTCTATAAAGACAACAATCATGAATGCCCTTGTAAGTGCCCTTGGCGCGAGGTTGTTGAAATTGGGTATGGTGGAATAATATTTATCTTGCTGCACCTGCACCTCCTTTTACGCTATTCCAGAGCTGCAGACTAAACTCTGTTCCCCTCTTCCCCCCTATCCTAGCACTTCAGATACCCTTCACTTCCACCCTTGACATTTAAGAAGAGTCAACAGCGGTGACTCCTTGGCACCCCATCACAAAGTTAGTCTTGCAGGCGATTTCAATGCTTTGAAAGTTTGCATCTCCTCAACTCTGAAATTCCCTTCGAAATTTCTGTAGGCTCCACCACTTCGTCCATCTTTTCTAGTGCACTGTGTTAAAATCATCGAGATTCCAAGGATTCCAAGATCAAGGAGATTCTCTGCTATGGGTTGCAAATTTTTGTTCAGTACTCTCAATATTTGCGAATCTTATGGTGACATCTTCTGGAATTTTTACCGAATAAGATTTCTAGTGGATTTATAGGGTATACTATTTTTAGTCATCATATCTGGGAAAAACATTTTGAAAAACATCTCTGCTCTTATCCCGTTTTGACATCATTAGAGAAGGTTATTTTTCCTGGTTTGACAATTAATTTAATATCTTAATCAGACAAATACTTTTGAAATATATTATAATTAGGTACATAATACGTGATCATATCATATAATAGTCACAGAAACTCGTAATGTTAATTTATTAATCATTTCTAACAGGATAAATGTCAAAAGTTAATATCATTTATAATGCTATAAACCATTTAGTCAATACATCGACAGTGAATTGCAATGTAAAAACTTTCGCAAGTTACCTCCTGATTATCGCCTAAAATATATGAGTGATTCCTTGTCCGATAAATCACAATTTCGATATCACCATTTCTGACTTGTATGAAGGACACTTATGAAAATGCAAGTATTTCTTTCAATTTTCAAAATTGTCCAAGAAACAGAAAAAAAATAAAAATAAAAATTTTCGTAAAAAATGACGAACTACCATATTTATGACTGGCTGTGTATTTTTTCAAATAGAGTAAAAATTTAAATACCATTGAATATCTAAGATACAGAGCTTTCTATTGGTATCCTATATGACCTCCTTACAACAGATTTAGGTTTTTCAGGTCATCGACCTGAAACCTGAAACATCGACCTTTTTCAACATTTGTAAATGTGTTGAATTATTTTATTCTTTCTTATTATAAACTATTTATGAATGGATAAAAAACGCAAAATTTATATTTTGACTTGAACTTTTTTTATCTAGTTGATAAGTGAATTGTGACTGAGGAAACCCGATTTTACCATACTAATTTCCTCTACTCTTGCTTGAAAAGGTGATTTTATCCTCAAAATTATCCTGCTGGGTGAATGTATGTATTAAATTTTAGTTTGAATCTTACAAATAAGGAATAATTCTCGCTGAGGGAACTGGGAACACTCATTTTTAAATGGAGAGGCAACGAAATGTACTGTTCCGTAGTATGACTTGGAAAGTTCAGCATTTTTATTTGAAATTTTGAGACATAGTTTTAAGCTGGTATCCATTGGTGCCGATGAAAGGAGGAGAGAAAAATAGTGTGATGTCACTTGAGAGCCCGTTTCCTAACCAGGCCTCTCATTTTAATCATATTTCTTTATCGGAGCCGTACATATGAAATATTAAGAAGTCAAGGTTCGTACGTGCTCCCATGGCTAAGATTACATTGCACCGTCACACCCAAGCACAAACCTTTATTTTGCAGATTTAAACACCTTAGTTAAACTCATCATCAATGTCGGAAGTATTATAACCTGCTATCCTTTGGTTGCCGGTCGGATGCGTTACTGAAGCAGCTCTCCTGCTGGCTAGTACAATTATAATTTCTCAAAATTGGTAAACAATTAACAGGATATATGATTTACCAGAACATTTTAAAAATAGGACCTCCATATCCCAATCTCTCTTTGAGTATTCGTGATAGGGAATAAAATTAAAAATGTAGAGCTATTTTCACTCTGTATTAAATATCGACCGTGGTTTCCACACCTTAGGTGCCGTTATCAAGGTCATTTGTTTTATTCCCCATCACGAAAAGAACTCATTTTAACAAAATGACGTGTTGCACCATTAATAATATCTCCTTGCGTAGTCATAATTGCTTTTTGAACCTCGCTTTTAAAGTAATTTCTAAGTCCGTGTTTTAAACGGAAAATGTACTATGACCTCGTTTCACATTTCGTTGTTGAACCTGTAGCCATCATTTATTAGTGCGTCCTTGAGATCCAATCCAGAATCACTAAATTCTTTATTGTCCACGCATATGACCGAATTTATGTTACCTCTATCACGCCAACGAGGAAAATATACCGCATCATCATCAAAAACAATTTCAATCTTAAATATAAAATATTTCGAAGGCAGATGCACGCTTTAGTTGAAACGCCTCATATTTACTTTTACTTCGGTCGATTTGGTAATTACTAAAATAGAGAATTACTTTTCATCAGTCCATAAATGGTATGTAGTAGCCCTGGACTCCAACTTTCTGTGGGATGCCCTCTTCATATTTGCATAATTACTCTTTTTTACATCATTCACTATTTTCTTCACATAATCGAATTCTTTATTTGCAATTCTTCTCATTTACATTTCCCTTGACGTCTGTTTTCAGGCGATCGTCCTGTCTCAAGATATGTCCGACAAGGATGTCAAATGCTATTTCAATTGCCTTCTGTTCATTTCATAATTTATTTTTCCTTTGTTATTCAACCGGTGTTTGGATAGTTATTCACAGTATAATAAATACATAATAAATTTGATGCCGTCGGAATAATTATAATTTTTCCATGGCCGGAGCGGGAGTTGTATGATTCATGTTACGCTAATAAATCCAAATATTATTGGCAAGATATTACTGCCATAATTTGAGTATTAAAAAGCGTGAACTACGAGGAAGATTTAGAGTGATAACTATGTAAACTGACTATGACAGTAAAACGTAGGGTTGGATTGGTCACTGTGCTTCTAGGTTTCTGTGTGTCTAAACTTCTTTTGAATATAGTTTTCAGATGCACTGCGTATATAAAACAATTTTTTGCGCAAACGTGAACGGTAATGAAAATAATTATCATTTTCTTCTTATGTGTCTCCAACATTTTACTATTCTGGAATGGAGTAGCTTTTAATGGCATACTTATCGTACAGTGTTGCAAATTACGGAGGGGGTGTTTTTTGCTTATGAAATGGGTCTACTTTACATCAGGGAGACCTATTTGCCTCGGTAAACTTTAGAGACGCTGTACCGTAACCTCTACCTTACAAACAATTTAAAATCTATTCTAGTGCAAAGCTATATTTCAGTAGCATTAATAATTTAACAAGAAATTTCATTGCTATATTTTAGTTAAAATCAGTAAAAACTCGAAAAATGCTTACATTGGTCAGAAAAAAATTGAGCCAGCAATCAGTTTGCATTTCCCGACTACGTTTCTAATTGACCGATTTACAAGAAGTCAATTCAAGTTAATTTACGCAGCGCTTTCAAGATAGCGTTAATACATTAAATTATGTTATTTTCATTTACTAATGCTAAGCCTTACCCTTAATGAATGAAAGTATGATTTTCATTTTCAGTTTCACTTCAGAGCCACATGTACGTACCGAAAGAACCGTCGTTTGCGAACGCTAGGCTGTGATTTATTCGAGAGTGCATTCCGCTAATGAACAAGCTTTTGAATCCGAATGGACGAGTGCATTGCTGCCATCGACAATCAGTGGAATCGCGGGGCGTAAATTTGCCCTCTTATCAGCTCCATGACTTTCAATGCCTTCCGTTTTGTTGAAACATGGGTTCGAAATTTTATCCAGCATCCGCGTGCATAAATCGCGCTCTAATGCTGCCTCATATTGAACGGAATTTGATCAGTTATATTAATGATTGATTCGCTATCTTGTTATCGTAGCTTCTGTTAAGAAGCTTCGACTGATTCATGGTCTGAGTAATCCAAATTTGATTAAGGCTAATGCCCAGTGATTTTTCATCATCGCATTCCGGGTGTTTATTTTCCCATAAATCAAGCCACCTTTTTTCCTACTTCTAGGGATTTAACTACTGAATCATCGATACCGCCATGTGGATTCATAATCTTTTCTTGTTAAGCGCCGTCAATTAAGCGAGGAAACCAGCATCCCTCTTGGTCACCTAGTGGACAATTGTCATTGCCTACAAGTGCAATCGGATTAATTTGGCGGCTATTGGTATCACGTCCCGAGGTTCAGAGTTGGAATCCTGGCGGAGACTTTTATTAGTAAACCGGTTGCTATGAGAATCCATTCATTAGATATGAGAATATTTATGTGCAAATATTCTTTTTATAACTGATTTACGAACATATTAATATGCATGTCTACCTATATTTTATTAATGCCATAATCACCGCAATTGATTTAACTATTTACGTGAAGTATGTATTCCTTTAGGACTGCTGCCCTTTACTACATACACATCTTACTTCAGGTTCACTGTGGTAAATTGTATAGTGGCCTAGTATTCAAGCAGTAACAGTGATTTTTTAGGAGAGTGTGATGGTATTCGAGTGTTTTGTGAATAATATTTCAAATTCATTTCCTCATCTATTAGATGAGATTTAACATCCCATCTAAAACATGAAGAAATGAATGAACTGTAGTCCTCTCCGCGCTCTTCGCTAAGAGTTATCTAATGCCGTCGCCGAATTTCCCTGTATCTTTCTTCGTTCCCTGAATATTCGTAATACTTACACAAAATACCTATCCTAGTAGCTTCTACGTTCTTTCCTATACATAATTAATAAGGAAGAAACAACATTGCAGTTTACCAGTTTAAAAAACAAATGTGGCATGACCTAGTTTTAAATAACTCTGCATCATCTTTAGGTGGAGATGATGCAGTCTTATTATATAATTTTAAAAACTTGGTAAATTGCGATTTAATTTTTTTTATTTTCTAATGATGTTCAAATGCCTCGAAAAATCGTTGGAATCCTCCGAATTCATACCTCTGCATAATTACCAACCCATTCTTAATGGTATGAACGATATTAACTGTCAGTCGCCTCTCTCGAACAACTAACATTTTCACCTAACCATATCAGATAAGCACTCTTGCATTCGCCTTAGCCTCCAGCCGTGCATTGCAAATTCAAATCCGGAAACTAGTCCTCATTGTTGCTTGATTGTATGGCAAACCATTGATAAACCTTGTCGTTTCTCCGCTCAGCCGAACGAGGAACACAGCATTTTTGGTGGCAGGACAAACTTAATGGTTTTTTTACTCTACGCCCCCAAAAAAATGTCCCACCGAACGCCAATTTTTTTTGGAAGTTTGTCCGTTTTGATTTTTTTTCGTACTTCCCCGGCCGAGTAAAAATTGGACGAGACCTTCCATAAGTAAAGAGGTGGAGGATTTTAATTTGGTATGCATGGGGAGTTTTCCGGACCCGTAACAGGAGAGATCGGGAGAAGTAAGGGAGGGGGAGTGTCCGGATCCACCTCGAAGGGTTTATTGGGCGAGCGTCACGACTATGGCCGGTCGCTCATCCCGCGCATTAAAATCCCAACTCCCTCCCCCCTCCAAAACAGCGACCAGCCCTTCACCCTTTGCCAACCTTTCCCTCCCCTCCCTCCCCAGGGGTTCCAACCTTCCCTTCGTCCACTACATCCTTCCCGGGCCGCCCGGCACCGTTGTCCTCCGCCCGCATTATTCCTAAAACTTTATTCCACAGCTCAGGCCTGCTCTCTCTCCTTCACGCTCACGTTCTCTCAGTGTCATCCCTTCTTCCATCCGCGCTCCCCCCCAGAGGCGAACCCCCGGTAAATATTCAGTGATTTCCATTCACCCTAGGACGAGGGAGGGCCGGTTGGGGAATTGTTGGACTCCGAACGGGGAGAAGGACAGTGAGAGGCGGACAAACGACTTTACTCGGGTCAAATTAAGGAATACTCCGGAAAGGAGTCGCAGGTGAAGGCGGAAGGCGAAACCAAATAAACTGCGGAGAAGAGGCCGCGATTTTTGGAAAGGAGGTTTAATTACTTGCGGAATAGAGTGTTATAGGCTGATGGGGAAAGTTGTGAGTAAAAAGTAGCGGTTTGAGGCAGAGAGGAAATTCAATTACTTTGCGGGCATAGTGAAATGATTCACCGCTCCCAAAAATTACCCCGAGAATTTGATTATTGTAGTGGCACATTAATTGCAGCTTGCAACTTGCACTTGCAGCTTGCGGGGCATGGTTAAGTTGGGTGAACACTGAAGTCCTCCAGTGCTGTCCATCCGTGGTTGCAGCACTTCATATGAAAGTAATTCATATCTGTCTATCCCCCACTTCAATTATTCACCGTCCCACATAACGCTAACATTTTAAGCAACTACTCTCCGCATTTATATGCGAAGTTTAACAGAAAAACATATGTGTACGAGTGCCTTTTTTAACCAGAACAGACTGCGGCTGAAGTGACAAAGACAGCTAGTTTAGGCTAATTATTCATTCATTTTAAAGAATCATAACCAAATCTTTTACCACATTATCAGGGCATAAGTGAAATTAAAATAAACTAGCCGTTGGAATCGAATTTTTCTTATTTTTAGGAATGATGACTGTAGCCAGTGGGATAAAATCAATCTGAGCTTGAATATCCGATTATTTTTTTTAAACTCTGATCGCTTACGAGTTCCTACGTTAGAGATTCCTGAAGGACGGATAGGAACGAGATGAGTGGTTTGGACGCTCTTTCCCCTGAGTTTCTCCCGACTTCTCAGAGGTTTCAGGCAATAAAAGGAGGGGGTGGGAGGGTGGGAATCCGAGGAACTTGGACCATAGAAAGTTAAAGTCCTTTCGGAGAGTGCGTTAATTGAAGGCCGAAACAGGATGGGGAAGGGAGATAGAGCTAGAGACAGCGTTGACAGGAGTGGAGACAATAAGGAGAGGAGTACCTACGGATGGCTGGAGAGGAGGAAAGAGCGCGCAGATGGAGTGGAGATAAGGCGCAGAATCTTTGTATTGTATCAGAGGGAGGGCAGGAACGAGATTGAGATAAGGGGAACTGAATGGTCTGATGGCGAAGCTATAACGTAATTGGCGTTAAAGGCAATGAGGAGGAGAGTTAGCGATTAGGGAATGACCTTGGGAAGAGCTGATACAAAGAATCAAGCGGACTGAGCTTACCTACGCTTTTTCTTTCAACTATTATTTTACTCATCCTTGTATATCATCTTATTATCACTTACTTTCCTCTCAATAGTTGAGATATCTACTCCAAAGAAATATACCTGACCGTGCTCAAAACTGTAGTTATATTCCTCATTATAGCGGTTCTTTACTGCCCGAAATACTGTTTTGATTTTGGTAAAAAGTTGTGTTCAACCCGAGGGTTGGTTTTTGGTAGGTGAGTGTATAGATCACTCCGTACTAAGCCATCGTAGTGTGATATTCACACATTCAGGGTAGCGGGGCTCAGTTCCTTTCTCTGGGCTACCTGCGATTTTCACGAAGTAGGACACGCAGAAAATCAAATCGTGAGGATTTTTGGTGGGGGTTGTCCAGATAGGCTCTTATCTGAGATTTGAACTCGTGACCCTCCGGTGAGAAGCTCAGCTCTCTACCCACTAGACCACCAGGACCCTATAGTTTTAGGTATAGCATGTTTTATAATAATATAGTATAACATGTTTTATAATGATTACTATTATGTCCTACCGGTTAAGGTAGATTTAGGTGGGCTTAAAGTATTCCCCACTATCCCTATCTGCACATGATGATTTTTCTCATCACTGCAAATTTTCTCTCATTATTTTATCCAATGCGTCGTTATTGCTCTACTCCCCCTACAAAAATTTCTTCTGTCTATTATGTTCTAAAAACAACTTCACCTTATTACCCGACTCATATACTCACCCTGTCGGCTCCCATATTCCTTTCATCCCCTGTTATCCTAGCACTTCCTCTATCATCATCTTTTCCTTCTAACCTTGCCTTCTCCATTCTCCATACCCATTCGTCAAAAGCAAAAAGTTTTTATTTCGGTGCCATACGATGACACCCTCCGTATTAAAGGTTTCAGCAGTCTTTTATTTAAATCCCTGCTCAAGGATAGTGTCATTAGTTCTTTTCTAAGAATAACGCCTCTTTACACAAGTTTTCCTTTGTATGTTACTGGTGCCATGTACTTTTTCTTCTCCTAACATACTAGGCAGCCAACTAAATTGCTCCCCCAGCTATTGCTCATTGCCTCCTACTTTCAAATTTAAGCTGACACTCTTTCGAATGAGGTAATTTCTTAGGTTATTTTAGGAAATATAGGGATTAACGAAATTAATAATCTGCTCGTTGATACACTAAACATGAGGCAATGAGAACGTCTTCCTTTCTATCAGAATTGAAAGATAATTTTTTTTGTGTTTAGAACACTGCATTGAAGCTCATGACAAAGAGATGGGTTGGAATGTCCGCTTTTGTTAGAATAGGATAAAAATTTGGGCAATAAAATAAAGTTGAACTTTTCCAAGACGACTGATTAACAAGGCTAGCTAACCCGAAGCTTGCGGTCTCTGCCAAGCCGTAGATGTAGGACCTGCGCCAAGTATTGCAGCTTTGGCCAGAATACACCCAATAAATCCAAGTACGACCACCGTGAAAGAAAACACATTCATTCGCAGAGTTACGGCTTGAAACGTAGACATAATTCATAAATATAAGTCAGTATCTCAGTACACCATGTAGGAATTCACTTGCTATGATTTTCTCAAAATAGCATTTTATACGGATTTGGAAACGTTTATATACGGTCATCATCATTGGTCAACAATCCTAGTATTGGTTTCACGTAGCTTTCCACTCAATTCCTCTATCGGCCAACCTTTTCATTGAGACGTAATTCTTCTCTTTCACATCCCTCAGTGCCTGTTATATATAACTCATACGAGGCCTGCCTTTTCCAATCTTCCATTATACTAGAATCTGGTTCACATACCTCTCTGTCTCTGCTATGAGAGCTATGTCTTCAGCGAATCGCAGCATGCTTATTTTTTCTCCGTGGATAGTCACTCCAGAAGACTTCTCTTCGATTTCATTGATGGCTCTCTCGATGTAAACATCAAAAATTACGGGAGACAATGCACTGCCTTGTCTCACTCCTTTCCTTTTATATACGGTAGAGCTTTTAAAGTATTGCCTATTTAAATTGATACATGGTTAATGACTGATGATTTCCAATGAATTGCAATGAAAATGTTTCTGTAGTTTACTAAAATTTAAATTTCTTTCAATCTCCTAGTCTTATTTCAACTGTTGAGCTAATTCACTTTATGTATAGGGGTAGATGAGCTGAAAGGTCACAGAATCGTTTGCAGTATTATAGTGAGCTCAGAAAGCCAAAGCATCTTTGATTTTGGGTAAGAAGTTTTTACTAAGCGTTATTGCTAGAGTATTGCTAAAATATGACGTTTTTAACTAGCGGTATTGCTAGAATACCATTATATATATGCTATATATATGTGATTTTTTAAAACCTAAGTAGAAACCCCCTTTAGCAGTCAATAAACTGAAAAAATACTACCATACCTGAGAAAGGCAGAGGTATTTTTGATGTTGTTCTTTTCTTATGTCATTCATATTCCGTGCCAGAGTATATAGCCGTCATTATGATAGGTAATTATATTAATTAATTAATCACATATAAAAATGTGAATTCCAACATTTAAAAAGTACATGTCCAATTTATGTAATAAACAACGATATAAGGTTTGTTTGTGTTGAAGACGTAGTTAATTAGCAAACTGCAAAAAATATTGTAACCCTATTAAACAAAATTTATTCATAAAAGGTAATTTAATTAAAATACTGCAATGTAGACCAAAACACACTTATTGTTGGGTATCTCATGCATACGCATGTTAATATTATTTTTCCCGCAATGGAGTAACGAATGGTAATTTTATTTTATCAAAGATTACATTGCGTTAGGTAACTATCTTTTGAAACAGCTATTGTTAAATAGAATATTTGCCATCGATCAAATGGTACTGCTTTCATCTTCCTGTCTGTCTTTAAGTCACCGGCAATTTTCATGTCCACTCAATGATAGCAGTGTCGAGGTACGAATTGCATTTGCTAAAATTTATTTGCTTCTGCTTTTTCCTCATGTAATATTGGCGTAGTAAAACTTTGGATCAATTTGCCACTCTCGAGGGTGTTAGGGAAAGTTACGTTGATTCGGTGTTACTATAAAGAGAGAGGGCGAGGGTTAAATGGAGCAAGATCTGATGAGGGAGTAGAAATCCACCGGGAAGGGAGGGAAAACTGGTGCTGGGGTTGTGACGAAGGAAAGGAGAAACTTGAAGGGGTTACTCCTGAGAATGTTGAGACTTCGCCACGCACAAGGAAGCTCACAGAGTTAGTTTTGTTCTCAACCTTAAGTCTCGGAAGTAATCCCTGAGCGAACCTTCGGGGAAAATAACGCCTTGAATTATATACTCACTCCTTTAGTTACTGGCGCCCGCACGGGGGTCGAGGGAGGATCGGAAAAGAGAAGACAGTGAGGCCGAGGACTGAGATTAGCGAAGTTCGGGGACGGAAAAGGGTAATGCGTCAAAACGACCAAATTTCGAAGGGAAAGAAGAGGTCGAGGGCTATATTTTTTCCCGGAGAGGGATTGTGTATTTTTAGGAGGTGGAGTAAGGTCTTGTAATGGGAAGAAGAAATCCTTTTGAAAGAGGGATTCGGCGGAATACTTGGTTGAGAACGAACATTGCATTCATGTTTCAAGCACCAATTATTCCGAGAGGAAAGACTCGACTGCGTTGTTTTGTCTCGGAATGAGAGTTTAATCATTAAATATTCAAGGTTAGCTCTCAGCCTTAGCCGAAATGAGACTCACGAAAGAAATATGAATGTGCTCACATTTATTTAACCACTAATTGCCCTTCGAATTATTTTGGGTACTTTTGGAGGTTTTAACACTCATTAGTATTAAGACTAGCAGACCTGCGGCCTGTTTCGCAGGCAGTCTCTGTCAGGTGTGCTGAGGTGAACTTTGTGTTCTAGTGTCAAATGAGATTTTACAAAGTGTTTGGAAACTACTGATGACACATTACCAATAGGTGGTAGTAGTGCTTGTGTTTATGGCAGGCAATTATTGATTCACTACTCAAAGTATTCTTTGCATTTTTTTACACTTTTGTGCACCAACTTTTCATAAGCATTTCGTACGTTGAGAGAAGGAATGGCTATTTTATAAATAGATAAATGTGTCCCATTCTAATTATCCTCTATATTTTTGTACTTTTTTCTACACCATATTTTCCGGATTTACGCCACACAGAATGACTGACTGACACGTTACAAAATTACACCCAAATGAAACCCAAACCGATGCAAAGGTGGCTGTGATATTTTTCTGGGGTCGTCTGGGTGGTTTAAAATTAGAATTGATCCTTTTAGCCTTTCCAATTATTTTAGGTGGGTATGTAAGTGAATGTCTTTTTTTAAATTGATGAAAAATGGAATTATCTAGGAGGTTTATATATAGTCGATCGAATGGTTTTGACGTAATATTTGATACATATTATACCCAAAGAGATGTAAGTGTTGGTGTAATATATTTATGGAAAATTGAGGGAAAAATGGAATGTTCTAGGTTTTATTATAGTCGATCGAATGGTTTTGACGTAATATTTGGTAAATATTGTACCCAAAGCGATGTAAAGGTTGTTGTAATATATTTCGGGAATCGTCTCGATAGATTTATGTTAGAATTGTTTTTTTGAGCATTTGGAAATATTTGAGGTAAAACACCTGCTTGTCTGCTGTGAAAAATAGAGGATGGAACGCTAGCAACGCAAAATATTTGGGGATCTGAGCGAGATATTTGGTGACAATTTCAAACGTATCGATTGCGTTCTATCATTTCTTCATGAAGTGAATTTACTGCCCAAAATTTAAGACGCATTGTAATCTGCTCAACAGCTCTAAATTCAACCCTTTGACCAATGACCATGACCAATATGACCAATTCAGAGTTGAGCCTATTGTGTCCACTCACACTGTGTAGTTTACACTATTTCTAAGTAATCTACATACTTACCAAGTATTGTTTTTCTAACATTTGCTTTTAATCTGGTTTATTCAAGGTGCGATATGACCTTAGTAGTCACAGGACCGTAAGATAATTATATCTATCTTTTAGGTGGAGATATAAGTGAATGTTTTATTTTAAATTGATAAAAAACGGAATGGTTTGGGTGTAGGACAGCCATTGATAATTTTAAAATGGTGGGTGTATTTTCGAATTAACCTGCTGATTTATAAACAAGCATTAATACATAATAAACGTTTATAACCTTCCTTCAACTATTAGAAAAGTACTTCAAAACGCCTTGTTTTGAAATTCACAGTAGGCAAAATTTGTTTCATTTCACTATCTGTACATCGAAAACGTCAATTAATATTTTGTACTTACAAAATTGATTGATAAAACTAATTTTACTTTATTGAACTTCTTCAATCTAATTTTTGTCCCTTTAACATAAACGTAAACACATTTACTTAGCAACTTAAACACATTTGCAAAGCAACTGGATTCCCATGTTAAAAGAAAGATAGGGAAAACACTAATTTTTCTTTTGTATTTTTCCCTGCACCACTAACTGCTAAAAATCCATAAGTACTACTAAATTATACAAACAGAGAATCTGCACTCAACGCACGAAATCTTACTCTTTTAGCTCAAAAAGTGGGAGAGAACGAAACAAAATGGACACGGAATGACGGACGGACTGACTAACACGCTAAAAATATATAGACAGTATTCTGAGGTTGAACTGCTGAAAAGGCAATGGCTCTATTGCACTATTTATCCTAAGATGCTAATTCCATCTGAAGAAAACACAACCTATTCCCTGGGAGGGATTTAACCCTTCAACCCCAGGTTTGCCAGGTTAGTCCGTTACCGATTCGGATACTGCAGCCGGTATGGGTTTTCAAATCGGTGTAAATAATTCATTTGCTGGTAATAGTGTCTAGCCTATTGTGGCCTCTCTTTGCATCAAGGGACATCCACTTTTTTATTTTACTTCATTTTAAAAATGAAAAAACAATTCTTTTCCGCCGATATATTTAAACAAATCTACCGGTTTCGGCCTTCTCAGGCCATTCTCAAGACATTCACTTATTACGTAACACGAATGTTCGCTTTTTCAGCCCTCATCCCTCCCCCGTAACGCTCGGTTACATTCTTAAAATCTCCATTCCTTCATCCTCATATATTTTGTGAATTATAAAGTAGGAATGAATTAGAATTGCTTTCTTTCACGTTTACTTTTATTTATCCACTAATTATTTCTATCCTCTCCATTATCGGAACAAAGAATACAGTTATTTTGTGTATTTCTCTCACTCTTTCAGCATCGTTATATTTGAGCCATTAAATTGTATGTATTATTATGAGAAGCAGTACCTATCACGACTTGAGGAGAGAATAAGCGTATGGATGGAGCCGACATATGGATGAAATTCCAAGTATAGTAGGGTCCCTTCAACAAAACCTACCGTAACTGGCAAAGCACTAGTAATTAATTTCATGGAAAGAACGTGGAAAAAAGTAATGGTGATCTTTGGTCCTATTGATAGCTTCAACTTAACTCTTATTTTTCCACAATAACTCAGGGCAAACGTTAAAGATACACTATTACTTGATAGATATTTTTTGGGGTTAGATTTGCTGCTAGGGGTATAGGCTTATTTTTATGCCACAATTAAAGTTAGTGTGTGTAATATATGACTGTTATCTCAGTATTATTGAATAAAAAATGGCTGTCTTAATATTTAAATATTATAGTACATAATCATTTCTTTCTCAAAATAGAATTGCCAATTATTTTAGTAAATTTGAGTTGCCTTGACCATACCATTGACTATGAATTGAAATATGCCTCTGATCGCATAATAATATTCCGAAGTCACGTAGAGAAATCAAAATATACCAATCTCACAAAACTACATTTTATTGGGAAAATGGAACTGCAATTCTCCATTAAGGCTTTTGAAAAAAATGAGATAAATTTCTGATATTAATTCTACCGTTTAGATTCCTTTAATGGACTTATATGTCATTCAAAATTTCTTTTTCGCATGGGAGACACTTTCACAAAATTCTTTTTTTGGAGACATAGGATCTACTTTAAAATTCTGCATAGAGTGATGGCCAAAGGAATGGTACCCCAACCCATAGATTTTTGCTAATATTGATTGAATGGTATCAGCTTATTTTTTCGCATTACCGAGCGTAATGGTCCTGATACGCAGATTCTTTACAATTGCACGTTTTATCCAGATCGCCAAAATTACTGTCGAAACCCCACTGGGGCTTTCTTATGCTTGGGAATACTACGCCTTTATGTGGCATAAAACTTTCGGTGTAGTCTCTCAGAGCAACAGGAAAATTAGGAATATGTAAGAAAGGGGGATTAATATATAAAAGATAAGGTAGGCACTAGTGGGTGGGGGAGAGGTCAGAGACAGAAAAAGGACGATCTGAGGGAAGAGCTGGGGCAAGGAATGAGAGAGGAGAATATGTTTGGCTGCCTTTGTGCTCCTTCAGGGATATTATGCTGGCCCTTGTAAGCCCCGGGGCTCCTCTTGTTTTGGGGAAACAAACGAACCCTTTTAAGAGTCGGGATATGGTGTCTCAGTTTCTCTGCCCCCTCACCCTCATTCCACGAAGCATTCGTGTTCTTCAAACTATCATTCGATTATGTTAGACGTGTGCAGTAACTATAATATACTGGCGTAAAGGACCATTATTCGTTCACACCTGAGTCTCAAATTGCAATGTTTTCGTGAAATTTGATGATTTTGTTAATCATGCGCAAGTTCAATTTTGCTGAATTTTAAATTTTCGGGTGAAATCTGGCTGCATAGCGTTTACGTGTGCCGTGAAGAGTTTGATGTCCGTTGGGAATTGAGAGTTTGCTAATAGTTTATATATTAACGGTGATATTACGGGGTAATTACTATTTATGAATGAGAAAATAATTGTTTGAAAACTTTTTAATTGGAGAATTAAGATTTTCAACCACAGCACTGATTTTTTTCCTTTTATCTCTGCCGAGCTTTTTCCTTAATTACATGTTTATACGTTAGTAAACCGTCTCTCAAAGGCTCTTTAAGATGTCTAAATTTATTTTTTTGTTATTTTTGAAATCAAGTTTATTGCCTTGTAAATTTTTATTTGCAAGTATTTTTAAAAACGAAAGTCAAGAAGTAGAGATGGAGCATTATTTTTTGTGAGCAACAGAAAAATCGTTTTGCCTGCAATCCAATTAGCATGCGATGAAGTACTTCGTTACTTATTCACCCAAATAACTGCATTAGTACAGCAAAGGCTATTATGAAACGCACTGCTTTCGTGGGGCTTTCAGTGAAAGTCATTACGCGTTTAAACGCATTTCATTGGGAAACCCCCTTCCTCTAAAATCGCCATCAGTACATTATACCTGAAAGTAGTATAGGAGACACATGTTTGACTTATGAAGAACTTTTCGTGCCTGTACGAGATCAGCATTTTTTTCAGTGTGTGGAAAGGAGCATTTAATAAAAGCGTTAGTGAATGCAATAGGGAATTCATTACAAACTAATAATTCTCGCGTCATGTACCCCCTTGCTACGTCAGCGTCATTTTAGACGAGCGAACATACCTTCTGTCCATTAT
Source organism: Platycnemis pennipes (assembly GCA_933228895.1). NCBI lineage: Eukaryota > Metazoa > Arthropoda > Insecta > Odonata > Platycnemididae > Platycnemis > Platycnemis pennipes. The sequence goes on along the minus strand of OW121852.1, from coordinate 102,805,636 downwards.
CCTTCTAGTCTCGTGTTCCAAAAAGGTCGTGATTATTGATGGCACTTTCTTTTTATGTTCATCAGAGATCGTTATACCTAGCAAACTGACTAAATAAGCATATTCTCGAGGCATTCCCGAAAAATAAGTCCCCTGCATCCGTTATTTGGATGCCAAGCGAAGGTGTGATTTTCTAGGGAACTTTATCTATGTCTACATAATACCGTTCAAGGTACAATAAGGTGTGAGGCAGGGGGTGAACTCATACCAAACATGCATTACATATCTTGGTTAAGAAGGATTAGTAACTATATTCTAGTCGAAACATAACAATTTAAAAAAGATAAACATAGCAAAGCAAGCATTCACAAATACAACATGTACCTCAGGATATTATCACCCGCTGGTTAAATAGATGTACATCTACATAATACTCGGCAAGCCACCATAAAGGTGTGTGCTCGGGGGTAATTTAACACCAAATATTATAATTCGTACTTAAAAATGATTAGGAAATATATTATAACTAGTCTTAACTTAGCATTAAAAAAAAAATTAAAATATCAAAGGAAGCATGCAAAAACATGCTATTAGTTGGGTTAGCTTAAAGTACTTATGCCAAGATACAACTACCCTTGCATTTGTGTATACACTGTTTGTTTATATTTGTGTATATACTTGTGTGTATACTATTGAATATAATTACAGATTTTAATATCCCTAATTATACGTGGTAAGAAACACATTTCAAATATGTCGGTTCGGCATAAAATCTCTCCATTTGTATGATATAACAAGGTAACTTAGACTTCACAACAGTTTTTTAACGTCATCAGTGAAAATATTACCTTGGATGCTAGTTAAGAGACAAAATTTCAACCTACGGTCTGATAAATTTTCCTATTTTAGTTCATCTAATAGACTGGTAACGCTAATATAATTATCATAATGTCCCTTTACAAATCTAGCCGGGATTAGAGCGCTTGGCTGCAATGTTCTGGGTTCGATTCCAGTATTCCAGATACTAACGATGAACCCATCTTACCCATGTTGAGCGAATGTATGAATCACTAGTCGTTCCAGGAAGTCATTTCTGATACAGGAAAGGGTACTCCCCCCTAACACTTTGTTATAAGATCATATTCATGTAAACTATTCATAAAGTTGACAGAAAGCACCACTACGTACCTTTAGAAAGTGTGATCTTCATCAAGGTGAGATAACCATTAGTATCAAGTTGCAAAAAAACGCCAACTGCTTGAATATTAGGTGCCCATGTACGATTAATAAAAGCAAAATATTAATTAGTATGAATAATAATAATGTGCTTATTACTGCAGAAAGTTATAAACAATACAAGAAAATAATATGGTTATAATTTGGAGCTCTAGCTGAACCCTAAGGCATTTGCCTGTAGTTGGAATCACCTTCAAAATACACACACAGTAATACTGGCGTACATTCTTGTAAAACAGATGTCTCCAGTTGAACATAGAAAAACGTTGTCACCAGAAATTACATATAGAGTTATAGAACAGTACATGTACAATGGAATTACAGTTATAGGCATTGTAGAAATATTAGAATGTTCAATTAAAGGGGGAAAAATTGAGTGGAAGAACAATAGATGTAGTCTAATGTCATTTAATTGGGGAAGGTTTCATTTTGTTATCATATAATCAATTGATACGGTAATATATTTTCACACAAACTAACAAATTAGGTAGGGTAGGTACTAGTAGTCGGTAGACATCTTTATTTACTTGTATATTTTTGTGGCACCTAGGCAATAGGGTAAAGGGGGGTGAATCGGGCCACAAAAAGTAAAATCGTCGATTTCCTCGTTTGTGTAAACAGTTACATTCTGAAAGCATTATCAGCAAAGGACTTGATGTTTTTCCAGTTTAAAACGCAATTTTCAGCGTGGTTGCTCTGAATAGAACGGTCCTGGAGCAATTTCTTCAAGAGACTCCATGGTCCTATTCGCCCGACGACTTGGAGGGCGAATCGGACCAGATTAGAGGCTGAATCGGACCAGTAAAATAACGTTATAAATTTTAGTTTTCTTAAGTTTTATTCCATAAAATTTTGAAATTTTGCATCATTGCTTTTAACAATGTAGTGCAGTCTGGAGATATTTCGACGACACCTTCTTAGAGTCAAACATAACTTTACAAATAGACATACATCACCAAATCTGAACATATAGAACAAAATAGAACAAATTTACCAAAACAATTAAGCACATTTACCACAAGTAAATTTATCTCGCCCCTTAGCACCTACACACAGCTCATGGTACCAACAGTTACACTTCATGCACTTAATCCAGTCTCTAAACTTTGACGAATTCGCACAATTATAAGACTTGGAGCAGAAGCCACAAAGCGAATCATCAGCTGAGTTTTCCCCATTCTCAGTATTGCCGTCCCTATCTGAAGATGATTCATATAAGTTTCTGCAAGTTCCCTTCGCGTTCCTAATATTTTGTTTCTTCAGTCGTTGCTTTGTTTCTTCTATTACAGCTGGAGAAGTAAGTATTTGAGCAATTTGCTTTCTTGACCTTTTCACATTGACTTTCATTCTTTTTTCTGGTGTAGGTAGTAAATTATGGAAAGACCTACCCAAAGTATTTGACGATTCCCCAGATGTTGATGTCGAGGATTGGCTTTCTTCATAGGGACTGGCAGTTAATTTTTGATCGGAAGATGAATTTGTCGAAAAAGGAGTTGATGCTTCTTCTGGGGCGTGTGAGCTTCCGAGATTAGAAGGATGAAGATCTAACTCCGTCAGGATACCCGGATTCAGAGGGAATATTCCTGTTGATCGGAATCCATTTTCAGCGTTGCCGATTGTTGCGGCTTTGCTCCATGCATTTCGAAAAAGCCGACCAAAATTAAATTTAGTTATCTTTCTATCCCCCTTACAAACTGTCATATACGCATTTGTTTCAATATCGTAGTATGTCTTTAATGGTTTATAAAAAGACCTGTCCAGAGGTTGCAACCTTTGTGTATTGTGGCTGGGCAGTGATAAGAGAGTGATCTCATTTCTTTCACAGAACAGTAGAACAGGAAGAGTCTTGTGTGATGCGTGGCCATCGAGGACTAAAATGCATCGGCCAGGAATCCTGTTTGCTTGAAAGTGCTTTAGCCACTCCAAAAAAAGATCCTCATTTATCCACCCTGAATCGGACATAAAAATTTTAGATCCCAACGGAAATCCATCCTCCCATTCCTTATGGAACTTTTTCCCCTTAAAAATTACAAAAGGTGGTATGTAATGTCCACTTGCATTGCAGCACGCAACAACTGTCACCAATTCCCCCTTTTCCACTGACGTCTGTTTTATGACTACCTTAGATCCTGTTCTTGCAACATTCTTTTGGGTTTGGCGATTATTTAATACACATCCCGTTTCGTCAACGTTGTATATAAGGTGGGGCCTATCCATAACTCCAGCCTCAGCCATCGAAATAGTTAACTTTGAAAAAAAATCGTCTACATCTTCCTTATTTAAACCCTCAGCTCGAGCCACTGACAAACCTTCGGGTTTTCGAAGACTTAAAGGATGTCTAGATATAAAATTCAAGAACCAATCCTTGCCTGCTCGTTTTTTTAACGTACAGAAATTGTGTTTTATGTTGTTTTCAATGGAAAATTCATATACCACCTTCATGACATCATCTCTTGTCAATCCGAACCCAATTTCACATAACCTAAGAATTATTCTAATTAATGCTTCCTCTTCTTCCACTGAGAAGACATTTTGCCCCCCTCTTGTCTTCAATTTTTCCGTATCCGCTACTATCCTACGATAGAGGCAAGTACGGGGAACATTGAAAAGTTCGGCAGAATGCCTCATGCTTCTTCCCTCTCTGAAAGCTTTCAGCGCCATTCTCATATCATCCTCTGTCCATGTCTGTTCCGTTGTTCGCCGGTACTTCCCCATCTTAATCCAAAAGGAAAAACATTAACGGTAAGCGAAAATTATCACTTTCATAAATACGTTTTAAATGAAATTTTGCTAATGTTACGCTATCAAAAGGAGGTTGTAAGGCGTTCCACAACTAATTCTGTTGCCATATATAATATTTAATACTCTGGCAATCCCTCTATCACGTACATTATATCACCTCCTTTTCTTTCAGATTGGAAAATATAGACCACTGAGTAATGTAGAAAATATAGGTATGGAACTCAATGTGAATTATTAACAATAAATTTCCTTCACGAAATGCGTATGTTTTATGATATTGTTTCAGCGAATAATTGGTTAATATATATGGAACAGTACACAACATATGTTACATCAAACGAAGGTAGCTTACCTCTCGCTCAGCCTGTAAATCGTGCTCGTCGCCGTAATAATTCACCTCTATGACGGGGAAAATCTCTTTCCTCCTCCTCGTTATACGTAGTAAATATCTATAACGTGATATAGAATAGCATTAAAATAGGTTTATTCCATTAAACTTCTTATAATACTTAAATAAAAGAGTATGGCCTAAAAACAAATTTTTAGCCACTTTCGCTCAAACATTCTTATGTTGATGTTTTTAATGTAAAACATTAAGTGTAAGTAAGCAATTTATCAATATTAGTTGTATATCTACTTACTTTTCAGTAGCAGAAGGAATTTTTCCAAGTGTCAGTTGAGTATAACTGGTTCAATGCTTCACCCTCGACCAGCGGCTTGGAACTGAACTCCTGCGCGTGCTGGTCCTTTTCACCCGACTAAGTAATATGATTTTGTATCATGTTTGGTAACTCCGATATTCATACAAGGCTCAAAAAAGTAACCTAATGTGGCAGCTATGGTATTAGATTTCCTTTCAGGAAAGAAAAACTTGAAATCTGAGTAAGCGCTACAATGTCACCTTACTTTGAACCTATACGAGGTTTTCTAAATACCCAATTTCACACCTCTCTCGTATGGTAGGCTTCCATTCGACAGAGTATCATTGCTTAAATTCAGTCGTCGAGTTCTCGTTTTCACTCTACTAGAAGGACAAGATTACAAAGAAGCAATTCCTAAAACGTAGTCAGTCTCAAGTGATACCGTTTCGGGTCTGAGCGCACTTTTTGAAAAGCGTTCCTATTCACCCGCTGGTCCGATTCACCCCCCTTTACCCTACAATGAAATGAACACTTTTTTAAGGTAATAATAAAATATATGGACTCGCGATGAAGCCTCTTTTAGCAAACCTTACCCTCACATTATAACCTGGATTAAAATGGAGGAAAGAGAAAGAGAAAATAGAATCATACTCAATTTGTCAATACCAATGTTTTGATCATGAGAATTATGAAAGATCTAATGAAAATTCAAAAATACTATTCTTTTTTATTTCTTGAAATGAAAAATAGCTTTGAAAATAGTTCATGGAAAGAGAATGAAAATCGACCATTCATACAGTTTTCTTATTACCTGCGAGAATTTTTTCTTATTAGGTATAGCTTCTAAAATCTAAGTTAGATCTGGATGATGCACAATTTCCTCCGGAGATTTGGTGGAAATTTACAAAGAAACAGGATCGAGGTGACCTTAAGGCTAAGGGGATAAATGGGAATAAACTGATCCAATAGGATACTTATCTGGATCGAAAACTAAAATTTTGAAACACTAACGAGAAATTATCATGTGAAAATTTGGTTAATTAATTCGCTCTTTCTTTGTTTATTCGTTCGTGACAGAAATTCAATAGAGTCGGCAATTCTTCTCCTTGCATTTGCTTTCTCACTCTGGATCAGTATTAGGCTGTAGGAAGTCGGAACTGTACTGTTGGAGACCACCATATGTGTATTGCTGGTGGCAAAATTTAATCCTATGCCTATATCCACATTCAGCCGTGAGCACTTGAGGCTTATCGACCCGGAGTGAGTGTATTTGAACTGTGCCGACGTTAGGTTCCAGCGGGGCCCTGGGTCGAATGAGCCTCTGCCCTAGGCTGCAGAAATTCCAAACCACCGAGATTTCTGGGTAGGTCGAACGTCATAAGGGTTTGGATTTGAGCGGCTTAAGCGTTTGCACTCTTGCGCGTGGCTGGTGGTTACGTAGCGTCGCAATCTTGGTGGCATCATTCATTCCCTCATGACTCCAGTTCTCCTGCTGACGTTTTACTCAAGAGTGTGCCATATGTATTCATCCATACATCCATAGGTTTTGAGCGCCAGAATGAATATATCGGTAACTTACGGTAATAAATGAGTATCTGGATGAGCACATGGGTATCTAACATATAGGCAACGAATTGATCTACTCGTAGAATAACTAGTTGAATATCTCTGATTAAAGAACCCGAATAATCACTTGATATAATTCCAATTTTCGTGGTAGTAACATTTCATTCAATTCATTTTAATAGACTCCAGTAACACCTATTGGCTGTATATAATCTTACTTCTATTTCATGGACCATTTTATTTTGACTGGTTATAGTAACTCTTGACTCTATGGTAACTCTTGGTATACTTGAATTCTTCTGCTATTGAAAAATTGTGGCCCATAACTTCCAGTGTTAAGATAATTAACCGGTTCTCTTTTTTGTTTCAGGAGTGTAGGCACTAATAAATTACACTGAGATAAGGTTGTTACATTTTGAAAACCAAATATTAAGAAGAATATATGTACCAGGTTTGTAAGCAGGAGCAAGGAGAGTAAAGAAAAAAAGAGAACTTAGAGAAATAGACAGAAGATCTGATATTTTGGCCAGTGTTAGATGCCGGAGAATAAGATGGCTCGGTCAAGTCAGAAGAATAGATGAAGATAAAACTATGAGAATAGTGTGGAGAGGATTATAAAAAAGTTCTTGCTAGGAAGGCCAAGAATAAGATGGGATGACCAAGTAGCAGATGATGTGAGAAAACTGGATGAGGGAACTGTCTAAAACTGGTGAGGAAACTGTGGAAAACTGCGGCTTGTTAGCGAGGCCAAAAATTATCATGGACATGAGCGGCCACAGGAGTAAGTAAGTATTCAAAAGAACCCGAATGAGATATCAGTTGACTTCCCGAGTACCTTAATAAATACACAAGCGTCTGGATGAATGAGGCTCAATTCACTCAATAGCTACGGTGGGCAAAACTCCTACATGTTTACCACTATCCTAAGTATGTACCTTGAATGTTTATAATCCTGAAGAAACCAGACGAAGTCTCTTTAGTGGTACCCTGGTAGTCGCTTGAGTATTCATAGTGGCTTAGTGTGCCTACGACTAAAGTTCTGGCTCGTGAAGCCGAGGGCCTAAGTGTGAATTCAGCTAAGAGCGAGTTTTTCATTGGTATACTGGTCACTTTTCGACTGTTATGTGGTTGTGACTTGGAGTGCTGTGTTCCGTCCTTCGAATAAAAAGGTGTGAAACCCTGGACACCTTGGCACCTTTTTCTAAGACTCGGCTTAGCCGAAGCCGGATAATTTCCATGCCTATATCCAATTACCCACATATACCAGATGGCGAATTTTACTTTTATTGTTGCATGCCTCCCCCAGATAACTGCTACTGCTGCCATATACTCATTAGGATTATCGTATTCAGGCGTATTCAGTCAGGAATTCCAGTGTGCTCGTAGGAACCGTACTTATTCACATGGGTAGTCATTCACTCATAAAGGTACTCGTGTACTTCAACAGACACTTTAAGTATACGCGAGGTGCCCACGCAATCATTTAGGTACTCACATTTCTCTGAACTCATGCATGTGGCATATTCCTGATTTACTGCACTCTGACATATCATTAAAGATAGCTGGAAAGCAGTTCCTAGGGGACGGACTGTTACAACTCGTAATACCGGATTCATTCGAATAGCAGATTTAGATATATCTATAGACGGATGGAACAACCGCCTTCATCATTATTGAAGAATTAATTCGAGGGAAAAAAGAAACGACCGTGTACATTTTTTTTCGTCCCAATCAACTCGCCATTTTATTCATTGCTTTTGCGAGCTTAATTTGTCGCTGCGTAAAGAATCACTCTCGAGACCTTTCAATTAAAACGGAACACTTTCCTTGATCCGTGTTTATTATTTCTTTTTCCCCCGGAGCAATCAATATTGTTTGGATTCGGAGGATCCACGGGACCCATTCACCGTGGTAGGGACCCTTAATCACTCAAATATTCGAAGGGAGCGTGACGAATTCCCGATATTTCCTCTTTAATTCGATTTCCGCTTGTTTTTCAATTAGTATGCTTGGCGCGTTTTCATACCAGAATAATGCTTCCCTTGGTTTCCGCGCTAAAGGGAATTGGCGAGGCGATCACATTCAAGTCGTGCGTAATGGACGGGTAGATTATCTACATTTACATAATACTTCGCCTGTCTCCTCAGGGGTGTGTGGCCGTCAAGACCAGGCATGCACCACAAATCATAGAAAATAAGAGTGGACAGATCACGCCATTTTAGGCGTGGTAGGTAATTTGCCAACTAGACGCCAGGTATTCCTAGCGTCCATGTGGGATTAATAATGTTAGATTACAGTAATATTAATGCAAGCGTTTACACGTACGCATTTGTAATTACAAATGCACTCAATATTGAATGAATTTTGCATGAAACGCTAAATTAAAACGAGATATTCGTATCTAATCAATAAATAAATAATGTGTTCCAACAGCAACTGTAAATGTTTAGCCAGTCCAATGTGATCCCGTCCGCGCCATCCCCTTACCATATCAGCGGCCACTTTCCTATATAGTCCCCTGAATGCGAAAGAAGACCAGAAGTGTGCCAAGCACACATGCCATGAGCTGGTGTTCGCAAACCGCCGGAGTCAGCGATTGGGTTTCTGATTCTCCAATGATAAACTTCCACCTCGCCCGCTATACCCATGCCATACTCCATCTCCTCAAAAGGTACCTGTCGTCTGATTCCACATTTACCTCACTCCACCCTGACCTTGCCGAAAACATCCCCTCCTGAATTCGAAAAAATCTTCCCTCTCACGCTCTCTGTTCAGGGCGAGTCGGCACGTACTTCACATCGTGCGACGGCAGCTTCAAGTCAGAATTCAAGAGACTTTGTCGTTTTCTAGAGAGTGTCAAAGTGGCTACTGGCTATTATTTAAGAAATACAGAGTATTTAACGATAGTATCAAATATCATTAGCAGTAGCGTGGTAATAAAGTACTTTAATAATCCTGGTGGGGCATTAGAAAAAAATATTTGCGGTGATTGAAAAATCAGTCTTGATTTATATTTTTTAAATTTGTTTCTTGGAGACGTTACATTTGTTATTGTGCTAGCAGTGTTATTTTCTGTGTTGTGATGAGAATTAACCGTTACTAAATATGCATAAGAATTTTTATTCGGATTCGTTTTTTGCCGATATTACATTTTCTAATATGTTATATATATATTTTTTTTATATAAACTTTAAGTCTAATTGAAGTCTCATTTTGATCTCTCTCTTAATAATATAAATTCAATAAATAAGATGGTCTCAGGGCTCATGAAAAAATGAAATTTGTTCAATGAATGGGATATTGTTCATAATCAGGCTTAATGAAAAATGACCGCCACGGAATGGCGAAATTGTGGAAGTCATATTCTGCCCGTGGAAAGCAGGACTGCGTTCCGAGATTCCCGTGCAACATGTACTATTAAGAAAAGGGAAAAAAAATTATTTTCCACAATGCTCGCGTGATTGAGATGCCTTTCAGTCGCAATTTGCGCGCATCCTCGACTTGGCTAGGGACAGAATTTACTCTTCCGGAGGATGTCCCTCCAGGGTGAGGAGCAGTGGTAGAGTAGGGGCTTGCCTTGCTCGCCTTCTCTCACTTTTTCTTTGCGTGCTATCCTGCGCGTCAACATACATTTTCGGCCACGCCCAAGCGAACGCACTCGCTGTTGGCGTGGAAAAAGGAGCAAGAGGTTTCTATACATATTGTGTCTAAGCGGGGAGCTGTGACCGCCCGCCTGCTTTTCCCAGCCCGCTTCGATCAAGAGAGGCACGCAATGCCCCCTTTCGCTCCATCCTCCTCTGTAGGCACGCTATTCTTAAGTACACTCGTAAGCCATATATTTTTTGCTGGTTATAATATACAACTGAAAGAGTATTGCTGTTATGAGAGGCAATATAATCTTTTGGTAATGTCGGAAATCTAAATGAAATTAGAGTTATGTGCGATAGCTGAAGTTTTTTTGAAATAAATATTGTCCAATTTTTATTATATTTCCTATGAACATTTTAAATTCTTGGCGTCATTTTCAATGGGATTTGCTGTGAATTTATAATTACACCCTCTCAAGAAAAGGCAATATAATCCTTTGGTAATGTCAGAAATCTAAAGGAAATTAGAGTTATGCGCAATAGCCGAAGTTTTTTTGGAAAGAAATATTGTGCTATTTTTACTACCTATATTATCTATGTGCCATTTTAAATTCTTTGGCGTCATTTTCAAGGGGATTTGTAGTGAATTTCTAATTACACCCTCTCAACAAAAAAAATAACAGCCCACAAACATGTTTGAGAAGGTATGAGAAGTCACAGTGGAAATTACTGTACTCCTCTTAAGAAACATGGGAAAATATTCAAACCGCTCGAGGTCATTAAAGAAATAAGGAATATTGAATGATCTTGTTTCTTTACAGAATATTTCAAATGCCCCTCGAAGTTTTCTTGCAATTTTGGCTGGTGACCGAAAGGTATTCACACTTTAATGAAAAACCAGGTGGTCAAACTGGGACCAACGATGAAGAAAGGAGAAAAAAGAAATTACTAATGCAAACTCTGACTGTGTGCTCTGTAATTTTTAATGCCTGCATCGAAAACGCGGTAGAGAAAGTCAAAGAAGGTGTCATTGTGTGAATATCCGAGAAGTAGTCCTAAATATTTATTAGGCACAAAAACCTCTACAATTGCTTAATTCCTAGCAATAATTAGATAATAGAAGTAAAAGAATAAATTTAAAAAAACAAAATAAACGTGAAATATGACGCGTAGTAATCCTGTTAGAAACAGTGTGGTTCATTGTATGAATAATAAAAGATTCTATATTACGTAGCTCAGTGGTAAGAATATTCAGCTCGGAAATGTGTGGAAAAGTTATTGAAATTTTTCATACTTTTCCGTGATTGTCAGTTGCGGGTGGTCCATTAGCAGGTGATGTTTTAACTGTTCTTTTTTTTCAAATTTTTACGCTTACGAAATTAAAAACTTGGTTGAGAGAATATTGTAGAATTCGGTCAAATCAATGCCATTTCTTATAGTGACTTTTGTCATTTATCTCTCATTGTCAGCAACATATGTCTATTTATCAACAGGAAGCTTGTTTTCGTCAGATGGGACTCTATCGAATGGCTTTATTTGCACAGGTACACATAGCGACGCCATGGAATCGTTTTGTCCTCCTCTATTGTCAACCGGGCACAAATGGTGTTGACTCACCCTCTGCAGTAGAGGAAACATCTCCAAAACATTTGCCTTCACTTTGTTCACGCTGAGCCTCAAATGCACAAATGCCGAAACAAAAACAACAGCAGCTTGTGCACGATCCAGAGCGTGACAGTCATTCACAACATGAGGCAGAATTGTGAGTGAAACCCTTTTGCAGTTCGGATGTTACCATAACAATTCTCATCGCATGTCACCAGTCGTCAAGCATTTGGCCAACTCCGATTCCAGCTGTGCCCATACGTTTCTCTCGAAACATTCACAGAAAAATCCTTATCAAAGAGGATGGTACGGAGAAATTGGATATGGATGATAATTGATATGAATATAATTCCACTGCCACATACCTTCGAGGTGGCTTGAAGGGTAGTTAGTCGATAGATAGGTAATTATTTTCTTTTATGTGTCTATCAGTCCTGTGACTCATATTATTCACCTGTGTGTTTTTCCGATGATATGTAATAAAAAAATTAATAGACCACCCTTAAGATGGATTTGTACATGGATGTTAATGAATGCTGAAAAATGAAGACTAGAAGCATTCCCAATGTGATGTTATGGAATATTAATGACGTCAATGTTAATTGGGCGAACTGTGGAATTCTGAGAAGGGTGGTAGAAAAGAGAAGTCCAATGAAAACTTTACTAATAAAACGGAACAAACATATCAGGAATTTTTCTGACTCCATTTTATCAACAGGAATCCTTTAGTGGGAGCCGCTGATGAAAAGAATGGCAACGAAAGATCTTGCATGAGAAAAGTGCAAAAGTTAAGGTGGCATAAGTTAGTAATTATGTCAGTATAATGAGTCAGGCAATAAGAGAACCGAATATAGAGCTGTGTCCCATCAATGTAAGGATTAAAGACAAATGATGATGATGTACATCATTACCATTGTTTTCAAATGAAATATATGTCTGGTTGGAGAGAGTAGAGCTCAGTACTTAGAACTTACTGCAAAGGTGCACGGTGGACTGAAATCGGGAAAAGATGGCCAAAGGTCAAGAAGTGGATGTGTGCATTACCTATCAGACTAACGAACACTCTTGAGGACTGCAATAATAATTAATATTATTTTTGATAACAACAAGATCGAAGCTTTGTCCCACAAGGAAGCAAGAACGGCTTCCGATGACGGATGTGCGCCGGAACTCGGAGATAGAGAGAGAGATCAAAATAAGCCTAAAATGTTATTCCTTTCCCATACACCTGCCCTCATTGGGATTTTCACCTTTTACGGATCTTGAGTGTCCGGGAGACAAATACCTATTTGCGTCCCGAGAGACGGAAAGTTTCACCTTCGTTCGGCCCTATATATACTGAAATGCAGCCAGCACTCAGGAGTGCGGCGCAGGAGATCGTTTCGGGAGTTCATTCCCGAATGTCGGGTCGGTCGACAGGAATCCGTCATAGGAAGCCGTTCTTGCTTCCTTGGTAAGATCTAAGCTTTGTCCCACATTACCCCCCTCACTCTCGGCTATTCCCGTGTAAAGGTTCATTGCACACTCCCCCACTGCTTTGCATCACATTGCCAATTGTTATAATATAAAATCTGAAAAACTCAGTATGGTGTACTTATTCTGACCAGTCCGACGCTAAGGGCAAGAACCCATTTTTGTTGGCGTGTCGCCGCGCCTAGCAACCTCGAAGGAGGGACGCTTGGGTGCGGGTCGGACGAGCTATAACATTTAATGTTATGGTCGATCCGCCCCGCACCCAAGCGTCCCTCCTTCGAGGTTACTAGGCGCGGCGACATGCCAACAAAAATGGGTTCTTGCCCTTAGCGTCGGACTGGTCAGAATAAGTACACCATTCTCAGAGTTTTTCAGATTTTATATTATAACAATTGGCAATGTGATGCAAAGCAGTGGGGGAGTGTGCAATGAACCTTTACACGGGAATAGCCGAGAGTGAGGGGGGTAATGTGGGACAAAGCTTAGATCTTACCAAGGAAGCAAGAACGGCTTCCTATGACGGATTCCTGTCGACCGACCCGACATTCGGGAATGAACTCCCGAAACGATCTCCTGCGCCGCACTCCTGAGTGCTGGCTGCATTTCAGTATATATAGGGCCGAACGAAGGTGAAACTTTCCGTCTCTCGGGACGCAAATAGGTATTTGTCTCCCGGACACTCAAGATCCGTAAAAGGTGAAAATCCCAATGAGGGCAGGTGTATGGGAAAGGAATAACATTTTAGGCTTATTTTGATCTCTCTCTCAATCTCCGAGTTCCGGCGCACAACAATATTACTATGCAAATGAGAGATCATGTAGTATTCGGAGAAAGCAAGAATTACGTATCAGACTAACGAACACTCTTGAGGACACCAGCCAGCAGTTGGTGTCGCAATACCGTCGACTGCCGCACTTCAGTGGTGAACTTGGTGATAAGGGCCGTGGTTTGGCTTGTGTAAGTGCCTTTATCACTAATTAAAATATGTTTTGCTCCTCAGAGACGTATTTATTGTTCCATATGCCTACTCTATCTTTTTTAAGGACTAGTCTCCTGCCACAAACCCCCTCAATTTAGTTAGCAAGGTGCTTGAAAACTAATTTAAGTACCTATATATTTGCTTAAATATCAAATATCATATGCCTTTCTTACTTAATGCACTAAAAGATCCATTAGCGTCATAATAACCGTATAAAGAAGCGTAAGGTGGTTACCTACTTTTTAGCGCTGACATGAAATTTGAACTTTATTATTTTTACTAACAACTTAATGGCCAATTCATAAGTGTAATTGATTTTCATATAATGGCATGCCATCGCAAATATTTGGATGAGATATGAATGAGATGAATCTCTGACATGATGAAAAGTTCAAATTTGAAGCTGTATTTCATAAGCCTGCCGTGTTTACTTGGTAAATTTAGTTGAACTAACAGTAAAAGCAGTGATTTTCCTACTGAATATCGGATTGATTACACGGCGGCAATACGAGCTCGAAGTAAAATAAGGCCCTCCTTCAGAACAATTAGGTGGCTTTCAGGGTATTAAATCTGTTTACAGATATGATTTCATTACACGATAATGTTTGACATAATTCACTCTGGCCATGGGGTAGATCATTCGTGATCTAAATTTATTCCATAAATCATAGGCTATGAAGTTGTCATCACAACATTGAACCTATAGTTAAAATGTCTTGTCAATGCTGCAAGTTAGGTCATCACATTACGCCTCTTTATACGGTTCTTACGGCCAACGGATCTCTGAGTGTTCTAAATATGAAAGGTATTAACATTCATTAAGCGAGCCGTCGCGTTGGGTGTTACATGGAAGTATGTTGCTTTCAGTCAAAGTGATATTTTGCTCAAAACATTAGGAATATGAGTATAACAACGAAATGCGATCCGTAATGTTTTGGAAATATTTATTCTTTGCTTTACTTGTGTATTGAGTGGTAAATAATGATTCTTATATCTCTCGGTACGACTGATAATATCTCATAATTTGTCAAAAAATGTCCTATTGAAGTATAGTTGGAGTATAAATATAAGAGCGGTTTTATCCTAAAATCATTAGACTTGGATTTTTCAAGAATTTTGTTGCGAGTGAGCTAGTATCTTAGGTTTCCACATTCAAGACCTTACAATAGCTGATGCATTTGAATTCAGAATAATGTAATAAGGTAACATTTTCTATTTTTGCGCTTTTATCCTAATCTTCTCTACCCCCTTTTCATTCACTCACTGACCATGTTCCACAAGATTCATGGACCAATTTTAGAGATGGCCGAATTTTAGATCCCGGTCCACGATGAAGCCATCCTTAACCACTGTTGGAGGTTACACCATCGCATCACTTTTTCCTTGCCATGCCTTCATCCCTTGCCTGCAAGGGTATTCCAGCTTCACCCAAAAACGGGATCACATCTTACCTTAAGTTCCCGGACTATCCTAAATCTCATCTTCCACGCGTGATGGTGACTTTATTAACTACCCTGCCGTCCCAACTCCATCCCATTCGTTCTTCCAAGACCTTTCTCCTTCCACAACCTCCCGACACAACCCCTGGCCCTGGTCAGTTTTATTAAAGTCGTACTGTCACGTAACACCCTTCTAAATGTGCTTCCATCTCTTATCCTTCCCTGCTAAGGCTACACTCCCCAGTCCTCTTCCCATCCTAACCCTGATTCAACATCAGTACAGTCTTCTTTGGCAGTTATGACTTATGGGACATTCATTGCCTCAATAAGTGCCAGAAGGAGCTTTATCTAAATGAAATCTCTTATACCTATGAACATTACTCAGCAGTATAAAATGTCGTTCATGAAACACGATCTCCGTTACGGTTTAAAGTAGCTATGTGGGCTTAGTACTGTAGTAATTTTTTTCAGTTAGAATCATTGGCAATATTTTTTGTTCTAATATTTTAATACGTACTTTTATCTAGGAGGGCATTATATTCACCGTGCTCTGATAACCTAACATATATTTATATTACTTGGTTTCATCGTATTATTTGTTGCCAATGAGAAGAATAATGAATTCAGATTCTGGATGGTAAGAAATTGTTTTGACTTCATTTATTTTGAAATTAGATCTGCAGTGGCAACCAAAAAATATTAAGTTACTAATTTTGTTGCCATGGGAAAAATTTGTTTCATGGAAAGTTTAGAATCTGGATAAAGAGGCTAGGTATTGCATTAGTACTTAGTTAATTTTTTTCGCTAGTGACTAGATCAGGGTGCTTTTCTAGATTGGTAATCCTTTCCACATTGCCATCCACATTCATCAGTCCTTACACCCAATGTCACCGTATTATATTTAGGGAATATTTGTTTGTGTTGTAGTTGATGCATAGTGAATACAATTAGCGTTTGTTTCCTATTAGTTTTGATATTGGCTTCTGGTATTTGCTGTGGTTATTCCAGTAAAAACAGCAGTTAGTTGATACACCAACATATAGATTTAAAATGCATACCTAGTGGTTCATACCCTTGCGCTAACTTGCTGTGTATTATGCAGAAGTAGATAGTTCGTTATTTGCGTACAAATGTACTTTTGAATATATGGGTGTATTACGTACAGAGTTGTTGTAAATAGAGAAAAGGTGAAGAAAAATCGTGCGTAGGTGTTAAAATACTATTCTTATGCCTTTTATTGTCCAAATTATATATTTATTTATGTTTATTGCCTCATCAATATTTAAATTAATATGTTATATTATAAACATGAAGAAAGTTTATTATTTTTTCTGGCTGATTTCTGGCAACTTGACATTTAAAGTAAAACTACCTACGGGATATTTGATGCAGTGAAAAATGGATTGGTGAAAGATATGTAAAAATATAAGATTCGTTATTCTTTCCCTTAAAGAGGCAGGGTTAAATCACTATCACTTGAAATGCAATGAAAACGTCATTCAATTGCGGCTTTCTATTCCTTATCTTCTACTTGAATCTAATTTGGCTATTTCAAATGAAATCGATGTGGCGATGGTGTAGGAGAGACAAATTGAAAACGCTTAGATACGGAGTTCATCGAGAAAATAATCTCGCCAACTTCACGTATAAGCACACCAGCGTGTATTAGCTCGAATAAGTGTGGGATTTTATATTGTGCTCCTCACATCAAAATTCCAGTGAAAACTTTTCAGTAACCAAGTCGTGAAAAAAACGTGCTCTGGAATCATAAAACTTAGCTATGGAACACGTAGAAGGCGTTGCAGATTGCTATCTCAGAAATTTAACTTCTTACGTTAGTATGTGGGAATAAATAAGTTAGTGCTTGAGGAAGAATGGATAGTGAACGATACAAAAGGAAAAGGGAAGGGAAAGAGACAGTGAAAGGGGAAGGAAGGCATTAAAAGAAGAGATAGATGGTGATGGAAAGAAGGACGGTAAAACCACTCTGGACCAAAGTATAAAGCGGGCTAAAAAGAAAAGGAAGGTCGTGTGGGACAGCAATTAAAAGGAACTGTGGAGTCATTGAATGGAAGTTGATGCAATTTATAATCACACTTTATTCTGTGGATCTATGCAAGCGATAACCACGAAAAGTGAACACTTGTAGTTTATTACGCAACCCAAGTGTTGCCTGAAAGAATCAAGGAAGATAGGCAGACTTGTTATCGTGGCTTTACGTGAAGTAACAGATAATTTAGTGATGCCACCATCGAATCTTCATTTCAAACAAACGAATATTAGTCATTGTAACAGGTACTTCACTTATATATTTAGGATATATTTAAGGGACACTGGTATATTTTTGTGATGCCAAAATTGAAATCTGTGTTTTTTGTAAAGTTTTATTATGATCGCTTCATGGTATTCACCAGCTAATCCTCGCAATACACCTACCAAATCAGTTCTGTGGAATAGCTGTTCTCTCCAAGTTTAATGTCTCTCAAAAACGATAAAAATGAGGACCTTAGGTGAGAAAATTGTCAGTATATTTTTAAGAGGTGAATACCCATACGTAAGTGTCGGCGGAGATGCTGCAAAGTCATATGGCAGGGAGTGGTAGGTCAAAAGCCATGAAACGGCATTTTGCTGAAAAGGAAAAAAATTGTTAATAAATAATGAAACGTGGTTTAAAATGTTTTTTTATCGGGATGAGCATTTACAGTACCGTGGATTACCAGGAAAAATCAAAGTAATTTGATTAATCCTAGACTCAATGATCTCTCAGAGAAAAGTTCACAATGGGAAAAGAGGAAAAGTAGCCTGTGCCAAGTATTTGAAATCGGGGCATGGTCGGTTCAAAAGTAAGATGAGAGAGCAAGAGAAAAACAACTCTTGAGTGGGAGGAAGATTGTAGGATATTGGAATGAACCAATTTAAGTGGTAGTAGGAGACATGATGGAATTGGCGAACGTAAAGAGGAGATGGCTTCAGCAGCCGTGGGGTCGCGTGCCAAGTAGGTCAGAAGTGTACCCTTGGGACGGGGGAGAGCAGGGGGAAGAAAGAACGGAACTCCTGCTCCTCAAAGAAGAAGGAGGGAGGCACCAAGGAAAAATAAGTAAAGAGCCGTTGGGAAGTGAGCGTTGGAGCGGAAAACACGGTGAATGGGAGAAGGGATGAGGGACAAAGGGGGGATGAAATAAAATCGGGAGGAGTTAGACCCCAAAAGTTTGGGGGAGGAGAAAAATATAAAATAGAGTGGTAGGACCGAAAGAAGAGGAATAAATGGAGGGGATTTGGCTCACAAATGAGGATATAAGGGAGAGCCAAGGATGGCGTGGGTCATAGAGGTTTTTGTGGAAAATTCGGGGGCAAAAAGGTGTCGGAGACGGAAATGCAGGCCATTCAAGATGAGCGAAAGGAGCGGTCATCGAGTCAGGCTACGGATTGTATTTGCCAACGTGCCTACTCAAATTTCATCATATTTCCGATACGTCCATACCCATTTCTTAAAATAAAATTTGAAGTATTAAATCTCAAGGAAATACGAATATACGCAGCTAAATCCTTTTCTAATGCTCAATAGTCAATTTGGCACGTCAGTCGGTTAAATTTCCACGAAAACAATCATTATATATCTTATATTTATGTATGTTGAATTATCAGCAATACGTATTATTATCGATGCCTACAGCTAAAACATGTTCAGCAATTACAATTCATTACAATTCATCAAAATAATTACACTCTGGCTTGTCTTAAATTCCTACCCAAAGTAGTTGCGCATAAGTAAATTTCTAGTTAGTTTATGTTGAAAATTCAGGTTGAAAATTCAGATTGAATCAGGTTGAAAAAGTAAATCTTTAATTTTTTTCTATTAGATTAAAAAATATTCTATATCTGTAATAACTTTAAATCTTTGCAATTCGCTATATAACCCGCGCACGACATTTTAACTCTCGTGCTTAGAATTTAGGCAGCAGCATAAATGAAACACGTTCTTCTGAAACTATGCGGTATTCCATTAGTTATTAAATTCTATTTTTAGGTGAAAATTTTACAAACAACAGGAAAAATTCAAACCACCATGATATGGGTTTCAAAGAGTATTTTACTTAGATCCTGAATATAATACTTAAGCATTAATACACGTGTCGTGGGAAATACGAACTTTCATGTGGTTTGTCAAATTTTCCATCTGAAAATAAAATGTAGTTAAAAGCACCATATCATTTGCAATGGGAGTTTAAGCTTGAGTCATTCAATTAAATGGAAAATAAACGCACTTAGATGTATTAAGCTGCAAATTCCCGGCTGCTTCACATGGCTTCCACAAGTCATTAATTTAAGTTTTAACATGTCTTTTAGTTTCATGTATGCACCAGTGTATGTTTGATGGTGACTCACCCCTATCACTTTCCCTTTCGTTGCGGTATGTAGATTACCCTGTGAGGTTGGAGATTCTATGGAAACGTTATTCACAGATCTGAAATTCGATTAGTCTTATACCATGATTAATTTATGATACATGATATGCGTAAAAGTATTTTCATTGTTTCATCCGCTGACGATAATCCAGAATAATTCCTACCTACGATAGCTTATGGCCTTAGAAATAGATGAGGCAGTTCATTTAGCGGTACGCTGTACGAAAACATACTCTTGGGGATCGGGCTGGTATTCTGGTTAGGTAATGACATCCTATATAGAGAGACCGGGTTCTAATCTCGGGTGAAGCAAATATGTTTCATTGGTATGCTTTTTCTACTTGAGTAGTGTATGGAGAACATGTCAAGCACAATGCTCCGTCCCTCGGATGGGACGTTAAACCGCGGAGACTCTGGTGCCTCCATTATAAACAGGCTAGTTGTAATACCGGGTTTCAATCCACACTTCCTCTACTCCCCGAAATATTCCCACCTCCACCCAATACTCACCTGTCCGTAATAGCTCAAACGACCTTAGCTGTAAGTCAGCTTCAGCGTATCACTACTACTCAGCAAGTAGGGTTTCCATCTAATCAACAGTTCATTCCGTGATATTTTTAATATGGGTGGTGAAAATTCCGAGAATAAGTTTGAAGATGAATTCCAGATATGGCTATCACTTTAGTAGACTGTATAATATGTTCACTTGTTCACTAATGAAACTTTTAATTATATTTAAAGCAAAGAAAACTTGACGCCTCTCTGTATTCCTAAACTTCGGAAGATTATCGCTTCTCAACGGGAGAGACTTGTGCAAATACACCTGATTTATGGCGCTACCTTCAAGCCCCTGTTATACCGTTATGTAGGAGATGATGTCGGGGATACCAGTCAGTTCGAAGTCATATGCTCCCTGTAATCTAATTGATGCGGCGCCTAGAGTACCTACTGATAACCTAACCGAAGGGTGCCACGCAGTCTTTTCTCATCATCTTCTGTCTTCCTCTTTCCATTCTCCTTTTCTCCATATGTTTATTGCTTACCCTTCTACCTAAATGGTCCTTGTCCCTCTTCGTCAGATGCCCAAACCAATTACGTCTGCTTTGTGGGATATTCTCAAATATTTCCATTACTTTTGCCATTTCTCTAATGACTTCATTCCGCATCCTGCCCTTTCGTGTTTCACCCATCGTCCATAAAAGCATTCATATCTCAGCTACGTTCAACTTCACCTCTTGGGCTTTCTTAACTGGGGGGTTATTTTGTAATCTCACTTTAGTGAGAATACGTCATAAAATGTCACTTTTTCGTAGTTAAACTCCGCCACCCAGGCGGCGTGACCATCTTCGGATCTCAAGCGGTGAACTGCCGGTCATGTGCTGGTCTTTCAGACGATTCATCCGCTCTGATCCGTATCTTTCGACTCTTGATCCGTTTCATTATCTCCGCCTGACATTAGTTCCCGTCTCATCTACATAAATAACGTGGCATGGAGCCACCATCGTTTCCACTAGAAGCTTGAGTTGGAAAAAAAGGCAAGAACGAGAAAGATACAATCGATTTTTAATTGTATTTTTGGAATTTGCACAACGTGAAGAACTTAAACTTTCTTAAATCACGAATTGTATCTTATCAACAAATGATTTCTTGAATGGAACACTATTGAGAAAATGAAAAATGATGAAACACTATTAACGTAAAATGTAGCGAGAAACAAATGCAAATTCCAATATTGGTATAAAGGAAATTATCGGACATGAATTATCTTGACAGGCCATCCGAATAATTAAAATGATATGGACAAACAATTTTTCACTCACCTTCACCGTATTCCTCCATTTTTGAAGAAAGCGGTTGCCGTTGCCAGGCACTTGTTTGTTTATTCAACGACCGAAGCTTCGACAATTCACGATCCGTTCGTGAGCCGATCATTAAGAGAGCGAAACGGATCTCCCGCCTTCCCGCAAAGAGTCATTAAAAAGGTGAGATTACAAAATAACCCCCCTGGCCATGATGCGCATCTATGTGCTTACGATATGGTTAATCTTAACACTCATTTGAAGATCTTTACCCTGGTCTTCTTCCAAATTCTGTGGTCCCAGAGTAACTACCTTCGTCATGCTCTTCTGGTTCATTCATCCGGGTTGAACTCTTGGTCTAAGATCTTTATCTACTTCTCCTTTCTCACTGATCTAAGAACCATGGTATTTATTCCATTTGATCAACACTTTTTTTTTAGTCATAGAGCCTTCCCCTGTTGCTATTTCCTCTTAACTGCATATACACGTATGTTTGTAAACACTGAAGACGATGGGGGACTCAAAACATCGGTGGAAATCTACACTGCGACTCGGTGGAAAACCCGAAAATTCTTCCTTCAGTGCATATATTGTCTTTGTTCAGCTGAGCCTAAGTCCTCTATCTTTGATAGGTTCTCTTCACCTCTCCAGCTTTGCCTTCACCATCTCCTTGCTATTGACCGCCAGTGAGATGTCATCTGCAAAAACCGTACCTGCTTTATCACATCTTCTGCCGTCAGGTTCGTTACTATACAGAACAAACTGAACATATCTCTCACATTTTCTCCGTTCCATGATAGAAATCCTAAATCTTCCCAATGACCTACCGGTTTTAAATGGTGGATAGCGCCTTAGTTGTTTGTCCACTCCCACAGATGAATGCTTCTGCTGACATGAGCACGAATTTTCCATTCTCTCCGCAGTGTTTCCAGCTGGACTCTGCCGTCTCCCGAAAGGCTGTGGTCGCAAGGTCGGATTTTCAGACTTTTTCCCGCCTGTTTCGGACCGCGTATTATAAGAGTGTGCATTTTCAGCTGCTCATCTCGTCTAAGGCCACCGTATTAGCGGCGATTGCTTAGGCTGTTGAAATCCTCCCGAGATGATGAGGCGACTCTCTCCGTGGCGAGAGATTACTGGCGCGGTGCGGAGGAAAAAATTAAGTGGGTGGGAAAAAAATACACGGGGGCGAGGGACGAGATGAGAAAATAAGGGCGAGAATGGGCGTGGGGTGGGAAAGAAAGAACTTTTCCTCTCGGAGGCATGGCGGTGGTGTCGTAAAAAAAAGGGCATGGGTGGGTTATGAATTTGTTAAGAGGAGGGAGTGGGGGTCGGTAGAAATTATGCATGTATGTATGTGAGGACGAGAGGAGGAGGAGATGGGATACGTAAGGGAGAGGGTGGAAGGAGTGGTGTGAAGGGGTGGCGGGTGGAGGAGAATGTATAAGCTGCCGTCTGGGCTGTTAATTGAGATGTAGCGGTGCCGCGCTTGGGGCTACTCGGTCCCCCACCCGTGATGGTCCGGTCAGCTAGTTTGAATCCACGGGAAACTTTATTTAATAGATTATGAGCCCCTAAGGTTTTCTTCAGTATCTTCAAAACGAGACTACGGAAAAACTACGTACGGATAAGCTCCAGCAATCCCTTTAGCCACGATGTACCTTTTCTGAACACCTATCTGTTGTATGTTACTTTTTCTTTTTGCAGAGGCTACGTGATAATTTTGCTGAATCCTTTGTGGGCCGTACTTGTCTTCATCTTGCTCTGCCTTGCGTGTTGTTCTTTTACCCTCTGCTAGTTTCCTCGCTTATTGTTCCCGGCACGTTCTGCGTGCATTTTCCTCTTCCATTCCGGAACGTATGCAGTGGGCGTCAGGAATTGTTTCGAGTATTCGTCAAGCCATTTAGTTTTGTTTCATTCCGAGTGCCCTAGATGTCTGGCAGCTGTGGAATTCTGCCAGAATGAACTCAACCTAAATATCACTCCTATTTGATTGTTCCTTTGTTTGGCCGACAGTATCACCACTTGAAATGTTGGTAGTCTACGTTGATAGTCAAAAGGATAGCTATTTGATAGCATATGAGATATTACGCTTTAATCATTAGAGTAGTCAAAATAGGGTAGTTTCATTAATCAGCGGTAACAATTTATTATTCGCAATTCGTGCCCTACTATAAATGTATCCTTATACGCGAATATTTTAATAAAGAAATGCTAGTTAACTAAAAATTTAAATGCTTTTTTTCGTTTCGTTTTCCCCAAATTTCGTTTGAAAAATTCGAGAAATGACAGGACTGGAGCAGCCTTTTTGGCGGCGTAACAGGTTCATAGTTTTTATAGGGAATATTCTTCACCTGAACTTACAATTGTTCTTCAGAGTCCCTTAGCTCTGGTAAATATATATCGCCTAAGCAAATGATCAAAGATTATGGAAAGTCCCTTCCGCTGAACATGGTATTACTAGTGGGTTTCTGACCTCCTAAAGTCACCGCTCTTTAATGCTGACAGGCGTCCGCAACCGCGAAGCTCGGTTGTTCTTCGTGCCGAAAGTTGCATAAGTGGTGAAACATGCGTAGCAGAATGAATGAGCAATTATAAGTAAAACAAATAAAAATAAATTCACTGAATAAATGTTTCTCAGTTATTTTTTTCATTAATCTGCTCTCACGGAGTGCTACGTCTGAAACAACGTTCGCAGCACCACCCTTGAGGCATGGAGACAAAGAGTATATGTACCTTGACATCACAATAGAACTAACCGGAATGAAAAAGTTATCCGTCACGTTTTAGCGCATTTGAAAATTTTTACTTTTTAATTAATTAGTAAAAATGCCAGATGTCATTTTTAAATCTAACGGATTCAAATGCATACGGTAGGGGTTATAAACATTTGATTAAAATAAATAAATATATATGGAACTTCCCTATTTAACTACACTGATTCCAAAATTGCCGTTTCTAAATTTTTAGATGCCTTGGTCATCGAATTAGCTGACGTACGGGAACTGACCTTTTATTGTTAAAGGCTATAAAAGCACAATGCCTTATCTGCTATATCCTTTATCAGCTATTATTTGAGCATTCAGATCGCATTTTTATGTTGTCCTTTGGGCGGCATTGAACTTAGGACCACTTAAAAATTTGGTCAACAATAGGCTTATGCTGACGCTGGGTTTTTCTCCATCTATTCTACGATTAAAAAAATATTACCCGAATAAAAATACTCATCCATCTTTGAAATACTCATCATATATTTATACATGCATACTATCATAAAAATACTCATTTTTCTATCCATGGTGTAAATTACCTCAATTATTGTTCGCCTATCTTGGCAACAATAACGTTTTTCTCGGCCTAAAAGAACTTGATACGAAGTCCTTAAAGTACAAGTCGTCATTCAATTGAGAAAAATGTCGTTTTTGTATCCTAAAATATTGTTTCGGTGTAGCTTAAAATTAAGCCACTATTATCTATCGATTTTTTGTAATCATTCATGTATGGTACTATATATTTTCCATGGTAACATTTATGGTGGTTCATATTTTGGTTATGGTGGAGAGGGGAGTCAACCGAAAACCTCCCGCCTCGTTTATTTACTCTCGCCGTTCTCGGGAATGGTTTCATTCGTCGAAATGGCGCTGAATTTGAGAACGGGCGACCCGAGTGGTCCTACTGCGGGGAATGCGGAAGAGGGAAAGGGAGGGGGAGAGAGAGATAAAAGTAACACATGACCAGGGGTGCGGTTGCCTTGAGCGGATGGAGAGACGTGGAGATGGTAGGAGAGGGAGAGGAGAAAATGGCTGTATCGTAGCAGTGCGTAAGTGTAGCCGCAGGAAATAGTGGTGATATGATTCCACCCGGAGGGAAAATTGAGGATGGGGAGTGGTGGATGGAGTGAGGAAGATGTTTAGGCTGGAATGGGTGCGTTAGCCTCTGGTATGTAACCCCTCGGGGTAGGGGCAAGGGGTTCGAAACGGATTGTGGCAGGATTTTCTCGAGCCCTGGATTTCTTCTACTGTGTGGCGTGCGGATAAAGGGTCCGGGAAGGAATTGGAGGAAATGAGATGAAGAAGGCGAGATAAGACTCGGGAGGGTGCTGGTTTTCTTACGATATCCTAGCGAGTGGGAGGTGTAAGGACGTAGGAGTGTCTGGTCTTGAAAAGAGGCTAGGTTAGATAGTATTTCGAGGTAGGCGAAAAACAGCTTAGGTCATTGGCGCCACTTAGGATAGGTTGATAATTGCGTCGAGGTATAAATTTATGGGGTTTAGGAAACGTGGGGAGAAACCCGGTGTCGGCATTAGCCTGCTCTTAACGAGAGGCGCCAAGGGGATCGCAGCTTAATGTCCCATTCGACGGACGGGGTTTTGAAGTGCTCTCCATTCAACACTGTAATGAGGGCTGGTATACGGATGAAATTCTCTGCTCATATCCGTATTCGAAGCTAGGACCGCGGGATGAGGAGCTAATATTCTTGCCGCTACAACAAATCCATCTCGGATAGGCGAGTAGCAAGGTGTAACTAATACCGCGAGTTAGAAGGAAGTTGGATGGTTAAAAAGGTAACTGCGTTAAAGGAGTGAGAGAGTAGCGCAAGGGTCAAGGGAAGGGAATATATAAGTGGAGTGGAGAAAGCGGAGCGGAATTTCGGGAATAAGAGAAAATTATGAGAGGTGGTGAACATTGGAAGGTATTTGAAACGAAAGATTTTTAGTTGAGGGTATCTCATGATTTCTTGCCTTTCCGTGAATACTGCACTGTTTTTTCTCCCTCCTTATTTCATTGAAGGCAGTTTAAGGATTATTTTTAAACTAAGATGCACCTCTCGCGTTACACATTCACACGGTGCCCTTATAATGCCGCCTAGATGATATAGAGTGGCTTAAAAGATAATATTTGGTGCTAGGATTTTCAAAATTGTCATGAAAGACATAGTTGATGGTTACAGGCGTTAATTTATGGAAATTTATGACGAAGGGTTTCGCGGTGTTCTAGTGGCAAAGGTAGGCTTCCGGGAATCCTCCGCGTTGTCCTTCTTGATGACAACGTTTCACTCACTATGCTGCAGGCTTCCTCAGGCCAGGCAGGCTTGAGGAGGCCTGTCAGTCCGGTATTGACGTCTTTTTTTAAATAGCTCACCAGTGTATAATGTTACCTTCTCTAACTTGTCAAATGTCGTCGGCTCAAGTCTAATTACAAGATGAAATGTAATTAAATTGTAGCGGAAATAGTTTTTGAAAAATGTTTTTGAAATTATGTATTATCAATAGTGTTAAATTTTAATTTTTGGTCGGTACTTGTAGTTGTCCTTGTACTTGTAATTGGATAAAATAAAACACCTGAAACATACTTCTCCTCACTGAAACACACGCAAAGTTGGTGTATGTGAGTAAATATTGTATCATATTGGATAGTAATAGCCTAATAAGATTCCGTATGATTGAAGTGTCGATGTGTTAAGCCGTCCATAAAAGTCTAATTGTAAGATAATAGAACAGGTAAAGCTTCAATATCCGTAATCTCCTGAAGAGAGAAGTGACATGAATAGATAATAATTCATCGGATTTGAACCAAGACATGATTATTCGTAGGCTGAATTAGTCACTTATTGCAATTATATAATTGCCAAGGGTGGACAAAGTCTATTTACTTTCTCTATATTTCACCTAAAATTTTAAGTGACCAGATCCAGACCGTAAGGGCAAGAGGAATAATATTAATTTATAATAGCCCGCCTTACAATAAGGTGCAACATTAGAAATAGAGATGTGGATTTCGTAAATAAGCGAGAGTGTTTCTTTGATTCATGTCCCTCAGTTCATATTGTATTCACAGAATTTTCCAGCAGTTACTTCTTCTCCGAAAGCATCTCTGGATGTTACACCCGGTGATGTTTCTTGGAAAAAATAATTCCTTGGGCATTTATTCGAGCAAGACACGTTACAACAGGCGATTCTGCCCACTTAGTAAACGCAATGAAAGAAAGGGATCTATGTAGCTGTAAAATGTTTGAATGGAGAAAGCGAAATAATCCTTAATAATTAAATAGTCTTACTCAGTAATTGTGTTGTCACGCGTCTCTTGCGTTCTTTTAAACTTAGTACAAATAAAATATATTAAAACTTTATGATGATTGAAGATAATTTCAACCATGCGAGATTTTTGCAGTGTAATTTATAACTTTTCCGTTGGTTAAAAATTGATGCCAAACACGTGAATTCGGTTTCGATTCGGTAAAATTTTTATTTCTCTAAATATCGACGATGACTTGAAGAATTAAAAAAAAAGAAAAAAAAAGCTTTTTTTCATAGTTGGACAGTAACATTTATTTATAAACAAATTTTCTTCCGGATATAGCCAAAACATGGACATTTGGAATGGATAGTTCACGGCACTTGTGCTTTAAGATGAATTTTTGCTGTCACGTACTTGTATTTAGCTTCTATTTTTTTAGTGTTAGCTTTTCTTGTCAGGTTCAGATACCTTTCATGAACTTCATGAAAGGCATTAAGGACATGCTTTAAAGATATAGTGAAAAGGCAACATTTCCTTCTTGGCATACATTTAAAAAAATAAGCTTATTGTTAGTGAAGCACGTCGCCCCTTATGGAATATTTCACTATGAGCAGTTTCAGCGTTTTATGCATTGTGATCAAAGATGTTTTTTACGCAAAATTTTCTTAACGCATAGGTCTGACAACCCGAAGGTTTGAATCCTTTGTGTCTGTTAAATATTCTGACTAAATACAGTCTTCTGAATTTCAGGAGACGGTAATTAGTCAGTTTCGAAAGTGCGATATAATATTTGCCGTAGGAATGTTTTCCATACATTTACTAATGCTTCTCTCCTACTTATAACTGCCAACTTCTACTTCTAATACTAGAAATTTAGTTATACGGATCTCGAAAATGCACGTATCACGTATTGTCGTAAAATAGTAGCATTGTTGGTACCTCTCAGTCACATGCGCGTATGAATTCATGGATAACTATTTTTTCATTACTGTGTGACAGTAAGTGTAAGTGTAATTTTCTTATGAGTTCATCATTGTGGGGACAACAGGGCTGTATATAGCTGTAGAGGGTTTGTGGTAGGGGAAGAAGATCACCATACATGCACTATTGACATCCAACTTGGATACTTCATGGAAACGTTAAATAATAGAGTAACATGCAACTAGATGGCTAGTATATACCTTCTACCATTAGGCCATTGTTGATTAGGATTTGCTTTGAAGACAATGTCTAGAGAAAAATAATTATTGGAAATTGCGTTCCTAAATATCACCATTGCCGTCTCAAATCGTTGGTCGTACTCATAATATTTCGTCTCCCTCAAGCTTTGCCAGTGGCAAGTTTATTCTCTCGTAGGTCTTGGATAAGAAACTTTTGGTTGGCGTCCTTTGAGCCACCCTGAAAAATATGAACGGTGGTGAAATCTCGGAATTGGCAGCCGTGGAATGGGTCGAAAAGGGGTGGAGAGCGAGGAGGGGCGGGTGGAAGGGAGATTAGTGGCAGGAGTCGGTGGAAGTAGCGGGGCGCTTGGAGGAATTGGGGAGGACTTTAGGCATCAGCCAGAGCGGTGAGAAAGGTCCAGGGAAACTCCCGTGCCTTAATTGGAGAGAGAGAGATACTGAAGGAGAAAGGGCATTGGGAACGTTGAGGAGGAGGAGGAAAGGTGGGAGAGAGAGTGAGGAGGCTGAGGGGTCGCTGGGACAGAGATAGAGTGACGTGAAAGGTAAGACTATGAGGAAAACGCAGCGGGAGCGACGGTGGTGAGGGGCTGGGGAGGTTAAGGGGAGTTCATACGCGGTCCATGCCACCGGCTGGGACGAGGGAGGAAGGAAGAGAAGCTCGGGAGGAATGGATGCTGGCTTGATGCAATTCGTTTTCGAGTTTTACGAACTCACGCCGTGCTCTCTCTCGGACACTCACATTAGCGACGTGAGCGCGTGTTTTTTTAGGATCCTCGTGAGCACGCTTTTACCTCTCATACTTCCCTTTCTTTCCCCCGGTGTTTTTTATATTGTTTCTTTTTAATCATTCCCTGGGTGCCTGAAGCCCACGAGTGTAATGCCACCGAAACTGTAAACATCTGGCTCCCTCCCCTTCTCACGTCGTTTCCTCAAACCTCTTCCCCCCTCCCC
The DNA here is from genome assembly GCA_933228895.1 of Platycnemis pennipes. Taxonomy (NCBI): domain Eukaryota; kingdom Metazoa; phylum Arthropoda; class Insecta; order Odonata; family Platycnemididae; genus Platycnemis; species Platycnemis pennipes. Next base: position 102,776,038 of record OW121852.1, on the reverse strand, counting down.
CCTCCTCCGCTTCGACTCACTCCTGCCGCTTTTATTGCATTAAAAAACAGTGGCTTGCGCTTAAATTACGCGCGCATGGCCGGCGTCCTGGTTTTCTAAATATACAGCTCGAAGGAGGCTGTATTTTTGCCTAATTGGGGGTACTTTTGACCGCGTGTTTGAAGCCGCCATGCTAACTCCTCACTCCCCCAATTAATTCCCGAATTGGTTTGGCAACTCGGTTTATTCGCACTACGCATGATTAATTGTTACGCTTCACGGGGAAAAAAACGGTGTTTTTGGTGAATGGAACGACTGTGTGCGATGATCTTTTTATTGGAGATGTTCGAATTGGTTCATACAGGCCTCATTGCATTTTTTGTTTATTAGTGATACCAGAAATATGATGCGTACTTCCGGGATAAACAGGTATGAAGACTGTAAACAAATTTTTATACTATTTGGTTTCAGGCAAGAGAATATGTACTGATTATAGTAGTGGTAGAAGAAGTTTTTAAAGCATCCGAACTACTAAGTTTATGTCGCACCATATAGAAGTTAATTCTAAACGAACAAAATTTCCATACCAACGCAAGATTCGAGCCCTCAACCTCGGATTGCCGGACCGTCGCGTAATCGACCAACACAACATTATTCCTGATATTTTCCCAGTAAAAGTGCATTCGTGCTTGTCGTTTTGTCGCACTCAGAGGGAATTATGATTCTGACTCTTCCGTAGGTACTTGCAACCTAATCAGCAAGCTTACGTGAATGACTTTTTTAGTTTATTAAATTTTGAGCTCATCCCCCTGCTTTTCCATTGTGTTACAAACTTATGGTTAGCAAATGGAAATATCATACGGAAAATATTTTAAGGAATTTTAATTGGAATGATTGATGCAAATATATCTTAACTGCTTTTCAGAGAAAAAGTGTTCGCCATCGGAGTTTTTCAGCTCCTAATTGATTTTGTCTCTGTGACTAAGGCTTTGATGTATCTAATTGATTGCTGACGAATCATTACCTAATTAGGATGATAGTTTTGAGTTTATTTAAATTTACCACAACGTTATCCAGGACCTTCGAAACTGCACCATATACATTTCAGTTTTGATCTGGAATATAAAGTCTACTGCTTCCTTGAAAAACTGATAATGCATCTTTAATATGGGCAAATTGACTAATTTATTTTGGTATAACTTCTATGAAATGAATTTAGATCCCACGTTTTGTAGATACCTATATTTTTCATCTCAATGAAAATTCAACGTACCTTGCTGGAACATAATTAGATTAAATTCTCGTAGCTGATGGAGTAAGCTTGAGCGACTAAAAATTCACCTTTCAGGAAGCTGCTCCCCTATAATTTATTCCAGAATTACGCCTTGAAGCGATGTTACTAGGCACTCATTCTTTAGAAATGGGGGCCAGTAAAAGTAAGATTGAATAATATTAACTCTCTCTACGGTTAATGAAATCCAGAAATCCTTGGCTATTTTCTAACTAGAGGGATATGGTAAATGTCGTTACCTTCGTGCGAAATGATTCAATTAGTGAATAAGCATAAACTTTAACTGAGAGAACCCAAAAACAGCACATATAGCCTTTTTCATTGGGAGCTACATATAACCAATAACAATACACGCATTACACAGTAATGCCCTGGGTGGTGAAATTCCAAACCAGGTGGGACTCGAACCCATGACTCCAGGTATAGCAGGGGAGGGCTTTACCCCGACCGCCACCGAGGCCGGCTTAGCAATAATGATTTGTTTCTAAGACTATATAAAATTCGTATTTCTTGAGACAGAATAAAGAAAATTGTCGATGGAAAAGTGATAGGGAATAACGAAAAAGTAAAACATGCGTAAGAGACACACATTAATTGCCATGAGAAAAAATTCACCTGAACCGGGAATCGAACCACGGACCTTTGGCCACTACGGAGGTTCAAAGTACTATATTTTCGGTAAAATTGCCATGAAATTTAAAGATCCTGGGTAGCGTAGTGGTCTGCGCAGTGGCCCGCAAAGCCAAAGGTCCGTGTTTCGATTCCCGGTGCAGGTAAATTTTTTCCCATGGTAATTAATGAGAATTTCACCGCCATTCACGCGGCAGGCTAGAAATATCCTACAATGCGTGAGATATATGAAGCAATTAGTGAAAGATGTGAAATAGAGGAATATATATCCTGGTGGTGGAAAACTATTTTTCCTTTGAAGTAAGAATCAGTAGGCTTGCTTTCCTAAAAAATTTCGACCAATACTCCAGAATCCTTAATTTCAGAAGCAATATTAGCCTCGTACATCCGCGGTAAATTTTTAAGTGGCCGAATTTTCCCAAATATTTTAATCTCCTGGTAATATACCACGAGGAAACGAAGATTAATTGCGTGGGGAAAGAGAAACACCCACCTGAGGCACTTTCGGACGAATCCGATTAGCAGAATCCTCTATTTATCTTAATAGTTCTCCTGAAATTACTTCGCTGGATCTTGATTGCAGCATTTATACCGAGAACAATTAATTTAGACCAGCATCTAGTGGTTCATCTATTTCGGTGTTTTCGCTGAAAATAATGATTTCGTAAATATCGCCATTAGCGTTAGGACGGTCTTATTAGAGCGCTTTCCCCAAATTGACTAATGAACCTCGTGAAATGAATTGCTGTGGTCTCTATTTCCTGCTCAAGTAACACATGAGCAGCTCCAATTCTGTGGAAGCCAAATAGATTCTCAAACGCTTCAGCGTAATCGTTTTTGAGAATTACAGCTCGGTATTATGACTAGGGAAACTTGCTCTCATGATACACACTCTCCTGTGAATGTTTGAATTGTACGAATTACTTCTTAGCCTTTCGGTTAATCTGCTACTTTTATTATCTTCCTCTTGGATTTGTATAGAGATGAATTTACTACGAATGCATATAATTATGTATTTAAACTCTTCTACAACTTTTCATAATTCCGCAGAGGAACTGATCGGCGCCGTTTGAATTTTATCCCTCCAATCTTACGGATTCATGTTCTCATGGTTGTAGTGGTGATAGGTTCTAAGTTTTTTCAACTACTGAGGTTATATGACATCGTACAATCTCCAGTAAATTAAGTTTGAAGCAAACACTATACGACGCACGCACTGGTCGACACATTACCGACCTTGCTACGGCCAAGCACTGGGAATTATTGTTTATAGGTAAATGATATATTCGGCTGAAAAATAATTTCTTGATGACCTTAACAGTTTGCTTGCAAGGCAGCCTGCCTTGCCTGCCTTATAAGCAAATGATCACGAATTTGAATCACACCATATATTTTTCTATCGTCTTTAGAGTAAGGTCTAGAATAAACGATACGATATAACCTTAGTATATGGTCCTTATATCCAAAGCTACAACTTATCTTTACTGTTCGCTAGTCAATGCTGTGATTGGTTTGTCAAAACTCTCTCTCTCTCTCTCCATTTTATTCTCCTCTCGGCTAAAATCTTTCTACTGATAGTATTTTTTCCCTTTACATCCTGTATTACTCTTCCCAAATCACCCGCGGCCTTCCTTTTCCATCCTTAGCAAATTTTTCCACTGCTCTTTTCATCAGGCTATCACGTCTCACGATGTGGCTGATTCTCTTTTCCCGTCTTCCTTTCAATATATTCGTCGGAATTTTTTTTCTCCCAGTCAATGTTGAACTTCCTTGTTTTTATTTAGATTCAGCCATTTAATCATAATCAAAAATTTTTTCTTTAGCCACATATTTTTTTCTCCTGAGAAAAAAACCAAAGATGCTCAGAAATGATCTAATTACTTAGATCATTCTTTGTATAACCAATTCCCGTGGAAAACAATTGCCAAAGTTATCAAAATTGAAAATATTAATGCTTTAAATTAGTGCAAAAGACACTAACTTCGCTCCGTTCCTGCCATCTAATGAATGATGCACATCCGCACAAGGCTTTCGATCGCAAAAGGTGAGTACGCTGGGGAAACTTGGAAAATTTATTTTGATTCTCCGACCCGATAGTTTGCGTGAAAGGGACGCTAATGAAGACAGGGACGTTATTAAGTAGGAGGGATGGGGAGCCCGCGGGATGATCCCCGCGTTGATGAACTTTGGGGAAGAAACGAGGTTGTAGGGGGAGAGGTAGGAGCTCGCTGGGAGAATAGAAGGTTGCGGAATCGCAGCGGCGCGAGAAGAATTTTTGCATGAAGAGAAGGTGAAACAGATGAGAGGAAGGTGGCATAGGACGGCATGGGTTCGAGACTTTGGGTTGGGTTTATCAGGGAAATAAAATTAACTTCTCCTCACCCACCACTCTTTTTATTAAGCGCGGCGATCGAGGAATAGCGGTGGTGATGATCGGATGTGGAACAGAACAAGTACTGGAGAGAGGAAAAGAAAAAAAATGGTTGACTTATTAATTTAATTACTAGCTCACCTGTACTCTCACATGGCTAACAGGCGTGAGTCACAATCAATAGAGAGTAATTATCTTTTGGAATGGAATATAGTGACTGCATCATTTACTAGCATGCATTTGTAACTTATGAGCAGTTGGATTATGGATTGAGTTGTCACGCGACCACTAAGAAATGAGAGTCGAAGGAGCCAGGGATGTGATTGGTGCAGTGAATAGATAACTGGCCTCTCATGTCGAGGGTCTGGGTTCAAATCCCTATGTGGTAGAACTTTCTGAGGAATACTGGTCCCCCCTCGATTGATCAATGGAGAACACTTCAAACGCAGTACTTGGTCCGTCGAACGAGACATTAAAACGTGTGCCCATTGGTAAAAATTTGTTTAGTGCAGGGTGATGCCGTCGGCTTTCGCCCCAACCATCTGAATTCCTCCTTTTCCCTTCTACCCACCTATACTGAATGGCGCAAATTGTAATACCTAGTGTCCATAACGCTCAGACAATCGTACAATGAAGGAAAATAAGTTGAGGTTATAGCATAAAGAAGGGTATACGAGAATAGTCCATTAAGATTTGTCGTAGTTTAAAATTAGATGAATCCTCTTCATGAGTGACAGTTTCTACCTGTTCTTAAATCCTCGACTTACATTAATTTCTTAATTTTACTGCCCATATGTCATCCGTTTATGAATAAGATCTCTTTCTGCAATCCTTTTGTAAAGTATTGGCTACCTTTATCTATTTATTTAAGGTTCGTGATACACTTCATATGGGGGAGGAATGTGGTCAAAAAAATAAGAGTGGATGGAGCCTATCAAAACCAACCTTCGGGTTGAACCACTGAGTGAGTGAGAAGGAGCCTTTGATTAAAGCTTTATTTGATTGCCGGAAATTTAATAAAACCATTGTACGAGTTTTAACGCAAATTAGATTTGGTTCATTTTTATGGAGCCTCTATATCAGGAATTCTTTTATTAAATGGGAAAAATGTCCCCTTACAACTGAGTGAATTTAAAAGACTGAAAATCTCCATAATATGATAAAATACACAGCAGGTGTGCGGCAAAAAGGGTAAAACATCATCAGCTTGCATTTTAAATCAAAAGAGAAATTTTATTTGCACTAACAATAAGAGAATAAAATTTACGCCACGACCAGAGCATATATTTATGTACTACTATCCGTCGCCTAGAGCTATAATTGCTTCTATCTGCTTTGAATGCTCCTGGAAATTATAAATTAACTTTATTAAATGCAATGCAATTAATTTTTTGATTAACGCAATTCTCCCAATTTATAATAAAAATGAAAAAAATAACGTTGAATCAATCAACCCATCAGGTGGACGAATTTTGTAATTGAATTGGTTTTCACCACTGTAGTGGTGGCAGGTAAACCAATATGAAATCTTTAAAAAATACCGGGCCCCCGGGTTGTTGAGCAAGGGAACTCTAGTCGCAGCAAAACTCATATCTATGCGATTACCACTTCCTGTCTTCGACTGCTCCTAATGCAGGTGATGCAAAATCGTGCATTTAATGAGATTAACTTTGAGACCCTAAATGCACAATGCTTAGTCCCCTCGAACAGGTGGCTTGTTTTGTGCAAAATATGTGCATAGTATGTGTTATAGGATGGGTGTTTGTTCCTAGAAAATATTTTCCAATTGAAACTGTTTCGTTTGGGAATTAAATGCATCTACACCAACGTTCAAACCAGCACAACTACGTCTAAGGAGTTCCGTACGAGCCACTTGGAGGATGTAATAACATATTTCAGATGCAATTCAGACTACTTTTCCTACATTTCCCCAATCTGGGTACTATGTTGCCTATTATGATGTGCTGTTGTTTGCTAATAGCATCTCCCCATTCCCCCCCTACACTCCTCCTATGCAGGACTGCGTTTGTCGAGGAATAATTAATCATCCACGGAAGCTGCAGTGGTATTATTGTTGCTAGTTATACTCAGGTGTCCAGGGATCCGCGCAAAAGATATTATTGCCTTCTCAGGGAGTTGGGGAATTGAATTATCAGCACAAGAAGGAGAAGAAAGAATAAGCCGAATATCTGACGCAATGCACTCAAGTAATCTAAGCACTCTATAAAGCAGTGTAGAATTGTAGCATTAAATCCTTCTCAGCGCCGTATTAATGGTGAAATACTCAGTCATGTAGACTGCTAAGAGCAGATTGAGTTTCGTCTTTAGCACTCCGTGAGAGTTAATGGTATCGGCACAGGCTGATTCCAACTCAGAGACGGAGATGAAGTCAGAAATAGCCCACCTTAGTTCAATAAATCATCAGAAGCAGTGGTCGTAATTTACTGTGGTTTCCAGGTTCATTTAAAGTTATATGGTGGGAATAATAAATAGAGCAATCACTTTGTAAGATTTCACAATTTTTATTTTAACAGCGACCTAGGTTTAGATTGGTTTACCAGGTTAGCCCGGAGAGTCAGCGAGCTCCTTATATACCTGCAAGGTGTTCACGTGATCCATGGGTTGGGGCAACAATGGGAAAGGGGGGGGGGACAGGAGGGGGGAGGACAGTAACTAGTTGTGACTTGGCCGGAGGAGGAGGGAGGGTTAAGAAGATGGGTCAAGTTAGGGAGGAGAGAAAAGGTAAGGTTAGGGAGAGAGAGTTGGAAGGGAACATATATTCATTTAACATATATACGTTGTTTTTGGTAGCAGACGTTATCTCAAAATGTTCAAGGAAGTTCAACTTGTGGCCTTTGCACTGGGTATGGAGCACTTTGGGGATTAAGTCACTGGTGTGGTCTTCTTCAATGAGGGTTTGGCAAATTGGGAACTATAATCCCCATTTCTTAAACAGTTATTGTGTTCTTTCACACGGGTGTGAATAGCTCGTCCGGTTTGACCAATGCAAGAAGCATCACAGTTATTACATTGGAGCATGCATCCACCATTTCTGCCTGAAACATTATATTTGCTCTTGGAATTGAAAATTAGCTTATATAAGGTATAGGGGTTATAAAAGGATATACCGAGTGTGTCTCTCGGGGTGTGATTAGCTATACAATGAGAAACCTTACCAAGAAATGGTATTTTGCACCAACGTTTTGTAGAAGTCTCAAGTTGGGGGGAAGATAAATCGATAATTAAGCGGAGAGCTAATTTGGTTTTAGAGCGTTGCACACTTTTGTTGATAACTTCGTGATTATACTCATTGTTATAAGAAATGCTTTTTATCATGTGTAATTCCGGGTTTTAATCATCAACAGACTTAGGAATAGATAGTAATCTGTTGATTATCGAATAGAAAGTGGATAGCTTATGAGTTTGGTGGTGGCAAGAATCATTAGGGATTATTACATCGAAATACCTGCTTTTCTAAAAATGGAGAAGGAATGGTGATCGTTGGTTATTTTAATTGTCAAATCTAAAAAATTTAAACTTTACCACCCACCTCAAGGGTGAAGTTAATAATTCATGCACTGAATTTAAAAGATTTTTAAAAATGTTAAGCTGACGAAGGCTACCAGTCCATAAACATAAAATATCGTCAAGATAGCGGAACCAGTATGTTGCATTAGATGAAAGTGGGTTATTGGAAGTAAAAAGTTTGCTTTCTAGTTTGCATATAAAAATATCGGCTAAAATACAGGAGAGAGGTGAACCCACGGATAGACCGTGGGTTAGTCTATAGATAAAACCATTAAAAAGGAAATAATTTTGTGAAACACACAGGTTGAGCAACAACTCTAATTTTAAAATAAGCCTGGATTCGCTCTGTGAGTATTTAACTAAATTTAAGGCTTGGGAGACGGCCTCTTTTGCCGGAACTGCAGCGAAAAGGTTCACTTCAAGGTCATGGATTATGTGAACACCTTGCAGGTATATAAGGAGCTCGCTGACTCTCCGCGCTTACCTTGATGATGATTGGTAAACTAATCGAAACCTAGGTCAAATACCAGATGTTAAAATAACAATTATGGAATCTTACAAAGTGATTTTTCTATTTATTACTACCATCCGGTTCCACCAAGTGAAGCCTGAGGACTTCCTTTTTATATAATATGGTGGTTAATATCCAAAGAGGGTTAATATGGCATATTGGAGTTCGATTTGAATATGCAACTGGATATTTCATGGGAGTACGAATAAACGTTCTTGAGAATGAGTGGGGATGCATAAGATGTGTCCTACGAGCCGTCCAAAGGACGAGGAGAAATGGAGCCATGGGACAGATAAGGAAAAAGTCCAAAAATGTAATAAAAGTTACATCTAATAGTTTATCTTATGTTGTTGCCTCTCAGTAGGTAATTGAATCATTCCTAAATACGCTAATGTTGCTGGCAATTTTGTGATTGTGTATACGAAAAAATAAACTATGTGAAGTCCCGAAAGTAATTCTTTTCTTGAAACTAGAGATAATAGTGATCTGCACTTCATTGCATCCTTTAAATAAGTAAATAAGTGATTTTCTTACAATCTTGTTATAAAGAAAGACAAACTTGAAAAGGTAAAGTCTGCACAATTTATTACAACCACCGACCAAAGTTTCAACAAATCACAGTCATTTTCAACATTAAACTATACGTACTATTTGTATGCACTATTTCTCTTTTTTTCTTTATAAATGGAGTCCCGCAAAGTAATTCGTAAAAATATTTTTATTGTTTGCTTACATTCAAATACGCATTTGCTTAGATTTTATTACCTTCATTTCATTTAAATGCAGGTGGAATAACCTTTCGAACGGCTTTTTCATTTCTAAGAGCTTTCCACCGACTTGCTTTTTCATTCCACCATATTTTAAGATATGACAGCCGAGAACTCCAAGTGTGGTTTCACTTGCTCCATTTTTGCGGAAAACACGTTGACCTCTGAGGACATTTTTTACCTTTTTGGTTATGTCCATTCGTGGAACTTTTGCCGTTTACTTTCCCTCGACGACAGAATTCATTAGACCATCGTGTCTCAAGATTTCTCTGATAAGTCAATAAGCCTCTGTCCCATCATCTTCTCAGAAGTTTAATGCTAATATTTTCAATAGAACCTATTCATTAACTGCGCAATATATCTTTTTGATCTTCTGTAGGTATACATGACATTTTATTTGGTATTCTGCGCGATATATCTATTTGATTTCTCTTTTATAACGTTGTACTTTAAATCATTCCTTACTTTCTGATCATGCTGGAACTAGGTTTTAAAAGTTACCAAGAGGTAAGAGGTTTTAAAAGTTACCAAAAATGAGCGTTGGAAGTATTTTTGTGGAGTGAAACGCAGGTATGACGTAGAAACGGAGGCAACGTATGACGTGTCAAAGATGTCTCTTTTTCGCGCGTAAAGCTATCCCCGTTCTCTGATAGCTGCTGTTTGACATTTATTCTCCCTTGGGCGTTGATTCGAAAGCACAGGTAGCTGTGGGAATTGTGTGAGCAGGTTGAGACGTCGATTTCTAGCTGTGGAGCGGGCGAGCAACTCCAAGCGATAAGGAAGACATTACGGGTCCCGGGTGCTGGGGGAGATTTCGGTGGAGGGACCACCGCCGCACCTTTGCTTTCTCGAGTGCGTTATGAAGTCATGGGTGCGGTGCTTCCTTTCAGACGTAGATTCGCGGATGCCGGAGGGTATTGAGGAGGCATGGGCGGGAGGGTGTAATGTTGTCACCATCGGGTGCGGTGATGGGTGGCGAAGATGAGCCACACGATGGCGGTCGCTTTCACTTATCGGGAGGATTTTCGCACTTTCTAGTATCGGTTCGATAGTTTGTCGAGGTCCTCCTCATCGTCATCTTTCCCGCAAAAGAGTCGATTTTCCGGTAATATAACCTCGCTCAAGAATCATATTATCCTCTCTTTCTCCTCATTTTTCTCCTAAACTTTCTCGTATCAAATCGCAACGATGCAGGTTTAATCATCGTCATAAAGCGCACTCACTTCTTTAAGCTCTCCACCAGGACGCATGTTATTAATATATTTCTTCATAAAGTAAATTTGACCCTCAAAATTAATCTTTTTTTTCTATCCATGCTTATAATTCCAACGTTGGAGGTAGTCATAGCTTTTCGAGAGAGGCGATTGACAGCTAAAGTCATTCATGTGAAGTATGAATCAAATGCACTACCATTTATGGAGCATACGAAAGGAGAAGGTTTAGCGGAAGTTTTGGATTTCTTAGAGTAAAAACCTGATACCGTGGTTCATCATATTCTTTTGTAAAGGATCCGACTGCATTGAATTGTGTAGTACTGTCAACATTTCCCTTTCACTGAACCTGTTAAGAAAAATAGCTTTGTACAATTCCACAATTTTAATTTCTTTTACCAATCAATTTCGACATCTAGGCGTCATTATCAAGGTACACACACATAGATGTGTATCATGAAAGTGCCGCTTAGACGTCGAAATCGACAGATAAAATAAATTATATTTGTGGAATTGTACAAATTTATTTTTCTTAACATGTTCAGTGCAACTAAGTTCCACCAAGTATCACTTGCCTCCACCGATATAATATCCCTCTGAGTTGTTCAATTGTTGAATACGCAGATATGTTAGTCGATATGCTATAATAATGAAATAATTATACCTAGTACAAAAATAACTTTTATGTTCCATTTCACTTGAAATTAAAAATAATTCTATTGAAGTGAAAAAACGATATTTTAATGACTATCTCGCTAACTATAGCAAAACGTTTGCCACATTTTGCCTAGGTATAGACTACCTTTGTCTCTTACTTTCTGACTAACATTAATTTTGCTCATTGTTTTTATAAACCTCTTAAGTCGTGTTTCTTTTCGTTAGTATTAGTGGTAACTGTATTAATGTCCCCTTTCATTCAAAAGTAGGTTTTAAGGAGAGGAAGATAATACAAGGTAAATATAAAGAATATTAAATTTATTTTTCGATTTTTTTCATAATTTTGGGGAGTATAATTGAATTCAAATTTAAATGTACAATACATAACATTATAATTAAATTCGCACATTATCTTAATTTTTAAAGAGAAAAAAACATTAAACTTGACCGGGCAAAAATAAGGAGCCCACTGATTTGCGGCTAAGAGATTTAACTAGTAAGCTACTAACCAGAAATTAGGGCGCTACGGGTTCGAGTCCCAGCATTTGTATATGATTTTTTCTTTGCAGAAATTCTGCTACTGTGCATATCAGCGCGTAACTCCGTTAAGGTGTTGGCGGCTTGTTCGCATTACTCGAATTCGATAAAATAAGTTAGTGTAGCCTAGGAATATAATTTCTGCAAACCTTTTATTCCGTGCCCGTTATTAACCTAATAAGGAAAGGCTAATAGGCTCATGATGAGTGCTTCGTAGACTTGATTGAAAGACCGTGTGCTTATGGAAAACTGTCTGTCACTAAGACTCTATCTTCATAATTTTTCGGAGCTCTAGGTCATGTAGTGTGCAGGTGTGAATTTGCTGTGCTGATTCACAGAGCAAAATTCATCATGTATTTTTTTGGAAATTTAATGATATTCTGATTAGAACTACTGACAACGATTAGAACTAAAATAAAACTTAATCTCATGAATGTATGGTGATTGCTTAGGAGTATTCCTAAAAAACCAGGCACACTGCGTGTCGTAATCGGTTTAAGGCTACACATTTCACGACTGATCCAATCATATTTTACGTGCGTGAAATAACTGCTGCAACACTATAATCCTGTATTACGTGAAAACCCCGCTGCTCCTAAGCCCGCTCTCATTCCGCATACCAAGTGTGCATCTCTGATGCATCCATAGCGTTCCCGTTGTTGCCTCCTTGGCTCCTCCGGCTAAAAAATGTGGCATCAATGTGGCCTTGGTTGCTCTAGTCAAGAACTTAATTAACTTAATAATTCCAGGGAAACTGGTTTTCAAAACGAAGGGGCGGAAAATCGATATTATAAGATTAGCTAAGCCTTTAGGCCTTTGAATTTTTGCTGGCAGCGTTTAGCGATTATGGTTTCGGAGGGAGTTCTCCATCATTATCCTTGGGCATCAAATACTCCAGAGCTTTGTTTGTGTGCTGTTAAATTATGCTCTCGAAATTTGTTCTAATTAAGTCGGTTTGGTTCGCTGATAGCCTTCAAGGAAGCCAGTCAAATAATCATAATCGCTTTTAGACAGTTTATAAATTCAATTCGCGAAATCCTGGGGAACGAAAAAAAAACTTGGTATGATTCTCGAGGTAAAATAAGAAAAGTTAAATGTAAGGGAATCAACTGGAATAGGTGGCGCAGGCTTGTTACGTGGATAGCATATAATCGCTTGGTAATAATTGACCCACAGCCACACACCCTCGAGTTTACTTGCATCATAGTTATTAGATGTACTTAGATGGGTTTACATGGAACTATTGTAATATATGCTAGAATAAGTTTCTCTTTGGCTTAGTAGGCGTTTGGTAAATCTCCAAGCGGGAACGTGCTTTGATTCTATTTAACAGTGCTTGTTCTTCAGCGCCACAGCGCATCAGTTCCTTGGAAATTAACCTGACTCCGCTTCCTTTTTTACATTGTTACAAAATTACGCTAAAGTGCATTTTTTTGTGATATAAAATAAATTCAAACCATAGTCAGAATAAACTTATCAGCTGAGGTATCTTTTGAGTTTAGGTTGGCATGGTGCTCAAGCTTCTAGTACTTGGAATGTAATGACGTTTTATGTGATATTTATGACCCTAGAAGAAGTATCTGAAGTTGAACTAACAGAGATTATTAGCTTAATTACTTCAAAGAACTTAAATTAAATATTCATTAAACAATAAATTAAACAGGGCCAAAATGTTAATATTCTTGTTTTAAAAACTCTTTATGCGACCGCAAAGTTTTAGTGCATAGGCTCCGAAAGCCTCGGAGTCTAGTGCTTGATACTTATATTCAATCTCTCCGTCAAAATATGAAAGGATTTCATTGGGTATCAAGTTATCGTTCTTCGCTATTCTACAACGATGCATACCTATTAATTAAAGACTAGCGCGAACCTTGCAATTTTCGTTACTATTAAAAAGAGTTTTATACTGCTCCTCTTTGACGCACCCCTTGGTGATCTGAATCAAACTCTTCTTGAGCAGGTCCTAAGAAGTACACATTTACCCTAATCGTTGACTGCAGACATCAAAACGGCGTTTATTAGTACTGAAATCAACTTAATTGCGATCAATGAATAAAACAGAAGAACTTAGTGATATTGATCTATGCAATATTCAGTGCCAAAATAAATTTTTCCAAAAAGGTGGATGAAAATGTCCCAAGACTAGAAAATCCAAATGCCAAATTAATTATGGAAAACGATAATGGAAATTTTCAACTAAGCCAACTTAGAAGCTCTCATTATTTCATCTAAAAGGGTGGATGATTGCGTTTATATTCTTCGTAGTAAATAATAGAAATTTACCTTTAATGGTGGAGCACAGCTCTAAATACGGATGGTACAACGAAAACCTTAGACGAAATAAGGTGACCGTATAATGTATGAAGACCGAATTTGGATATTCATCCAAATGCCAAATTAAATTATGGAACACAATATCTTCGAAACCGGTTTTTCGATTGTCTAGGCAATCATTAACGGGAGAGAACCAGGCGGAACAGGTCAGAACCTTTCGAGAGCCAGGCGGAGAGTCCCAGAGATATTGTTTTCCATAATTTAATTTGGCATTGGGATATTCTGGTCTTCGGACATTTTCAACGACAACCTTGGCAATTCGTAAAAGTTTTTCCTGAGCTTATTTATCAAGTTACAGCGGAATCACTGAAGATCTTTACACATTTTTAGGCATGGTTTTGCGAAAAATTTCTATTTCTATTGTACGATTGGGTTATATATCTCTCTTTCCCAAGACCCACTTGGCCTAAGAGCTTCATATTATTTTCAATCCCTTACGCTCAGGCTGCAACAAAGCTTCCTTTTCTTTTTAGCCTTAGCCTCCTTCCTTGAGGATACTCCCGGCCATTTCCTCCACTCCAATGACTTCATTTCAATATTTACTGCTTTGGTTCTTGCGCCTCAGCTGCTCCGTATAAATCTAAGTCAAGCATAATTTACAATATATCATTCGACCCATTCAAATGTCTTAACCATATATTCATCGTTATCTCTCCACTGCAGACTTCTTAGTCCCTATACTTTTCTTTTTTCCCCGAATTTCCACTCTCTCTTTTTCTCTCTTCCACTTTTGCTACTCGGACCGAATCTTAGATCTCTTTTTGCCTACTCTGTCGACCAAAGCTAACCGTCCTTCCCATGCATACTGCTTTCCCTCCCCTGCCTTTATGGTCCATTCTTCCTCGGACCTCCCCGTCTGCGGCGAATGTCGCACATGAGATTACTTTCTCTTTGGCGTAATATTGGGAACGATGGTCCCTTCCCCTCTGATTTCACTCCTTTCATATTTTATCAGAAACTTTTGCCGCATTCTGCATGCTTATCGGGTAGATGGTGGCAAATTTTAGATAACTTTATTATTTATTTTCTCGGCGAAGACTACGATGTGATCGTTGAAGTTCTTTTCTAATTACTATTTGCAGTTCTGTTGCTGTCGCTAGTATAATTTCATAAATATATTGTAGTTTACCAGTACTATCACGATATAGTAGCGTACAGAGCACCATCTTATACGGATCTAGCTTTCACTAATTTCACTCCTTTCATATTTTATCAGAAACTTTTGCCGCATTCTGCATGCTTATCGGGTAGATGGTGGCAAATTTTATATAACTTTATTATTTATTTTCTTGGCGAAGACTACGATGTGATCGTTGAAGTTCTTTTCTGATTACTATTTGCAGTTCTGTTGCTGTCGCTAGTATAATTTCATAAATATATTGTAGTTTACCAGTACTATCACGATATAGTAGCGTACAGAGCACCATCTTATACGGATCTAGCTGGAGCACCAGAGAGAAGAAGGTTTACTCTGGAAGAGTAATGGAAAGCCAATACAGAACCAAAATGGCGAAAGTAAAATTTTGAACGAGATGAGTAGTTGATAATTATTTTTCAGTATCTGCGTAATTTTTCCATGATTCTTGGTAAATGTGAATCTGGGAATATTAAAAAATGTAATGGTAAACCGTCTAATCGGATCCTAATATCCTAAAGAGTTATTTAGGGGTACTGACGATTATCTCGAAATGGATGAAACGATTACTCGTCCGAAATCAGCCAATCACTCTGGTGCTTTTGGAAAGTCTAACATGATGAGTTTGTGGCCTTCACTTCTGCAGATTGGACTTTATGGTTCGAAGGGTTTCATTCATGATGTACCGACTCAATTTTCCAATTTTTTTGGTAACTCACTACCCTCTCCCCAATAACCAATTAATCAACCTATGGTGGATGAAATGAACTTGCAGAAATGACCTGTAATTGCTTTAGCGAATGTGATAAGACGTATTTACTACCAAAATGAAGTAACAGGGAATTTGTGTTTGAGAAAAACGCGTTTGTAGAAATGCAGTTTTAAGTTTTTATGGGGAATAAGCTGGCAACATTTTGCTATTTTCAATTATCATTGGCTGAATTTCAATCGTAGGCATTGATTATGATGTCATTCTCAATTATAGGTATTCGATAATCGAGTCGAGAATCGAGTTAATGGAATTTCTATTGACCAGTCTTCTAGGATAAAATCTTTTTTATCCGATGGAAAATGTTCTGTTATTATGTGTAGCTTACGATCTATATTTACTTCTACTTCAAAAATCTCTGTTATAAAATTGAGTAATGGCTTGACGTGCATTTTTGTTTTATTTACATTAGTGTCTATTTTTCACCAAAGAAAGATTAAATCGATATACTTACTACTGTAGGTGGGGTCATCATCATCAAGGGTCAACAATCCTAGGATTGGTTTGACGCAGCCCTCCACTGGATTCTTCTATCGGCCAACCTCTTCATAACAACGCAACGTAGCTCCTCTCTTTCACGTCCTTTACAACCTGCTCCATGTAACTCATACGAGGCCTGCCTCTTCTATTTTTACCGTTCACTTTTCCCTCGACGATTGTCTTCATCAGGCCATCGTGTCTTAAGATATGGCCGATTAGGTTGTCCCGTCTTCTTTTTATAGTTTTCAGGAGACTTCTCTTTTCTCCCATTCTTCTTAGGACTTCTTCATTTGTCACTCTAGGTGGGGTATGAAATTTATATTTCTATACATTTTTTTATTCCCTAAGTTTGGAATATACCTGCTTCACTTAAGAGGTTACGGAGACTGTAAGTGAACATCGCAGCATTTTTTTATTTTCTTTGTATTAGCACTTTTTTGTGTATAAGTTCCATTAACTTAATAATAGTAGAGTAGGTATATTAAGTATAAGAAGTATCAAATATAAGAATTATTCATATCCTAATATTCGAATTTTAGCTAAATGGTTTGTGAAACTTGCTGGTGACCAAATCCCTTAAAAATACCTTCTAGACCTACCCCTTATATATTACACTGCTGTTGTGAAATTAGCTTGAGTAACTGAGAATGTAATCCTTCTAACCTGGCATACATTTTACATTTTTCTCTTTCAAGGTTCAAAAAAGTATCAGTTTATTACTATGCAAGTCATTCCCCATATTCAGTTTGTTTTTAATGATCCCTTTCCAAAAACAGGTTATGAAAAACGTGATTTTATTCCCGCTGTAATTCATTTTTCTCATCCATGTGAATCTTCATGACTTCTGGTTAAGATAAATAGCAGGGAATCTTCATGACTTCTGGTGAAGATAAAGAACTGTGAATCTTCATGACTTTTGGTTAAAAGAAGTATTCACCAACCCAGAGCTTAATGACATTTTCGATATCTCGGGAAGTAACAACTTCAACCGCGACCCATTCTCTGAAGTCGTACTCAAAGTGAATTAATTTATTTTCTATCAGACGCATTAGTACATGTGCTCCAGTTATTGAGACATTTTTTCTTGAGCTGGAAATAACTATAGATGCATCTATGATATAGGGCTGCTTTGGGTTTCGTCGCGGTTCTTCTTTTAAAGCGTGTTTTGCGTAAGGCGGTCCAAGTTATAAAGGAGGAGGTGGGGGACCTCCTTTTTAGGAGCGTATCAGTGGCTGGGAAAGTTGCGATGGGGTGGAGGCAAGATCAAACACATTTTCCTCTCCCCTAGTGGAAGGCTTTTAAATGTTCCGCATGCCCCCCCTCTTTTTATCCCTTCGTGGCTTTTAGCGTAGTGATAGCGCGAAGAAATCACATCAGCCTCCTGTTCCCCGTGGACCTTTCCCGCTCCAACTTTTTTGCAAGACCTTTCTCTAGCCCTCTACTTTCGCGCCATTAGTCGCCGTCTTCCCCACCGTTTTCCACCTCTTCCTGATTCTTTTTAATATTTCATTTAAGCCCCTTTTACAAGCTTACAATCCGCTTTTCCGCAGAAACTCAAACTTTGATGCTTAGTGATTCGTGGTCACCACTGTCCGTACTGCGTCCCTCTTTTTCTCTCATTCGCGCGGCTTGGTGACAAGAACGCTAGGTGCAAGCATCCGCTCGCCTTTAAAATTGTCACTCTGGTCATGAGCAGTTATAGAAAATGGTGGCATAAACGGGAAAAAGAGTTAAAGAAGAAGAGATATATAAAAATTTAAATCATATTAGCGTGAAAGTGAGGAAACATTTCATTAGAACCTACATCTGGATCTACATCTATTATATGGCAGCGAAGCATGGATAATAACAGCACCAGAGAAGTCCAGGCTGGAAGCATTTGAAATGTGGTGCTACTGAAGAATGATGAAGATAAATTGGATCGATCGAGTGGCAAACGAAGAAGTCTTAAGAAGAGTGGGAGAGAAGAGATGTCTACTGAAAACCTTAAAAATAGGACGGAACAAGTTAAAAGGTCACATCTTAAGACACGATGGCTTGATGAAGACAACCGTTGAGGGAAAAGTAAACGGGAAGAATAGAAAAGGCTGGCCTCGTATGAGGTGCATGGTGCAAGTTGTGAAGGATGTAAAAGAGAGGAGCTACGTCGATATGAAGGGGTTGGTCGATAAAAAATGGAGTGGAGGGCTGCGTCAAACCAATCGTAGGATTGTTGACCGATGGTGATGATTTACAGGTGTTAATGTTCTAAACTGAACTTTTTGCCAAGAGAGTGTATCCGAGAGCTTTGAATTACCAATTTATGGACTTTTAGCTCAGAGATCTCTTACCTAACGCAGACTAAGTTAGTAGTAATTTGTAAGGGCATAATTGTGAAATGCTCTTTCAAAAGCGTGAGAACCATGAACAAAAGTCAAAAATAAGGTGAAATTAAATCGCGACCCCTTTGTTGTTCTAATGAACGAAGATGAATGTTTACTATGATATATAGTTCAAATACGGTATTGAAAAGAAGTGAAATTTTTATCGGTGAACTTTTGAGAACGAAGGAGGGCTGGTGAGAAACCAGCATAATTAGCACTCACTTAGCAAAAGGTGTCCACGGGATATGCCCACGGCTAATGTCTCATACGAATGAGAGGAACTAGTCTTGCTTGAGGACACAAGTAAATAGGTTTCGTCTATCATTTAAGCATAATCCTAACCAGCATATGACATCTTGTATTACAGAACATTAGTAAGCTGTTGTGACGGAATAGTCAAATCTGCCTTTCTCAGTTTTATTTATTTATTCGAGAGCCAGAAATAATTTTTTACAGCCAAATTAGTATTATAACACATAATAATATTATTAATATCTTCATCAACGCCAGAAATATAACGAAAAATATTTTCTCGTATTGATTAAATCAATATGAAAAATGAACTAGTGTGTCCTGAGAAAGTGTTTTTAATTTATGGTATCATGCCAAGAGGGCACCAGTAAATTAAAGTATCGGTGGTATTTTGCGGGTTCCTATGAAACATTTGATAGTTAAAACTGTCAGTGTTATTTTCATATTTAGTTTTTACGCAAGAGCAACTTGCACATCGCCTTCAGGGTAATCCAACATGCAATGACTTTATTTGCATGCGTAAGTGAATTGCCCTAAAGCAAATTGCTCATCAAAACGTCAACAATGACCGGTGAATACTTACCATATGCTGCCGGAATTATTCCGTACATCTAAATAAACATGTATTAGGTGAGGTATATTATTTTTAACTGACCGTGGAGTGATATATTCAAGTGACAGTAAAAAATGGCGTCATAAAGATATCAACCATCTATCCTCGGGAAATGGCAGGTTAATGAATTTGAACGTGGTTTTGGCAATCAGTCGTGACATTTAATTAATGTCATTTGAGCGCCGTTGATTTTCTCGTTTTTATGCTAATATGGTGTTTAACATGGTATCATCCCCAGTTCGTCTCGTTTTGAGGTATTGATTCCGTAATAAACGAGGCATTAATTCCGCAGCATTTGTTTTCTTCGGTGAATATGAAACATTTTTAATAAGTGCTTTGAATGGAAATAGATATCTCTTTTTTTATTCTTTCAAAGTGTCATAAGTTACATTCAAAATATGGGCGCAAAAGTTGCACGTTTTTAAAATTCTAGGGATATAAATTTGATTTTAGCGTTGTCTTTTGTCATTTCAAAGATTGACTTTTCTTATTGTAATTGATATTTTTACCGTCATCCTTTTTATGAAAGTGAAATGGATCCTTATATGACTTGTTTAGCGTAATTTGGTGCTTTTTTAAGATATTAACGCATACTTTTAACTTGAATTTATAACTCGAGTATATAAGAATGGGTTTCACGATATTCCTCGTGGTAATATGAACCTTATAGTTTTGAATTTGGATATGGCCTTCTAACGGCGCTATTCAAGGAGAATCAACCATAAATATCCTGGCTTATCAGAAACTATTTCCTCATTTATTTCCACTTTCAGGCCAGAATTTATACAATTTGTCCTTGTTATGTGCTGCATAACTTACGAGTGAATTTATTCCGTCGTTGAAGCCATGGAATCATTTATTACATGGAATATTTGTTCTTAGCTTTTACATTCTGCTTGCATTGTGTGTGCATTACAATATACGATTATTAATACGATAATTAGAATGATTTGCAGCAATTTGATTTAATTAGCCTAAGATATCATCGACGTTCGATTAGTATAGATGCAATCGCGCAAAAATTGCCATATTTAAGGTAAGCATTCACCAGAATGCGTTTAGGATAGCCATTACTTATTGTAAAAAATCACATGAGTAGTTTTACCAATTTTACTCATCACACTTACAGTTTTTACTCATCACACTTAAGTCGACATAGATATGAATTTTAGCTACTAGGCTAGCAAGGCAGTTTAGATACTTCTTGAGAGGTAACTATGTTTGTTAACTGATTTGGCTGTACTCCTAAAGTTTTTCTCCATCTCTGTGAGCTTTTCGATGTATTTCTTGCAATACAATCGGATTTATGAAAAGATTCAGCCGATATTCACAGCAGTACGACGTGATTTTCCTTCTTTCAAAACCATTTTCCTTGCTTCTTAAGCTTTTGGATTACCGCTACAATTTCTGGCCATGGAAACGGGGACGTCTCATTTCGCTGCTTTACCCCGCTCTAGATTGAACCGGAATA
The DNA here is from genome assembly GCA_933228895.1 of Platycnemis pennipes. NCBI lineage: Eukaryota > Metazoa > Arthropoda > Insecta > Odonata > Platycnemididae > Platycnemis > Platycnemis pennipes. The sequence goes on along the minus strand of OW121852.1, from coordinate 102,755,139 downwards.
AAGATTCCCATCCTTGTCCTCCCACCGCTCGCCCCAGTAGGAGATTGAAATTCATCACTCATAGCGCTGGAATACTCGCCTTCTGCTCTCGAGCGATTTTGAGGGCTTAATACGCTTAGTCGCCTCGGAAAACACGAAAATAAACAACGACTGTGAGTTTCATTCGAGCGCGCCTCGCTTTTTCTCTGCTCCGCCATGGCTCTCGGGATGAACCGCCGAAAAGGTCAAACAGTTGCGGAGATAAAACAACGCTCGGCGGGGTCATTCGCGGGGCGGGGGAGAATCAGAGAGCTGAGCGCGAGCGGGACCTGGGGAACAAGGGATGATTGAATCAGAGGGGAGCTCTCGGGAGGGCCGGGCTATGGGACCACGGAGGCCGCAAGGAAAACGAAGTGGTTAGGACCTGTAATGCTAAATAAACCAGGGAGCGTTGGCAATTCTCCAGTTTCTTTTTTTAATTTTGAGCTCAGCGATAGGACTCTTCTCGCAGTTGAAACCTACCTCATGCTCCTTGAATTTATCGATCTTGTCGGATGCCGAACTTTTGCCTCTCCATCAAGATGAAACGTACTCTGAATTCATTTTCAAGCCCAGAATCATGAGCTAAGTGAAACTCCTACTGCGCAGTAGGGTTTAGCGTCAAGATTTGGTACATTTAGGGTACATGTATAGTTTGAAGGTTCTGCGATGGTTGGTGTTATAGGGAACTGTCAGATCAAAACTGAATTCCGAAACAAGCTCAACACGCCCGGGTATCTAACTCTTGACCTTTGGATAGCCTTTACGACCTGGCTCCCGCAGTTGGCGTCTAGCGTAGAATGTTTACCGTAATTAATGCCTGAATACATATTTTCACGTGCAAAGATATCTGTGTTGTCAGAGCGAATTGAGCTGGAAAAAATTATCTGAAAGAAGAATTAAGTTCTCAGTGGTCAATTTGCTGAATGGTTTCCAACGTCCTGCCGAACTAATCTTAAAATTAATCTGAAGGCAAACACATTATCGATTTATAGGACAGATTTGAAAGTGTGATCTTTCAATTTCCGACCGGGGCGCATAAGCCGGATAAAAGTTTTCTGTGATATTTTAAATGATAGACGGTGCTTTTTTGCAATAAATATAAAAAAATTACGCCTGACTACGCCTTCTTATCGGTTTTTAATTAAATGAGGGAGGATTAATTTAATTACTTAGGCTCAATGACTTGAAAGTTTGTGCTTGAAATATGATGGGATTTCCTATGTATATGCTGATTCAGGTAAAATTACTACAAAAAAATGTGTATGCGACTACATTGCATAAGTATATACGTAATACTTTGCAAGACATCGTGAGGATGTGTGGCAGGAGGTGAAGATCACCAAGATTGTACTAATTGCATGCAACTAAGGGATACAATGTTACTGCTACATGTAAACATGTTATATATAAGAGTCATGTGCAACTAGAGGTTAGTATGCGTATAATAATGAGGGAATTTCTGGTTATATATCTACTAATAGTTATCTTATTTCCCTCGCATGCATGGTTAGTAATGTTAAAACAAGCATTATGCACTACAGACTATTAAAACAATACCTATTTCACCGGCCTATCCCTTCCCTATGGTGCTTATTATATTCTCTTATGTTACGCGGGGAAAAATGAAATTCTAAATCGGTCAGTGCAATAATCCATCTCTGTAATCTTATTTATCTGATCAAATGTAGCAAAAGACGCTGGGGTCTTAATATTTATCTAACATCTTCAGTGAACCTATCCGTTTTAAATTTCTGCGGGAGGTTTAAGCGATATTTAAACCTACGGTATGATTATGATTTCCAACCTAATTCTTCCATTAATTTGGATACACTGCCAAACCTATCGTAACCCATTTTGACAAATCTAACTGCCGTACGCTGCACACTCTCTAGATATGTGATCAAATCTAATTCATTTGGATTCCATAGACTTGATGAATCTTCTGGTTGGGACCTATTTAGGTAATAGTAATATTGCTCGTTTGTTTTCTCGTCACTTTCCTAGTACTCTTTTCGTATGATAATCTTATCCTAGCTTTCTGTTGGCTTGGCCACATGTATCTTGGCTATCAGAGGGAAGTTTCCTTACGATCAATCTTTATTAATTTGAACACCTATGTACCTACCGTATGGATTCAATGCTTTTAATTGACGCTAGTACATAATAGTATAAGATGACTGTATATTAGTTCCCATTAATATTGGACAATGTCATTGAAAAAATAATACATGTGGAATTCGAGAAATGTTCTCCCACAAAAGTTTAATTTCACTTTTGATCTTATTTCATTCTCTAATATGTCGTCATAATAAGGGGAGGCTCTGGACAGCTAAGGTCATGGGGCACTTACAGATTTGAGGGCAATTATGCACAATTCTGAATCTTTTAGGCCGTTTTCCACGGTCATTGAAACTGCTCAGGTTTCTGCGAGAACAGTTGCGCAATATTTATTGCGCCGTGTAATGCAACGACTTGCGAGGAGTCTCTGCTCCCCTGCATGAGCGACTGCGAGCAAATTAGAACTTGATCTAATCTGATGAATGCATTCACGCAATTTCCATATTTTCCTTACTTGATGGTGCAGATGTAGTGGCAACGAATCGCTACCGGAATTCTAGTGACTAAATAGTTTTTTGACGATGGAAATGGGTGATTATGGGTGGGACATTAATCTTTTGGCGGTGCATCTAAGAGCAATAATTATGAGCTGAGTGATTAATCACGTGAAAGCTTTAATTTCTGCCTTAAAGGAAGAGACTCAGATCCCGTTAACTTGGCCAAATGTGGATTAAGTATACGGGTCTAGGGTGACCACTGTATTGTTTTTAATATGGTTGAAAACATATTTTGAAGTAGTGATAATATATTTCATTTTTAGCTTCCAATTAAGTGCTGATCTTCACGTTATACGATACATTGACGTTATGTCGCTACTCGGTGGTATTTTCACTGAAAAACTGCGCCGACGATTACAGCGTGCATAGCTTTCAACCATGTATTCTCGAAATTTACTACGTCACGGACCTTCGCGGATGATTGCTCAAACGGAAGCAACATCACCCTGCACAATGTCAATGACCGTGTGAAAAGATATTAAGAGAGTGTAGGAAGGGTGGAGAGAAAAGGCTTAAGCATTATCTTACCCTCGGTATTATCATACTCTTAGGAAATGACGTCAAGGGGTTTACAGTTTGACGTACCATCTGACAGACTGAGTAATGTACTTGAAGCTTCCTAAGTGAAGTGCTTGAAGCCACTGTATCCAGAACTCAAGTAGGGGCTGGTATACTTTTGAAAAATCTCCACCACTGCCGGGATTCGAAATCATGTCCTCGATTTGGGAAAGCATTACTCTAGCTATCATACCTAACCGATCACTTCATTGGTCTTTGTACGAGCAAAAGTGAGGTCACTATCCCTTTTTGGTACCATTCCCGTCTCTGAAGTTCTGCGTCGGCAATTACTCAGTGATCACCGGTCTTGGGGCGCGTAAGACTAGCCACTTCGGCTTGTGCAGTGGGGCGGTTAGAAAAGGAAACTGTTTGGGACAGCAGTGGTCGGCAAGATTAATTCCACCCCCGTCACCGTGTTGGGGTTGATTCGGGGTGAGTGGTGAGGTCGAGAGGGCAGACAGTTGGCCCAGCACCGGGCGCAGAGAGAAGGTGCCTCACGGAACTAATCGATGGTGCCTACACATTGGTGTCTTTGTTGATGCTGACCTTATCCCCAAATTAAATTGATTTTTGGAAGCATGGAAATCGGATTAGGTACCTCTCTTTTTTTATTGACCACTCAGAAATTACGTAACAGGATTTGAGGCTCTTTTAACCCCACCCTCATCACATGAATGTTACCATCTTCCCAACCACGTTACCAAACTCTTTGCGTATTTGGAAAGCTTAGCTTTAGGTAAGCTCCTCGATCAGAGTCATACCGAGTCTCTATGTCTTTCTGGTGTTTTTAGCGTATTTGTAACATCTTCAGTGAACCTACCCGCTTTAATTATCCGTAGAAGATTTATACTGTATTTTAACCTAAAATGTAATAATCATCGCAATCTGATTCTTGTAATAGCTAGAATGCTTTGATAAACCTATTGCAACACCATTTAGCATACCTAGTTGCCCTCTTCTGGACACTGTCTACTGCTTTAATGAAAACTAATTGATTTGGATCCCGTTAACTCGCCGCTATTTAAGTTGGGACTTAACAAGTGAAAATGAACTCTACTATTATATATTTTCGTCAAATTACCCTATAACTCTTTTTATATATCCTAGCTTTCTGTTGGAATGTCCTCCATGTGTCTTCCTCTCCATAAATATTTGGTGATTTTAAATTTTAACACCCTAATACTTTTCGGATTCAACACTAACGGTTTTCATTTTATTGATGCTCTAGGATCGTTCTAGTAAATTTGCTTTTTCCAAAACTTGATGGCTTCACGCTTTCTTTAGGTTTAGTTCTAACTGCCATTTATCTCGTTAAGCTTGAATTGCATCAAGATCCCTACTAAAAGAATTCAATATTTTTATAGCAGTATCGTTGCACGGCTACACTGAAATATCACGTTGCCATGCGTGAAACAGCGGTTTACCAGAAGAAAGTTAGGTAATTAAGAGCCTGAATGCCTGTGAAGCTTTAGAATGGTACATTAGAAATCACAATTTAAACCCCATACTAATGAACGTATGCTTAATTCTTATATGAATTTTTGAGCTATTTGTCATTAATTTTAATTAATGGTCACTTACCTTCTTCCGTGCTTAACAACGCAGTTTTTCTTTAATTAGTGCAAACATCAATTCCTGACCTTTATGTGGGAAATTTGAGGATATGTCATCTCTTTTTAGTAATTAATGGCGCATAAATCTTCTCAGACTTCACCTGTTAACACCCCAATTAATACGAGGAAATTTATTCGTAAAAATCCAACCTCCCTCTTGACAATAACTCCGTGAAAGGTGGTGGCGAAAAGGAATAATTTATTCAATTAAAGGTTTAGCGACCACTCTGCAACGAAGGGAAAACAAAACCCCTATTAATGACGCCCCTCATTTGGACGGGATGGAACTCGCGAATTAGATCCGGAAAACCCTCCATGCCATACCTGCGACCTTCTCTGAAATAAAGGGATTGCTCGGCCAAATAAAATAGGAATGACCTTTTCCCCAGAATCTTCCCGCGGACATTTTGGTGTCGCTAGTTATTCCGATACTATAGACAATTTCGTTCATCCGTTTCTTCACACAGGAAGCACACTTTCCGCTTTACAGATGCAGTCAGTTCATGCCAGTGGGGTCCAAAAGATTCGACTTACTAAAAAAGGTCCGACTAACGTCCTCTGAATGCTTTCTGTTTTCCTTACGTGCTACCTGTCTTGTGAATGACCGAACAAAATAATATTTGAGTAGTTGTATTACGTAATAATATCGCTGTAGTTAGGCTTTACTCGTTGTATTACCAGCTTGATTTATTTTTATTTGATTATACCGTTTCCTGGAGCATATGCTCTTTAAGGAAGAAATGAGGTATTAATCGATGTGGAGGAATATTTTTTTTTAACTCAATTGCGTACAATGACAGTATCGGTGACGCGTCACGACGGTTGTATTGATATGGAGTGCGAGTTGGTTGCAAATACCTATTTTAGAGTAAAATAATTTGTAAATTATATCTAGTGAATTTTTAGATTCTACTTGCGTAGAGAACTCCTGGAATAGACCTTATAATGTCAATATCTCATTGCGGTTCGCCAATATACAATTGGCCCTATAATTTAAAGCGGAACATCAACTCGGAAGACTACACGCGTGGTTTTCAAATCCAAGGTAGGAATTGAATCAGTAAAGCAGTGATAATAGTTTACTTAACCCTCATCATAGAGATGGTCTTTTAGAGTAACACAAAACTTTATCAGCATCGACGGATTACACTTTAAGCCACCACTCGATGATGCGTGATGGGGTGCGATTAATAACTACACATTCACTACGCATATGTTACGAAAACATTACCACGCTGTTAGAAATATTAGCGTCCGTTAAGGCCGTTTTACACGGTCATTGAAACTACGCAAGTTGATGTCGCTTACGTTTGAGCAATCGTACGCGAAAGTCCAGGGCGTAGTATATTTCGAGAACACTTGCATGACAGCTTTACACGGTGCAATCGTCAGCGCAGTATTTAAGCGGCAATATACCATAAAGTAGCGGTAGTAACGTCAATATATCGTATAACGTCAAGCAGTGGCGTGCGCAGGATTTACTTCTGGGGAGGGGGAGGGAAGAATAAGGTTTCATTAATATTTATATGCATCACCATAAAATGAAAATTAGGTTATTATTAGCCAAAACAATAATTAAATTAACATTCTCTATCCGTTACGACAATTCAACTACATTTTTCATCCTAATAAGCAAAATTCTAAACGCTAGTGCATAATAATATATTAATAATAAAAAATATATTATACAAAGTACAGTAAGATACAGGGATGCTTTGGGGGTTTTGAACCCTAAACCTCCTCCTCCCCCCACGTCGGTTCGCCCTTAACGTCAAGATCTGTTCAGGAGCAAATAATTGGACGTGAACGATGTGATACATATTTTCACCTCTTGAAAATATGTGCTGAACCATATTGTAAACAAAATTGTTGTCTGCATAATAAAACGCCATGGTAATACTCCACACTAATTTAATGATAGTCAACCAAGGTTTCGGCAACTCAGTGTCATTTTCAAGGTGCATAGTCCTGTGGCGGTTGGGTATATATAGGTTCAAGGTGGAAATGGGAGGAGGTGAAAGTGAATGACAAAGGTGGGGGGGGGGGGGGGGGGAATGGTTTAGGCTGGGGTGAAACGGGAATGGAAGGTGACTCATTGCAAGGCTGTTCTGTAGAGGAATATTTGCAGCCAGAGAAAGGAAATTAGCTAGAGGGTCGAAGGTTGTGAGAAGGGGGACCAGTGATTTTTTGGAGAGGTGAATGGGTGGAGAAAGTTACATGGTCATTACATAAAATATTTTCAGAATTAACAATTTCAAACTGTTCTAAAAAATCCACCTGATAGCCTTTATCAATACCAGTATGTAAAATTTCGTATTTAAAATTACTAAAATGATTGTTACAACATAAATATTCTGCAAATTTTGAGTTACTAATGTTATTTATATGGGAGCTTCTATGTTCTTTCACTCGGTCTCAGAATTTCCGTCCAGTTTGGCCAATATAACAAATGCCGCAGTCTCCGCACTTCAGTTTGTTCACTCCACTTTGGTCTTCTTTTGCGTATCTGTCTTTAGAGTTAAAAAGGATTTTCCCCACAGTGCCTAAATTATAAAATGACACTCTACGTGTTTCGTCGGAAATAAACTTTTCGAGTTTTTGTGCCGTACCTTGGATAAAAGGCAATGTTTACCATTTCTTTGCTCTGTTGTCCGGGGAGAGGGCAGTTAACAAGTGTATAGCTTTAGATTTTTTCCACATTTTTAATCACTCTATAGACTCGATATTGTATATCCGTTACTAGTGGCAATCGCGTAAATTATCGACCGTTCTTTGCCATAATTACAACGAGGCATGGATATATTTACCAGTCTATGAGCCATAGCCCTCAAGGCGGCTAGATTATGACTATGGTGATGATGCGAGTCACTTGGGATTATCGCGTCAGTATAGCTTGGCTTGCGATAAATAGTAAATTTGATAGTCCTTTTTAACACTAACAGTTAAGTCTAACAAGTTTATCTCATTACCACCAAATTCCAAGGAAAAAGTAATATTTTTATGTAACGAATTCAATAAAACAAAGTCACGCCTGCAATGACTTCTTATAAAATCATGGTCGACCTTGTCCCGTATACTCATCCGACATCTGCACAGCGAATTCATGGCTGTGGGCCAAGTTAATGAGATAAGGGGCTCTTCCTTTGCGAAGGAAATTTAAGCCTCTACGTGATTAATCACCCAGCTCATTATTATTGCTCTTAGTGACCCATCGGACGATTAAAAATGCAAACAAATACACCAATTTCAATCGTCAAAGTTTAATAGTTCATACAAGCGTAAAATAAAAATCCTAAAAATTTGCGTTGCCTATCCGATAATTTTCTGATACCTTATAATGTTTCAAGTCTGTTATGTTATCATCAGTATTAAAATTCTCAGTATTAACGAAGCTCTCCTATCATCTAATTTTATCTTATATCTAATTGAATGCTGATCAATTTATTGAGATTTTTTAAATTTTGGTCAATGTAAATAAATGCGGATTTTGTTTGCTCACATCTCTTTTCTTCTACTTTTATTTTTCAGGAAATAAAATCCATTGAATATTTTCGGAATCTCATTGCTCTGATGACGTAGTTTAGGTGCGTTCGATGAAATATTTTGGTATAATGTAAATGCTGTGGGCAATATTTTGAGCATAAGTGTATACTTATACGAGAGATTGATGGTGGATGGAATATCGAAGCTAAACGGAAACTGCATTCCGGGATGTGGGGAATGGGGAAATTCATCGTTCCGCGCATTTATATCACTAGGTTCAATTTATCACTCCAAAGGTTTCCTCGAACGAACATTTCGTTAGATGGATGCCAAATCGATATTTGTGATGGAACGAGGAATACCTTGACACGATGCCGCTCCCTCAGATGGAGGCGAGGACGTTTTCTGAAGTGTTTTTCATCTCGAGATCTGAGCGATTTTTCTGCGTTGAATATTCGTCCGGAAATGATATCTCTTTTACAACGCTTGTGGGAAACTCATATGTGAGATGAAAAAGCATTTACCTTCATCGAATTTAGATTGAAAATGAGTGGAAGTTTGTTTACCGTGCTGAGTTGATACTCAATATAATTTAAACTGTTTGAAGTGGAGACAATTTAATCCAAATGAAATCGGAATCGTAAAGAATAAGACTCCTTTACATGCCGAATTGAAATTTGGAGTCCATTAGTTTTAATCTAATAATTTCAACTGCTTATTATACCAAGCATGATGGACTCATGTTGCAGTAATTCCAAGTGAAACATAGTGAAAAAAATTTGATATTACCCAAATGTAAAATGCGTTTTCAAGGTTACGCCTTAAGGAAATAGAGGCATATCATTCCATCTTATTATAGATATTGCTGAAAGAATATACTACTAAAATGAACGATGATCAAGTTTCTCACGTTGTTTAATGAGGAAACTTGTTACAAACTCTTAATACCTTTGAGTTCCTCTGGGTTCTTTTAATTGTGCATTTGATGGCCTCAATTTATTTGGTAGAAATGGGGACAATTACCCAGTGGAAAACCCGAGATCAAATCTTTCAATGAATTCATCGGGAATGCACCAGATCATCCCTCTAAATGTCATTTACAAGTTTTCTATTCTTTTAATCAGATAATTTCTCGATTGAGAATTTAACATGTGTTTCTCATTCGTGTATATGAGATCCGAAAATTTTTATTTATCCTACTCTACTTGCTCAGAATGATATAATTCTATGTCGTTACAATTTCTCTCTTTTATGTCTTCTTCACGCTACTTAGGTTGAAAAGATATGTCAGCTGATTGCTTAGAGGAAAAAAAATGATTTCCTTCGTTGATGCTCCTCAGAGTATGTTAACTTAGTGGTCACATAAATGTTTGAGAGCTCTATTCCGTGTAACATATATTTTGCGGAAGAAAATCCAGCGCTATGACTACCACCTGCACATTCTCTCGTTACTTCCCTCATCCCTCTTTACCTTTCATGCCTTTCCTCAATTAAATAAACCGCGAAATCGATTTGCCAGTGAAACACACTCCAACGAACTTAATTGCGATGCAAGTTTGTCCTACCGGTGCTCTTGTATCAGAAATTCACATTGATAGGTAAGTCAACTTATACAACCGATCGCACAAACAAATATTCGGTAGCTATATATTAAGTGTGCATGGCTGTTTTGAGAGAAATAAAAGGCAAGATCATGCATAAATATTGATTCTGATTACCTTCTGCCTGTGCCTATTTTAAATTGCAGTTGGCAAAGTGGAAGTATCTCATCAAATCTCATATTTGTGGTAAGTAGTTTAAGACATTTCTCGCTGTATTTTATGCAGGATTTAGGTGCTAAATAATTTTTACATCGAAGACATAATTGCATATTTTATTCGTCAATTCCTATATCCACCTTCTGTCGTATAGTTCAAATCATCCTTTGACGTATCTTGAGATTAATTATTTTGTACATACTCTTGTAATATAAAATGTATCCTAGGTAAAGTCTTTTCACTTGATACCCAATTGTATGCAGTGGTGGGCACTGACACTGATAATTGATCTGAGGGATCTCTTGAATATATGAGACGATTTCATTCAGTAGTAGTCGTCAATCGAAAAATCGGTGTTACGGATGAAGTTCGGGAAAATTATTGTGATTGTAACGAAGTTATTTTGTATTTTAATGACTAGCCAATATCTTTTCTTTCTAGGTAAGCTATTAAATACTTTTCGGAAGGAGTTGGATTTCCTTCCTTGTGTGAGTAATTCTTTCAAATAGATTTTTCCAATCTTTTTCCTGTTTTTCGACGTCTTTCTTCCGGTGAATTTTTCGTTCCTTCTTCACGTGGTAGCCCCGCGGTTTGGCCTTCAACACACAGGATATATAACAGAATAGAGGGCCGAGCGGCCTCGTCCCACATTTCCGTTCCCCATTGATCCTCCATCCCGGTCTTTTCATCTCTGCTTCCCTTTGCCTCCTCCCTCTTCTCAGCCTTCCCTTTATTCCGATTTCCGCGCTAGTCGGAAACTTCCACCGCAAAAATAGTCATCCATTTGGGTGTGACGCACACAATTTGCTTTCCAACTCCTAAAAGTGAGATGACATATACCTCTCGGAACAAAATCGTGAAGATACTTTAAGTTTCAAAAATAAAATCGAGTCATCCTAATGCACCTTCAATAATTTATTTCAAAGCCTGTGGTAAATAGCGTCTTTGCTCCATATTTCAATTTGATACATACATTCAGCTCAAAATATTACGTAGAGAATTGTTCTTAAGGTGTGCTCTGCGACTTTTTCTTATAAACTACGGTGACCGTTTCATTTTCACGCATTCCCTTTCACGTAAAATTACACCACTTACACTCGCATGCATACATTTTGCCAATAGGGCTGCAAACATTGTGGAAAAAAGTACAGTAACCTTTTTAGTTTATCATCTTCGTTTGATACCGAAAAAGTGTTCCATGATGAAAGTTTTAGCCATAAGTTGTTGATTCACGCGCAATATTTTATCATCTGTGACAGGTGTAAAGACTCAGGAAAATACCAATATAAGTTATGATACCAATGATCATTTTATGTAAATATATTGCTACGTTCCGGTTTGCGCGTGATGAATGTTGAAGAGTGATTTGGTGTTGATGTATTTCGTAGTAGAAGTGAGTGTATTTATTTTTTACTTTTGCCCCCTATTCCATTGCCCCTTTTAATTGCGTGGCGTTTTTAATGGCGTGTATTCATTTTTATTAATTCTCACTTTTTAACTCGTATTTAGTTCCGCAATATAAATGTGGCTCTGAAATGCATAGTTATGAATTTTATCCTCCAGAATAGCAAAAGCTACTATTTATCAAATATATTATTTCTCTCAGAGCGGAGCAATATTTTCATTTTTAGGTTATCTTTTCTGGCAAAATAATTATCCTTATACCCACGTTTCTCCTTACATGAGTTGATGGAATCTGTTTTAATACCAAATCCTGAAGATAGAGTTTGGGGTCAATCTTGAGGATTTTTTTTACTTTTAGTGAATAATGAAGGAATTGGTTGATAATGACTGCGGGACATTGAAGAGGTCAGTGAGGTGTGAGTGATGCAGGAAGTATTGCGAAAAAACTTAAGCGCGTATGGCACCTCAAATAACCTGGTCAATGATAAAGGCAAAATATCAGGCCACCTCTTTCTACTCAATGCTATCCTGGAGAGGAACTTTATTTACAGCACTTTATTGTTTACAGTATTAACTCCGGTGAGGACGCCAGAGAAAATTTCATTCTACGAAGCAGGATTTTTAACTTCAAAATTCCAATCATAATAATATTTATGATGTGCACATTATAATGCCTTTTTGTATGCATAATTAAACATTAAAAAAGAACGTATAATCTATTGCTCATCTATCACTAATAAACGATGTTTTTTAAGGTAGAATCTCTTTTATCATCGAACCTAAATTTGAATAAAAACTGCATTAATATTTTATCACATTACTGTCGGCAACATGCTGTGAATTTATATTTTCAGTAAATTTATAGATGATTGAGTTACTTTGGACGTATTTGGTATTGGCAAGATTACATAGTTGAATTTAAATTAGTGTTCCATACCTTCAAACTGAATTTATGTTTCCCAAGGAATTCATTGATAACAAATTAGGGAAAGAAATAAATTGTCTTGCTGAGCATGACATGATAAATACTGCGCAAAAAATAAACAATAACAATTATAGCTTCTAATCACTCAATTTAAAATCAAATGAAATTTTTATAATAGTTACAGGTTGGACTACGAGAAGGTCGTTTTGTGTCTCGCGCCCATCACCTGATATTATCTAATGAAATTTGAGGAAAAAATATAATTTACAATATAATTATAAATATTAGTTACAAATACCTTCCAACAATTTCACTTTTCTCAAAAAATTCCATTAGATTTGTCGGTGATGTGTACATATATGATTAAAAAATTTGTAAAATAAAACGTTATGTACATTTTTTAACCCTCACTTGATATGTTAATGGGCTATGGGAGGTTAAACGATTAATTAACGAAGAACTATAATATTATTCAGTACTTATTGCCTGTTTTTAATACATAAAATTATAATTTTCACTTGGCAATCAATGGTGCAGTTAACATGATTCGGTCGTGTTAACAACAGTTTTCAGATGTAAGTAAGTACAACAAACTAAACTGTCTATAGTAGTTACCTATTTACGATACGTTTTAATTTTATCGACCTCGACTGATCTTTTACTGTTGCAAGGAAAAAAGATATTTTAAATCTATCCGCTCAGTACTCTTTTTAATCTTATTTTCCTGATCGAATTTAAAGTAATGCAATACACTCCTCAGCATGTATACTTCTAACGCCATCATCTGACAGATTGCTCATGAATTTATTCAAAACCTTCTGTTGAATTTTATCAATAGTCTTAGCTAGATGGCTTCTTACTATTAAAATTGATTGCATTGAATTACTAGGAATATCATCAATACTTCATATAAACTTGGTTGATTGTCATTATTTTAAGTCAAACATAAATTTGTTTTTACCTTGAACTATTTCAGATTGACTTTTTAGAATTTTCCATTACGGATGAAGAAATATTCGCAAAGAATTCGGCTGCTGTAAAACTTAAAGGACCTTCTCCAAATTATTTTGCCACCCGGCAGGCATATAGCTAGAGGTGGTCCTTCAGCCCTACCCGAAATTTTTTCCCAATAATTTTGTTGTTCTGATTTTAGCAGAGAACTTTAACAGTGAGAAGAGTTAAGTATGGGCACTGTAAAAATAAATATAAAGCACTGAAAATTAAGGGAAGAGATTTGTAACATGTCGGCACCGAATGGGCAAGGCTGATTTGTTTCAAGTTACGCAAAACTTAGCCCCCCCCTCCCCCCCGAATCAAATTTCTGGCTACGTGCCTGCCACCCGGTACTGTTTAGTCTGACTATGTGATAGGACTAAACGGATGTTTGGCCTCTCTCTACCTTTCCCTGTCATTCACCCTTGATCTAATTCACCTGAAGACTAGGTAATTAGCAATCCCATGGCAATGAGTTTTGGAGGGTCGGGACAATTCTCAAGCGTTGTCACTTGTGAAATTCGTAACCATTCACGCGTCAATATGGGAGTCACTCGTGAATAACGAACCCACAGTGATGGCCACCTCCTTAGACCTACGGAGAAAGGTTGAAGGGCAAATGGGACATGGGCGGCCCCTGGACATCCCTTCAATCCTTAGTGAGCAGTGCAGAAATGCCTTTCGAAGACCTCATCCTGCTATCTCCCAGCCGTTCCGCCATTCCGCTGCGAACAATGCTCAGCCGTTTTGCTATTCTTCCCGAAGAAGTCATTGTGCACAATGGGCACTGGTCATTGTTCCCCACTGGCCGACTTATCCTTTTAAAAAGAGAACGTATACCGTTTTCCTCGCTTCGTATCTTATCCAATATTTTTTTACCCGGAATCTAAAGGTTACGGTGAAGGAAAATCGTTACCGGGCGCAAATGTATAGTCCGGAAGAATTCAAATTTAATTCCGTCATGCATGGTTGCTGAATGTGAAGGATGTCCAGGAATTCAATGGGAGCTCAATACGATTGTGAGATTTAGGTCTGCGATGAACTTTTTCAGTGGCCGCATCCCAGTCAGTTGGGATACATCGGTTTTTAGTAATATTTTTTAATCTGATAGATATTTACTTTGATTTTTTTAAAACTCTCGGTGCCAATCGTGTTTGGCTATCTGCCAATCTCCAGTACATGCTCATTTTCAAATATAACGTCGTTGTATAGATAATTTGCCTTTCAAATGCCAAATAATAGCATTTTCCCTATACAAGGGTCGCATGAAATATAGGATAGGGAAGAAACCAAATTATTCTCAATACAAAGTTTACTGTTTAATATTTACAAGTTTTGAAAATTGTGCTCAAAATTACAGTGTTTTACTTACTTTTCAATATATAGACACTAAGTAGAGTAGCAAACAGAAGTGATATTGGGATAAAACAATTTAAGCTACATTTAATCACTGACACTACTGTTAATTTAGCCGGGATAATATTATGCTCCACATAATACATTTACATACTAAATTCTAGTTGAAGTTAATTTTTTTAAAGCATTTTGATTTGATTTCATAGCAAATTAGTAATCAAATAAAGTTGTTATTTCCTATTGAAGGAAATGTATAATATTATGAAAGATTTATTTATGAGGAATAATATTATCTTGCATTAAATAACTATTTGGTGTCATTTGTGGGTATCATTTTGTTTCTCGTGGATGCATGCTGTTTTCCTTGAATTGGTGATACTTAGTGGCATTACTGGAGTGGTATTGGAGTTTTTGTGTCATGTAAGTAATATTTAAACGGGGAATTACTCTTTGCATGCTTGCATGGTAGTAAGTGTTCTCTCTGATTGACAATACATGCCCGAAGATGGCCCCCCTCTCCCCTGTCACACGCCCTTGGAGTGGCTTGAAATGTATTATGTAGATGTAATTTTAATTTGATAAATAGTATTGCGATTGTAATGAAGGAAAATTAAAACACTTGGCTTCCTACAAATTTACTTTTATTGCCGACTAGTTACGATACACTGTACCATCATCAGGACTAGTGGTTAAGCAAACCTTGATACCTAGTTATATACTGAATAGTTGGGGTAGTGAATACGCGGAGTGGGGAAGCAAGGGAAAGGAATGTAGGGGGGGGGGGGGGAGTTAGGAGTGGAGCCTGGGTGATGTCATAGGGAAGGTGAACTTTGGTTGTCTGGGGATTTCTTTCCTCCTCAACCATTCAGCGTATTGCGATTGTGATGACGACCATTATCTTCTTTCCGTGCCATTTAAACTAGCATCCTGTTTTAACTGGAAATGACTTGGTTCCTCCGCAGTGTCCATGGAGTGGTCCCCAGAGGCTGAGATGAGGAGGCTGGCGGTGACGTCCCGCGTGAACGGGGTTCCCGGTGGTTCCTTCTCCGCCACCGCCGCCCCTGGGGGCATCTCCCGCCGCAGCCGGCCCTCGACGCCGCCCCCAGGGGTCCTCCTGTGCCACGGTGGTGCAGTGGTCGGAGCGGAGACCCTCGTGGGGAGGAGCTCGTACGCTCTCAATTGGACCTTGCCCGCGGCGGGGAACGACGTTGTTCTACGGTGAGTGCTAATTCATTATTCCTTAATCCAGCATGAACAATTTTCGTGCGGAAGAGCATCCATCGCTGCCGGAGGTTTTACTCCTTTGAGCTGTGATTGTCGTACAATTCCCTCTATGCTGAACTCCGGAGCAAGGTGAAGTCACTACGAAAGGAAGGAAAATATTTATGTAAATTAAATTACTGGGGCCAAACTAACTGGGATACCAGTCCATTTTTCGGCAATTGAGCAGGGGGGAACTGGACATTGCGTCATAGTGGCAATTTTCCTCCAGGTTTGTTTCACCTATCTTTGAGTTAGTAAGGGGTTAATAAGCCAACACTAATATTATCCTGATGTCATGAGCTGTGATTAATGGGGGCGTTTACTCGGAACCAATATCGCAGTTTTGTACACGAAATCGTTAGATGGAAACGAAAAAAGAATGTTAGTGAAAAAATTAATCTTCTAACCACAGCCATTCACTCATAAATCAAAAATTAAAATAAGGAAAAGGTGACGCCCACCGAAAACTCTGCTTTGATAACATTGACGTCATTTTCCTCCCGTCCTTTACTGCTTTTCGAGGAAGGGAAGGGAGTGGAGGGGGGTTCTCGGAAGGTCTGCTCGCACAGATGCTGTCGCAACTGCTCCTATTGGCAGAGTCAGCTGTGTCCCCCTCATTGCGATGAGGCGAAGTAGCTTCGCGGGCCCAGTTGTGATTGGACGAAGTCGATGTACGCCAGAGGTTGCACCACTCTCACTTTTCCGAAAGGGTTAAAAACATCAGTTTTTCGCCGCTTATAACTCGAGAAATAATTGACGGATCAAAAAACGGGAAAAATAAGGGTAATTTTATTTGACAAACTCTATCAGATTCAGCAATAAAATAAATATGGTAAACGATTCCATTCACTATAGTAGCACGCTATCTGTTCAATGTTCAACCCTAATGGTAGAGCCTACTAAGTAGTAATTACAATGGCTTTTAAAATTCGCACATTAGGATACGGAAACCAGTTTATTATGCTTTGATGTCTATGGTTCACGGGTAAGGTATGTAAGGCACAGAAACTCATACACCTTGCGTAAAACTCGAATTAGAAGTCTTGGGGTTTAGATACTCTAACACCTATAAGGATATCTCGCACCGTCTAACCTATGATAATAATCCTACTGAAAGCATAATATCGATGCCCTGGGTTGGATTAGAATCCTGGCTGGCGTAGGATTTTTCTTGGAACGGAAGAAGAATGGAGATAAAAATGGAGTTGGCATTAGCATACTCTTTACGAAAGGTGCCAACGGGCATACCTTTGTGGACGGTTGAATTGAGTTTTGAAATTGAAGTACATTCCAGACAGTGCTCGAGTAGGGACCAAGATACCAAGGAAAAATCTCTACCACTGCCGAGATTCGAACATGAGCCCTTGGGTTAGGATGCCACCTCAGTAACTCAATCCCATGTCATCTTTCTGTCTGCCCAATTGCTGATTAAATAGTCTGGCGTTTCGCCGAGTTCAGTCGCCAAAGTACTTACACCTGTATTTCATCGTTTCGGATCGGGTCAGTACCAGAATGTAGGCAATCTTTCGTAAATCACTGGTATTCACGGAGTTTCCGTTGTAGGAAACATATATTCTCAAAAGTTTTCTCAAAGGGGAAAAATAAAAGCAATTCTTGAAATGCCAATTCTAGTAATTCATATTTATAAGGGCAATTGATATTTGGAAAGAACGTTTCTTTGGGAAAAGTTGTTTCTTTTGATCTATGTCTGTATCTTTGGTAGAGATGTGAAAGAAACTCATTTTGAAGATTTTTTATATTTAGCGCAGTGCTTTATCATGCTCTAAAAACTAAGTTTTAGAGAAAAGAATATCTTGGTACATTCGCAAAGAAAAAATCAGTCACAACCGTTTTTACCTACACATTCATCATGGATTCATCTGCAGATGAAATTATGAATCGAAAATTAGAATTGTAAGAATAGCGTTATATATCTTTGAGGAAATGGGAGGAGATTACTTTCCGCTACTGATATGGAGTGTAATTCAATGATGCGTATTTGAAGTTACCCGTTTTGACTCATTATCAGTAGAGGGAGAATAAAATGGACGTGTATTTGAGGTATGATAGTTTGAAGGTCAAATTGCAAAAGTCATTGATTTTAGGCAATTCATTTAATGAAGAGTTTAGCTGTTTCGGGGGGGCAACAGGTGTTTTATTTCAGAAAAGACTGTCAAGTTGGATCAATTAGGTTATCATGGGCAATGGAATAACAACTGCCTTCAATGAAAAAAATGGCAACAATTCCAAGAATATGATGAAAAAGAATGGCATTGTAGAACGAAGTGAAAGAAGTGTGGAAAAGCAAACGTTAGTAAATACGTAGGACAGAATGGAATATTTCACCAAAATGGCCTAAGCGGCATTAAATCCAGAAGTTTGGGGTAAAACTAGATTACCAGCAAGAAGAGAGAATATATCGTGCCTGCAAAAAATTTGCTTTATTCCTTTCAAAGATATCGGAAGTAGTATTTTTGTGGCAAAAAAAGTATCTGCATGAATGTGACGCCAAATGAGAATTGGCCATTGGAGAAATCCCTTGTGGTGCCAGCGGTGCAACACACCCCGAAACGTGGGGGTGGCAAACTCTTTGAAAAATCTGTGAAATCGGAGGTTGGTGGGGTTGATGTTGGTTGCATAACTAGGGGAACATATATACGGGCCGTCAATTTATCTGTTCATTCATTGCAACAAAGTTTCATTTACAATCGTTACACTTCTCAAGAAAATACGTACGATACCTTACGTTGGTGG
Organism: Platycnemis pennipes; assembly: GCA_933228895.1. Lineage (NCBI taxonomy): Eukaryota > Metazoa > Arthropoda > Insecta > Odonata > Platycnemididae > Platycnemis > Platycnemis pennipes. Next base: position 102,736,397 of record OW121852.1, on the reverse strand, counting down.
GCACTCAATAATTTATTACGACGATAATGACCAAAAAGCACGTTTTGTATGTACAGTCCACGCGAAAAGGCTCAAGTTGCAGGATTTATATCTCAAAAACGGAAGAAGTGATATTCATACAGAGCATATCAGCGGGTAGATAATTCAGTCTTTCGTTTAATGCACGTCGGACTTTTTCAAAGAATCACTGTTGTGGAATCTCTTTGAAGTGAGGATGAAATATTTTACAATTTTTTTTTCGAGTCGCAGAGGGCAGCGTCACTTTGTCATAAGGGCGGTTGTCATAACAATATGAAATGCACAAATGAAAGGGAATTACGATAGAATATGAATTGTACTTTTTTCATGATGTCCTTTGAGTTTCAAATGATTTACTTACATTCGTTTAAGTTATTCTAGCAAATTTACGAAACCGGGTTTTCACCGTAAGTAGGCAACGTTAGAAGCACGCAAACACTTTCATCTTCAATTTACAATTTGTAATCAGAATCTATTAACGTCATAACACTTGGCCATGCCGCAATAATTTATTTGAATTTTATATTTTTGAAAATGAGTTGAGGGTGAAGGCGGAAACTCCGTATGCGTTGAGTATAATGATATCGAGTTCAGTATTGATGGCAGAACTTCATTTTTGCCGCTATTTCAACACGCTTCACACGTGGTTTTTTGTCTACTTTTCGAAGAAGGTTGTGCTTTCAATTAATAATTTTCTTTTCACCTCAGACCTTCCCAAGGCTAATGCTAAGCAGTTGTCTCACATTTAATGTCGGGAAGTATTGGTACTCGCGTATTTTTGATATTTAGCAAGGCCGTCTCGATATACAGGCCTGTTACAAGGGACGAAAAATCTCTTTTACGTCACGAAAGAAATCCGAACGAAAGGTGTTGTTCAATTGTTAACCGGCTTATTTATAGGACTTTAACTGTTGACATTTGTATGTTCATGGTTGGGAGAGTGAAACGTGCTGTTTTATTCGTATGTATTAGCGTTTTGTAGTAGTAGTTAACGATTGTATTTGCTTTTTTATGCAATATTACTATTTTATACGGATCTTTGTGGTTTTGGAATCCTAAGACAGCGAAGTTAACAGCGGTAAATCAAAGTTAGACCGCCATTAACATGCCTATTTCATTATTTACCTTGGCGTTCTAGGTTGCAAGTTAAATTCCTTTTACTTTACTCGTAACTTTTGTCATTTAGTATTACTTAATTTGTGTTGTTTATGTTCATGATAGTATTTTCTCAGAATCCTTTACCATGGGGTTAGCTTGGCAGCTGTATTTCTTTTAGTCTCTTATCACTACTGCCATCCACTTTGTATTCGTGGTTAAATGGCACCGAGAATACTTTTAGTTAAGAAAACCTCAGTAACGTTGTTATAATACAGTTCTACTCGCTCAAAACTAAATGAAGTTTCCAACTTAATTGAATATATAGCTGTTACTGACGACACTTTTCGTGTTGCACGCTTGTACTACTTTTCGGAAACACTGATAATTTTTTTAAATCGGTGTTTTCAAGTATCAATCTTTTCATCCGTTCTTTTATATTTTTATGTATATAGTTGTCATTTTACATACCTATACCATAAACTTTAATGTAAGAAACTCAAACTGAAAGAAAATGAGAAAGCATGCCTCCAATATTTTCCTAACACATAATAAATACACCACGTGGCACATTTATTCTATAAAAATATGACAACCAAATTCAAACAAAATCGGAATCTCAAGACAGAAATAACCATCATTCACTTCAAAATAGGAATTTCAGGAAATAATTGCAGTAAAATATTATTGTGACTGAAATGGCCAATTATATTTTACTGACGAGTGTTAGTATTACTTATTTCTGCAACGGTTTATTCTAGGGTGAAATAAGATATACATAGAGCACATTAGCCCTTACATTCAATTAAATTTAGCCGCATCCGGCGAACATGGTGGAGTGGCATCTCAAGGCTCAAATTGAAACATAGCAAGTCGTACCTACTGTCCAAAAGTTTACGTTGAAAAAATTGGACGGTAGAACTTTCACACTTAATTTTTGACACTTTAGCCGTTATATTCAAGACGATATTTAATGCTACAAGTACAATACTTTCAATATTCGGAGATTATCGCCGAGGGAAGAGCTTATAAGAGATATTCCTGAAAAAACTAATATACAAGAGCAGAACGTGAAATACAGCGTCTAGGAAAATACCAACGGAAAATGTTAACTAATTCGCTCAGGCTTGCCATAATAACATCCTTTGTTATAAATAAATTACATCCGCTAAGTACATGTGGTTATAAAATGTTGTTGAAATAAGCTCCAGATTTTCCATAAGTATAGCTAATTCACCAAAGCTCTAGGGAAACAAAGACTTGCACTTTAATGGGCAGTGTGTGGTAAGAACTTCTACGCCAACTGGCGTCTAAGGATTAGCAATGATACCGCACCACCTGCTAACGAGCCAGTTAGTCATGAGCCAACTCTGTTGAAACTTGAAACCTGTAGCGAAGCAAGTACTTTGTCGCCTTGTTAGAATGTGTTTGCATGATGGAGGTGTGTACAAGTCTGTTGAACGTCACGTGGTATGTTTGCAGAATTTCAAACTAATTACAAGGACGAAGGAAAACGATGGGTACGAGCTTGGGTAGCCATTCTCGAAGCATTAAAGTTCATCCTAAAGTGATGAGAGGCCCTAACAATCAACCTGACTTAGATTGTGAAGAAGCTAATTAAAACCTACTCAAGAAAAATACCGTATTGTGCGTTATCCTGTTCCGGTAGTGACGCGTGTGGGAAAAATCATGGAGAGAGACAAATACCATAAATATTTCGGATGAGAAAAATATTTGTTAATATAGTGAATTGGAGATTTGATCCCATTAAACGAAGGAAATATTGATATGGTTAAAATAGATAGTTATCTTTTGTAACATTTAAGTATTCCTTCATAAGTATTTTTATGATCTCACTAGCTATAAATGATTATTTACCATTTTCCCTTATTCTTGTATCTAGAAACTCGGAGTCAAAAATCTATTACTGACTTATGCTTTTGTTGCTTAAAAATATACCCATAATGCATTTTTCAGCAACAAAATATATCTACGGAGTTGGGGCAGCAAATTAAATATTTTATATGGAAAAAAGAAAAATTTCAATATAAGTAAGTAATTTTTCTATTTGTGTGCAATCTTTGATGCATGAAATTGATTTCGGGAATAAGGACGACGCGATAGTTAAAATGAGACTGCGGGAACTTTTTAGAACGCGAGAGATGCCTAACTATAGGGCTTTCTTAGTTAATTGGATCAATTATTATGTAGAACACCATAAAAGTTAGATTTGGGAAATGCATAAAATATTATTTAGAGTATTGCATTAAAGTTAATGAATATGTTACTTCAATTATTAGAAATTCCTCCATGCATTCTATTAACCTTGGTTGATGTAAAAATAACTTTAGTTTCACGGTGACCTCACCATCCGCACATAAAACTTACCTGGAGGATTTGAATTCAATTTGACAGCAATATCAGAACATCAGTTTTGAAAACTTCAAAGGGGACTAATGAAAATTAAGACGAGAAATATATCATTTTTGAAAGAGTCTTAAGAAAAGCAGCCTCAACCTCATTTTACGTGTTCTCCATAATGAAATCAAGACCTCAAGGCACTCCTAGCCAAATTGGCTTTGAGAAATGTATCAATAAAATAATTCTACGGTCTTTGGTGTGCTTCTTTTAAATCGAATGTGATGGATTGGTATTTGTGATTGTTTATGGACAATTATACACTAAGATTGCGAAAAAAATACTAATATTCCTACACACACAAATACGGTAGATCTAATGGGTAAACTTCATAATCCTAAAATAAAATCTTTATTCTGCCAACATGCTTTCATTTCAATACTGTTTGTGTGTATTAATTAGACTTTAGCAGCTAAAATTTAAAAATCTATCGGGATACTTTATCGAGAATCGGGATGCTATTTATTAGTATTTCCGTTATTTGGGAAGAAATACGTTTTTCAAAATTTAAATTTTTATTCTTTTACCAAGTTCTCTCTGGCTTCATTAGTCCTTCATATCAAATATCTTTGAGCTTTGATTTTTGCTCCTTCCCAATCGTACGATATCTATTTTAATTTTAAGATTAATATTTTGTAATGGCATCAAATGCCTATGGGTATCCTACTTTTTGGTTAAGTAGTTGAGCGTCGTTATTTAATGACGGATCTTCGTTCCCAATTTCCTAAATAATGGAAATGAATCATGAAAAATTGTATTCACTGTGTCAAAATGATAATCCATTGCTCACTTATAAAACAACTACAGTGATTCCGAAAGTGACCAATTGAAAATACCGTGCGGTACATATTCAACATTTACAGATGAATGTCCTATTTCACTTTTTCTTTAGTAGTTTACAATATTTATTGGCAAAACTGATTCAGCATGTTCACTCTTTATTCACTATGGTTTTTAATTAACAAAATCGAGTTCAACATCTTTCACTAATGTTGGGGGATGACTGGCTGAAGCCCAAGTATTAATTTCCCTATCAACTTGCAATTCCTCAATCACGTTGGTTACTTTTAATAAATTTAGCTGCTCGTGTACCCTGGTGAATTTTCTCCAATCAACACCTAACGAAGTGGTCCTTTTAGAAACTAGAATTAACACAATTTACGCTGCCGCGCCTCGAATATCAAATTATTTAAATTTGTGAGACTGTCCGTCAGCTTATTTCATTTCACGAGTTGCGACTCAATCAGCGGAATGAATTTGACACCCCCTTAAAAAAGAACGGTTGTAGTACTATCTACATCTCGACGAATAACTCTCGTTTACACTTTTTCAATGCATATATATTTACAGATATACGAAAAACTATTTTTACTTTATTGGTAATAATTTCACTGCTCAAAACTTCATAATGAGGGAACCATTAGAGATTTTGTAAAGACCGAGAAATCTCAACACGAATGGAGGATACCAGCTTCTATACGTACGGAAAAAGTTAGTGAAAATTCAAATGGGAACGGCTAACGGTCTTCAATATTGCAACAGAGAAACTTCAGTATGCTATGAAATCCATTTTTTCCTGTCGGTGAAAGGTCGCGCTAAACTAAATATATAGCATTGTTACCAGGAATTAGAACTAACTTGAAATGGGTTCTAATACTTTATGCAGAGGGTTTTATATTCATGTTTTTCTTTCCAAAATGTAAATGAAATAAGTCAAAGACAACAATTTGGTAAAAAGTAGTATTATTACCATATGGTTTATTTTATCATCTTTGGTCATACATTTGAAGACTTTTACTTAAACATCATATTATTACCCTTTAATTAGTATGTTAGGTCGGGAGTTGCTCTTTGATTGTACTATGATATTAAAATGTTTGAGGTTATCTTTTCAAGTCGTGATATTGAATTTGGAATGTATGTGTACGTGAGGTATATCATCGGAAGTGAAGAAAAAACAGAGACAGACTATGAAATTTATACGAAATGGATTATGACTTTTGGGTTCTAAAGTTGTCAGTTTCATGAAAAGATGTTTGTTTGACCCAGATATCCTGCTGTTGACGTGTCATAAAATACTCTTTTTCATAGGCTGACATGCGTAGACAACGAGAAATGCAAGCCGGAAATATTAAGCTACGTAACGACTGCGGATGCGGATGTCACCAGCAGGCAGAAAGCTAGGTGAAGTGTTGTTTGATGGCTATTTATTTTTATTGTGACCGTTTTATACTTCCTACCTGCCTCAGTGATATGCAGGGCACCTATTTATTTCTTCCATCTTCTGCGCTCATCTAATGTGCCATGTTCCATCATCCTCTTTGATATTCTATTGAGGATCAGACATTTATTAATTTCCACTGATTTTCTACATTTTACTCCTCTCTCCCTCCCCATATTGCTCGGTAAAATGTACTCGAAGACCTTTAATCCCATATATTACGATCTATCCAACTAATCAACAGTGAAAACCCTCTTTCCGTGCTTTATAAAACAGACGTGCTTTTGAAATATCTGAAGTGTTTCTCCGTGTCATTATCAAATCGTTAATTAGGATTATTTGCTACGTATAAAGTTGGGTACCTCTTACTGATCCATCGCTTTTTTAAAACGCCAGTTTGTATAAATTCAAAGCTTTTCCCAAGGACTCTGCTACCAAGGTGCATGCAAACGATAATCAATAGCGTATGCTCTACCCCTGTTTTCTATTACTGAACACATTAATTACCTTCTTCAAAGATTTTAATCTTGCATACTTTGAATTATAATCTAAGTTTAAAGTACTGTTTGTAAAAACGCTCTCATAGTGGAACCGTAAGAGTTTCTCGTTGGCCAAAAGTTTTCAAAATTCGGTAAACATTTGCAGGAAAACGAAGGTAATCAGATTCTTTGGAAGGCTAAACATGATATTTTCTGGGCCGGGACAATGTTATGCTCCGAGTAAGCGTTTAGATGTAATTTGGTAGCAGAGTCCTAGGGAAAAATTTTAAAATTCTGGAGCTTTAAAAAAGGTATGAATCAGTGAGAGGGACTCAGATTCAAGCGCAGCAAAAAGATCGGTAAGGACTAATAGGGAGGATGGCAATGTATATTTTTTTAAATATTGTAATTGACGACGGAGAAATGACGAGGTGGGATGGTCTAAAGCAGAGTAGGTAGTACAATAGGTTGAGACGTAATAAAAGATGTTTTATATTAGGGATAGGTCGGTTCCACTTTTTTTCGGTTCCGGTTCGGGTTTTAACTTCGATTCTCGGTTCCGATTCTCGGTTCCGGTTCTCAATGTCTCCGGTTCTCCGGTTCTTTTACACTTATTTTGCATTGCTCAATGGTAAGATAAGGTAATGAATAATCATTTTCAGAGACATACTGCTTGAAAAAGAATACTTCATTATATTTTTGTGTATAGTCATTTAACGACTGAATTACAGTAATTCGCGGCTACTTTGAAGCATCTAAGTATACTATTTCACCAGGTTTTAATGTGAAGCCTCCACTTTCAGAGTGTGAGCAGGTATCAAACTGGTTTTCGCGCCAATTATTTCGGTACCGATTATTTTTGGCCTCGGTTCCGGTTCCGATTCTAAGCTCAAGAACCGGTGGAACCGAGAACCGAAGAACCAAACCGACCCATCCCTATTTTATATATGATAGATGAGGAGAGAATTTGGGTGGAAATTCCGAGGAAACAAGGAAAAAGTGTATGGTGAAAGGTTTTATACACAATGGGACATTGATGGTTGCTATTTGGGGGGGAAGATAATAGGGAAAGAGGGATGAAACAAGTAGGAATGTTGAAAAGCAATAGGAGGTTTGGTTTTACCGCTAATTTACTCGTTTACTGACAGAGGCAGACTTTTCATGGCGATCCCGGTCCCAAATGGAAAAATCAATAAATTCAATACTCCGTCCGTTGGATGGGACGTAGAACTGTGGAACTGGCTTGGCGAGAGGGAGAATCGGCAGCATTCTTCAGCAAAAAGAAATGAACCATTTCAGTCTATATTGGGAAGGGAGATAGTGATCTGAACCATGACTAAACGGGAATTGAGCAATTAAAGCCGAAAAACGCTGATTTAGAGGATGGTTCAAAAGAAAATATCGTACATAAAAGAAAAGGGCACAAGCTATTAGACCCAAAACTATTTGATTATTATGTAATCACGGTGATTTTTACTGTGAACGGCGAATTTCCTCATAACTAATACAATCACTTTTATCATGGTGAAGGTCGAAAGTCGATCTTTTGGTAAATCCAAAGCTGTACAATTGTGATAATATATATTAATATTCTTATAACTTCAACTGACTCTTTCAGTGGCTCTTATGAGACAATGTAACTCCTCAAAGGCAGTTGCGTATGTAATTATTATCTTCGGAGAGAAGCTACCGTTTTATCGTGTTCTTTATTTATACCGATCTATGGAAAGGAATATGACAATTTTTATGAATTTGATCAACATTATTGATCTGAAATGAAAGAAATTCATCAAATACACAATAAACAATCGGGCTACGTATTATAGAAGTAACTGCGTATTGGCACTTCACAAGATAGAGATTAAGAATTGAAGCGGGTAAACAAATTTTAGTTTAAGGATATATTAAGAACATGGTTTCCAACATGTATGCCAGCAGGAAAGATCCTTTTTGTTGATATTGCCTGCATTGTGAAAATTAAATTTTTACCTTAAACTTCCCTTCTTCATAATTAACTTTTGGCCCTGCAAAACAAATGTAGCTGAGCTCATTTTTTCATTTTATATGCAATTATACCAAAATGTTTGCGGAGAGCTAACTGCATTTTCTGCCAGAAAATTCCAGACTAATCACTGGGGGATCTAATTTGCGGCAAAGTAATTCCTGCTGGAAAAAATTGCTCCATTGTGTACCGTATTCAGTCCACATTCTATCTTGGCAAGGCCTCAGAAAGTAAACCTTTCTCCTATTTAGCCTTAACCTACTCAAAAAGGCCAAGTTCAAAGAAGCATTAAACTTGGGGGATCTCCAGAATGTTAGGCATCATCGGGAGAAATAATATAAAGAGCCCTTACCGATTCAAATATTAAGTAGTGCTTAAGGTCGAATAACCAATCCTATTATTCGTTGTTGCTGTAAAGGCCTTTGGCGTCGGGTTTTGAAAAGAGTAGGTCAAATTTCAAGGGCGGAGAGAAAACAACTCTTATTCCACGAATGTGTATTATAAGTTTGCCATTTAGGACCCACACTGCTTGCATAAATGCGCTGGCAAAAATATTGTTGGATTTCGTTCACCAAAAACAAATCAGGGCTTCATTCTAAAGTGCAATGATACTAATGGATAGTTGTGCCGAACAGACGTTTTTACTTCGATAATTCTTATTAAATATCTTATTTTAAAAATATCCAAAATATTAAAAATGTCCATGATCAAGCTACAGGGGAGGAAGAACTTAGCAATCTGCACGCGGAATGTCAAAGGTCTTCTCCCTACATTTAAGCTGACCCTACTAAAAGAAGAGCCGACGCGGAAAGAATAGGTATATGTGAATTATCCGGTATACATTGGAAAGATCAATGCCATTTACCGACGGAACGTCGCTATATTCTGGAGGCAAGACAGGCGATGAAACGGAGTCGCATTCCTTGCTAACAAGAGGATCACTCAGGCTGTGTATTCCTAGGAGTCTACAAGTGACAGAGTATCCCGTATATCCCTTCAGACAAACCGAGGAACCTCCACCTAATATGCATGCCACAAGGGATGAATGACCTAGACGCTCTTGAGGAAGGCGTAGAGGCAATCTATAGTGCTGTGCAAGAAATGCTAAGAAATATACCCTCAAAAGAACCAGTGTTAAGAACCATTGGTGACTGCAAAGCAATGGTTGGCTGGTTATTCAAGGGAGGCGACCAACAGCTGAGGTCATTTGCGCCATTTAGAATAGATGGGTAATTGGGTAATGATAGGAGTTTACAGGGAACGGAGGAAGGGTGGAGAGAAACCCGGCGTCGGCATTAGCCTACTCTTAACAAAAGCCGCCAAGGGGACCACGGATTAACGTCCCATCCGACGGACGGAGTATTGATCTTGAAATGCCCTCCACTAGGCACTCAAGTGGGGACCGGTTTTCCACAGAAAAATCCACCACTGCCAGGAATCGAACCCGTACCCTCGGGATGGGAGGCCAGTACTCTAGCCTCCACACCAACCCGATCCCCACTGCAAAGCAAAAGTGGAGAAAAGGGAAGAAACCTGAAAAGTACAGTTAGGTTGTGTGAGTTAAAATATAGGAAAAAGAGGGGGAAACGCCACAGAAGAAGAAGAAAACGTGTTAGTGAAGAGGTATGGTGCCGCTTCATATTCATTCTGATCTTCACGTAAGGGTCTCCCATTGAATCTGATATAAGCTAAGGATACTAGCTGCCAGCGCAAACTGCTGACTCAACTGAGGTACTCACGAAGCCCAGCGGGGAATAGAATAGAAATCAACAGTGCAAAGATGTAGTTAATGATCATCAATAAATAAGTAATAATCCCGTTATGAAGGAGATTGCTTGTTTTGAGGTCGTAGAGGAATTGATCCTCCAGGGTTCCATGATATCTACCTTGAAGGAATTTCCTAGCGAAATTAGGAGGGAACGGCTATGGCCAGGCCAGGAAAGATAAAATTAAACAAAATTGGAGAGACTGGACTGTCTTAAAGGACGTCAAACTACATTATTCCTTCATATTCCCCATTGCAGCTTTGCACGTGGGCATTTACATAGGCAGACGGGAAGAAAATTGAAAATTGCTCTTTTGGTCACGTGGCTCGGCACTTATTTAATGTTTTTTCACTTTCGATTAAAAAGTAGGTTTACCCGTTTTTCTTAAACATTACTCTCCAGTTGTAAGGGGAGAAAATATAACGTTTTTACGTCAATATTGCCTACTTACATGGCTAATAGAAAACCATTTGACGTTAAAGTGATGTATTTTAAAAATGCATAAATTCATTCGGTACATAACTTCATCCCATGGCAGCTATTAATAATCATAGCAATGCACGAAGAAGAACTCACAGCGACGAGAGTAGAATAATCATGCGAATCCATAAGAAATCACGGTTCATAAGCTTAAGACGCATGTGCATTTGCTTACATGAATATTCCCTATGACTATGGCAGTCACTTTAATGCAGTTTCCCGCAAAGTACTGCACTACACTTAATCATATACGTTGAGCCATCATTTTCCCAGTATGTAATTCATGTGAATGGAAACTATTGGTCATGAATCGCACTTGGGAACAAATAGATATGCATTCAGAGAACGCGCTTCTATCGAATAGTTAAATAACGTTCGAAAAAAAGCCGACCTTGTTTCATTTGAGAAAAGCGAGCGAATGGCATATTGTCACGCTCGGAAAATTGCAAGGTCCGCTTAATCCTAGATGTTCACTCGGTCAATTTAAAGGAGTGCAATTGGAAGGAAAATTCCTCGTAGAGGATTTTTTTCCCTATCACCGGGTAAAAATTTTAAATGGATGACAGACGGAATGATCATGACCACGTTGTTAGTCCGCATTCACGCCCGTCAGAATTTGAATTTAACTTTATCTGCAATTTAGTTCTTTAAAAAAATGTGAAATAAATAAACATGCTATTTTACCTCATTTTTGCCCATTGCAAAGCGTGTAAAAGTTTACAAAGTGTAAATGGGACCCAGAAAAAGAAATTCTAATACCTAATTACTATAAAAAGTAAAGCTACTTGTTTTGTTCAAATTTTCTCCCAGGGTAACGAAGTGGCAATTTAATATTTCAACTAAAATTGATTGAAAATTATTTCAAGAAATTTGATATTATTGATAAATGTCAAGGCTGAAATATCACATTTAATTAAGTATTACTAGAGTATCGAACTGTTCCATTATATTAAATGTATGATACTTATTCCGATTAGTTTATACGCATGTCTGAATAAGCGATTCCAGGGAGTTTCCTTGATCATTAGGAATTATGCCCTCACAGTACCAAAACATATTATTTCATTCCAGCTACATTAATCTATTTTGAAAATGTATCGTCAAGATATTATCCTTCTCTCTCCAGCTCTCACAATGACGGGGCTTCATTAAAAACATTGAAGTGGGACGTTCTATCGATTTTGATGTTATACAAGGATAATGCCACCGCGGACAACCTTCTTCGAACCACAACACGAGCATCGACTTTGGGCATTTGATCGACGTGGCCGAATTACGCAACCACCCGGCGCCCCCAGTGTTAGCGCAAACATTTTAGTAAGTTTACACTTGTAGTCGGATAAGCACAGTCATTCTCTCGATTGCGTCTACCTTTTATCTGTGTTCTAAGGCTGAGGCAACCATTTTTCCGGGCCATTCCCTCTTGCAGTTTTGTCGCTCACAGCCAAACGCTCTGCCTAAAATTATCGCATTCGTTTCGAAAACAGAGAAAAGGAATGGAAATAATGCATATACTTTTTCTAAATGTGCTTAATATGTACCAAAACCACTTGATAAACTAGATCATAGGGATACTATTAGATAGATAGTAGGGCTAGAAGGTTTGAAATTTCTCTCCGAGTACAATAAGTAATAGTAATATATTAAATAAAGTTTGTACATAGATTATTAGGATAGAAAAATGTAGGTTTGCATTATATTCTTATTGTATCCAACTCTTCACGTTAAGAAAAACTGGCTAGTGATTATATATGATTCTTAACGCGCAATAGTAAATTTATTTTGATATGCATTGAGTATAGCAAACTTTCAAGTAAACTGTCCCCCATGGTGTAAAAAGTTTATCTGTATCATACCCTGCAAGCTAATAGAACGGTGAGGATGGTAATGAGTTCACACCAGGCATGCATTATCTAGGGCTAAATAATCATGATGCTTGGGAGTATACTAACGATATCAGATTTTAAGTCAAATTTTACAGATGAACACGATGAATTCACATGCAATACAGCCCTCTACTTTAAAATAATGTATTGCAGGGCAGGTTCTGCTCAGCGTCATTCAACTATTACTGGTTACGCGCCAGACAGGCAATGATACGTAAAAATAACAAGTGTAACTATTACGGGCACAGGGCCTCGAAACTGGTGAGTTTCGCTTATTGCTACCGTTTGATGTACACATATGCCCCTGGATTAATGTCTTTCTGCACCCATTTTTCTTCGAGCACCGGCTTACGTAGTACTATTCTGGAGTGATAAAAGGGTATTTCGGACCATTATGCATGAGAGCAGTAAGCATCCCCTTCCTCCAATAGAGAAACATTTTTGGAGTTATTATTTATATTAATATACTCATATTTTTTTGTATAAATGATGAATTCCTTTTCACTAGCTATTCGTAGCATGAAAAAATCTCCTTATTTGGCACCATTTCGTATCGGCGCTCTCTTGGTTTCCATCGTTTCCACCGGTTTCCACCTTTTATTCACAGTGGGAAGTATCTATTGAAATTCAACCAATTTGAATATTAAGCACGTCTCACCGTGTTGAAACCCCATCAAGTTTCTCCAACTCTACACCTCTCGTTTTCATTTTTTCCGAGCCCCGCAGATTAGCGGTCTTGAGTCAGAAACATGAGATATAGAGATCCCCTACAAGTATGGAGAAACTTACAACATATTGCTTCCTTCCCCTAGGCTTAAAGTGAAGCAAGAATCGTATAAGGAAGGTCTTCTCACAAGAAGTTTTCTTCGCTGAGATCGTTTTTCTGGCAGATTTCTCAAGGTGCTCAAGGCGTGCACGCTTAAAGCTCCTCTGCAGAAATGCAATTTGGTCAGGTGAGGGATGGTAACTTTCCAGCGACAGTGGCTAAGAAAGTGTAATAAAACTGCCTTAAAAGAAGACACGCATTAGGGAAATGTATCCTGCACATAATACATTGCAGTGGCATATATTTTTCATAGGCTGAGTTGAAATCCATAGCATAAACTCTATACGAAGAGCTCAATGGAGAGCTGCGTCAAACCAATCTGAGGATTGATGACTCATGATGATTATGAAACTATATACGGGAAACTAAAGTAATGCAAATTGTTCATAAATTAAAACAATTTCTAAGGAACACACTTATTAAAACCCATTCTTTCTTCCGTATAATTTCTCTTTTTTATTCTTAATTGAATGACAAAGTTTTGATGTCTTTGGACGTAAAGAAATATAAAATATCAACGCTGTGGATTACAATATGATGCATAAATCGCGTCACAATATATTATATATTCAACTCAAATAGTTCCAGTGAATGTAATTTTCTACAATATAGGGCAATTTAAACATTTTTCCGTGAAAATTGAAAAATTTAGAATAGGTATATGCATTATTTCCATTCCTTTTCTCTGTTTTCGAAACGAATGCGATAATTTTAGGCAGAGCGTTTGGCTGTGAACGACAATACTGTGAAAAAAAATTTAAACTTCACTGTCAGTTTATTACCTTTCTTTAGCGCCGACCTCTAGATGTGCAAGGGGCTGTGCCGAATTATTAGAAACCCCATATTAGCTTATTTATGCATCCTTCCTGAATAGAGAGAATGAGTAGTGATATTAGCATAAAATGATGTAGGTATGTGTAGAAGAGCAAGTGATACCCAATCTATATATCTGAGGAAAAAAATAATTTTGACGTAACTTGCCATTGTCATCTCCTCAGCACTAATGCAAGTTTCCATATCCTTAAGAATATTATAATATCATAAGATCATTCTGCTATCCTCAAACCATGCACGCGGAATTTAGTTGAGGGTGCACATGAGTTCAGCAATACACGTATGAAACGCCACCATTCCATCTTGTACTGAGTGTTTTAGTGAAAATTTAATTCTTGCTCTTTAAGAAGAATATCATGTGTAAAATGGATTGATATTAAGCTTATTGCAATAAGTTGAAAAGATTTAAGGATTACGAGCTAGCCGAGAATACCTTAGTGGAGTCACCCGCTAAAATGCACAGTAGCAGAATTTTCACGAAGAAAAAAATTCATCTTGACCCGGAGTCGAACCCTTAGTATCTGGCCGGAAATCAGGGGGTTCCGTGTTCGAGCCCCGGTCAAAGTGGATTTTACTGTGGAAATCTGCTAAGTTGAAAAAGTTAAAAATCCACACATATTTAGGAGCCTAAATAGCTATCTTAGATCAAATATCTCCCCTGGTGAGCCAATTTTCGATACTGCTCAAGTACCCGCGTTTTCTTTCTTTCGCTGAACCCATACACCTGTAGGTCAGCTAGTAACCGTGAAACTGTATTGGGGTCATATAGCTGGATATCTGAGTTGATTTCTCTATTTTTGGCTATGAAAACAGTTTGACCTTACACGACATTACGTGGCTTCAAGGACACTCAGAAGTAGGAAAGTCTTCCGAAAGGAGTGCTCAGAGCCATTTGGCCGGGAAAGGCCATTCCGAGGGGCGCCTCGCCAGCATTTTCGGGCCTATTCCCTTCGCCCTCCTTCATCACTCATTTAATCTTCCCAAAATTTTCTTGGACTTGAATCATGGCTCATTCATTTTCATTTTTGCATTCTTTGGCATTTCCCGAGCAAACTCTCAAGATTTCAAGAGTCTTTCCTCTCGTCCTTTCCCATGGCAGTATCTAGTTCCTTGGCTCGAGCGAGCAAATGTTTCGATTTTTGCGGGAACCAAATTCTAACCTCTGTATTTTCAAAATATGCTACGAATTTAGGCAGTATTTGTCAGTGAATGAAAAACTTGATGAGCTCAATGGTAATTGCCTATGAATAATTGAAGGTCATATGCAACAATAAGGTAGGTGGGTGGTGTGATAGGTATAGGTTGGATTCGTATGAAATGGTGGAGAGGTATCACCATTCTAATGATCAAAATGGTGGTTTTTAAGTCTCTACCCACACTTAAAGGCACTTCATACCGGAAGGAAAGGTACAAGGATGGGAATAGGAGGGTATTGAGCAAAGGTTGGAGCGGAATCTAATATCCTGCTCTTAGCGAAAAGTGCCAAGATGTACCACGGTTATTGTACCCACCTATGGATGGATTACTTAACTAGAATTCTCTACACAAAATACACAAACAGGGGCCGTATCACCTGTGAAAAATATCTTCCACTGCCGAGATTCGAATTCGGGAACTCCAGTTTAGTGGCCAGTACTTTAACCACTACACCAACCTCACCCTTGAGTAGAAGCTGGAGAATGAATTTCGTTAACTTAATCTTAACACTAAGCATAGATGGGTCCATGGTATCTACAAATCTTACCGACTCAGTACTGAACTCACAAGTACTCACATAGCACTTAATTAGGGTCCGATATGTTCGTGAAAGAACTCTACCACTGTCTGAACATGTCATCGGTATTGAACGGTGTTATTGCATCAGCAACAATGAAATCGTTTGTTTTGGATGCATATGAAGTGTTGCAAACACGAAAAATTTATCGTAGAGAGCATGTATTTGGAGATCAGGTAAAGCTAAGAAAAAGTAAGGGATTATCAAACGAGTTCTCAGAGAAGGTGACGATAAGATAAGAGTGGAGTTATTTTTTCACTTGTTAGGCCCCACCTTGACTATGGAGTGAGTATATGGGATCCAAATGTATGAGGTTTGATCATAGAACTAGATGGTACGTAGTGAAGAGTAGATAGGTTTTTAGAAGGTGTTACGATAGGATTGGCAGTGAATCGAAATTATCAGAAGAATTATGGTAGAAATCTCTATCTGATTGCGGAGTGTGTAACGCGGGTTACGATTTAATTTTTCATTATGGAACTTCACGAAGTTTCGGCCTCTACAATGCACTTCATTAGAGTAGACTGTAGAGAGTTTTTAGCGTGTTCATGATTAAACATTACTAACTCATGTAATATTTGATCAAATAAATTAGTAAATACATTTATTTATTCGCAGAGGACGCACTAGGCGGATGCACAAAAATTCACACAAAAAAGAGACTGAACATTAAACATAGACATATGAAAAAAGGAGACGCAAAGTTATCTTGGAGACGTTTCGACGCTCATGGTGCCAATCTCGAGCGTCGAAACGTCTCCAAGATAACTTTGTGTCTTCTTTTTTCATGTGTTTATGTTTAGTGTTCAGTCTCTACATCACTATTTTACTGACTAATAATTGAGTTACACGTACCTTTGTAATGTATATTTACCATATTTTTTGAAAGCAATAGCATATAACCTGTCAATTTTCTATGGATATTGTATTAACAATGTAATTTCTTTGTATACCCGCATGATGGTAACTATAAAAGCAATTATCTTTTGTTTTGAAATACATAATTATTGATGCTTCAGCCTCTGCCACACCCTTGCGGGGGTATGTAGGTTATAACGCACATGTAGCCAGTACTCTAGTCACCAAACTAAAACCATCTCCAGCTCCACTGTCAAAAAATTTCATGCTGCAATAATATTTTTATTCTACCTTGCTAACACCATCGAGATATTTCGGAAAAAAAACTCCCTCCTAGCTACCACGCTATGACGCTCCCTCGCGTCTCAGGCTTGCGTCCATCAACAAGAGCCTGCTCTTAAAAATTTTTACGACGCAAAATCTTTCCTTTCCATCTCCCATGATCTCGGAACCTCCGCTACTTGTCATGATTTTTTCCGGAGGATACCAGATATCAAAATGAGGTTTAAGGCTCGGCTGACGGGGGTGGGAATACAAATGGGATCCTTAAGATCCATCAACCAAGACAATTTGAACAAGTTCGACCGCAATAGCTTGTATAATAGCTTAGCAGTACCTAAGCAGCTGCGTATCATGTACGATCACTCGTATAGTTGTTAGAAACCTTGAATACATTATTGGTACCAGTTCTGAACTCGCTCCTAAATAGAACCATTAACCATTTGCCGATTGGGTTCACGTGAACGCACGCAGCGTGATCATCAATTGTTCTCGCCTGGGCGAGAGACTGCTCCGAACTTATACCCGTAATAGTACCGCTGTAGGTGCATCGGGGATGGCTTCCATCGCACGAGGTGATAACAGACGCTCGTCAGCTTACTAGGTTTTGTAGAGGACCAGGTATCGTGCGATGTACGGGCTCAGGGGACTGCCGGGAACGATGGGAAGGGATCGGAGGGGGAGGAGAGGGATCCAAATCGCTTGCTTGAACTTTGAACTTTCAGCATTCGGATGGATTGCTCCCCCCTTCCCTTCCGGGCACCTTCTGCCTTCTTCCCCCCACTCCGAGCCATGCGACCTTCCGGGGTGGCCCTCCCTCTCATATTTCGATCTCCCCCTCCGTCCCTATCGAACCCCTTCTCCCCCCGCGTCCCCAATCTCCGCGTGCCCAGACAACATGCCTCCCTGGTCGCGTCGTCGTTTCGACAGCGTCCCCGCACGCAACATTCTGACCGAACATTTTTCCACTGTACCCCCCCGAACCCGATGCATAAAACCTTTCCTTTCCGTCCCTTGGGTGTGGGAGGAGAACGCATAACCCGTCCTCCCCTCAAGCCCTTTCCAGCCCTTCGCCTCCTCCTTTCGTCTTTTTTTCATCGCTTCCCGCACCCAGCCTTCGTGTGCCGCTCCCGGCCCCAAGAGCCGCTTCCCCGTCGTTTCCCACTCACACACACACAAACATCTCCGCCTCAACCCACCCCAACCGCTCTTCCTCACCCCCCGTACCACCGTTTTTTTCTCCCGCCGTCCCCGCCTCAAACTTAAGGTTCTTGATTATTCCTATACGCTCAAAGTGTTATCGACCCGTCGCGGACAGCCGCGACCACCACAGAGGCGGTCTACGTCAAGTGTTCATTTTTTTCGCGGTTGAAATAGCATGTTTCGCACTTCTCGAATTCGTTTGCACAAGTGGCACTCACCTGATGTGACTGATGCTAGTGCTCACTGCTCTCGGCATGTGAATATTTACATGGCCACCTCAACGAAGATAAGAATTTTCATGCCATAAGCTTGCTGGGAGAGATCAAGTCATATTCGCTATGTTACTGAAGGTAAAAATATTTAGCTGGCATGAAAGCGCTTGGGTGGTGACAAATGAGTTTTCTCTTCAAGATAGCGTTGATTTCCGGTAACTTTAGCGTAGGCAACACGGACTCAGTATTTGCTGGGAACATTTCGTTGAAAGTTCAGCAGAAGTTTTAAGATTAATTATATTTAGCATTGTTTTAGAGGTTTCCACGACGCTTAATTGGTGGTTTGGTTTTGCCTGCGGAAATTTTTCGTCGCGATAGTTGCTTATAAGACAAAAGTTTTAAGGAGGGATACCCACTCATCTAGGCGTGGGAAAGAGTTGTCGGACCACAGCGGGGAGTGACCTATTGTGGCAAACGGAATGAATCAGAGTCTAGTGCAGTCAAAGCATCTGCTCAAAGACAAATAAAAACAATAATATATAGCAACAAAACAACAAATAGGCCTGAAAACATGTCCTGGATGAGGGTTGAGACTTTTCTATAGAAGCTAACATGACGGATGTTCGCGAAAGGGATATGAATCCAATATTTAAAATTATCACATGCTACTGGTGTATTGAAGCATTCCCGCTGATAAATATGAATTCTAGAACACTGAAGGGAGAGAATTAGTCTTGGGCTTTAAGATTGACTGAATATTTAGATTATAACGTCAACTTACCGTAATTGAATACAATATACTTGCCCTAGTCGGGATTCGAGCCAAGCTCGGTTTCCAAGCCAGAACTGTTATCGATCTCTTAATGGAGGCATTAATATGGGCCTCTTAATACGTCTTCACCATACTGTCTCAAATCAGGTCAGATGCGCTTCGTGCTGTAAAGAAGGAAACGCCTCATTAATTACTCCTAAAAATTTATTCTCACTGGGGGAGGTGACAGAGAACTAATACGATAATGTGCAGGGCAAAGAAAAGTTGTGGATTTGGAAAGTGATAGGTATTTAGGGAGTGGGAGAAGCGTAGGATAAAACCAATGTCTGCTTTATTGCATTAATGTATTAGCCTGCTTTTTCCCAAAGAATCCTTTACCTAATTGATGGACGGATAATTCTGCTTAAGGTGCGCCTATATTATTTACAAGAAGTGTCCGATTTAATATTGAAAAAACCCTGCTACCGCTGGGATTCAAACCTGTGCCATAGGGAGGAAAGTAAACAATCTTCATGGTAACCTTTTCATTCGAGGGCTACAATAAAGGTTGTGACCATGAAAGGCTAAAATCTAATGACTTTTTGCGGTGATTTGATACATTGTCTAACCGTAGAAAAGAGCTGAAATAATTGAACTTAGAAGCGTTTTACGAGTTATACCAAAACTAGTGAGGGATTTGATTGTTTAATGTGGAAATATTTTCTCTATTCTTCTCCAATTTTCATGAATCGCGGCTATTGAGTACCTGAAATGCGCTGGTCGAGAACTTCGCCACTACCACTTCTCCTCCGTTTACCGGCCCTTCTATCTTCGACAGCTCCACCCCGAGACCTTGCTCCCAAACACACCACCTTCCATTACCGCCGAAATCCCACACTGCCACGCCAGCGAACCCGCAAATGTCAACCCTATCTGTTCTCGTTGGCGACGTCGCTCTGGTTGCAAATAGTTGGTGCAACTCTCACCGTTCCCGCATCCCTGTCTACTGAAACAGAACCCGTTTCCATCACTCCTGGCCGTGAGATACGCGAAGGGGCGTGCCAAAGGACTGGCGGTGACCTCCGATCCGGGCCTGAATTTTTCAGCCGCGATAGAAAATGCAATAATTCTTCAGTAGAGATTCAGTAGTTCCTTTTCTTGCTGAGAATAAATCAAGGAAAGCACTAGAGGTATTTACAAACCACAAGTTGTTTATAGAGAATCATTCCATCCGACGTGGGTGGCAAATGATGATTCTGGTTAAGTGATTTGTCTGTGGCCGATCTCGTAACCTATAACTCACGCCACAATTTGATTCAGTGGATCATAATCAAGGAAATACTTCTTTATGGGATGCGAGATGCTATTGTGGAGAGATATCGTCCATCATATAGTGGGAGCAACCATTAAGAGAGCAAATATTTGCTAGTAGTCTTTGGTGTTTTTTTACCACATAAATGCATTGACAAAATATTATTATCATGCAAATTCCATTTATACTATATTTATTGTGCAGAGTGAACAATTGTTTTGTAAAAGATGAGGAAAAAAATTATTTTTGCTTGGGAGTTCGAAATCATAATTTGAGAATTGAGGGGATATAAGCAAGTAAAAAGCATAAGAACTTGTCTTTTGATTCATCAAATCGGTCCTAGCACGTACGTCAATCATAACGTCATTTTGGCAATGAAAACTCGACTTCCGCATTCCCATCAGGAATTTATGTCATAGTTTGCATTAACCTATATCCTCTTCATTGTTATATTGTTGTAAATTTTTCCAATTAAACTTATTTCGAGATAGTCTAAAAATATGTGGTCAACAATGCGCGATACCGATGTAATTTTTACATTTTAACTGTGTGAAAACCTAGAGCATTGTACAAAAATTATTTCTGTGATCAAAATACTCGTTCTGAGTGGAATTTGCGAGATGACTTACATTTTTACGCTGAAAATACATTATTTCTAAGTACAAATAAAACTTTACAGCAATCATCGAGCACAGAAAGAGGAAAAGTGAGGGAAAAGGGGGGAATTAAATTGCGCGTACGTACGCCGACGAGTATTACATTCTGAGGTGGACGCTCGCCAGAGCTGGTGAGAATTTTGTAACTCGTGGGGATAATTAAAAAAAAAAACACGCCGCTCATGTCCCTTCTCCTCCCACTCCGGTGAGGCTGGAAAGTGCGCCGCGCCAGGGGAACCCTTGCCGGCGGCGCTCCCATCTCACGGAAAATTTAAATGTAAGGAAGGGCGGCTCCCGAGGATGAAGTCGTTTTCCCCGTCGCCAGCCCCTAGGCCATCCCTCTCCCTCCCCCTCCCGCCGCCGCTGCCGCTCCCTTTTGGATTCCGAAGTTCCACGCATTCCCACCTCTTGACTGCCCCAAAGTCTTCGCCAAACCTTTCCTCCTCCTCACCTAGCGCACGCCAGCGCTTTTCCTATTTCTTTCTTTCTCTCTACTCTGCCGTCCTTCTCACCAACCGAATTTTTTCCCACCCCTTCCAACCTCCCCCAACACGCTCTCCCTCTCTTCTCCCCTTACCAACCCATTTGATGACGATGTCCTCCCACTCCAATATACCGTCCTTTTACAAATACTCTCTCCCTCACCTATTCATTAATATACTTCCTCGTTTTAATTCGCTTCGCCACCATCGGAGGACTCTCCAGACTCTTCTCTGCCCTTCCAACGCCCTTGTTCCTCTATTCTGCTTCACCTCCCAACTAATTTTTCCTCCCTTTGCTCCTCACCAGTTGCCCTAACTGTCTCTCTCCCCGTGTGAGATCTCATGCACTGTTTTGTCCTTTACGTAAAATTAACATTACTTTTGGAATTAATATCTTAGCATTAGGAATAGAAGTAGAATTTTTTCAGAGAAAAATCATTCGGCTTAACCGGGACTTGGACCCGAAACTCCCTGATTTCCGGCCAGGGACTTTACCACTTAAGCTACCAAAACGTACCCGTTCATTGAGGGTGATGGTGGTTTCGGGTTCTCGAGAATGATCTCTTCTCCGTGGAAACTCTGCTATTACGCATTTGCATCTGAAAACTCCGTCAAGGTTTTCGCGGCAAGTTCTTGAAATTGGTAAGCCAGTTTTACAGGATACTTAATCCAGCAAAAGGTGGAGTATACTCGCTAGTATGATAGTTTTCCATTATCTTTAGATATAGAGCCAGCATGCTGGCTAACGGGAATGATCGCTATCATGCTCGCAGAGAGACTTAATAGCTTACTTGATGCGGTACTAGTTAGGTACTAGCTCCAAATAGGCCTCAGTGGCCATCGACCAATCATGTCACCTTACAAACACTGTGTTCTCTCTTCTTTTTAAATTACTATGGAATACCACTGCATAGCAAGCACAATTTCAATGAACGTGTGAAACCTTCTATGACTGTTCCTTTTATGCTATATTTTGTCCTCAATATCAATAGGTCTTGTTCTGGATCAAGTATCGGGTGATACGGGATAAGGAATAATATTAGATCTTACATTTTGAAAAGTTACGTTATTAGTGATGGGGTAACAAATGCATGCAAACTTCACGATCTATATTTATTAAAAAATTAACGATAGATTCAGCTCAAAACTTACATTACCAAGGCCAGGCCTGGAGAGACTTTGAAACTTTAAACTTTACTGTCTTCAGTATTTGGCTTTCAGCTTGAACTTCACGCAATCCAGTGTTTTCTTTGCCAAAGAAACGATTTCTATGCTTTTTGAGTTGAGGGGAGGTAGCCGAGA